>OU611967.1:795025-2045025 GCA_914767545.1 Sesia apiformis | reverse complement strand
AGCAAATCCAACTTTGGAAGATAATTCAATGTTATTCTGACAGATTCTCGGCGAATCAGATTTGTTAAAACGTATCTATTTTTTGTGGTAAAGGAGTCGAATGTTTTCGTTAAAAATATTTGAATGTCTATTATTGTAAGCATTCAAAATTTTGGCGCCAATTTTGACGAAATATTTGTTCACCAATTACCACCACGAAGATTGCTGCCAATCGTCGAGCTTATTTCCGATATTTATTATTCCTCAAAATTGGCGCCAAATTGAGGTAACACGGGATACCAGTGACACTGGGTTAACTTAAGGTAACACACTGAGAACGATCAGAGATCTTTAGATCCATAAAACTGAAATGTTGAACTTAAGAACTAATATTAAGTTCACCAGTGCCCCGTACCAACGTTAGTGCAGTCTTATCACTATGGAAGGCACCAAGATTTTAATTACAACACAATATTTACAACGTTTTATATAAAATATTTTTTGTACATAAATACACATCTCACTCATACATTGAACGATCATTCGAGAACTATGGAATGATAATATTACATGGCTTTGGATTTGTACATACAAATTATACATCATACACAGATATGGTGTACAAAATATTTCACATTTTTATCAAATTATTCATTTTAAATATAAATGTGATATGAGGTGTAAAATTATACCATAGATCATTTATAATGGTCTATAGAATAAAATTGATCGGTAGATCCATATAGTAACTGATTCACAAATTAGGCGTTCTTTAATTTTGTAAAAAAATACGATTTGAAAATAAATTATATAAGTTATGCATTCACAGGAGGTCCGGTCCACACATACATTTTAATCATAAACGAAGAATTCATCCACTTGTCACGGGAATAATTCATTGATAGAAAGAAACGCAAAATTGACACTAATCACATGAGAGAGGGAGATAGATTTTTTTTTGTACCTTTACGTATCGGTTCATGTTACTTTGGTGGCAAACAATGCAAAGGCTTTTAGATATCATTGTGTATATGAAATAAATAATTTATGATTTTAATAGTTTTTATAAACGTGTAAAATATTAATTAAGTCTATCGCTATCTCGTTCTGTACAGGCCGGGCCCAGTCTAATGTAATTCCTCGTCTACGATTTTAAGTAACTATTGCTATAGATATACACTTTAGTTTATAAATAATAGCAACACCTAAGGGCAAATACATATCTCTTTGCGGAATATAGCCATAGTGGCTAATTTTAACTTTAAAGACTTGTCTTTTATATATCATCTTTTTTATAAATATATGTACAACTGTCATTTTAAAAAGCTGGGCTATAAATAAATATATTTCTGGGTTTTTTAAAAAACAAATATCTCGATTAATCAAAGTCGTATGCCTATCGATTAACATTTTTTTTAATTTTTTTTTTATCAGTAGTGTTAAATGCGGTTTATTATTTTCAACATATTATATTCAATGGTTCTTTTCCCTTTCGACAAAGAATTATCTATTGTCCGACGAGAATTTAAGTGAATGTGACGAAAAAAATTAACCTAACAGCGGCCATATTGAAATGCAAGTCGCTTGAGTGATTTTTTTAAATAGTTTTAACGTGGATGTTAGGTTCTTGCGGTATTATTGACAGATCTATTATTGTATTTCCCGTGGATTTTGATGACAATAATATTTTCCCTGTTAACATTTTAACGTTACCGGGCCCGAACACACGGAGATGCCGATGACTTCTTGACCTGGCACCAAGCTGCCGCACCCTATTTATTCACATAATCTCATGTGTCAGCTGGATTTATATTCAGAACATTATGGGAGGAATATAGGGAGGGACGTATACCATGAAAATTATTGATCTAACGGCCCGATTCTTTAAAAACTATGACAGTTTACACCATTGTTTAACAATATCGCTAGTAATTTACATTAGTGTGCGTTTTAGTCATCGAATCAGAACCGATCGAGGCGACAGTGTCACTGACCTGGTAGAAGTCGCCGTGCCTAGTTCATTTAGTCTAATCGGGTGTACTGTCTGCTGGATCTGAGTCATCAGACTACAATTCTAGATTCACTGACCCGGTACCAGGCTACCGTGTCCTGATCATTTAACCTAATCCGGTAGTGTCTGCTGGATCCATGAAGACTTCAGACCCAAATTCAGTCGGTAGAATCACTGACCCGCTACCTGTTCATTTAGCATATTTCTACGCACTTATCTGCTGGATCCTGAGTTATGAGCCCAAATTCACGCAGTAGATTCACTGACCTGATACCAGGTTGATTAACATAATCCTGTGTTTATTGGACGCATGTTCAGACCATAGTGGGGGCGGTGCGGGGATTGGGTTTGGGGGGGTAAGGGTGGGGGTGAGCGGGGTGCGGGTGTTTCTGTCTTGCTCTGTAGTCGTACGCGTTGCGTCTCGCGGAGATTCTCTAGGAAATCTGGAAAGAAATAACAATAATTATATAGGCTTTTATAGAAATGTATAAACTTGAATTTTTATATTTATTAATTTATAGCTTTATTTATAGCTTGAATAATTTGGTTTTGGATAGGAATTACTAGCTGGTTAAGTTCTTGAAGGGCTTTTCTCACCACCTCCTGATACTTCACCAGGAGGTATTGAAAGTCAGTATCAGCTGGATTTAATTGGCAGATAATTTATTTATCGTCCTTAGGGCCTTTCTCAAAACATTACTGATACCTTATTAAGTGGTGAGAAAGGCCCCAAAGGGGATTTATTTAGCGAATTGGGTATTACAGTGGGAGGGACATAGAAGTTCGTGTGCTATAAAAAATTGACGCTTTCTGTGCGATGCGTCTAATGGGCCGGACGTTTAATTCTTTAAAGGCTATGACAGTTTATTCCATTGTTTTTTTTGGACTGTTCGTACCTACACGTTTTGAAATCACCGGTTCGAACATTGTGAAAAATACATTGCAAAAATATGATAGTATATGAAATAAGAAACTTAAATATTTTAGTTCATATAAAAACGTCAGTATGGACGCACACACACACAATACGGTATTATATTATTGCAAAGAATACAAAATTTTTGGGGTTTGTATTTAGTGAAGTTGCATAAAAAATATTTATTTTTTTATGTACGAAGGCGGCAGACTAGCATACAGTCCTCCTGATGGTAAGTGGATACTGTCGCCCATAGACATCCGCGATACATGCCAACAACTGTTGGCACGCCCCCCCGGATGCGCTATGAAAACAGTATAATATGATACTCACCAGGTGGATGATGATGTAGTGGGGGCCCGGGCCGCAGTGCGGCCCTCACGCGACCCCCCGGGACCCCGCACGTGGACCCACACTCGCTTCGACTGGTACTGCTGGCGCCGCTCTAAAATGACAAAAAAAAAACACTTAATGATATAATTACAATAGAAAGTTCTACAACTAGTAGGTCGCGTTAAAATCGCTCGTCTGGTTACACGCGCATCATCGCAAGGCTTCAAGCCACTTTAAGAAGAAAAGAAGTGTTGTTATTTCAAAACCCTTCAGCCACCCTTAGCACTCTTACGAGTTCCGAAGATCGACAGTGCCTATACTATAATTAAATAAAACGGTCTCTGTCAGGGTTGCAACGAAGCTTACCAACCATCCGGTTTTCCACCGGACAGTGCGATTTTGACGCGATTTGTCCGTGATCGGTTAGTTCGGAATGTAGGCATGCGACCGGACACAAATGGTCCAGACTATTCACAAATTTTGAAAATTACGCGGGATTAGTTCTTTTCACTACACATCCATACAAACATTAGCAACATACGTAAATGTAGGTGGACTAAACGGGCGCGCTTAATTTTCTGTTTCCAAAGACTAAGGTTTTTTTTTTAATTTTTTAATTAGGACTTTTTAAAAATAGCCTAGTGATATCTATAGTAGACTCACATTCGTGTGATTGTGAGTTCAAATCCCCGGCCCGTACCACTGAGTTTCAACTTAAGTACGAATTTATTAAAAAATGTCACTAGCTCGGCGGTGGGGGAAAACATCGCGAGGAAACCAGCATGCTCCAGAAGTAATAAACAATCTGAAGCATCTGATCCACCAATCCGCACAGGGCTCGCGTGGTGGATTACGGCCCGAAAGCCCCAAGTGATTTACTAGGGGAGGCCCGTGTCCTGCAGTGGTAAGTTATAGGCTGATAAAATTATTTTTACAAAGAGGTCTTAACATATAGACAGATTGTTCTTTACATTTTACTTTATAAAATAAAAACAATCACCCTCCCCGCCGATCTGCAGCATCTGTCCGGTCGTGGAGAACTGGACAATTGGCAAGTCCGGCTGCAATTCGCCAGTGACCACGACCACGGGGGGGCAGTTCCGAGGGACCGGGGGGAATGGAGATGGCGCAATTTTTTTAATGATTCAATTATTTTTAATTAGACATGTACATCTCGTACGAGTTTTATTTTTTTTGGACAAAGGGCTAGGAAATGATAGCAAAACATTTAAAATATAGGCGATGACGTCACAGTTACGGCTGTATGGATTGCTACTTTTGTCATTTGTACGAGCAAATTCCACTAATTTGCATAAATATGTATGTATATGAACATTGTAGAGTACACGAAGACCAGTGGCAAGTGTATCCATGCAGCCGTTACTGTGACGTCACGCTACTTTTAATAAATGAAAACTTTAAAACGTTACTTTGCGATTGTCATCTCTCTAACAGTGCCACTTTGTGGTTCAATCTATATTGGTCCATTCTATATAAAAATGTTAGAAAAATTAAGTTTTTTTTTATTGGCGCGTACGCAGTCCGCACTACCAAAAATTACGCACCCGAGTTACCCACATTAGGGGTAATCGCAGGGGTCAACCCAACCGCAGTGCAATGGAAGGGCCTCAACCTGGGGAACCGCCTTCTTGATCACGGTGTCCCATGCGCCAGATAAATATATATTTATTTATTATAGCCGATATTTCGGTCCAGTTACATAAACCGGCAGGTGAATAAAAAAACGAACAAGACGGAGGGTAGACAGATTTGTCTGTCAATAGCAACAAAACCTTCACCCGCCTCCGCGGTGGACTCGTCAACTCGCTTGGCCAGCGTGGCGTTGTGCACAAGACAAGGTGCATGAGGAGGCCGGTTACGGTTATACCATCCATTAGTTAAACGACATGTACCTGTGAATCGGCGTCTCTGATGGAATCGTCCTGCAGCCTGATAGCGAGTTCGCTCAGCGAGTCCGCGTCCTCCTCTTTCTCTGTCCTTGCGTCCTCTTGCCGTGTGTTGTAGTATTTGTATTCACCATTTTCTGCCACTTCAACGATTTGCAATTTAGCGCCGTCTAATTCCTGTAACAATAAAAATATTTAAAAAAATATGTACAATCTATCGTAAAATCCTCTAACAATTAGGTCGGAAAAGTGATCCGTTATAGACGGATATTTCAGTACTATTTAAGTCGATACGAATTTGAGAATTTGCGATACCGTGTTAGAAATATATACGAGTTCCGAGTTTCCGAGATTTAGTAGTAGGTACTTTATTTTTAACTTTCATTGCGTTTGAAGCACTAAGTTTTTCAACAACATTATTATTATTATCACATCGCGAAAAGATCTAAGCTTCACAATTTACATTATTATCACGTCGCTAAAAGATCTAAGTTTCACAATTTATATTATTATCACGTCGCTAAAAGATCTAAGCTTCACAATTTACATTATTATCACGTCGCTAAAAGATCTAAGCTTCACAATTTATGTTATTCTCGTGTTATTGTCGTCCGTGTGAATGTACCTACACGAGTGTGACGTTTTCGTGTAACTAGGCGTGAGCATGGTTAATAACAATGTTCAAATGTGTATTACTGTAAAAATAGGTGCGATTTTATCATTGTTCGTGTGTATCATTGTTATGTGTAAGATATTTATGTGCAAGCATGTTTCAAGGTGGGAATGTGTATTTCATCGAGTGTGTGAATATGTGTGATTTATCGTATATATGTGTGTAAGTCGCTACTGACGTGTCCGTCGCATAACTAGGCATGTTTACCATCAATGCTCGAATGTGTGTTACTTGTAATGTAATCAGCGCCCGTCTGTAAGGAATATTCCCAGAATTACTACCAAATTATTACTATGTACTGGATTAGAACTAACAATATTGGAACTTTTTTCCAAGTTTTATTTATTACCAGTACGATTACTGGGAACAAAAATCGTTTCTACAGTACCACTAGTAAGAATATTGTTTCTAGTTTTTTTTCTAGTTTATCTACCAATAAGAATATCGGCATGTGTTTTTCTTAGTTTAACTACCAGTAAGATGGGATTACAACAATTACTTATTAATGCAAGTAAATATAGTTAGAAATTGTACAGAGTTGAAAGAAATATCGTAGTAATGTAGAAACGAATTCGCATGTTCTTGTATAAGACACAACATTAACAGTGTTGGTACACATTCCCCTGTATGAGTGCGCGTGTGTGTGCGTGTGCCCGTGTGTACACACTGACCTGCATGAGTGTATCTGGGTGCACGGGTCGGCCGTCCCTGAGCGCCGCGTGCGCGGCGGGCGCGCGGTAGCGGTGCGCGAGCGGGCGCACCACGTGCCGCAGGCGGCGCGCGCCGCGGCACCGCACCGCCACGCAACGCCCCATCACCTCCACACGCACCACGCAACGACGCTCCACTAGCACCTCCCGACCTCCTAGTACCGTTGATGGTGATGACAGGTCTATTGTTGTACTCTCGCCCTGCATAATAAGGTTACGATTATAACAAAACGACTTACTTGGCAACTGGCCCGCTTACAAACTGGGCCACGGGTGATTTTCCACTTTTTAAAATTGCTGGTGGTCAACTGGCCCGGAAGCAAATTAATAAATAAGTGAGCCAGTTTACTGCTTACAAAACAGATAGTCCCAACTACCTACTTCCAAAGATTTTATTCATACACTTGTTCCTTTTCAAGACTACATATAGCAACAAAATGGGTATTTAGGAATATAATATATAAGAATTATGATTCAAAAATAGCCTATTTTTGGCTTATACAAAAAAGTTAAACTTCCACAAAAAAGAAATTGAAAATATATTTTTAGGACTACACCCACCTTGAAAAAAATAACGCCGATAGCGCCCAGGTGGATAAAAATAGATTTGACATTATAAATTATTTTTTTAGAAGTATGACTGATATACAAGTCGAAAATAGACATACGCATATTTACCAATGATTTTATTCTTACAACTACATTTTTTCAATTACCAAACATATTTATATTCCTTAATAACTATTTCATTACACTGTGTAGTCTTGTAAAGGAACAAATGTAAAAATAGAATTTTTAGATGTAGTTTCCACGTATCTGTTTTGCAAGTAGTAAACTGGGGCCACTTTTTGAATTCGTTGGGGACCAGTTGACCACCAGCAATTTCAGAAAGTGGTAAACCGGTCCGCGGTCCTTGTTTTTGAGAAAGCCAGTTGCTATCTACTAAGCCTAAGCCAACAGAACACACCGAAATCGCAGAGGAGGAAGATGTAGTTATGGAAACGAGTAATGACACCGTTGACATTTAATTAAATTTCATAACGAAATAACTTTGCATCAGCGATCATTGCATTAAAGTCGCTTGGTGGTAACTGTCACAACGTCGAAATTTATCACACCATCAAAAAAACTGTTCAAATGGCAAATTACAATAAAATTTACCACGAACCTATACAAATTACAATATAAGTTACCACTAATCTATGCCAAATTACAATAGAAGTTACCACTAATCTATGCCAAATTACAATAGAAGTTACCACTAATCTATGCCAAATTACAATAAAAGTTACTACTGGCCTATGCTAATTTGTAATACAAGTTACTACTAACCTGTGCAGCGTCTTTCAATAGAACATCGTAGGCTGTACAAAGTAGATTCCGCCTTGCCAGCAATCTTTCGACTAGTCGCTTCACAGTCACTGTCGCTTCCACCCCGACGACTGATGTCGCTCCGTCTGGTAACACAACGCGACACAGGGAACACTGACCGGGTGCAGTTTGACTTGATTTTACTACCTGTAAAAAAAATAATAAAAATGTAATTAAAGATAAATCATTTTAAGGGTGTAGATTGTTGGCCTGAGATCTCGATTTCGAGCGACCGCAGCGCCAAAGTTTAATGTAACATCCGACGGGGCGGATGAATGACCTAGAGAGCGCGATTTTCAAAATGTTTTGCAACAAACGTTCCACGTTGAGAAATTGTTATTGAACTTGAATATTTACAGCATAACAATAACGTTGAATTTTTGGAAACTAGCTGTTGATTCTTTTTAATAGATTAATAAGAGTAGTTGAGACACAATTTTTATGTTTTTCTATCATTTGACATCTGACATTTTTGTATTCTACTTACCTAAAATTCCAACTATTTATTTATTTGTAATTTCACTACCAAAATTTATTCTAATTCGTAAAATATTCATTCAATAAAATAATTGCAAATTCAGTAGGAAGTGTGTTTATCTCTACGCAAGGAAATGTGCCTATTGCGTAAACTCAAATACTTACTTTTTGTTTACGATCACCTCGTCGATATCTAAAAAAAATCCTAGGGTTTTAAAAAAAATGTCAATAAATGAAACACAAGTATAAAAATGATTTATTTACTACACAATAACAAATATGAGTCGCCATTACTCGCTATCTCAAAAGCGTGCTAGGGTTGTACAAAAATTAGTAAATAATTCATTTATTTACTAATTTTAACAGAAGTTTGTAAATTATTAATATACTAATTAAAAGTATGTAATTAAACAATAACGAAATATGAGTTCAAAATTCTAATGGTTTTTCATTCGATTACGGATCAAGTTCTGATTTCTGCTAATTTGATGATAAAATCAATGGCTATCACAAAACCTATCAGAATGAAAACGTTACCAGCTGCCCGATTCACGTAAGTAATAAAAACCGTAGCGCAGTGACGTCACTTCGTTTTTTGCAAATTTAGCCCTTTTAACCGACTTAAAAAAAGGAGAATTCTCAATTCGCTGTATTTTTGAACCAATTTTTATGATTCTTTACACCAGGTAACTCAGAAATTGTATAGTAATTGAGCTATTGGAAGATTTATGACAATCCAAGACTAGATAAGTAAGTGCGTTTAAAACAGAAAACCAAAAGGCGATTTCTAAGTTCCTAAGTTAAAACGACTTTTGGACTGGCGTGTTTACGTGAATCGACTGGCTGGGTAGTTAAGTTACCTGTATCTTTCAAAATCATTAGGCGTTCTTCTCTTTCATAACACGTAAAGCTCTTTCTTTCCTCTCTTTCATAGCCTCTATGATACTGGGCGCGTCACGAATGGGCATGCTTCGTGACTGCCGAGGATCAACTAATTCTGGAAGTAGGCAATCGTAATAAAACCTAACTAATTTCATCTCCATTTTCTCCTCCCAAAATTTGTCGTCCTTTTCTATAATATAAACTTTCATAGGTACAGTAGCACCAAACCAGATGCCAAGCATGCAAACGTTTCTTTTAGTAATATGTACCTGTCCCTGAATTTGGAAATACCAGTTATGATTTTTATTTATGACATAACCCTTGGAAGCCTTGTCCTTAACCCAAAAGGTATGTTTGGCCATTGCTTCATCAAGAGTCATGCCAGCTAAAGAATGTGGGCACTTAATTTCAATTAAACCGTTTGCATAAATGCCATCTGGTGTAGTACCAAGAAATTCATATTGATCGTCGACGAACAAACCGCAACCTTGTATACTAATATTCTCTTGAATTTCTAACTGTTTAATTGCGGTTTCTTCGTTTTCGATACCGTACCGTACAGCAGGCAAACTGGAGATATTACTACCATAAACGATTTTACGAACAAGAACAGCACAACTTGTGCTCTCTCGTTTTTTACAAACTTCCCCGAACGATGATGAGGTTAGTAATTTTCTCCTTGTACTCATCCACTCAGAACTACTTCTTTGCAAATGGGTCGACCTTTCAAGCTCCTCTCTTTCAGCACAAGACAACTTTAAATCGGCTAAAAAAGATGACTTGGCTTTCTCATATAATTCTGGACTCAGATCAGGTTTTTCGCAGTTTGGTCCATAGTGAGCGTCTTTCGATACAGCGCTGTGGCTCTTTTTCAATCTTAATTTAGGTTTAGCAATTAAACGGATTCTACGATTACAATTTTCCACTTTCGCGATCAAAGGATTAGGACTAGATTTAAATATTACTTCATGAGTTTTACTATGAATCGATCCTGTATTAAAAGACACAACAGCAGCTGCGCATCGGCCCGCATAAGAACCACGGGAAGAATAATTTACACGCTTACCCCCTACTAATTTGGCAATCACTGCGTTAAAACTTTCAACTATATTACTTGTACAATTATGAATTAAACTTCTAGAATGATATGACAGTCTTTTACTTAAAATGTGTACCGCGTCCATTAATCCGCATCCAACAATTGCTGGAAGCAACCCAACAGGTTCTATTCGACGAGTATCAGGTCTACAGAAATACTCCTTGCAATATTGGTGATTACCAAATACGTGTTGTGGACCATTTAGGATATCTTCACTAAGATTTTTTATTTTTTCTTCGAGTGACTGATTTTGATCGCCCCAATATTTAATAGCGCATTTTACACCCGTTCTTAAACGCAAATACCTTTCTTTTAGGAATTTCCGCAATTCGCAAGGATACTTAGTGTCTTTCGACAGTTTCTCCAAGCTATTGCAGTAGTTTCGTAAAAGATGATTTTTGCATTCAATTTTCTCTACTGTTAAATTACCGTACGGTCGCGAATCTAATATTTTTTTATAAGTACTGGAATCGCCGTCTGCTACAAATTTATTATAAATTACACCGTGATCAACAATGGAACGTTTAAACCCCTCAACTATTATGGTCGATTCCATACCGGTAGATGATCCCGAATAATTCTTGAAACAACGGTGTTCCGAGGGCTGACTGTCGTTCTTTGCGGCTCGTGCACAAACTACGCAGTATTTATTTTTAACTCCAAAAAACAATACTTTATTAGTTTTAATGCCAATTATCGCAGCTGCGCCGGACAAGGCGGAAAAATTCTTACCATAAGATCTCTTGCTCCAACAACCGTCAACAGCAACAGATATTAATGGTGTACCATTTTTATCAACACTACCTATAGACACTGCGTACTCCGCTTCTTCCTTGACAGCTTCTGCCATGGAATGTGCTGCTGTCTTTTCCCACCAATCGCAAACCGTATTATTAATTTCATTGTATAATGAAGGTGACATGATTGGTAGGGCTACTGCGGCAGTTAATGTTTTTAACTGATAGTAGCTCCCACCAGATGATATGATACCAGATACAATTTGATGATTCACTTCCATTCTATCTTCTTTCTTTTCAATCAAACACACAGTAAATTTCATACTACACATACTACATTTCATGATGAGTTTTGAGTCCAGACCAACTTTTACTTCACCTATTATACTGAGGTAACTTAACTTACAATCCATTGGACCGTGGTCCCCTATGGCCTGAAGAGCTTTAAAAAAAAAAGAAACGTCTACAACTCTACGCCCAACTTCCATTTCATCCACCTTTCCCTCTTGGTCGTTTTCAATAACTAGTTCCTGTAAAGAAAGATAATGGCTTGATTTTTTTTATAAAAAATAATTAAAAATTTAAAAAAATGCAAAAGAATTAATACAATATTAGGTTCCTGATGAATAGAAATTATAATTTCTTTACGCATTAGGTATTGTTTTTTTATGACATCACCTATTTGAACGTAAATTTTCTTTTGAGAAAGTAATTGAGAAGTATTTCGGTACTAAGGTGTTTGTCTCTCGATGAAAATAATAAATATTGCAAGAAAAATCTATAGGTAGGTATTGAGATTTTGTCTTCGCCCATCACTAACTAAGTAGTTTGTTTATTTATGTAACAAGTCTACAAGAATTACGTATAACAACTTACCTCTATACAGCGCGTAGCATTGTTGCTCAGAGTCTCGGCCCCAAGGTTTTCTTTATTTTCAATACTGGAAATATTATTCATCAATATTATCCACTTTTTATTTATTTTGTACAACCCTAAGCCAGACGCTAGGCGCCTCGCGTCTGTTTGGCGGTATAGGTATGTCGACAAAGTTGCGCTGTCGCCTACCTACTTCCACAATTTGATATTTAGACAATACTAGCCGACCCGGCGAACTCCGTATCGCCTTTTTTTTTTTAAAAAATCCTATTATTTTGATATTACATACAGATACTTCAATTTTATTTATCAGTATAGATATAGATAATACAAACCAATATTTACATGTTATTGTAGGTATATGTCTGAATCGGGCGATCTAAATCATATGACATATTGTATTAGCTTTGTAATGTACCCTGTTCAAATGCGATAATAAATAAGTAGGGAGGAACTTACATTTTATTCCGAGATCTTTTGGCTTTCATATTTTTATAATGCGTACAAAACTTTCTTTTCCCTGGCATGCCACTCAAATTCAATCAGTCCTGCGAAAAAAATAGCCTATGTTACTCAGTGATAATGTAGCTTTCGAATGATAAAAGAATTATTAAAATCAGTCCAGTACTTTTTGAGTTTATTCGTTACATACAAAAATCCAAATCTTTCCTCTTTATAATACCTATTAGTGTAGATATTGTATTTTTTACGATTTATATCTAGTTCCATCATGGTTTTCTTTCAGACATTCATTATATCGATACTTTCTACTAACTGAAAATAAATTAATTATAAAAATGTTATACTTACAGTTTTTTACAAAAAACACAAATTCACAATACGTAATTCTGCTGTCTGCAGCCGACAAGCGTGGTGTCGCGTTCACTTACAGAAAGGAACTGCCGCTGCAGACCACCGAGATTGCACGAATGAAACGAACGTTTTATCCCATACATTTGTGTATGAAAAATTTACCTTAAAATATATCTAGATTTTAGGGCTTTAAAAGAGGAAGTCTTTGTTTGTAAAGGTATAAAAAGAAGTATACAGCTATACTTATTGATTTCTTCAGTGTTCAAAAAGTGTTTCTTTTTATCAATTTGTGTTGATTTATGGGGTTAAATCTGAAAAATACGAAGTCATGTTTTTGCATTTTTACTCAATTTTGTGCGTTTGTTGACGTTTATTATATAACAACTATTAGGTTTAAGAGTTTAATATAAGCATGAACATACTTATTGGTCTTTGATTGTAATATATACAAATTATCATTGATATCAATCATATGTAAATAGGTTAAATATGAAAAATCGTAACACTCTTTTCGGTGATTTTCACGATCTACACCCTTAAATTATATTCTAGTCTAGGACAGTAGACGCTGTAGAAAACACTTTTTAATTTAGTCTTGAATAAACATCACCCTTTATTATTCACTGCTGGACACGGGGCCTTCTCATGCACATTGTCTCGTGTGGCCTCAAAACACCTCGTTGGCCAAGCCGGTTGGCGAGGGCACTCTTTCAGAGGTAGTGGTAGTTCCTCAGCACCTGTGGTGGCGGCTTGGTTATCCTTTAGCCGCCTTTTACGACACCCACAGAAAGTGTAGGGGGTGGTGGAATTCTAAAGCTGGTTGACACCAGACGGCCTGCACAAATTTCTTTAAAATTATATTATCTATCATCTCGTGGCAGACGAACAGACTTTTGTTTAGTAATAAGTGGATGCTATCTCTGTGTATCATTGTAACAACAAATATAAGAACCTCAAATAAAAATTACTTATATTTAGTTCTGTTTTTATTTAACAAATGAAATATATAAGACTATCGTTGAGCGTAAACATATGCTAAAAATAAATATACATGACTGTGCTAAACGGCCATGCTATATATTTAGCTATCAATGTATTTAAGATAAAAAGTAATATGTATTCTCACTAGAGAATATAACAGAGACTAGATTAAATCATAATACAATAATATGCATTTATAAGACGACCAACAATTTTGTTGAGGCATATATCTTTCGGGAATGGATGAGGAAAATAAATGGCAAATCGCCTAAGTATATATTTACGAAAGACATTTTATAAAGAGCTACCTACCATTATGCTCATTTTGTTTTTATTTTAATGGCAACCTTTTCTTTAACTTTCTCTTCCGTATTGGCTATCAAGCGACTGCGGGTGCCTAATATTTAATCTTATCTTTTGATCGGTCTTAACTGAACAAAAGTGTGTAACGAAAAAAATCATATTTACACTGGCGACAATAGGAATCGTTGATGTTTGTTTCACAATAAGCAAATCATAGACACACACAGCCGCAGCTTCCTCAACAAAAAAATGCCTAAAACCAGGTGGATTTTAAACCGTGGCAGGTCCAGGTTAAAATGGCTGAGTGGAGAGAGTTGAAAGCGGTTAGAATTGCAGATTGGAGGAATGGCATATCCATCCATGGCTGTATAGCCCGCGGGGAGGCCTTGGCCTTACCTTGGGCTGTAGAGCCAAAAAATTAAATCTTTCGAGGCTTCAGTCGGCTTACCCTATTGATTATGCCTCATAGAACACTTTTCTCGTCCACTGCTGGGGACACGGGCCTCCTCATGCACGTTGTCTCTTGCACGAGGGACGTATGGCCTCAGAACACTTCGTTGGCCAAGTCGGTTAGCGAGGGCACTCTTTCAGAGGTGGTGTAGTTCCTCAGCACTTGTGGTGGCGGCTTTGTTATCCCTTAGTCGCCTTTTAAACACCCACGGGAAAAGATACGGTGGTGGTATTCTTAAGCTACACGACACCACACGACCAATGACTATAAATAGTTAAAAATTATAGATCCCTGTATATGTTGAGTGACTCGTGGTAAACAAGTCATCCTAAGATGGTAACTAAGATGGCAGTGTAGCGTTGAACAAACGCTTATTATGCTATCGTGATTTCATTTCCCACCGCGACACACCTCTTTGTTAACCCGTTCTTGTTTACTTCACAGATATGTTGACCTTTGTTTTGTTCAGGTATTTCACAATGTACTTGTGCCAATAATAACGTCACCTTCTGTTACACTAACGGACCTCGGCTTAGGGGGTTGCGGGTTGCTTTGGGAGGGTACCGCGGGATCGCGAGGCGGCGAGTACTTGACGGCGGTGAACGGATGTTTTTTTTTTCGGAATGTCTAAATTCTTGTGGCCCTAGTGGCCTTTCAATTAGTCACCGGTCGTGGTGAACGGATATGAGATTTTATTGTACATTAATATACATTTTCTTGGTTTACAAACTACTTCGTCTACAGCTAGGAAAATAGACATATCAGCCGATCAAAGAAGAGTTGGTAAATACGAGAGGTCGCGGAGGTTGGCTGTCTCACTCAACATAATAAAACTCGTACACATCCCGGCCGAAACTAATACACATCGACTATCATCGGTTAGCTCGGTTTTGTAGTGCCGTCTCTGTCGTAACGGCACACGACAGAGAGGACGCTCTACAAAACCAAAGCTAGCCGAAGTCTCTTTCTAAAGGCCGATGTGTGTAGGTTGTAGGTTACCCGTGTCGCCTCATAAGCAAATATACTAGCCGAGTGGGACGAACGTCTTGATATATGCTGCTACACAAGCATGTTCATAATCTTTAGAACGAATTAAGGGCTGTAGATTACTCTGGATTGAGTTGAATGGCGCAAAAATATCGAACTTGGCGTTTGGCCTATGTATGCAATTTAGTGTTGTAAAAATGAGCGTGGAGCGCTGAGTGAGTGTTAATAAACTGTTAAGACTTTAGAAACGTTTAAGAGTTAAAGGCCAGTGATCGTTAGAGACCAAATTTATAATGTTTGATGGTCTTAAACTATTATAGTTAAAAGCTTGAATCTAAAACGATTAAGGTGAATAGCACTCATATAGTAAGCCATAGCTCGACCGCTCAAGTGTTTAATGTTCGTTTTAACAACATTAAGCCCTTTCGCACCACCTGCTGATAAAATATATGTTAACAATCTGATAGATTATCTGTCAATTAAATCTAGCTGATACAGAATGACTCTTCTAGGCAACCATAAACCAGAGCCAGAATACTACAGGCTTCTACGACTGACGGATATCCCGAAGTATATGGATAATTGTAATATTCGGGGAGTAGATGATAAGGTTAGAGGAACACGAAAGATCCTACTGGGTCCAAGTGATAGGGAATCCAAGTGTATGACAGCCCTGAATAAATAAGATAAATCTAGTTGATACTGACTTCCTGATACCTTCTGACAAAGCATCGGGGAGGTGGTGGGAAAGGCCCTAATTCAATTTAAGTTTCAAACTAGGTGACTTACGTCGACGGTTTGCGGGGGGTCCGGAGAGGGGGCGTTGCGGTCGCGGGATGCGGTGCGCAGTTTCCATGGCAACAGCGACGCGCCGCCGCTGCGACGACGCTCAGACGCGTTGCTTGCTGACTTCTTCAACTGTCGAAGACAGTACAGTTTTATTGGAAAATAAACGTAGAAATAAAACGGTCTTAAAGATATCAAAATAAAATTTAAAAAAACAAAGATAAAAAGAGAACTTCGATTGGATACAAATTATGCATAAATAGTCCAAACGCCAAATTTGATATTTTTTTGTTTTTTTTTGCGTCATTCGCCTCAATTTAGTGCCTTAAAACTATTTAGTGCAATTAGTCAATTTAGTACAAGCCTTGAAAAGATTTTTGATTTTACAACACACAATTTATTTTCTCTATTGACTTGCGATACAGCCACCTGCATCGTTGTGTCGTTGAAGAAAAAACAAAAGTATTTTTTTTAATTTTAGTAAAAAAAAGGTTTGTTTTCTTATACACGCCGGACGTTAGAATTAATTTATTTTTATCTCCAACTAATTGTTTCGATATTTTATAAAGGGTTTAAAATTTATTAAATTTAAAATTAAAATATTTTTTTAATATTTAATTACAAAATTACGATTTAGAAACCAGAGTCATATTTTTTATGTTATTGGATGTTATTGTAGTCTGATAATACCACGAAACGTCAAAATTCCATGAAATTAAAAATCGGAGTAGAACATTTATATTTTAATATCACAACAATATGGCAATAAAAATAATAGCTTTAATAGTTACATTACCTTAGTGGGCGTGTCGTCCTCAGCGGGCGCCCTCGGCACGTAAGGCTGCGGCAGCCCTCGCAGGTCTGCGCGCGCGCACTCTGCGTGTACACCAGAACGTAAGAAACGCGGGTAGCTGTCGAACTTCATCACGTTGAAGATCTGCTTTTGGGCCTGAACACCAAACAATCACATTAAAAACATAAGAGAGAAGGCAGCAGACGGCATTATATGTAAACCCTGTGACATCCGTGACACATGACAACATTAATTTAGAATGACTCTAACTTTGGCACACCCCCAAATCTTCAAAGTAGATGGCATATTACTTTTGAAGATTTAGGGGTGGACTTGGAAAAAGAGATAGGAATATAGGGAACACCGAATATATGGAAAGAGAAGTTTACCTCATACCTTCTTTATGAGGAGTAAAAATAATGAGAGGATAATGAGTTTCTTTTATCTCATTATACTCTTTGCTCTGTAGAAGGGGAGATAATTTGTCTGTTTGCAACATGTGCTGTAAAATAAAGAGTTTATCTATCTATAAATCATAAATAAAAGGCTTAGTAAAAGGCTTTTTTTGTACATAAGTGCTCAATTTCTTCTGACCAACTGCGACCCCCAGGTTGAGATACGATAATTTATACACACCGGCTCCACAACTTATACGAAGTGACTTGCTTACCTGTTGGAACAAGTCTTTCGGCGGTGGGTGCAAGTGTAGTCTTAAGGCTGTCGCTCTCTTGGCTGCAGCATCTACGTTGACTGGCTCCGAAGCTCCTTCCGCGAGGTGACGTTGCCAGATCTCCTGCGATAGACTAGTCCGATGCTCCGTGTCTTCGCTCTTGCTGTATTGCTCGCAGGACCACCAGAAACTGAAAACGAAAAAAAAAAAATGGTCATTGAGTTACGTGCTTTACGTGTTCAAAGTTTGAGGTTTTAACAATGTGTGTAGATTAATATTTTAGAAAGCAGCCTACATTGGAAAAATTGCACGCTGGAATTCCACAACCGCTAGACGCACTCGTCTGGTAACGTTACCTCTTTCACACGGAACTTTGCCGTAAAATGTATTACATTTACCCACTTTATCCTAATATAGTGAGTGAGATATGTCTGAACACATTTCCATCTCGTCCAATCTTATCGCTTCCAACCCGCTTTAAAAATTCATTCTTAAATTTTCAAGGGTAGGCAGCGCTTCCGGCAGGCACAGTGCCAATGTTTGACATTCTGGACTGGCATGTACTGTGGATGTCGGCGGGCGACAGTATCCAGTTACTAACAGATGGACTGTTTATTAATCTGTCACCTTTCTATAAAGAAAATCCTGAATTACCCGACTGAATTTACCCGCCTTTTTTCTTCTACTGTCTTAAAGACGAGAGCTTACTACGACGAAATGGGTATTGGAACATGTTGATTGGTAGTGTGTTTCATAAAAGAATACCGCTTCGGAAGTCCCCGCTTACCTGGCTGGAGGCCGGGCAGAACTATTGAATACAATAGATCTTTACCTAGGCAGCAAGAAAGGCTGGTAATAATGGTTCTTACTTGATATTCTCAGTAGCGAACTCCTTAGCGAGGAAGTGCGCGAAGGCAGCCGCGCCCGCGCGGTCTGCCAACAGCTGCTCCAGCCCTAGTGACCAGCGAGCCACGCCGCCACAGCTGCTGTTCGTTCCCGTTGATACCGGGACTGTGCCTTCGCTTATTTGCTGCTGATAAATAATATCTCTCATTAGCAAGCAAAAGACGCCTAAGGGATAATGAAGAAGCTACCAAAAGCGAGGCGTTCTAAGGCCATACATCCCTCATGTAGTCTTGTGTATGAGGGATGTATGGCCTTGAGAACGTCTAGAATTTCCTATATCCAGCAACGGATTACAAAAGAGCTAGTTACTGTTGTTAGACTACTAGTTTTCAAAAAAGTGGCTTGTGCACTCGTGCGATATATGTCAACTTCAATCAAAACTGAGAATGTGATTAAGTCTATAGATGTCAAGCTATCGTTCAGGATTACAAATCAAAAATTAGGAAAATAGGTAGGAAGAGTATATCACCTCAATATGGTGAAGTGATATACATTGCGGTTAAGGTGATCCTCATCTAGGTCACATCTCCCATCCCATCGGAGGAATACGGAGGGCACGGGATGCTCTACCGTCCTCCCACTCATCTAGTAGCATCAAGTGGAATAGTGGAAGTGAGACGCGATGATTGATGTTAGGTAAATTCAACAGCATTTCGTCCAGCCTTCTTCATCCACTATAATCCAGTAGCATGAAAAAGAGATGGCATGGTATTGACTGGGATGGGAAGCGAGATAGGCTCTGGTAACACTCCCTCATTCCCGAGAAAAGTTGGTACATTTCACGGAGAGAAATGAGGTGACTCGGTTCATCGGAGGCATTTTGTCTGTTGTAGGATTTTCGTGGTTAAAATAGTAGTATATTACCTTAGTGTACATATTGCGTGGATCGTGGTGACGGTAAGAGCTGCCGGCGCCGCTGCCCGTCGTCCAGCGTCGGAACGGCGACGACTGGTCGCTCTGTGGACAAAAACACAAAAATGTAAGAAAAAAATATACTGATGAATGAGATACGCAAATACTTATTCTCTATTCCGTCCCATCGAGTGAATGGCAAATGGCAAAACAATTGTCTCTCACATATTCCCCACTTTCTACAAACCCCGTTTCCCCGAGAAGAATGGGAGGTTTAATTGGACGTATATACTACCCAATCCTTTTAAAAATCCCAGATTTAAATGTCCAATTGGAGACTTCGCATCTGGGGACGAGATAACATTTTTCAGTCTTCACTGATGCGGACATGTATCGCGAATGTCTCAGGGCGACAGTAATCACCACTTACCACCAGGTCACGTTGTCTAGTAGATTCAAGTAAACTAAAAAATAGTCAAATAGCAAAGTTTATAAAAAACTAATAATTAACAACAGGAAAAGAAAGCGAAAATATAGTATTTTTCCTCTCCTATTTCATAAATATGCTCAGATATCGTTTGAACAAATGAGGTAACCGTCTAAACTGAAATTTTTAACTTGTGATAAGTGATAATGTGTATTTGTTCATGTTACAAATGTAACTAAAACGTGTGAATTTGATGGACAGCTCATTTATCGTGTAAAAACCCGAGGCGCGACCACACCTTAGTATTTGCAGACTAACTATTGTTACGGGAGGTACCTACGTTTATTTGTCTCTTTAGTTTTAGGTAAATTTCGAAGAAATGTACCCAAAACTAAGAATGTAGGAGGAGAACGTTCAAAGACGAACAAAATAGGTGACGGTGTAATTTTTTAACGTAATCCCAAAGAAAATTTCGACATCTATACATATACACTACATACATGTATGGAGCCACAGTGATCGTCACATAACGACATGACATTATTTATGTTAGTTTTTCATAGAGAGCTATTTCAGTACAAAGAGGTTTTTGAACGTCCTGTGCTCAACGGTGGCCAGTTAACTCTCGCGCTCTATATCTAAGCAGTCCAGTTTCATGTATTCACGTGTTTAACCAATATTTCTTGTTTATTTGATCAATAATCAACCTTTCTGATACATACCAACATAATAATATAAAAACATCATCTACATGTCGTCGGTTAGGGCTCGTAACGCTCTACAACTTTCGCCTAAACATTTCTTTTCTAAAGCGTACGGTAAATAGCGAAATCTCCCTTCCGACTGGCGCTAGCATCGGTCTTTTTATCTTAGTGACAACACTACCTTGGTTAGTTTAATCTCAGTGACTACCTTGTTATATGTCCTGTATTTTCTTAAATCTAGAAAAGTAGGTAATATTTTCTTAGGTTTTCGCGATTACTATACATACCAATTAAACAACTTTGAACGGTTTAAATCGAGTAAACATTATTTATATCCCGACGTTTCGAACACTTTGCAGTGGACGTGGTCACCCCGTGATTATTCAAAGTTGTTTAATTGCTAAGTAGGTAATATATTTGTACAGGATGTATCGAAATCTTTCCCGAATTTTGTTTTAATTAAGAAAATCTTGAAAATAAATTAAAAAATAAAAAAGTCGAATTTTTTTTTGACGTCAATGTACGGAATTACGGGAAGGAACCGAATTAGAATCATATATGGAATCCATGATTTAAGGCTTCAGAAGAACTTCGGTTACAGCCTGTATAGGAAAAATATAATAAATAAGTAACTTAGTAAAGTGGAAAAAAATCTTTCACCTTTAGGAAGCAAAACTAATGCAGGTGGAGATAGATCATTTTTAGGTTCCGTATAAAATCGTTATCCACCTGAGCGAAGCCAGGGTGGATCGCTGTAGGTATTATAATAAAATTCGTCAATAAACCATTGAACCATAATTTTTTCAACACTTCAACTAGCACACGGAACAGTTGATACAACTTAATTAAAAAAAAACACGAATCCAAAAGCGGAACTTCTAAATATCACACTAGTCACTAACTAAAAACGTACAAGGCCGTGAAACATGATTTCCCGAACACAATAAAATTTTACACTATGTCAACGTGCGTTCCGATTGACGGAAAAATTGTAACTAATTTTACGTTAAAGTTTAAATTAAACAAGCCAGTGAAACAGTGACGATTACGCATAGTTCCATGACAGCGTCATGGTCACGCGTCACGGGTATATTCCCGCGCAAAAAATATAATGCAACATATACTTTTTGATGTCAATTATGTCATGCATGTCACACAATAATTACTGTAATTATGTGTTATACAATACATATATAATAGAAAATATTGGCAACTGAGCATACAGTCCACCCGGTGGTAAGCGGATACCACCGGGATGCTAACATCAGTCCACAATGACAAACTTTGGCACACCCTCGGATGCGCTGCTTAGCTTTGTTAATGTAGGAATGGATTTGGAAGAAGGATTGGGAAAACATGAAGGGATAAGATGGGAATGGGATATCTCACTCATTACCGAAACGCGTACGTACATTGGGGAATGTGATAAAGTGGGAAATGCATTTGAAGGTAGTCTTCTGTGAGAGAGGGGGTGACGAGACCAGTAGAGTGCTCCCAACGGCTGTTGGAGTACAGCATGCACCCTTCCCCTCCGAAAGGCAAGATAAATTAGAAATCGCTAAGAGATGTTCACATGTTTAATAATTAAATTAATATATTAATGGCGGGCAAACATTACCTATAAAGCGTAGCTTAAAAATGAAGAGAAGAAAACGTAAAACGGACTGACTCTTATCACAATAGAAGTTGGAATCGAACGAAAAATAAAAAAAAAAGGTAAATTCTTTGCTGATCAGATCATTATTTTCAGTATTCAGATACAGGATTATATTTTTGTACTGTACAAATTACGACTATACGAGGATGAATCAAAGTTCTTAGAAACGCACGTTAATAAAACCTTTTTGATGGTAGTTTATTTTTTATTTTAAAGAGTCACTATCACACAATATTTATGACAAGTGTCACTTGATTCGGTCGTACTATTCTTAGAAAAAAAGAGTTAAGTGCAGTTATAAAGTACCTGTCTGAAAAAATGTCCATGAAGGATATTTATTTGGACATCCAGCAGACATTAGGGGCTGATGCTTTATTCCCTATTCCACAGTCGCTTACTGGGTTGCTCAATTTAAAAGGGGCAGATCGAGCTGTGGACATGATGCCCGTGCGTTACGGAAAGATGAGTCAGAAAAGTGGAGAAATTGGTTTTAGAAGACAGAAGAATCACAATAAAATATTTAGCAGAGACTGAAGATTTCATTTGACAGTTAGGATTCAAAAAGTATCGGCAAGATGGGTTCCGCCAATGTTAATAATTGAAGAAAACAATAACCGATGCTTGGCAGTTTCAAAGCAGAATCTCGAAATTTTTCAGTATATTCCTCATATATTTTGTCATCGTTTTGTAATCATGGATTAAACGAGGGTCCACCATTTTGATCCTGAAACGAAGAAACAAAGCCTGTCTTGGAAATGGACTTCTCCATCCATGAAAAAAATTCGACTTGCTCCGTCCGCAGGCAAAGTTCTGCGATTTTGAAGGAATCCTTTTTATTGACATCATGCCGAAGGGAAAATCGATAACAGGTGTCTATTATGCAGATTTTATCACAGAAGTGTGTGAAGCGGTTAAAAAAAAACGTCGAGGAAATTTGTCATTAGGCGTGTTGTTTCATCACGATAATGCTCCAGCTCATCGATCCGAAGATGCACTCACGCCAATCGACAAAGCTGACGTCGAAATTCTCAATCACCCACCCATATTCACCGGACATAGTGATTTTCACTTATTTCCAAAATTAAAGGCGTATATCCGTGGAACAAAATTTGACGATGATGACGCGGTTATGGCTGCCGTAGAGGAGTTTTTGATACTCAAGAAAATGATTTTCTTTCGGAAATAAGAAAAACGGTACACTAAATGTATCGAGTTACAAGGAGATTACGTAGAAAAATAAAATGTTTCTATTTGAATTTCTTTGTGTTTTAATGACTATTCTAAGACATTTTTGATTCACTCTCGTACAAATGCGAAATTACAATACCTAGTAGCTACTACATATCTTAGTCGTGCTGTTGCTTTAGATATATACTATAAGTTTTAAAATGTCTATGTTTTCTCGATTATTTTAGGGAATTCATAAAAAAAAATTGCATAAATTCCATTCCATAAAAAAATCCAAATTTCAGCTAATTTATTGTTAACGAATACAGACAGACAATTAACGCATTTTTTAAAAAAAAATTAATTAATTAAGAAAATGCTACATTTTCATAATTTATCGAACGGACTGGTTGAACACATTCACAAAAGAGAATTGTATGCAATAATTTATAGTTGTATGACACGCTATTTGTCTCGTAATCACTCAACACTGATAAGTATAATTTATAGTTTCAATGAGCTAAATTCAAGAAGGATGTAAACATTATTTATTGTATTATTATTATTACAAATAGGTGTAGTGATATCATCGAGCAACCAAAATATTGGTTGATCGATGATTGATAAGTACAAATTGTTTTTATGTAATATTGGTTGCAGTTTTTTTTCAAAATAACGAAAGTAGACGGGCAATCGGCCCACGTGATGGTAAGCGGCCACCGCCGCCGCCCATAGACACCTGCAATACCCCCCAGCCCCCCTCCCCCGTATGCGGGTATGGGTTGGACAGTTGGCAGTGGTACAGTTGGATTTAAATTTCAATCAATTGGATTAATTAAATTAGATTATTTTTTACAGTTCGATTGAATTAAATTGGATTAATTTCAACGGTTGGATTTAACTAAATTTGGATTAATTTAATAACTTTCAGAAGTAGTTGTGTAAATGAGAACGATATTTATTTATGATTTAATATGGTTTTATGATAATACCAACCCACCTGTTCCTCATCGCTGTAGGCGACTAAAGGATAACAAAGCCGCTACCACAAGCTCTAAGAAGCTATACCAGTCCTAGGCGAGTGCATGTACGAGTATACTCGCCAACCCGCTTACCCAGTGTCGTTTTAAAGGCATATATAGTATACTTCATGCCCAAAACAATGTGCATCCTGAGGCCCATGACCAATAGTGGATAACTAATTATGGACTGAAGCTTCAAATTCAAGAAAACTATTAGCTTTATTACAAATCAATTTATTAGGTATTTATGTAATATATGTCGTCTTCATGGATTGAAGAAATTTACAAAGGCTTGTTACCAAACCACACACAAAGCCATGTGTGCAAACAATTCACATACGTAGATACACGAAACAAAATAAGGATAACTTTTGCATTAACCAGAATCGTGATTCAAATAATAATAAAAACTTTTACTCATAATTATATTTTAATAAATATTAAAACGAGTACCTATGCATTTTAAATGTAAATTTTCCTTTACGTGTTTCTTGCTAGCTTAGTTTGCGCGCGGGAAAAGAAACATCACTTTTAGGAAAAGATACATTTCGTATTTTTCGTATAAACACATATTAATCCCGGACAATAAACTATGACCATAGAAGTTTCATTAAAATCTGTTAAGTGGATAAAATTAAATTCATGACTCATGCACAGATGGAGAGACAAAGTAACAAGAATTAACAAAAATCTTATTTTGTGCTTTTTGTTAATCGTAAACAAAAAGAAAAAAGGGTATACAAGTATATATTTCAGAGAATAGTTTAAAAATATGATTGTGAAAAATTATTTCACTTGGTGAAGTCGAGATCCGTTACGATTTTATTAAATGTACTCGTATATACATATTTGCTGGGAAAACCCTATTAGATACGAAGATAAGAGAAATATTAATTAACTTTGGGCATCCCATTATCAAGACTGATAGATTTGATGCCTAGCGATCAATTTTTATCAAAACATGACGAGAATGCGATAGGATTTATTTTGAGTTAAATACATGTTTTGATTAAAAACTTGGATAATCACCCAAAAACAGCACTCCATCACTTTCTGTCAGTTGTAGTTATCAGAAAAGATATAAAAACTACCAAAATATTCTCAGCTATTTATAGGAAAGTTGCATAATAGCTACTAAATTAATCCTAGAAACGCAGCATCTGCCTTTATCTTGTATAACTTTTAAAAAAATCTGTATAAATTTGAATTTACTAGACGTGAAATCTAAGACGCTAAAACAAGTCAAGTTTCTGAATCGCAAAGTATGCTTCCAAATCTCCATATTATACTTTTAGAAAATACATCTGTTTGTTCGAATTATCCTATTTAATTTACTCGACTCTCCTTCGTAAGGTCGTAAGTTCAAAACCCTGACCCGACTACGGATTCTTAAAAAATATTACTATCTACCAATCCACATTGGGCCCGCGTGTTAGATTATGACCCGAAACCCTCTAGTGATTTACTAGGGTAGGCCTGTACCCTGCAGTGGGACGTTAAAAACGCTATCGCAATTATCATTATCACCGTGTAAGATCATTTATTCCAGAAAATAAATATATACATATTGTACGTAATAATATACTTTTAACAGAAAAATGTACAAAAAATAATACAGTTATTAAAATATACGTAGTAAATATTTAAAAGACGAAGCTGATAATAATTACGAACCTTCTACGAGTACAACTGTAAATAACTGCATGTGTTGGTTAATACAAAATCATACATAATATTGTCTTTTTGTTTATTTTATACAATTATGTTTTTTTTTTGTAGGAAATACGAGTATGTTTGTGTTATTATCAATAACTGATCCATTCGTTATTATCAATAACTCTCTCTCTCTAATATTTAAATTTCTGAAATAGTAGATTTCTGAGAATATTGGAATCTTAATTTAATTTGACTCTAAATATATTTCTCAGTTATATGTTGAGATTATGTAAAAATTGCACCATCTACCTTTATTTAATCGATACAATATTAATTTATTCTATATTCTATAATATTGTTGTATATGGCTGATCTTCATAAAATTGTACACGGGGAACTAAACACTGAACTACTCAATGATTATATACATATTTTTATATTCCAAAACGAGAGCCAAGGCGTCGGGAAACGTATCACACGCACCCATTTCTAGAATATGTAGAGAATATAACCAATAAGCTTCCGAACATCCGGAACGGGGGTCGACTCCGAAAACACGAGTAACGAGGATTCGGCCGATATATCTATCGGTAGATACATTCCTACCGAGAAAAGAAAACAAAAAACGTCAACGAGATTATTAGACATTTGAAACTACTGTGATCGCACGTGATAACGATCGAGATATAGATTTTGACAAGAGATACTTGCAGATCAAACGTTAAATTTTACAATAACAATATCTCATTGTTTAAATAATTGGAAATACCCGATATATATAGAGCTCCGAATAAAGGACAGTGAGAGTGGGGTTATAGCACTTTGTTCGTTCAAACTTCGGTCGGGCCCCAAACTTCAGAAGTGTAATATCAGAGTAGACCTCCTGGACTTATTCGCAGACGGTTTGCTGACTTTCAAGAACAAGTCAAACGCGCTCTGACTACTCACTTGTTTACTTTCTTTTTTTTTATTTACTGTTAACCACTGGCTTATTTACAATTAAGTTTTATTTGCTTTTATAAACCAAGCTGTCGTAACATTATTGCTTGACAATTGGATTAAACACTTCTGTATACACACTAGATTAAATTTGTGCATTGATCTGTTAATTAATATATTTTGTTTTTGATTCAATTTTTTTTATTTTTCATGAACGAAGGCGGCAGACGAGCATACAGTCCACCTGATGGTAGGTGGACACTATCGCCCATAAACATGGGTGATACATGCCAAGATTGGTCCAAAATGGCAAACGTTGGCACGACCCCGGATGTGGTGCCTACCTTTGGAGATATGGGAATGGATTTGGAGAAAGGGTTGGAAAAAGGGGAAAGGAAAATGATGGGAATGGGCTCTGGTACAACATCTCACTCACTACCGAAACATATAAAATATAAAATGAATTAATCTTGATAAATAAAATAAAATGAATGAATCTTGATATCTATTTTCTCCTTACCATTCAAATGTTGGCTGGAAGAGCGCTTTGGCGATAAGACCACCTATTGTACTTTTCATGTTACTTACTAGTCAATTTGCAGCATTTGTTGGTACATTAAAGAGATTCCCCGTCAATTGTTTTTGAAATCAATATCGACTTGTCAAAATCATCCGTAGTCAATGATAAATAATATGTAATACTTATTGACGGAAATTAAAAAATATATTTTAAAAGACTCACAATCTGCAACAACTTCATGAGGGAGCGCACAAACACTACCGTAGTAGGCATCCGTATACCACTATCAACAATAATCCGTCTAGAAAACACAATAAAATTAAAAAACTGACAGACAGTTTAACGTCCTACATAAACACGTCACAAAAGCTAGTAAATAAAAGAGTAAAGTGCTAAAAATCAAATAAGTGCGATGCGCTCGAAAGTCGCGCGGAGACTGATTCTCGAGCGGATAACGTAGGTGTTTTCTAAATACACTTTTCTTATCGGCAGTATCTGAGGGCCGCGGCACGTGTTTCGTGTATGGACACCTACGCAATTGTTCTTTGCGATTTCTGATTGCCTAGTACTTCTGAAGTGGCTGATAAGGTATATTTTGTTGGGCCTCAGATATCCATCGTGAAGCGAATGTAGCGTGTTTCAAAGCGTAAGAATTATGAAAACAATAGATAGTTATTAGTAGTAAGGACTGACAATGGAGTAGACCTGGTTCAGCTGGATGGATTAACTAACTACTTCAGCTGCTGCTTATAAAGTTGTTGTGTATCTGTGATGGAAGAGATGGTACACTGATTTACCGACATCTGTTAGAATTTGCAATGTCATTTGATGTATTTATTGTCCATTTTGAGAAGTTTCAGAGAGTAGATCTTTAATTCAAGTCATTATTCATTAATTACGTGTCGTATGGTCATTGTGCAAACACATTGTCGTGGAAGTTAACGAGTTTTACACGGACTTAGATCATTAATTACATGATGTTTAGTCACTGCAACCGCATTGTGGTTACAACAATCAGTTAACCGCTGATTTTTGGTACTAACAGAACCGCACATCGAAGTTCTTGACATTTGGTTCTCTTGTCCCCAGGCCTAGCCGAAGCGTTAGTCGAAACGATATTAGCAATTCATTCAGACGAGATGTGGGATGCTATCTGGCCACGTAGACTGAAAAAGTTTGCCGATAGTGACTGGATAGGAAAAACGGAAGGTCGTGTGTGGTGGTGGGCTTTTGAAGAGGCCTGTATCCAGCAGTAGAGATGTTACAGACTTATAGTATGGAGGTGTTGCAGCTTTTCCACACATTTATTGTAACTATAAGCTGTAACTATGGATGTTTTGTCGTTTTCCTAAATATTCATATCATTTTCTCATTGCAATGACATTTCACGCGAGGGAAACAATCATTTTACTTCCTTATTCTCGTTGACAAACTTTAAAGTTTCCACATTGTATAGTTTGATAGGTTAAATCAATTTTGCTATCTTTTGTTAAAATATTAGTTGTGGATTTACCTAATAATCAAATATATATATATATATTTGATTATATGTTACTCGTAAGAAAATATGTTTTATTTCGAAAAACATTTAATGACTTGTCTTTAGGGAGATTTCGGAGAAATCTAGTTATAGCGAAGATCATGACATTCGGAATTTGGAAAAAATCCCTAAATATGAACTAAAGGTGATCATAGTACAAATTCTATTGATAAATAGGTAATCAGTAAACAACGTCAAATAAATTTTATGATCAAACATGGCTAAGTCAAAGTCCACATGCCAACATCAGTCAACAATGATATCTAAATGTCTACCTTTGGAGGTTTTGGACGTCAGATTTGAAAAAGATTTGGGTAAGATGGAGAGCAGGAAATATAACGAACACTATGGTTATTCTCATTATATGACCAAAGTACAGTTTCCTCATCTTAATGGTCTTTAAGATTTCTAAGATCTTTAAGATTACGGACTCGGTGAGTTCACGACATCCTAAGCATTCTCCGGTACACCCACATTTCGAAGACTTCAAGGTTCTGTGGCACATGGCTTCTGTGAGTGTACAGGTCTCGATTCCGTAGAGGAGAACTGATTAAGGGCCGCAAGGGGAAAAACATCGTGGCTGATGAACTTGCGCAAGAGCCGTACCACGGGCGCACTTCATCGCTATACCGATGCTGCAATTTCAAAAGTACAAACAACCATGCTGATCGCCAACCTTTGTTCTCACAAAAAACGAATGTCATATTGTACATAATAATATGCCTTTACAATAAACACTATAATATTTTCATCATAATGTATCTTATCAACATAGTTACTTAAAAAATATAACGTCAATAAATACCTTCAAAGTGTCAACATAATAGCTCTTATCAAATAAAAATAATCTTCAACATATATTTTATTTAGTTTTATTGTGTCATATATTTCTAAAAACGCAATCCACTTATTTACTATTGACATCCGGCGATGTCGCGATTATTTTATTATCCATTGATTATTGCTAGACATACTGTATCTAATTAAATAATGTCGGTCGGTATATTCCGCATTTCTGACTGTGACCGAACGCTGAGATGTATATAACATAGAGCGGTTACAACGTAACGTAAAGAAGTGTGTTTAGTTAGATGTTTGTTTCCTTTTTTTTACTTTTTATGTCTTCGCGTTTGATCAGAATACGAAGTTAGTCGACCGGCATTATTTAATTAGTAATATTATGGTTAGTAAATACCACTACATATTATTTAGATATTATCCTCTTTACCACTAAAAACAAATATACCTTTAAAACAGTGTTCAACGCCGGTCTAACAGCTTCTCAACCAATCAAATTCATTAGAGCTTTTTAAAACATAGTTTTAGAACTTGTAACTTTTATAGTAAGGAAGCATGTATCATACTCGTCATTATGAAATGTTTTAATAATAGCTAATTTTTATTCGCATTGGACAGAGGGTCGTGAGAACGAAGAAAAAATAGAAGTTAGCCCAACAGTGGGACACGTTTAATGATAATAATTCTCTTCATTGTATAGATTGACAACGTAATTTACACACACAACTATGAAAACCGGAAACAATAAGCGGTCTTATTGCAATTATGCAATCTGCAAGTGGGATATCCAGATTAGGAGGAGTGGGTACGCACAATGCCCCCTAACGTCAAATATGAATCCAACCAGGAACAAGGTGAAGATACAATTCACGGTATAAGATTTTGCTAATACAGCGTGGGAGGGAGAAGCACGTTTAACATAAGCGAGAAAGAGTCAAAACCAATTGTCAAATGACATACGTATATAACTATAACAGAGAGAAGTCCGGAATCCCGATAAATAAAGTATTTTTAGGCGCCGCCACGCACATTATGGCAAATCATGTAAGAGAGTAATCACGTAAGATATTATGACAATCACGTATTACAATCGGTACGAGATTTTTGCCGCGCTGAATTAGTATTTGGCAGTTTTATCATTCAAAATTTATGGACGATTATGTTCAATAGGTAATGTTTTACGTATTAGGTCTGCGACATGCATCAAGCTATAGTGTTTCGCCTTCAATTTTTTTTTTTTTTTTATATTCGTATTATCATACTAAATGAAAACGAGCGTAGTTATAACAACTTAAGTCCAACAAACTTTTTATAAAATAAGATATTTTTATAAAAAAAAAACGGTGGCAGATGAATAGAAGTCTACCGGGAATTAAATGGATACTGTCGCCCTGCGACATCCGTGATACAGGATACTGTCGCCCTGCGACATCCGTGATCGGGTGCTCTATTTCGAAAAAACGAAAAACGTAGTTTCGGTTAATATTTCGGTAGATTCCAACGACGAAAACGTTCACTACGATATATCGACCGGAACGAAGTTCAGTTGACATTTGAAACTACTCGGCCGATCGCACGACACGACGATCTAAATATAGATTTTGATAAGTAATATTTGAAATTTCACGGTGACGTAATCACACATTTTAAATAATCGGACAAACTCGATATATAGTGCTCCAAACGAAGGAAAGTCAGAGTAGGGTTACTTCATCTGTTCGAACATCGTTAGGAGCCGAAACTTCGGAATCGTAAAATTAGAGTATAGAGTCTAAATCAGGTGAAGGTCGAACCCTTTTAACAAGACCTCACTCAGGTCGTGGACTAACTGAAGGGCGTATAGAGAAGTTCAACTGTCCTTTGGATCAATATCTTAACTATTCAGGTACCTGCGGTACAACGGCGAAAAATCAGACAAAACACCAATGAACAATTAATGGTCAAAGGTTAATTGCTTGGAGTCGCCACTATAAGAAAAAAGAAGAATGCGTCATTACAAGAGGGAGAGGCCTATATTTCCTCTTTTTAAGCGAACTTATTCTCTACTCCTTGACCATGAACTCTTACACGTAACACGATCCACCTTGGTATAGGCCTATATCCAGCAGGGAAGAGATGAAGGCTGGTCGTTAAGCGTGTATTAAAATAACTTCGGTCCAATCCAAGTTGAAATCAAAAGATAAATCAATGTAAATACAAACAAGAAAGATTAAAATAGTTGAACAGAAATAGAATATGACAGAAATAGACTAGAGTCAACAAAGATCAGTTATCTTGTTTGACGTTTTTAAGTCTTTTATTGTATTTCTCCTCGTAAACCTTTGTTGGGTCGGGTAAATCAGAGGTTATTATGTTTGTATGCATAAGTGTTTTAAGTACTTTTTGTGTGAATCTTAAAATCAACAACCAAATGTTCGAAACTAACTGTTGTGATGGTTTTTAATCGAATAGGTGGAATATAAAAATTAAGTTCCAAAAATTAAAACCAATTTTAATATATAAGTTTCGAATGGGGTCTTTTATAAGTACTCGTAAGTTGGACGTCAGTTATGAATGCTAATTCAGTGTGTCCGACATGCGACTACGCCGTAAAAGGCCTCCTTTTGGAGAACCTGAAACTTATTTCAAGAGCCTAAAATTTATTTGAAACTTTTGCGTAGTCGGTATTTAGTTTTAGCGTGTGTATAATATGTACGACTATAAACCTACATTTTTAATTCTCATCCTCATTACTTCTAAAACGATACTCCACATCATATTTTGAAAAGAAAAGAAAAATCTGCGTCGGATTGTTTTAAATTAGTTGCTGTTTTGGATTTAATTCAGAAAATATATGCCATGGCACTCGCGTATCTATCTCATTTGTAGAAATCGGCCCCTTTATTTAAGTGCTGTAATGGAACATCCAAATTTAAAAGCCGCTACCAAGAACCCAGAGGACCTACACCGCCTCTCAAAGTTTTAAGGCCATATATCCCTCGTGCAAAGACAATTTGCATGAGGTATGAATCAGTGGACGATAAAAGGGCTGATTACTGTACGGTGGAACATACATTCATAATAATACATAATCTGGTAAATTTATAAACGTTCCTTTTTGCCCTCGCCGCAGTCGGATAAAAATAGATGTGAATCTATTTTTATCTATTTCAATCGTCTCCTGGCAGATCCCAAAGGGAATAACGCAAGGAACAGACAGACATTGGAGACACTGACGAACAGAATTAATATTTTGTCGACGATTACAAACGCATCTAATGATGACGTAACTATTTTATTTGAAAATTGCAAGGTAATGCAAAAAAAATCAAATAGATTTTAAAACTTATTCGTACAACTGAGAGAGTCTCACAAAAGTGGACTTATGTTTGTAATGTAATTCTCTGTGCACGTCTATCTTTTCTATAACGTAATTTTAAACTTCTACGTTTTTTTTTGCGGAAAGGCTAAATTCTTGTGGCCCAAATGGCTTTTCAAGAGTCATCCATCGGACATGTATGGTTTAGGGCGAGCGCAGAAGGCGCTCAGCGAGGAGCAAAAAGTGTGTGCAGAAACGAGAGCAACGGACCTAGGCTCAGGGCGTTGCTTTGGGACTTGGGAGGGTACCGCGGGATCGCGAGTCGGTGAGAAAACCTTATACCAACGGTCAGCAACAGGCGGACCGCGGTCCGTTTGCGGACCGCGAAAGGTCGAAACTCGGACCGCCAAATATTGTAATGTATTGTATACCAAGTATAAATTAATACGTAGATAAGGTATACTATACCTTTATTAATTGAAATAATATTTTGAAGCCATATAGAATCTAACTTAGTACTTATTCTATTTTAGGTTGCCTAGTTAACCGGTTTTACAAGTGCCTACCAATGATATGGTTTGATTAGTTTCCTATATGCAAAGCCTGTGTTTGTGCGAATTAGTTATAACTGATGTGATTTAAATATTTTTAAATCTTTGTTATGCACACGAAACATCGATAGATTGAACTATGTACCATATTTACGGAAATATGTGCGGAAGCATTTCACAGCGCCCCGCGTAATTACCTTACTGCGGCGCGCTTGCGACTGTTTTGTTTGTTGAAACAGCGCGAACTAGTGTCGAAATCGGGGGTGCGGGCGAGTGGGCGGGGGCAAGCAGACTGCCAGTCGGTCAGTTGCAGCACAAACCGCGGAGCAACTGTTCATTTGTTTTGTGATTTGTCGCGTTTTCGTTTGTTTAATAAAAAACCTTTTTGTGTGTAATCTACGTTAATATGGATCCGAAAAAGCGAAAAGTGGACAGTGAAAATAGGAGGTTTCTGGCAGAATGGACTGAACAATATTGTTTTACGCTGCCTGATAGGCCTCAAGCGGTTCCAGTGTGCCTTATATGCAATAAAACTGTCGCTATCGTTAAAAGTGGAAATTTAAAGCGACACTGTGAAACAACTCATCAGCAATTCCACAAAAACTTTCCTCTTGGCAGTGAGGCTCGTAAAGAAAAACTTCAGGCATATCTCAGTTCATACAATAAAAGCACAAAATTACTAGTTCGTTGCATGAGTGAGCAAGAAAAATCCACAGAAGCAGCGTTACGTGTGTGCTGGACGCTTAATAAACACCAGAAACCATTTTCAGATTCTGAGATAGTGAAAGAATGTATGTTGGCAGTAGTCACGGCACTTTTTGAAGAAAAAAAAGATGTTGTCGCTGCAATTCAAAGTATTCCATTGTCAGCGAGAAGTAATACACGAGGAACTGAAATTTTAGCTGCTGATATTAAAAACACTCTTCTCGAACTTCTGCAAAAGGCACCTTGCTACGCAATAGCACTTGATGAATCATGTGATATTGTTGATGATGAACAAATGTCTATTTTCGTAAGATTTCTTGACATTGAGTGTCAAATTTTTAGGGAAGAATTGCTAACAATATTGCCGTTGAAAGGTAACACTCGAGGAGAAGATTTATTCAAGGTAATTGATAAATTTATTACTAAATCTAACATCAGTTACGATAAAATGGTGTCACTTTCAACTGACGGGGCCCCAGCAATGATTGGCAAAGAAAAAGGTGTAGTAAAGAGAATCAGGGATAAAAATTCAGGTCTAATATCTTATCAGTGCATAATTCACCAGGCAGCCCTTTGTGGAAAACTTAGTGCTACACTGAAAGAAGTGATGGACAGCTTGGTCAAGTTAATTAATTTTATGAGATCTCATTCTGCTCTTCAGCACCGACATTTCAAGGAGTTTCTTTCTGAATGTGATTCAGCATATTCGGACTTACTACAACACAACAATGTTCGTTGGCTAAGTAAAGGTCAAGTTCTTGAACGTTTCTTGCTAATAAAAGAACAAGTAACCTCCTTCTTGCAAAACTTATCTAAGTTTTGCAAGCAAGGAGCTAGAAAGCATTGTGAGTTTGTAACAAATAAGCGAAATATGCTGGTTGTGGCTTTTTTAAAAGATATTTTGAAATATTTAAATGCACTCAACACAGAGTTACAAGGAAATGGAAAATTAATATGTGATCTGATACAAAGCGTGTCTGCTTTTCGTCGTAAGTTGGATATCTTTGAAAAAGATGTTGCAAGTCAAGAATTTATTCATTTTCCGACAATTCTTGAATATAAAAAGGAGAACTCTGTAGAAGACATTGCAGTGTTTGTAAAATTTTTGGCCGATCTTAAGAACGAATTTGCTACTAGATTCCAAGACTTTGCAGAGATGGGCAAGTTATCTCTGTTTCTTAAATCACCATTTGAAATTGATGTAGCGGCAGAATGGACAGATGTGGCTGCCAAGTTGTTTAATCTGTCAAAGCCATCACTTCAATTGGAAATAATTGATATGCAAGAAGATGTATCTTTGCAATTATATAAAACTGTATCCACTGAAGAATTTTGGGCAAAACATGTCCCAGAAAAATATGCAAATTGCAAAAAACTAGCTATCAATTTGGCCACTATGTTTGGCTCGACATACGTATGTGAATCATCTTTCTCAAAGATTAATTTTTTGAAAAACAAATATCGTTCGAGTTTAACGGACGCCCACCTAGACGACACACTTCGAATTTGCTGTTCTTCTCGAGAACCAAACTATAAAAAACTAGCTCAAGACCGTCGGTGCAGTTTCTCACATTAATTTTAGGTCTTGTGTTTTATATTTCAGAATTTTATTTGAAACCATACAATAAATAGCACTTAATTATTGACAGTTGTTTTTTTTCTGGACCTTGTTAAAATTTTCCCACAGTATGCGGACCCCACCTAAAACTACTTGCCGACCCCTGCCTTATACGGAGTAACCGATAAAGTAAAATAGTAACCGAAGACGTAATAATATATGACACAATATGATCGTTTTCAAGTTATACGAGTACTTACATTTATTTAGCCTAAAGAAGAAGAGGTCGACCTATACTCGCGGACAACTTTGTGTACTAGTAATAAAGGTCAGAAATCTTGTAGCTAAATACACCCGCTGGAACTAGGTAAGTAGAAAGTAGGTACCTATGTACCTATTCATTTAGTTATGTTTGACATAAAAATAAACAATCTCTTTGTGATGACTAAAAGCGATTTCTTGACCGTAGCTGTTGGTTATACAAATAAGGAATAAGGTTAACCTGTTAACCTATTGTTCATTCACACACCAGCCATATTTATAATTATAACGATGATGTCGTTTTCGCCGAAGAACTAAGCTTGCCGACATAGTTCAAAGGATCAGTAAGCTGAAGTGGCAGTAGATGGGCTATATAAATCGCAATACCGATAACCGAAGGAGTCATCGGATGGAGACCACGTACCGGAAAACGTGGCGTGGGACGCTCCCCGGCCACGGGGACTGACCACTTGAAGAGAGTCGCCGGTGGTGGCTGGATGAGAGCGGAAGACCGTGTTTGGTGGCGTTCCTTAGTGGAAGCCTACCATATATCCAGCAGTGGGGAGACACAGACTGTTGGTACGTATCGTTTTCATGGTCACTGAAAGCCATTTCGTGACGACAGTCCTGTTGTTGGCTACGTGGTTACACTTGTTAACGTACTGTTCATTCATGCACCGTGTAGTCACTATTAATATATATGGTATAAAATCACGATAACAATAGAATTTTGATTTTTTTAATTTTAAACTAAGTACTACCTATTTGTTGTAGTTATTTTTAACCGAAAAAGGTAAAAGTTATACAGGTACGTCGTGTATATTTATGAATAGTAATTTATCAATACATTGTACCTATGATCCTATAAATAAATAATGTATTGTTGTATTGAACAAAAAACTACGTAAGAATATGACATGAACATATTTGTATTTTTTTATCTGAGATTTATGTAAGAGTCTTTTAGACTTTTTTTATTTGTTTATTTTGAAAATCAGTTGTTATAGCACGTTTCTATCCAAAAATAATCTTGAAACAACAGTCTTTGTCGTGCTGGACAGCGTGTTCTGATGCGGCGCGGTGCGTTACGTCGCCTACGTGGGAGTCGTGAACGGACGATTGCAGTCAGTACCATTCGATTTTTAATATTACAACACATAAAATTTGTCGCTTAATTACTCAGTGAAAACATTTACTTAAAGTATTTGGAAAGGCAAGGTAAGCAGACGCGCGTGACGCACCGCAACGTTAGACGCACTGGTCATTGTAGGACACGCGTGGGTAACGAATGTTTGATATTTTCGCGACGCGTCGCTTCGCGCGCCCAACTAGGACGTAGGGTCAGAAAATGAGATAATAGATTAGTTGATTCCCCGGCAATCCAAAAAACCTAGACTCTATTCGTGTTCGGACAAACATTTGTTTAAAATCATATGTTTGAGTTCGGATAGTTGCTGTTTTTGTGTCTGTATGTCTGGATTCATAATCAGGGAAATCTAATATTCTACAGGATTAAACGTGACGTTAGGTATTTACTTATTATTTACTATCTATCCCGCGCAGTTTCTTCGTCGTGAAAATTTAATACCGATGTGCCAAATTTGGTGGATTTATGGCAGAGATATGAAGTAACAAATAAAAAAACAATTTTCGCATTTATAATGTAAGTAAGGATTTGTAGATATCTGTTGATAAGTCTTTTAGAACCAGTCTCTATCTACCCTACTTTGTTGCATAAGGGCAATAAATCGTACTCCCAAAAACTCTCCTCCAAAGTCACCTGGAGGAAGCTGAAATTTGACATGCTGATAGTGGTTGAAAGGAACTTAAGGAAAATGAACCTGAAAATGAAAATTTCCATTCACATTCCAAATGGCCCACACTAAGATTCCCTGTGTCGTGAGTCCGGAGACACATACAAAGGCGAACACAACACACAATACGTGCAATACCCAAATACATTCTCTTGACATTGACAAATGGCTTCCAGGAAGAATAGAGACAAGGCGAAACCTGTAACACCAGCTAACACATCACGTTAAAACTTAATTTGTTATGGCAAAACGTAATACCTGTATTTTTAACCGACTGTGACGTAACTCAAACTCAATAGCTCAAACGGAGCGACCGATTTTAATGAACGAGGTGTCGTTAGAATCGTTCCAAGCTTAACCCCTCAGTTAAATCAAATTTAAAATCATAAAAGATCATAGCACGCAAAGGTTCATGTTTAAGCTTTCAAAATTGCAAAGAAAAACGCAGAAAGTGCAGAAACAAAACATGTTTGTCTTTTAAATTGGCCATAATGTTATGTGTTCTAATTTCAAATAAATTTATTATTAAAGTAGGTATAATGCAAATGTGTTCTATTGTTAATTTTAGATATCTCAAACCTTATATAGTTACCTACGTATCACTTACACCGTCTCACACAAAAAGCTACAAAGTCAATGTTACCATAAAATTCATTATAACACTTTTACTTTACGAACGAGAGTTGTATTATTTTCGCTCTCTACAGCGTAAGGCCGATACGCGCGTTCTCAGCATAATTTGAACTAAGAAAAATTGATACACTTTTTGCTAACGATAAGCCTACGATATTTAAGTAGGTAACAAACAGACTTGTTGACCGCCTTCAGAAAAGGAGACCTCTGCTATTGATTTATATTATTGTTGTGTGTATGTACAGTGGGCATCATAATAATGTTGAGCACATCAAAGTTGATATTCCTAAAACAAAAGGGCGGTTTTCGCTTGCAAATCGAACTTATTCAATTTATATTTTTGGAACTTTATCACTGTCTGTTCTTTCAAACGAATTGAACGCGAAATTGTTCAACACCGTATGTTTGTATGCACAAATGTATATTCAGATTAACATGGAATTTTACATGGAAATGCAAATTAATCATTTGCAAATAACATGAAATCCCTGGAAGCTATCTTCCGAGTAAGTATTTAACACTTTAGTATTATTTAATCTTTAGTGCAGATATTAAATAAATAATAACTGGAAAACTAATTAACCGATTTTAATTTAACGGGTTTATTTTAAAGTCCAAATTGCAAAAAGGAAATCAAGTACATATAAAATATTCATTAGTAAGTAAATGGGTGGATTATACCATTTTTTAAACATAAAATTTATTAAGTAAAATTAGACTATGATAGAAAGTTGACTGCTTTTGAAAATAAACTCGAAGAATCTAATCAATTAAATTTGTCAGTTCAAAACTAGTCGACGATAGCAAATGAATAGCTATAAGTAGGTATCTATAGTAGATTTCTATACTAGAGTTTCTATACTAGATCGCTTTATTTTTTTAAATAAGGTCTCAGTCAAAGGCGCACATGTAAGAAATAAAAACTGCCCGGATTTCGAAAAAATACGTCTCGTTTATTAATATTTGTCCGTCCGGGATTCGAATCTAACACTTGTTACACAGCAGGCAACTATGCTGAAAACTATGCTAATTTGATGAATGATCTAGTATAAAAACTGTAGTATAGAAATCTACCGGAAACTACAAAACACTATTCAAAAAATCATCATTCATAACTGTTGAGAAAACAAAATACGAAACAAAAACCCACCTTTTTACTATACACACAAGTTCGTCTTATCTCACAACTTTGAGCAAGAACATCCAACTTTCACTATTAACTAAGATTTATCACCACATCTATTTTTACAGACACTATTACAAAGCAGCAAGGTATAATTTCGATTAAAAAATTTCATTTATCGAGTCAGAGTCAGCCATCGGTGACGAGGTATAGAAACCGACTGGCCATACAAAAGGTTCCAACGAACGATCGTGTGGTTCCCACACTATTTTGTACTTCGGTATAGTCAAGTAATTAAACAGGAATAGATTTAATTGCTCACCGGCGAAAAAATTTATTCGGAAGCACTGGAGCGTGGCCATTTGATTGAAAAAAAATATGGACTAAAACTTTTGACTTCCTTCTTGCATTTGCAATTAGCGACTTGCACCATTTCGTAGTAACATTTGATTGAAACGTTGAAATAGTTATAATAAGTCTATGGGTCGTCCGGTGTGGGTGTCGTAAAGGAACAATAAAGGTGCTCCGACAAGCCTGTGGAACTACAACTTTTTTTACCTTTAAAAGAGCGGACTCGCCGATCCGCCACCTGCTGACAGCGTGCTACATAAGAGCATACATCTCTCGTGCACACGTGACATGTGCACAAGGAGACCCGTATCCAGTACCGAACGATAAAAGAGTGGTGACAGCTTAGGGGGGTATTTATTTTCGATTCGCATTCATGAGCTCGTCAGTTTAAACTCCGACCCGTTCCACTGAGTTTCTACTTAAATAGAAGTTTTGCAATAATCATCAATAGCCCAGTAGTGATGGTGAAGGAAAACATAGTGAGGTTACCCGCGTGCCTGACAATTAAAAAAAATCTGAAGCTTTTTAATAATATTAACATAATATTAGGAAAGCATAAATAATATTAAATATTTTCGGAAATTATAAACAAACAAAGACAATAAATTGTAGTTGTTTTTTTTTTGTTTTGTCCAAACTCCAAGTTTCTAGATCGAATTGAAATTAATAAAAACTTTACCAATTTTTTTTATGCATTCTTTTCGAATTTCATCGAGTCATACAATTTCATACAATAAAAAAATAGAACTATCCTCATATTTTTCCTTACATCACTCATGGTCACAATAGTTACCTCAGGACAGTTTAATAAATAATTGAGGACACAGTATTTCGATACACCTTTTCGTGTGTACCGAAATAAACGAGCCAGGTCAAATGTCAAGTGTTGCACAGAGACGGATTTGGACATACTTTAATGAATTAGGCTCAGTAATTTAAAAGGTAATGTGATTCACGGATTGTCCGGATTGTCACAGATATAACCATTCTTTCAGGAGTGTCCGTCAAACAACAGGGATATCCACCAATCTGCATTGAACCCGCGACGTGGATTATGGCAGGCAACCCTGTAATAATTTACAAGAAGATGGCCTTTGCCCTGCAATGGGTACGTATGTATGTAAATATTTAGGTATGTATCTGTTTTATACAGGTGTATAATACAGGTTCTTTGGCCGTGTGGTATCGGCCGGCTTTCACCATCTTCCAGCGGGTGTCGTAAAGGGCGACTAAGGATAACAAAGTCGCTACCACGAGCCCTAAGAAAATACACCACCTGTAAATGAGTGGACTCGCCAATCAACTGACTAGTGTGGCATTTTAAGGCCATTCAGTGGATTCAGTGGATGAAAAGAGGTCTGGTTACGATATACAGGTGTATTCGAACTTCTAATGAAACCTAAAATCATTCAGATCATTAATATAAAAAAAATATAAATTCAAATGTGATTTTTTTTTTAAGTTTCATACAAAAAAACAAATATTAATTGCTAAAATACCATATTATGTAAGAATAGACTAGTTGTAATTTAGTACATAAAATCTGACATGTGACCCTTTAGACTCTATGACCAATCACCATACTTATATTTTTAAATACTTATTTTTAAATCTGACCCTGGTATCCGAAACTGGTAGATTTATTTTTTCTTGAAAGTAAAAAGCTATTATTATGTTTTTAGGGCACGAGACAAAAGTACTTACAAATTCAGGGTATATAATTTAAGTAGACCTAATTTACTATTAAAATGATAAACGGTATCTATATAAGACTAAAAACGTTAATATTTAATCACCTAAAGTATAACTTTAGGCCAAAACCTAAAGCCACTTTTGACATTTCATTGGTTTTATGACGATATGACTTTGTATCGGCCATATAATTCCATTTAAGTCTTCAAATTAATTACTGATGATAAATAAAAAAATATATAAACTTGTCTTTTTATATCAAATTTAATCTGTTCGACGGTTAATTTGGTTGCTAAACATCATCATCAATTTATATTTCAGGAAATTCGAACCTCACTACAAGGTTCGCTCTCTTCCACACTTTTCTTTTTTAATAATAGGGATGTGATCTTTATAATCGAATTAACTCATAAAGAGAAAGGAATATTGAAGAAAGTTACCGTTACGATAAATATACATAATTAAGAAAACAATAATAAAATTATTAAATAATTGATATAATTTAAATAAATACAATTATTACTAAATATTCTCAATATACATTAAAAGATATATACATAATTTAGTTAACCTAAAAAATACAAGTTAACGTTAAAATTGTCTGTTATTTTTTCGCTTTTAGCAAATTAGAGTGGAATATTTCCAATATGTCCAACATGAAAAGCAAAACACTCTTTGCACAAATGTTTTAGCACTTGTCTCCACAAAACGGCTTGCGCACGCGCTATGGTACGCTACAGAGCTTACAATAAACAGACAGGCCACTTGTACAAATACAGATATAGAGTAGACAAGAACATTTGTGCAAATATACGACTAGGTACACAATAGAAAACAATTACTTTGCAAATAAGATATGATAGTGTAGAGAATATTAATTAAAAATAGTATTATTATTATGCCTCCTATCGATGCAAAATGTATATATAAAAAAAATGATGGCAGCTCCAGTCGGAAGATTTCCCTATTATCCGTACATTTTAAAAATTGTAGACAAAATTTGTAGAAGTTTACGAGCCCAATCCAACGACATATAATTAGTATGGAAGACGTGTATGTAAGAAAATTTACAACCGTAATAATTTTGAAATTACTGAACCGATTTGGCTCATTCATTAATATATAATTAATATTAACATAAAAACTGCCTCCAGTACCTAATATAAAAAAAAATATCTTCGAACTTAAGAGACAAATAGACCAAAATAACTATTTTTCTGTCAAATTTCATTTCAGTGCGTTAATTGAATTCAACTGTGACTCTTAGTCGAGATGTACTGATTTTTTTTTCGAAATTCGAATGTCGTGATCTACCCAAATGGGTTGAGATTTCTTCGAATTTTTTCTAAATATATAGGTTATACGTAATAACTACCATTCGATATAATGGCTTATTTACACAAGGAGAGTTCCTCGAACGCGAGTTTCTCGGTCAAAAGCTAGTATAAACAAATGTTAACATCATCTGATCACTGTTATCATCGAGTTTCTATCATCATATGAACAGTTGTAGACGAGAATTGTGTGTGGCTTGGTCGCATACGAGAGTAGTAAACAATATTCTCCTCGCACGAACCATTCGAGAAAGTCTCCATGAGTAAATGAGCCTTAAGGCTTGCCCGATGTACGTAATATTGTCAGAAATCCAAATGGATGAGCCAGTAGATGTATAAATTATGTACTTACATATCCATTATGCTTACTGATTTTCTTAAGTAGTCCAAAGAAAAGTTTGTATGATTGAGATGTCTTACCTGAAAATAAAATAATCAACTTAAATACAAATACTTCATAAAAAGGTGAATGGGACGCGCCAGTCGCACAAGATATTTAGATATTTAAAAACTACAATACAGGACGAAATTGAACATGTACCGAAATCTGTAGCCATATTCTGCTCATGGTTCTGAGGTAATCGAAATTTTACGTAATTTATTTTTCTGTAAAAATAACAACTTATTTGGGCTTTGTATTTAGCAAACTTGTATGAAACATTTCGTAAACACTTCAAATAGTAGAACTGATCGCAAAAAAGGTAAATACGTAAGACCTTCGTGTAAGTGAATGCAGAATAATGAACGGTTTCAAGTTTCGGGATAGGTTCGGACACAACCTGTACGAATATGTGTGTGTTTGTACACACACACATTGGTATACATACTGCATATTAGGAACGTGATCTAAATGCAAAATAATATATGCAAACAGATTTCTTTTGCAAACGGGAATTAAATTTTTTGCACAGCAAAATTCTAATAACAGTTCCATTCGCTTAAAAGTTAACTAATGAATGAGTAGAGTGTGTTAAGTGTGAAGGAATGAAATCCAAATACGGGCTTCAGACGTTATCGTTAGTCAAATAGTGTTTTAGAATATTATAAGTACTAAAAATAAATAAACCTATAATGAGCGCGTCTACCTTCCATTAATACATTACAATTTGGCGGAAATGTATTAATATTTACTTTGTGTGGATCAATAAAAGAAAAAATAAGTACTTTTCTTTTTGTATAAACAGCGGCTGGGTGCATTGGATCTAAAATAATAAGACTTATTTTGTCAGATTAGCGATTTGTTCCTAGCCAAAGATTAAATAAGATGTTTTTTTTTGAAATTCTGTTAGAATGAAACCGTAATGAAAAAAAACGATTTATTCTAAAAAGTATCGATAAATTTGATACGTGTATGAGCACAAGTCGCATATGTTATATCGCGACTTGTGTCGTAGTATATGCGAGGCTTTATACACGTTTCGAGTGTATGCGAGTCGTGAGCTATCAACAGGCTGTCAACCAGTCGACGAGTAACGGTGACAAAAGAATGTTCCTATTAGAAACCGTTGTCAACTGTACACGAAGTGTGTACTGTTATACTGATTATAGAGTACAAATAGAGGGATGGTTCTTTTTGATAAAAGCAGATAGCAGACAGTTTGTTAGATTAGTCAACCTTAGACATCTGAGAAACATGCCAACATCAGTCAATAATATCGAATATATAATACCTAAAATAGTACTCATAGTGTACTCGAGATTAGATCAAACAGACAAATAAATAAACGCTGACGAGCAGACAGTCCACTTGATGGTAAGTGGACAGTGTTGTCCTTTAACGTCCGTGATACATGCACGCCCCCGGATGGCCTACCTATCTTTGGAAAGGATTTGAAAAAGGGACAAGATTCGGTTTAAATAAATGGGAAGACCCATTTATTTCCATTTATTTAAACATAATCTTAAAACAGAGAATTTTTTAGTTAGAAAACTTAAAGCAAAGTCGTTACAAATGCTTAATAAAGTTTTAATGTTTTGAAAATACAGTCAATTCCGCATAATTGGGCCACCAGTTATTCGGGCAGCCGCTTATTGGGGGCCAAATCTTAAAGAACAGAATTCAAACTATGAAGAAAACGTTAATTTACATCGGATATTTGGGACAATATTCCGCTTAATCGGGACAAAAAATTTAAGAGCCAAATTTGTAATATTTAAATATTTACAAAATTTTGTTATACTGTTGTTTTCAATCTAGTTTAGCTCCAATGCGTATCACCGGGGAATCACACGTATGATTAGATGTTTTTACATGTAAAAAAATTTGTATGTACATATTTATTTTTTAAATGTTCATTTATATTCTTATTGTATAGATCCCACCAGAAATGTATTTTTATTTAATGTGAAATTAAACTGCAGGAAAAGACACCTTTCTTCGTTTAATTGGGACAGCCGCTTAATTGGGCCAAAATGTTCTGGTCCCCCAATGTGTCCCGATTAAGCGGATTGACTGTATCTGCGAAACTGGTTCATTCGATAGCCTTCTCGTTGTTCCGAGGCTACTAGTAATTACAAAATTATATCGCAAAGTAAATAATGAAAACATCATTTCGTTGACGAATCATATGACTCTGTCAAGAAGTGGCAAAGTAAAGAAAGATAACTTCAGAACACACAAAAAGATAAAACTTTGCTCAACATTATGCTTTATGATATACTTCTAAATGTGACATCACGAGTATCTAAGAAAAGGGTCTCAGTCTCCTAGATATTAAGACTACGTGTGACCATAACCAGCTCTTTTGCCGTCCACTGCTCAACACGAAGAGGCCCTCGTGCACATTAAACGGGACGCTGGCGTAGCGGATTGGCAAGTCCAATCTTTTGGAGGTGGTGTATGTAGTTCCTTTGGGATTGTGGTAGCGGCTTTGTTACCCTTTGGTCGTCGTTTAGGACACCCACAGGAGGAGATGGTGTGGTGCTAAAGCCGATCGACAGCATACGACGAAATTGTTCTAGATCATGAATTTTTTATGTTTTATATATTAAGATTCAGATGAACTTAAAAAAAATGGCAGTATGGCAGTATCGACTTAATTAATAAAACCACGGCCACCAGCTTCCGTAAATGTTATCTATCATTCAAAGTTTATTGATTGTTGGACACATTCATTTACATTTTTAAAACGTATAAGTTATTTATTTATTATGTTACATTTATTGAATCTGATACAATCTTATGACAGTATGTTTCTGTAGTGTTTGCTAGCATAAAAGATATATTTTGAAATCATAATTGTAATCTGTTCAGAATGAAGATTGTAATCGACAACTGCAAAGTTTAAAGGACGTGTTTGTTAAAACCCATTTTAATTTTTTGGAAAATGTCACCTTCGATATTATTCATTAACAAGCGCGAATTGGTTCATTTTTTAATATTTTTTTTTTAAAAACGAATAAAATTAATTATGCGTAAATCGTGGTGTGGTGGACAAAATTGGTAGGTAATTCGTAATTGATAACTAGGAAAACCAAAAATTGAAATGTTATTAAAGGGCAATATAGTAAAAGTCAAATTAAATTGTGATTTTAATCTGAAAACGATAGTCGATTTTACAACGAAAGTCCGACACGTTACCAACGTTATGTTGTTCTACTGTCGTGTCCGTCATATGTTGTCATTCTACTGTTGCGTCGGTCAAACGTTCTGTCGTTCTACTGTCGCGTCGTTCCTATGCTATGTCATTCTACTGTTGCGTCGGTCATACGTACTGTCGTTCTAATGTCGTGTCGGACAAACGTATCAATCAAACAGCCTTCGCACAACTATGTGTGGGACTTTCGTTGTACAATTAACAATTCAAGCGAATGAGCGTTGTGTGTTGAGTGAAGCAACAAAACAACAACAAAAAAGAATTAAATCATTCCTCAATTTCAACATACATAGTTACATCCCGCCCATGGCGTCCATTTGCAAAGCAACGATTTCAAAGAATCGTGCATATTGTCTATAAATAAGTTCCAAGTGTCGGTGACAGTGACCTATGTTAACACGAATTAGCAAATAAAGCGAATAAATATTCACATAAACATTCATTCGGAATTTTCGGCTCTTGTTTAATGTCTCTGGGCGACAGTATCTACTTACCATCAGGTGGACTGTATGCTCGTCTGCCGCCTTCGTCCATAAAAAAAAAGAAATAGAAAATAAGTTTTAGAAGATGTCTACTGATTGCAACTAATGTCAATTAAAATACATAATACTGGTTTAACTGTAGAAGACCGATTGGTTCTAGTGATCCTGTCCGGATTTTATTTTCTGTAAATTAAACACTTGTATAAAGGCAAATGCTGTTTGAGTCTGGATAAGTTATTTGTCTTATGTTTTTAGATCCACAACACAGGGAATCGTAGCCAATGAGTGTGGTGTTATTTACAGGATGAAGACATATCAGCGACTGACTATCTATAGATAACTATCATTTGGAAATTACTTCTTAGCATGAAGTTGTTAAAAGTATCATAATACTGTAAATAAATCTGAGATAGTTATGGTAAACTTGATTTTGATAATGATAAAAATAATAGATAAAAGTAAAAAAGAAAGTAAAAAAAATATATTAACTTTTAGAAGAACGTTGAAGTATGCCGACTTGTTTGTTTGTAATTGGTATTTATCGAGTATTATTAACGAAACACGAAACAGTGGTAAAACACGTCATCAAATTAATACCCGCTGCTACTCATACATAAACATTATGAAACAAGATATCAACATTAAAGAAATACCTAATGAAAGAAATTTTATGTTAAAATTGAAACAAAATATAATAGAAATGTCTTAAAACCAAATTAGCGTAAATAAAATATACAATTAATAAGGTAAATTAACGTGTGATTAAAAAAGAAAAACTCAAACTCCGACTTTCACCAATTTCACCGGTTACAAAGACGCATCTTCATAAAACATTGTGCGTATTTTAAAACAATAGGTTTTGACGTCATATGGCTTCAAAGGGAACAATGCAGCTATGTACTCGTGACAATAGAGGACAAACCGACGGAAGGACATTTGATCAACAGGTTGATTATAGAACAATGTGTGAATATAAAAATGAAATTGATTTAAAAGACTGACCTATATTTGGGTAACATGAGAAACAGAATGATACCTACTACTGACATAATGAAATATCCGCAATTGATCCAATCGAGCATGTAATGATGACGATGACGATGATGATGATGATGTCCGTTCAAATTCTAACCCTATATTGACGACAGATTAGGAGCTAATCGGCAAAAAGACGAACCAAGTTATAAATGGATTTTATATGAAACACATTTTAAAACAATATTAAATCAACTTTTTACGAACTAGAAGATTATTATGACAAACTTTATATGTTTATCTGATGATACGCAATGAAAGGAAACCAAAAAGCACGTACTCCAGACTAAGTTTAGCTTCTTTATTAAGATACCTAACAAACTAACAGGGCATGTATTTAGGTCGCGGTAAATCGAAGAATTAGCAATAACAGGAAAAGTACGTGTTACATTGTTTTTTTTTTAACAATACACATTACTGAGTGTGTTAAAGGAAACACGCTTTGGTAAGCAAGTAATTTGTTTAAAATTAACCAAGCTATATATGTGTGTATTGGCCGTAAAAGTGCAAACATCAATGTGGCTATTGTTATATAGTTCCAATAAATAATACAGAAAGACACATTATTGACACTCCTTATATTATACTGGTATTCTATAACGATATATCTCTGTTGTTTTTTTTAATTATATTGTTAGTAGCAATGGGTATATTTTTTAAACAAAACCTGAAATAGAAATGAACTCTAAAAATATCGTCGTTTTTGCAGAATCAGTAATTAGCCTTTATTATGCAAGTAATATATATTTTATAGATAACATTAGCGTGCTAGAATTTAATAGACCATAACATTAAATTTTCCAGTCTATACAAATTTTAAATTTTTAACATCAAGCAAGTGTTATCTTAATAAAATCATTCCTACTTCTACTAAAAGAAGCATCTCCTGAAATAATCAGAAACCAACCTCTGCATGTACCAGAAGTAACTTGTGTGGGAACTCCTGTAACCTCTGGTACAAATGAGCTGCACTAGTCGCGAGTCGCGCCATGGCGTGTTTTTTATATGTCCTCCGAGTTCATACGCAGCTTGATAAACTGCTAATCCTGGATGACACCTTCATCCCACGCTTTGACGTACCTATTTTATCTAGATTGTTCACTAGAGTTACATTAAACCTGATCTTCACTGTTAAAATCAGCACGAATGTTTATGTCTGAATAATAAAAAAATACATAGAAACAGTTAATTCAGTTTCAAACTTCAAGCACTTCGTTCTTGCCAAAAGTATAATTGCGCCAAAAACAAAATTCATAACCGCTCAATACATATGCTCAATGCTCAACCGAAACTAAAAATAAAACCGTCGAAGAGATACAACTTATGACTGCCGCGGAAGAATTACTGACACTACAATTTGCACAGTCTCCAAATAAATCACGCACAACAAACGTCAGGAATGTGCGGGCGCGTGCATTATGAATGGTACTCGTCCGCTGACTGCCAGTCAGGCAGTCAGTCACTGGCATCTCACTGCCGATTCAGTTCTGAGTACACACACACGGTGTGACGTCACTATAGTACACGTATGACAATACTGATAAGAGCGACAGGACTGTAATAATGCCGGTAAGCGATAGGGACATAAACATCATGTTGAATTGGAAAATCGCTACATAAGTCGCAAGGCGATACGGCGATACGGCGACCTCCCTAAGAGATTTATGTACTTATGAACTTGCTTACATTGTAGATACAAGGCAATATAAAGATAGAACTTGCACCAATCATTTCATGTTTCAATGAAATGTGCCTTAAAGAGAATTATCTTATAATGGATTAAATTAACAATGATTATAATAACGTTATTGACATATGGTTTATTTATACGGAATAAAAATAAGTAACAGTGGCAATTTTGATATATGCCATAATGAGACTTTAAAAACATGCACAACAAGATACATTAAATAAAATTCTTGCATTAGGAACACGTAATTTGCCTTAACGTTTTCATAACAAATATGACCTTCTACGAGGACTTGCGTCAAAGCTGGTAAAGGTCACAAAGGTTGATGCTCTTTATTGTTAAAAGCTAAAATGCTACCTATTCAGCACATTCATATAATATGATGATTAGAGACGTTTAAAAGACTTTTGTTCAATCTTTTGAAGGATAAAAATTAGTAATAACATGAATACAGCCCATTGAACACAATGGGCTGATTGGTGTTAAAACGACCTTTAACCTTTCAACATGTGTAATCAAAACAAACAACCAGTTTCGTGTATTATTTCTGAATGTATTTCCAATGTCACATGTTCAGTGTGTTAAATACAACAAATACATACAAATTTTATACTACAACTATATTTGGAGTTGCCACTGAAATGTATAAGATTTAAAGAACTTCTTGTGGTGAAATTTTTGAAATAGATTAAGAATAATTAAGATTAAGAAGTAATTCATAATTAAGAAGTAAAATACGATCTACAGACAATATGGATAACAATGTGACCGAAGCAAATTGATTGAAAGAAAGGATCGTTTCATACGGTAATCTGAAACAAGTGTATCGAACCGACATTATGTATTCCGACACGATATATTCATATTAATGCGTGCAGTACATGTTTAATGACCATGTTGAATTTGGCAAGATGCCTTGTAAGATGTATTTCATTTCTAAACGATGTAGGTTATTTCCTGAAAGATAAACAGCGTAAATAAAAACATTCCCTAATGATATGTATATAATTATACAATATATCAAATCGATAAGAGGGATTGTGTTATCAAAAATGAAAATGTGATGACTGAATAAACAAAAGTAGAAGACAGTTTCCTTTTTTATTTAAAAATATTTTTTTTAAAGCCAAAAATTTTCTATACCCGATATAACCAAGACCACTTATAATAAATATTCTAATGTCACTTGTGTGCGTAATATTTTTTCTACAATAACAGAAACACTGCAGCTTGTATCCAGATCTGCTTTTAAAGGAAAATCTTACAACAATTTTCCGGTCGAAACGAGTTAGCAAATGTTAAATTAAGGAGTCCATGTGAATCACATTATCGCTACGTTTCGGTCACGAGTCTCCGAGTCCCCAGTTAGCACTTGGTGGCCGTGCGATGTTATATTTGTTATTTCTGGCCAGCCACAATGGGCGTGCTAGATACTGACGCCATAAATTCGCGGTTGGATGAGAAGAGTCGAGGATCGTGTGTGGTGGCGAGCCGCGGGAGAGCCCTATATCCAGGCAGTGGAGAGACATAGGCTGGTATGGTATTCACAAATAAAACCAACATCAGCGTGTTCAAAGATATATCACCTATTATAATCTGTATAGTGTACAACAAAGGTAGGCAGCGTAACCGGGGGTGTGCCAAAGTTTGTCGTTCTTGGTCAAAGCCAAAGTAATCTTGGCATGTACCGCAGTTGTCCATGGGCGACTGTATCCACTTACCACCGGGTGGACTGTATGCTCGTTTGCCACTTTGTTTCTATAAAAAAAAATAATGCGTGTAAAGCGTCAGTTGTTAATCTACTCGTAAATTGATTTAAATTTAACACATCAACAGTTTAACACCTCCAACATTATAATCGTCATAGCACAATGATGTAATTTGACACGAGTAAGATTATAACTATTTGTGTTACTAGCAGGATCTCTTCATCTTTCAGTCGTATTGATGTTTTGCAGTTTACATCGTCTTATCTCTTTTTATCGTCTAAATTGTGTTTTTCTATTTTACTAGTTTACGCCTCAACTACACTGGACTAGTTTACTTGCTTACATTAAAATAGATGGTTTACTATGATAGCATTTTCTCCTTGATCGACAATGTGATAAATGATAGATCAATAATACATAGCGGTGTATAGTCTATGTCCATAATAATATGAGTTTTTCAATGGCGACAGGGGAAATTGATCAGATTTTAGATATTTCTTTCTACAAATAAAACATTTTCTTCTGTAAAAGATTAAGAGGAAAATGTGCGTTAGTTTGTGTTGTAATCGAGGATTATCAAAGATCCATCTTTATAGAGAGACGAGATTTACTGCAAAAAGTGACAGTGACAAAACAAATGCAATCATGTTCTCCCATTACAATTTTTAATTATAGGAGTTAAATTAACCTTTGAGTTTTAAACAATTCTAAGAGAACAAATAATTATTAAAAAGTCAAATTTGATACTTATGTACTACGTAATTCCATTTTCAAAACACATAAATTAAATAATTCGAGAGCTAGTGAACATAGAACACAATTAGACTGTAACGTGGCTGCCCTATAGTGCTTGTATAACATATGAGGACCCCAGAGGTCAAGGGGTCTAAGTGACATTTTCGAAAGAATTGAGTTAGATGCAGTAACAGACTGTTAAAATACTATTCTTTTTAGTGGTGAGGAGATCCAAGTGATTTCCCTGACAGGTGCTGCTACCTAGTGTGTTGCCCCTTCACCACTAGTAGTGCATGCTAACACTGCTATTGTTAGTATCTACTATAATAAACAATAGATAGCTACTAACAATAGATAGCTAGTAATAAACAATAGATAGCTACTAACAATAGCTATCTATTGTTAGTTCTAATTAGAAGCAAATGGCCAAAGTGTTGGCCTAAAATGGTCAAAACAAAAAAAAAATAACTTTCCCTCTTACAAAATTTTGTTGACTTTTGGTTCAATTATCTCAAAACATAAATTTTGTCACTTAGACCCCTTTACCTCTGGGGTCCTCATATCTAGTAATCTCAAATCGATGATGAGAATTGATCGTGTAGCGGCGAGACTTGGGACAAGCCTATATCCAGCAGTGGACCTCCACCAGCATGTACGAGTACCTACATGCACTGATGGTATAGCATATGCAATTAAATATGGATAAAGTATTGTAGATGAAAAAAATGATAAGAATTATGACCGTGGATCTCGGTTATTGTACCTTGTCCGCCAAACCATAATTGTGGAATTAATCAGCATAGCCATTTGGCTCACGGATTTGTCATAGTTCCAGCAAAAGACCTTACCCTAAATTCATTGAAGGCTATATTGGTCGTGTGTACTGACGTCAGAGACGGGGTACAATGGCTCATTAGAATGGCTCGTAAAGACATATTTGGCGGTGTCCCCTCGGCTAAGAGTCACTTAGTGTGTTTGTCCTCACGTAGACCACTTTAAAAATAGCTAAAAATAATCAAAAAAGTGTTGCACATTAATTCTAATAGTTGCTTAGTTGAAATCTTACATTACGAGTAGAAGCAAGTGTACGGTGTGATGACAAATTAAAATGAATAGTTTAACGGTATGATGCTTCATTATTAATACTCAAATTTTTATTATACTTTGGCACAAATTCACACCGGACAGAGGAAAATGGATGTCGAAAAGAAAACGTCTAAAGGAATTAAATATTTGTGTGAACTGTGAATCATTCGCAGCGAAACGTTCGCGCGAGTACAAAATGTTTGCAAAAAAAATGTTATTAATGGCAGTGATTCCTAAAGTTCATATTTGTTGCTGTAATTTGGTTTATTTGCGGTCGGCGCTACCTAACCTCTAATTGAATAATTTGATAATGATCTGCAAAGGAGTTTGTATTTGTATGCGAATATTTATTTCCTGTCTAATTCTATCGTGATTGCGATCAGTTATTGTGATTTGCAAAATAAGGAAAATGAACACAAAATCAAACAATTATTACACAAAAAATTGCAGTTCAAATAAATATATCAATATTATGAATAGCACATCCTTAACTCCACTACATAGAGTTACTATTTGAACTAACGGTCCGGAACGCCATATACTTCTAACGTGTGTAAAAACTTAAATATGAATTCCAGATCATAGTTCAACGAACAACAATACGACTGGTTCTATTTTTAGAAGTATTACTGAAAAATGACACAGATAATGAAAAGGCAGTCTTTATTATTATAAAATAGCCAAGTGACATGCGATGCCTGAGAATAATTGCCGAAGCTGTGGGAAATTTGTTAAACACTGTAATTTGAGAATCCCACGAGGATGAAAAGAATTACAAACTAGAAAAGACAGATGGTCGTTTCAGGTTAAATGTATTTAATTGGCAAAAAAGGTATCAATTACTGAAGTTAATTAACTACAATCGTTCTCCGGAAAAGAGAGAGATAACACTAAATATTTACAAGAAACTGAATTCAACACTGTGTTGTTCTCACTCGAAGTTAAGCTTTTATTTTTAAGTATTCTTTTACACAGTGTCTGAATTATTATTCATTCCAATTGGAAAGCGTAAATTGAAGTTGGGTTCAATGCCTAGAAACACGCAAACCATTAATTCCGAGAGAATACCAATTAAGCTTTCTGGTTAATTAGGCTTTCTGAAGAATTTATGTAACTTATGTTTAAAATTGGATAAAGGTAATTATCTAGTTACGTGGAAACGTGTCCAAGCAGTCCATATATTTTACCTATTTAGGGGTAAATTTAAAGTGTAATAAAACAAGGCCTAAAAATTAAAGAGCCGCCTTCCATAAGACCCTAAACACTGCTATAATAAAATCCTTTCAACTTGTTTAAATTTTGTCTGTTTCAATGGTATGTTTGGAATCATATACTCGGCCACATTTAATCTTTGAAAATTATATTGTTCCCATAAACTCTTTATTTGATTTAATTTGTATAACCACCACGAACCTAAATATTAACAAATACATATGTTCCAAAAGTCCATAGGGATATAGTTGACGACTATCTCACACCCACTATTGAACTTGCCATCGAGTGAACTTGAGGTTTTTTATGTGGCCATAATCCAACTGAATGTTTCGCGCCTCCATCGTGCATCGTATGTTTAATTTTATTGTTATGGGCATACCGTAAAAGTTGTTAATGAGTTGATTGTAGAGAATAATGTGTATCAGAAAAAAATCCACAGTAATACACAAACAGCGCATTTGACCGAATGTTTAAATATTCTGCAGGTTTTGTATCCCTAATCTCTCTTGTACAATGTTGATTTATTTTGAGCACTAACCTTTGTGACTCGGTTGTCATAGATCTTAATGCGTTTAAATCGAAATAATACCAAAACGGGATGCTTGTGTAAGATTTTTTTAAAATAGGTAACTCTTATCTATACATATAATAAAAATGTAACTGATCGCTGTCTGTACATGGAAGATATATGAGAAAAACTATTATTGGGGGCCTTTATCAACGCAATAGAACCCAAAACAATGATTGTCAGAATTTTTGTCTGTGCGTTTCTGCGCGCTAATCTTAGAAACGGCTTAACCGATTTGGGTGCGGTTTTCACTAATGTATTGTGGTAAGTTTCATTTAAAATTTAGTGTTTGTTTTATTTCAATCAGTTCATAAAAAAAAAGTTATATCAATTTAAAGACGGTGTTTATAAACTAAAGTCCACGCGGACGAAGTCGCGGGCAACAGCTAGTATAATAATAAATGTTTAATTGTTTTATCGATAAAAATGTCGAACGGTAATTGTCTGATATGACAATACACGATTACTTTTTAACCTCATGAAAATAGTAATTGAATAGAGGTGGGGAAAATGGATAAAAAGGAAGATATCGCTAATGTCGGGTAATTCCTCGTTAACGTCTACAAGTATAATTTAGATGTTTAAATAATAATGTTCAGTATAGTTTCGTATTTCAGTGTTACAAGTGGTTAGTGATGATCGGCTAGAAGAGGTTGGAGAGGAGGCCGATTTTTAAAACGTGTGGTCGTTTTAGAACATTAGTGTAAACTCAAACATTAACGTGAAATGTAGCGTTTACCACACTTGTTTACTGGACTTCGGCAATAAACTTGATTGATACAAGTGTGCTTGATCGCTACACCAATGGCGATATGACAACGTGTCGCTTTTTTACATAACTATCTTGGAGTTTGGTGTTTTACCGAGGATAAAAATAAGCCAACGAGATGAGTTTTTTTTATCACAAGTGGACATTGTCGGAAGCGCTTCTATTCCATTCTCATGGAATTTAGACAAAATAAATCTTATTTCTTTATCATTGCTTTTTTGTCTTCGTAATCATTGTAAATGTGCTTCCATTTATTGCTAGGTAACCTTTTCCTTGGTGCTGTGTTGTTTTTATTGAAGCCATTATTGCCATTCCCATCCTATCCCTCCCCATTTCCCCTATCCCATTCCCCATTTCTCCAAATCAATTCCTATATCCAAAGGTAGGCAGCGCGTCCGGGGCGTGTCAACGTTTGTCATTTCGGACTAATGTTGGCATGTATCATGGATGTCTATGGGCTACAGTATCCACTTACCATCAGGTGGACTGTATGCTCGTCTGCCACCTTCGTCCATAAAAAAAAAAGATTTACTTGCGATTATCTTAATATTGTCGACTCATCTGACTACAGGACGACCACCAAATTATTAATGCGAAATATTGTCTACGTTCAATGCCGCAGATTTTAAGCCGGTCGGTCACGTTTGGATAAAACACGAACGAAGCAGTAGACACGCGACTAGCTTCCACTATTGATGGTCACGTGCGTCACGAAACGGAACGACTGCAGAATATGAATACCATGCATAACCACCATTACTCAACCTTTAACATGCATTGTGTAATAATAATTGTCACCTACGTAAAATTAATTGCTGCGCTTTAGTTAAATCAAAAGGGGAGTCTAGACAATATCCCGCTGAGTCAATGTAATAATAAAAATAATTATTATTATATTGAGAAATTTCTTATACTGATTATTATACTGATGAACCGACAACTTAGAGTAGCTGAAAAGTGTAATGGGTAATTGCGGACCATGGGAGAGGGGTATGTCTAGAGCAGTACACACAGGTTGATGGTAGATCTACATTGTATAACACGTGAACGGTTATTAGTTTATTACATATTATCAATATTACACTGTTTTTGTTTAGTCACTTTAATTCGGTCCTATATAGACAATGATTGGTGGAGAAGTGTAGACCGAAATTAAATACAGAGCTTTGATATTAGTTGTTGGAATTATGTGGAACTTTTGCCAGTGGCTTATCTCGTTGATGATTACTAATCATTGATTAGTGACTTTACACTTCTGAATATATAGGAAATCGATTACTGCACATCTATACCTGCTCGAAGACGAAGAGAGAGATTTAAGACCAGGTGAATAAATGTTAGTAATGATATGCGGCAGTGCACTGTCTACGTTGATGATAAGGTATAGTGGAAAAGAAAAACGAAGAAGGTGGACTCTAGTATCTTATGGAAGTAAAGGATGAGAGAGAGAGAGAGACACTCCCCCCCCCCTGCTCTTTATTGTTACAGCTAAATGGTTCTTACACGAAATATTCTAGGAAGAAATATTCTTGCTAGGCAACAATGAAATTTCCATTGAAATCCGTCCAGAAGTGTTCGAATTAGAAGCGAATTATGTAACGCAGGTGTTAAATCCTTGGCAATGATTAACCAGCCGCCAGCTCGAGGTTACCGGCTATAGTTAACCGCCAACACGTGGCGCTTCACTCGGATTACACCGCACGTATCCAATTGAAAAGGAAAACATAATTTATGATGGAAAAATATACGTAAGAAAGAAAAAAATATTATATTTACTTGCTCTCCTTGCACTACATTGTACATAGGTGGACTCAATGCCTTAAGGTATTCTCTGCCACTCGATCATTCTAGTTAAAAAAGAGTTTGTTAAAAGCAGGAGTGCAGCAGAAAATAAACAGTGAGCTTAATTCATCTATACATATGTAGATATAATATAATATATAATAATAATACAATAATAATGTACGTGTATAACAAAATATACATATTAAATAAAATCAATATTAAATTTATAGATCCACACATAAATAAAATAATATTTCATAAAACAAATTTAAAGGTAAGCTGGTACGAGTAGAGATTGCCTCCGGGCATTAAGCTCGCCTTTTGTATTCTACGATTAAGTGCAATAAAGTTTTTTAAATAAATATTTTTTCCAAAGGCAACCAAAGAGATCTGAACTTATATAATACAATCGATGTTGTCTATTAAGCCCTTTTATATCAATTGTGATGCACGATATTGTCAAGTGGATTTTACTCCGATGGAATACCTTTTTATTCCCTTTGTTAGTTAATAAAAATATCTGGTTTCTTTAAACTTATTTCGATTTTGAAACGAACTTCAGGAGAACAGCGGAAGAATAACGAGGTTTTACAACACGTACACATACAAATGGATGTAGATGGAGTTCCTTCATATTTTTAAAAATTTCATTTAACATTTACAAATGGAGGGTACATAAAGAATAACTTCTTGGTGCCACAAAAATATGTCAGTTAGTCACGACACTGCACATTCGCTTGCGGGTAGTTAGGTAAAATTGATACTTGTTTGACCGAATTAATTCTACATACTTTAGTTTATGCAGGTTGCTCAAAATTAGAAGTTATTTTTGTAAATAGTACTGTTTAATTTATTTTTAATATTTTTACTATGTATCTTTTCTTTTATCTCTAATGAAATTGTGTTCATAACACTCGAAATAGAATATTTAAGTGTAGAATATTTAATAGAATATTTTCCATAGAAATTGTTCGTTCTATGTATCATCAGTTTCTCCTCAGTTAGCTCTCTTGTGGCCCCCGGACGCGCTACCCACCTTTGCAGACTAAGGAATGGATTGAGCAAGTGGGGCATATCTCACTTACTACCGAAACACGTACGAACATGGTTTCCTACGTTAAAGTAGGAAATGCAAGTTCCTACTTTGCACTCTTTTCCTACATGCACCCTCCCCCCACTGATTGTGCCTATCCATTGAATGGTGAACTTGCAACTTACCTTATGTTTTGTATTTGATGGAATAAACTTCACTCCGTAAATGCAGTTATTATTTTTCATATGATTTACATAAACAATATTCAGACTAAAGTTGTAGTGGGGCTAGATGAACTCTCTCTATGCAACCATATAATACAATTTCAACCTGTATTAAATATCATTATTGGGATAGTAATTTTAAAACTACAGAACCGATTGGCACATCTCAATTTATCTAGGAGTTTTGCTACCATCTATCTAGTCGAAATATAGTGAAATATATCCATAATTGGAACATTGTAACGCCTGCAATAAAAAATAATTATTGTTATTTTGAGTGCAGTCATTGCGCATGACGAGCTAGAGAGTTTTGTTAGTGTAGGGGTGTCCACTTGCCCGTGGCCGAGGGGTCGAATGTAGCAGGTGGATAGCCGTTTAACACGCTCGCCAGACGCGTCGCAATCGTAACATTGTAACGGAATAGGAAAATAATGAAGGTTTTTGATCTACATATTCGTAATTATCTAGCTGTTGCCCGCGACTTCGTTCGTGTGGTCTTCAAGTACTAATTCACAAACCTCCGCGCGCGTGCGCACAACAACTCACCAAAGTTTCATCGCAATCGGATGAATGGTATAGAAACGCATACGGGACAAACAAAGAAACATTCATTTATATATATATATATATATAGATTTATTATTACTATCATATGTTATTTATTAACTTTGTCGTGCGTAAACGTAACACTGCGTTCTGTAAATAGTGCTGAAGATTCACACGTGTCAAGCTCTGCTTAGTGTGAGGATCACAGTTAATTGTATAGCAGTGAAACCAGACAATGTACTTACTCGTATTATATATTAAAATATCAATTCGTGTTCGAATTTGTAATGTTTGTAATGAATTTAATGGTTTATTATTTATATAAGTGTCTACCGCACCATTAGTCTTTCACTGCTGGATAGAGAGCTCTCTCAAAGTCAGCATTATAAACAATTTCGTAACACTCTTCTCATCCACTCCAGTCCAGCAACAAGTTCTTTGTCATCGGTCTAACATCCAGGAGTTTTACGTTGTTATCCGGTACGCAGTCTCTACTTGATGATTCTTCAACTCCATCGGTGTCGGTAGACGGTTCTACAACAAATATGGTTTGTCCACTTCAGCTCAGATTTTTTGAGCTATTCGACTTTACTGAGGAACTGCTTCGCCAAGAGAACTGCTTCTGTTTGAATGGTCCTTTTAGATGATTCGTCAAATTTCGAACAAAATATAAATCTACATTGGCAAAACTGAAGGATTTTTGTTTTTACTGCCAACACAGGCAAAGCTGCGGCATCTTAATTCAATTCTGCTTTTTACATTATATGACACGACATAAACTTTATATTGCGCAAACATAAACCACCAAGGCCATAGAACAGTTCATTAGACACAATCTTAAGTTGAGTGATGATGATTGATGATTCCTACATCACGCTGTAATTATGGAAATTCCAGTGTCAAGATACAAAAATAAGTTTTTTTTTTATAGGAAAAAGTGTCAGATAATTCAGCTGATGATAAACGGTTGCTGTCGAATATACATCTATAATAAAAAATGGCGAACGTTGATATATTCGCAAATGCATAGCCTTTGAGAAAGGGGTTAAGAAGGACGAGAAATAGGAAATGGGTAATGAGATGAAGAAAGAGAAACGTCTTTAGGCCACTCACAACGAGTTCCAAAATAGGTTTCAACGAAAGTCTTGTATCCGAACATGCATATTATTATAATGCGTAGAAAGGTGGATAAACTTCCGTGAACAAAAGAAAAACGCACTTTAATGGTTGCAGAACAAATGACAAAGTTCACTGTTGAAAATAGAGTAGTCATAGAGGAAAATTAATTTCACAATACACAAAAAAGAGAAAATAACTGTGATTGAAGTACTCGTAAATTGTCTTGCTGAAGATAATCACAAATCAGCAAAAAATGCATATGTACATATTTATAAAGTAGACTATGCATTATTCATCAAGTTGACGTGAATTAACAAGACGACATTTTTCTTATTTCACAAGCAAATTGTTTTCGTCGGTGTTCTTCTATTTAAAGGTTGTTTCACACATCTTAAACACAATAAACAAACATACTTCAACAATAGCATATACATAACGTTAAATAGAATCACCGTTCGTACACCGGAAACGATTCATCACACAACAATACCAACCGGTGTTTTCTGAGGCTTGCGTGCGCGCAGCGACATATACGCGCGATCCATCGCTGCAACTGCGCCGTTGGTCCCACACAACATCACCATGCACTTCACTTAGAACCATAGGGTTCATAAACATCAAAAGATACTTAATTACAAACTGTCCACTTTCATGCAGCCAACAAATACAGAAGGTGCAATAACTCTGATGTCACTCCGAACTTGGATTCTTCAGGTGTTTAACTTCAGGACCCTTTTTTAGATATGCGGTTTGCGTTACATGAGACTTGATGCGAAGGGTATTAGGTCTCATATAGACGTAACAGATGCGGCCCGAGCGAGATATAATCAAGGAAAGCGATCGGTCGAATTTTTAACTCAAACACCTTGGTTTTAAGAACACGGTGCGGCACGAAATAACCGCGATAACTGTCAGGTGTATACAGACGTCGCATTGCACGCACCGTCAGCAACACACTTGCTGAATACTACTAAGTACAGCACCGCGCGGTATTAACATTGACTCAGCACTCTCATTTCACGGGATTATGAACTATATTGTGCTACAAGTAAGACATATAACAATTAAATGTACGTTAAACGATGTGAATAGACCGCGTGTTAGTCAGGAACTGCGCCTGCGACCGCCTCGCCCCGTCTCCCCTGCACTATTTTCGGAGCCCTGCTACTCCCCCGCGTTCGTCCGCTCAATTATACCATATGCGGCCCCCTATATGGATGCGGTAGCATTTTAATTAGTACATGTATGGATATAGGCACGTATAGTCCGCCTACTTAGTAACAAGTGTCAGAATTGACACTGGTTTAAAAAGGAGAGCCAAATATGAAATCTAGCAGTCTACCCCAACTTCGCACATTTATCGATTGATTCATAGATAGTATAAGAACGATGATAGATTAGGGGTATCTATTATTGATTCATATTCGCGAGGTCGTGAGTTCAAACCGCGACCAGTAACACTGCGTTTCTACTTAAGTATGGATTTTAGGGAGATTTAGAAAATCTCTACCTATTGCGGAGATTCAAATTCTTCTAAATTTCGTCCTAATTCTAAATTCTAATTCATAATAACAATCAGTTTTGAGGTTTGTATACATATATAACAAAATTGTAGACAAACTGCGGGGTGCCGGGTGTATTCCTTAACGGACTGAAATGAAAGATAGAAAATAGTATGGATCTATACCTAGGTTAAGTTCGAAGCACTACAATAGCAGTGGGACATTCTATACTGATATCTATGTGTGTTTGAGTGTGTCAGAAACGTACAATCGTCGTATCAATATCAGCTTATAATCTCCCACTATAAGGTCCCAGTAATCCCAGTATCTCCCCGCTCCCAGTAATTCACTAGGAGCCACAATCCACTAATCCACCGAGAGGGTCTTGTGCGGATTGCTGGATACAAATGCTCCTAATTTTTTATAAATCTCGAGCGGGTTTCCTCATGATGTTTCTTTCAGCGACGAGCTAATAATAATTTCAAACTTGCGTGCTTAAAAGTAGATACCCGTTGATACGGGCCGCGGATTTGAAGTCTCGACTTTACGAATGGGAGTCGGGAACAGATACTATCATCGCTCAATAGTCGTATAAGTTTTTCCATTTATTTCAAATTTTAATATTATCCATCTAATCTTTTTTTTTTTTTTATGGACGAAGGTGGCAGACGAGCATACAGTCCACCTGATGGTAAATGGGTACTGTAGCCCATAGACATTCGTGATACATGCCAACATTAATCCAAAATGGCAAACGTTGGCACGCCCCCGGATGCGCTGCCTACCTTTGGATATAGGACTGGATTTGGAGAAAGGATTGGGGAAATGGAGGGGGAAATAGGAAATAGGAAATAGGATGGGAATGGGCTCTGGCACATCTCACTCACTACCGAAACACGTACGTACATTAGGGAAATAAGATTAAGTGGGATTAATCTGTGTTATTTTAAGACAAAGTGTATTATTAACCGAGATAACGTAATTATAACTACACCGTCTGTACCTCCGATGACTCGTCCACCAAATGACTCCTAAATGGACAGTAGGTACCCTATTCAGACTGTTTCGCAATAAATTCCCAATCCGTTACACTCATTCATAAAACTATAGTCATATAACTGCTGTATGTAGTTAATGTAATGAATGACTCAAAGTTGTTTGTCAATGACGCTAAAACCGCGTTCAACCACTTTATAGTGAACATAACCATCGTGTTTTAAACCATGTATTGTGTACATGGAATACAAGAAAGGAAAACATTTATTTGTACACACAAAACACCATAATACATATTTTTTTGCATAATATCACGGATAAGAGATAGTGCGGTGCAATTGTGTAACAAAAACAATTGGTTTGAGGAAACTCAACTAGTAGTAATAAAGCAATTATAATTCATATATTGCTGTCTCTACCGTCACCATACATTTTCGAGGCTGTCATGTTTATAAAACGTAATCCACAGACAGCTATTTGAAAAACTAAGCGACTCTTGTAGATTTGAAACGCGTTATCCTCAGAAGTTATAAAAATACTACCCAGTTATAAAAAAGCTTACTCTAACAAAAATTCATATTATATCGCATTTTTTTTTAATAATATTCCAAATTCAATTAAAAAACTTAATTTGAGATTATTTAAAAAACGATTACTGACAAGGCTCAAGTCGTAAGTGTTTTTACAAGATTAATGAATTTATTAATGAGAATTATAATTTATTAATGAGAATTATAATTTATTAATGAGAATTATAATTTATTAATGAGAATTATAATTTATTAATGAGAATTATAATTTATTAATGAGAATTATAATTTATTAATGAGAATTATAGTGGATGCAATATTTGAATAATGGTTGTTTAAAAGAAATGGCTTACAACCGAATTATTTTGTAAATTCAGTGAATTTTTGGGCATATGTTACGGAAAAAATAGGGCTAATTTGATGTTTTGTATTAAGTATGGTGTTGGGTATTGTGTGTTCTTTGTAAGCATTCATGTGTTTATTATGTTAAATACCTGTATGTAATTTTACATGCCATTATTGGCCAATGTGGCGATCTGCCTATGTATTTACCACCTTAGGTAACGCACAAATAAACAAATTGAATTGAAAAAAAAGGTCTGTGGCTGAGCATATATGCTGCAACAGCAAAGAGCTATAAGCGCTGGTTTCAGCTACTCGTACATCCTCGGGATTAGCATGAGCTCTTGGATAATATTGAGCTTGGTAATTTTGGCACAATCAACGGTGGACGTCTCAGAAACAACCCACAAAGCTTTGAAAATGTTTTATTTTGAAACACACTTTGCTATGTGGACTATCATCATGAAATAACTGTCGTGTTAGACAAGGGGGTAAGAGGGTCAGATTAATCTTTTGAAATGAGTATCAGATTCCGTACAAAGCTTTACACGAAAGCTTCCATCGATGGAAGCTCCCCGAATATTGTCGAAGATATAGAGTGATATGCAAATGCAAGCCCACACTTTTCCTGTTTTTTGCGCATTTTTATATACAGAATGTGTTACGAACTTTTACCCGAAACAATGGATTCCGCTCGTAATTCTGAGTTAATTGACATTATAATGTTATGATAAACATTGTACATATTTTTTTTTTGTAAAATTATCATTTTGTTCCTTTGTATTCAGCGTATTAAAAAATTATGGGAAAACAAAAAAAGAATGAAAAAATTAAAATGTTTGTGAATTTTTCATGTCAATAAATTCATCCATGGAACGGAATCCATGGTTTCAATCATCGGCGAAGTTTCGGACGCAGCCTGCTGTATGCCGGGGACCGGGTAAACGACCCCCGGTCATTCAAAATTTAAACGCAACTAAGTGAAATGCTACAGCAGTTTACTCTTAAACTAATTTGCGTCAACATACATACAACAATTTCCTGCAGCAAGCGAAGGCGGCCCAATTGTGCCGCGTTAATAGAGTATAATCGCTGACAATTAATGACTACTCTCTAAATTCCTTCACTACTGATTGTTCTCACTTGGAAGTCGCTTAATTTGAGCCAGTTGGACTTAAAAATGTTAATAGTAATCGGAGTGGGATAAATTATTGCCAGTGGTAAAATTAATGGTACTGTTTGATGGTACAAGTGGAGTTTCATGCTCTGTTAGTAGAAAACGGTCTGACAGTGCTGGTGCGAAGTGAGCTGCGTGAGTTTTTTGGTAATGAGAGTGCTCAAGAAGAAGAAATACTGATTGTAATGTTATATTTATTTATAAACTGTACTCAAAAATCGCAATAGTCACGAGGTTTTTACATTAGTCTAAGCATCTACATTTAAGAAGTACATACCGGTTAAACAAAAAATAGCTATAAAATTTGGGAGAGTGCAATATGTGGTATACACCCTATCTATAGGCGCAGTCATAGCCGGACTAATTTACGTATTCGTTAGTGATTTTATACAAATAAAATAAATCCCTTACGTCACAATAATTAAACTTACACTAGGAGTCTGTGTTGCGAGTCCGGAGACACAAAGAGCATCCAAATACCATTCTAGATATTTGAATTTAAACAAATGAATGTGCGGCCGGGAATCAAGCTCAGGACACAGCAGGCAGGTGAACTATTTACTGGCTAACAGGGCTAACTGTAGAAAGATCATACGAGCGAGAATTCAAACTGCTATAATCGAGAAAAAGGCAACTACTTACTGGCTAACAGGGCTAACTGTAGAAAGATCATACGAGCGAGAATTCAAACTGCTATAATCGAGAAAAAGGCAACTACTTACTGGCTAACAGGGCTAACTGTAGAAAGATCATACGAGCGAGAATTCAAACTGCTATAATCGAGAAAAAGGCAACTACTTACTGGCTAACAGGGCTAACTGTAGAAAGATCATACGAGCGAGAATTCAAACTGCTATAATCGAGAAAAAGGCAACTACTTACTGGCTAACAGGGCTAACTGTAGAAAGATCATACCAGCGAGAATTCAAACTGCTATAATCGAGAAAAAGGCAGTTCCAATTATCGAGTGGTATTCGTTTCAATGAGATGGAGAGGCCGGAAATCCTATCAAACATTTACATCTTACAAAGTGGTTATTGGTGTTTTAGTAGGAAAGAGCCCACTACATATTATACTTAAAACATATTCTTAGGGTGGTTGAAAGAGCAAGCATTATGACAAATAAGCAACAAATGCACAAATAAGAGATTTTTGTGGCGCGTCAATTTTAAGACTGAAAACTTGAAAGTTTTTCTAAGAGAATAAAATAAAATTACGTCAAGTGATAAAGCATCGAAAATCACCGGTAGAGTATGTGAACTGGACTAAACCCGAATGCAATATCCGGCAGTTATAAAACTCCGACTTGGGAAGGCCGTCGCAACACTGGCTCGTTGATTGATTTAGGGTGGTATGTGGCAAGTGCTCTGGTTACTAAGTGTCTGATAGATAATAACACTAGCCTGCAAAATTATCTATTCTATACCTATAATATAAATATTGAAGCTTTCTCATATTTTAAGGGTTCTCGGTTTTATATTTATATGTACGAACTACTTATACTACCTCTAAAAGAGTGGCGATACATCCCTCATGCACAAGACAGTGTGCACGAGAAGGCCCATGACCAGCAGTGGATACTGAAAGGGCTGGTTGCATCGCATTGCATATTGGAACGGATGGTAGCTTCAGACTCAGCTAGTCACAATTTATAAAGATAGTTAATATTTTTCCAAAATTCGAAAGTAGTGATTTGTTTACTGTAACATTTTTTCGAAATATTCCTAAAAGACTGCCCATTAGTGAAATGCAATTTTTAATATATAAGCAAATTACGTTTAATACTCGAAAGAATCACGATTTTCAGAGCAAAAGTGTTAAGGATCAAAGAACTAAATGATCTGTTGACCGGATGTCTGTAACAATCAGTGCTCAAGGCGCATGACGAAACAAATGCTTTGCATTATATCAATTCTCATAGTGTGGGGTAACTTAAGGAGCCTCACACATAAATCATCATCAGAAAAGTGACATTGTCATGTCCGTCTGTGTTTAAGACCAATGACCATATAAAAAGGCGACATGGGAATGTAATCTCTCTAAGTCTTTCAGCCCATTATGACCCGTGTAAAGGTCTGGCACACTCATGCCTTGTAAAGATATTTGTAAGTCTTCAATGGCTAACATAGAATACATACCAAGCGAATTTTAATATCCTCACGTCTATCACACATATATTACATTTACAAATAAATAATTTCATTTCATTCAATTGATTTTGGAAGCACCTCCCCAGTCTTACGAAGTTATCCAATCTTATGTTTGTCATTCGCGACTGTAATGTACCGTGAATAGAAACACCTTTCATAGGAACAGCTTTCACTTGGTCGGTCCTGCGACGGTGGCCGTCCATCGTCTCCTATCACGACACCAACGGGAGAGATGGGATGGTGCTATTATAAAGTCGGCCAACACTTCATGCATGGCGGTATATCAGAACCATTCAACGATTTACCTCTGAGTAATGTCAGGTCTCTTCTGTTTCAGATAACATCTTCATATACGATCTATGTAGCAACAGATAACTTCAATTAAACCAAAATTAGTCACATAATCTCCATTATCATTACAAATGTAATTCTATGACTGGCAACGTCCCGATTCTCACGGACTCCATCGCCTAATCAGCTATTAGGATGACGCCAGACACAACGCTCGCTATCGTGTTTCTGTGCGGTGCGACAACACATGGAGCTAACAGAACCAATCCATTTTAGCTATTGATACTACTACGTTGGGTTCATTTTAAGTATAGCTTCACCGCACTTGAACTAAATGTATGACATTTGGTATATAGTACTTAATTTCCCGGACTTTCTATACATACAAACGATATGCTATTGCATGGAGATTATGGGGGGGTCTACGTTTGTCTAGGCATTTCTTTTCCCTGTAACATAGGAAAAACAGCGAAATTTACCCTCCGAATGGTACCCGTTATCGATCTCTTTTATATAAAGTGTCAGTGATAGATACGGGAACACAAATGATCAACGCAACTTGGGTTTGACGTGCTTTATTCGCGACTGAGGGCGCGGAGAACAACTCCGCTTGCGTTTGAGGGTAGATGTGTATAAATGGTTGACATCTACCCTACTTGATATTAATACATATCAGTCAGACGTGCACACAGTCCACCTGGTGGCAAGTGGATACTGTCTCGCATGAACGTCGGCAATAGATGCAAGCATCAATCAAAATGACGAATGGTGGCACGTCCTTGTATGTGCCACTTGTAGAAGATTGTCACCGTCTTTATATAAACAAAATAATTACTGTGCAACCAGGTAAACTCCGTTTTATTGTCTGACATATAATATTTTCGGTAGTATGTATAATCTTGTAAGTGAAAATCAATACAAATTTTAGTACCAAGACTTTTTTTTATAGAAAAAAGGTGGTAGACGAGCATACAGCTCACCCGATGGTAAGTGGATACCTGTCGTCAATAGACATCCGCGATACATGCCATCAGTTCAGAATGACAAACGTTGGCACGCCCCCGGATGCGCCGTCTAACTTTGCAGATTAAGGAATGGATTGGGAAAATGGGGAGGGAGAGGATGGGACGGGAATGGGCTCTGGCATATCTCACTCACAACCGAAACACGTACGTACATTGGGGAAATTCGATAAAGTAGGAAATGCAGTACATTTCAAGGTAGTCTTCTGTCAGAGTGGGGTGACGTCGAGTGCGCCCGGCGGCTGTGGGAATGCAGCATGCACTCCCCCCTACCGTACACTATTTTATATTGTAAATCGGGTCTGAATGCGTAAAATCAAAGATTTTGTTTACCTTTTATTTCTATTCGACGTTTCGGCACCGGTTACAACACCAGCCGTGGTCACTAGTTGATTTACAATATATGTATAATGTGTACAAAATGCGAAAGTTGAAAAAGTTACCATGTACACTAAGTACATGGTATTCAAACATATGTGATTATTAATTCCAACGTGACACATTCATTACTATTATCATTTTCTAAGTAAAACTGGTACATTTAACAGAAATTTGTACACAAGTAAGTAATAAACAACGTATGGATCGACAGCAAATATTATTATTAACATGAAGCGTTCTTGAATTTGGTAAAGTGTCAATATTAAAAGAAAATTTGACTAACGAACCCAGCGTGACCGTGACATTGTTATAATTATAATCAAATGGCATTAGTGACGAAAGTAAGGAGTTTTTCAGAAGATTTAAATAATGTATTGATTGCAGAGATTTATATTGTTTATTTTTTATTTAAAAAGCTCTACGTTAATGTCTTAAGACATTCTCTACTAGCTAACTTTGAATTCAACAGAGAAGATATATTTTGTACCCCAATCACCTCCCAAAAAGTGGTCAAAAGAAAACTAGGTAATCACGACCGGGTGGCAAGTTGGTTTTTGTGGAAATGGTAGCTTTGGAATCAGAGATAAAGGAGTAAATCACCCTCTCGAAACTACCCGCTTTCATTCTCTTTTTTATGTGCAATAAATCGGCTTGGCTTGAGATTGAGTTAAGTCGATGTTTAGTACAATTTACGGGGGATGAAGAGAAACTGCATAGTTTAATTATAATACCGCATTAGAGTTCAGCAACCCAAAAACCTACTAGAACTCATTTTCAAGCTTACTTATCGCACATAAAGGAGAATAAAAGCGGGTAGTTTTGAGGGGATGATTTACTCACTCCCCCACTTGATCGAAAACTCACATCGTTCCTTCAACTACTCGTATGATGCAAAAGTTATCATTTCCATCAAAAATACATGTTGCCACCTCATCGTGGTCACCTAGTCTTCTTTTGACGGCTTTTTGGGAGTGATTGCGGTACTAATTAGGAAGTGCGATGAGAGGTACTCGTATAAATACAATATTATACCACCAGCCTATGTCTCTCCACTGATGGACATAGGCAAGTGCGATGAGAGGTATAAATACAATATTATACCACCAGCCTATGTCTCTCCACTGATGGACATAGGCCTCCCCCAAGGCTCGCCACCACACACGATCCTCGCTTCTTTTCATCCAACTACCACCGGCGGACGTTTTCAAGTCGTTGGTTCACCTGGCCGGACGGTGCGTTTGCGGTACTTGGCCTCCACCCTTGTCTACGCCATAACTTAAGTGACAAACAGTATTTACGTACGAATAGTCATTTATTGAACAATTATCATATAAAAATAAAAGTAATAGGACGCATTTCTTAACCGACTGAAGTGAAATTCGGGACAAAAATATTTTTGGCCTCATCTCAATTAAGTTCGTTGAGCCATAGTTCCAAAATTACGGCGGTATAAAGTTTTAAAAGTTCTCAAAAAAGACATTAGTATGTGAATGTTGGCCCCCTTAGGGTGGAGAACAGGAGTGCGACTAAAATGTCAATAGCACAAGTACAGTACAACAACACTATTGGATCATACATTATTAGACCATAGCTTGCCAGCCGAAGAATGTTTACCAAATCTAATGTGTTCTCATGTCGATGCCCTAAATTTGGCGATGGTGGCTGGATGAGAAGAGCGGAAAGTCGTGTGTGGTGGGGAGCCTTCGGGGAGGGCTGTGTCCAGCAGTGGAGAGGACACGTTGAGAGTAAGGTATATAAATATCTCTCTTTTTTATAGAAAGAATCGATCGAACACGACGAACATACGGTCCATCTGGTGGTACTATAAATAGATACTGTAGCCCGTGGACACCCGCGGTACATTGGCGATACGTTGACACGCCCCCGGATGTGCTGCCTACCTTTGTTGATGTAGGAATGGATTTGGATAAAGGGTTGGGGCAATGGGAAGGAATAGTACAGTATTGGGATGGGTTCTGGCATATCTCACTCACTACCGAAACACGTACGTACATTGGGGAATATGATAAAGTGGGAAATGCAGTAGGTACATTTCAAAGTAGTGTTTTCTGTAAGACCAGCGACTGTTGGAATTCTGCGTGCACTCTCGCCCTCTTGAAATATGTCCAAAATAAAAGATCAATTTTTAGAAACAGAGATGAGTGTCTATTATTATTTTTTTTATTTTTATTTATTATTGTCTCATCTCAACTAGGTCTTCAAACAATTATATGCGAGGAAAATCGTGAGCAAACGTTTGTTGAGGTAAACGGACTGCTACAGTGAGCCAGACGAGATGTAAACAAGTATTTTAGCATAAAACCGCGCTAAACGTAACTACAACTGTTTGGCCTACTGATCTGAACTATGGACTCTTCATCTTATAGAATACACACAGGTTCACCCAATACATTGCGCATCAAAGTACTGGATGACTTTCGACCTAAAATTCCTAGATGTGTAGGCGATTTCACTAGCAAGGCAATGCTCAACCGCACGTCGCGCCACATATCAGTTCAACAATTGACTCAATTCAGTCGGCGCAATAATCGTAGAGCTTTCGTTAAAATACTATACAAACGGTATTTTATATTGTAAATCGGTTCAGAACGCGGAAAATTAAAGTTGAACGCGATAAATGTTTACCTTTTATTTTTACTGGACGTAAAGTAGATATAAAAGATTGATTTACAATACAAAATGTGTACAAAACGAGAAAGTTTCATTATATACCAACGATATACGATATTGAATACGGCTTATGAAGTTCTATAGCTTATGAATACAGCAACAGGAAAATTGGTGGTGCACATGGTACAAACGCATTCTGCACGTTGACGCTACACACTTTTTGCTCCTGGCTGAGCGCTCGCCCTAAATCGTACATGTCCGTCCGGTGACTCTTGAAAGGGCCACAAAAATTTGGTTTTTGGTCAAAAAATTGCGACAAGTAGTTTTGACAGTTCTCTCTTGATGTTAACCTTACCCTTCCTAAAGAATTGGGAAGAGACCGAAACAAGTGGAAATCTGAGGGAGCAAGGTCAGCGCTATATACCTACCCAGCATCGACACTTCCCAACCAAGCCCTCTCAATTTTTGCTGAGTGGCCAAAGATGGTGTGTGGTCTGGCGTTATCATGATGAAAGACTACACCCTTTCTGTTGATCAATTCCGGGCATTATTTCTCAATTTCTTACTTTAGTCTCATCAGCTGTTAGCAGTAGAGATCCGAATCGATGGTTTTGCCCGCGGTAAAAGCTCATAATGAACGATGCTTTTCCAATCCCACCATACAACATCACCTTATTGCGCGTTAATCCGGGTTTCGCCACAGTCTGTGAAGCTTAGCCGCATTTAGACTATGATCTTTTCCGCACGTTCTTGTCGTAAGTGATCCACTTCTCATCACCAGTGATCAATCTTTTCAAAAATGATTCGGTTTCATTGCGTTTTAATAGAGAATCGCAAACGAGTACACGGTTCATTAGGTTTCCTTGAATGAGCTCGTGTGGTACCCAAATATCGAGCTTTTTTGTGAATCCCGACTTTTTCAAATGAGTCAAAACTGTTTTGTGGTCAATGCCCGATTCATCGGCAATGTCGTAACTACTTATATGCCGATCTTGCTGCACTTTTTCACAAATGGCATCAACTTTATCGATAAGAGGCTTCGTGTAAGAGGCTCAGGGGTGTAAGAGGCTCAGGGGGTGTAAGAGGCTCACCTACCATCTTTGGAGCCTAAGCCAACCTCACCTGCTTGTGGTGCATCCTGTTGTTAACTGACGAGGCAATGGCGTTCCCTTTTTGCGGTGGGAGGGTTACTCCGTCGGCATTGCTACCACCCTTCCGTCGGAGTCCGCCGCCATAATGATGCCTTATAAGCCGCGAGGCCCGCATCGTGTTCCGGCGGTGAGCGGAAGAAGCCGTCCCGAGAGAGGGATTGTTTCGTGTGGAAATGAGGACCGGCGGTTGCGGGGAATTACAGACGCGCATGGGCGTGACATGGTGGCGCGGGGATCAGGGAGACCCGGTGAAACGGTTGTCCGCTGACCGCCCGCGGGTTGTTGGGGGCCCGAACCCGGGGATCTTACTTTAATCTCCACCCCAGGAGGCTGCCCCGCCGCACGTGAAAAATCCCTTGGGGTAGCAGTTGTGCCGGAGGAGACCGGAGTGGAACCCGACTGCTGCCCCCGGGGGGGGGACCGGGGGCCCTTCCGTACCCCGCGCCAGCAAGTCACACAACCTTTGTGACCTGATTTTTTCTCCGCCCCGTGCTTTGTCCTTTGATCCACATGCGACCATTTCTCTCTCCGTCCCCCCTCTTCTTATTTTTCCTATTCACACTCACAATGGCCAGGAACAAGAAAATGTATAATGTGCACTCAGCGGCCCATCCTGTAAGTTCCACATTTAAAGTGGACTTTTGCAACATTAGAGGGATGCATAGTAACATCGACGCCGTCCACTACCACCTTGAGACGGCAAAGCCGGCCTTACTTTTCTTGACGGAGACACAGATTTCCTGCCCGGCCGATACATCATATCTTCATTACCCCGGTTACAAACTGGAGTACTGTTTTGTGCGACGTGCCGGGGTATGCATGTACGTCCGGGAGGATGTTTGTTGCCGCCGCCTCAGCCATTTTGAAGACGGGGACCTGTCGATTCTCTGGGCGCGTATTGACTACGGACGTTCCACTAAAGTCTACGCTTGCCTTTACAGGTCCCACAGCGGTGATACGGAGACGACTCGTTTTTTTGAGCGTCTACAAGAAACGACTGACAGAGTGCTCGAGCAGTTCCCTTGCGCGGAAGTGGTGATCCTTGGTGATTTCAACGCTCACCACGAAGAGTGGTTGGGATCCCGAACTACCGACCGCACAGGGAGAGCAGCCTATAACTTTGCACTGGCCTATGGTTTCTCGCAGTTGGTGTCCTCACCTACGAGGATACCTGATATCGAGAGCCATACTCCCTCCTTACTGGACCTCCTGCTGACTACGCGGCCGAATGACTACAATGTTGTTGTTGATGCCCCGTTAGGATCATCCGACCATTGTATCATTCGAACTGCTGTGCCAGCCAAGCAATCCGTGCGGACCCATTCACAGGGAACGCGCAGTCTGGCACTACAAGTCAGCAGATTGGGATGGGTTGCGCGAATTTTACGCCTCTTATCCCTGGAGGCAGCTTTGTTTCTCGTCGGGAGATCCGGATACCTGTGCAGACTCCATTACCGACGTGGTGTTGCAGGGCATGGAATGTTATATTCCTTGCACCGCGATACCGGTAGGCGGACGGAGCCAACCATGGTTCAATCAGTCCTGCAGAGAGGCCCGTCGTAATAAACGGGCCGCATACAGGGCCTGGGCCAGAGCACAGGTGTCCGAAGATCCGAATACCTCCGACTTGAGGAAGAAATTTAACGCTACCTCGAGGTGCAGTAAGAAGATCATTGTCAGAGCAAAGAATGAGCACATCCGCAGAATTGGCGACCGACTAGCTAGCTATTCTTCTGGAAGCCGGGCTTTCTGGTCGCTCGCTAAGGCTGCTGAAGGTAACTTCTGTCAGTCGTCACTCCCTCCACTGCGGAAACTCGATGAGTCACTGGCCCATGGGGCGAAGGAGAAAGCCGATCTCCTGGGGTATCTCTTTGCCTCAAACTCGACACTGGACGATAGAGGTGCCTCACCACAGTCTATCTCAAGGTGCACAAGCTCCATGCCGGAAATCTGTTTCACACAGCGTGAAGTCCGGCGAACTCTAGCATCTCTTGATGTCCGAAAATCAAGTGGGCCTGATGGTATTCCTGCAGTGGTGCTTAAATTTTGCGCTCCCGAGTTGTCCCCGGTGCTTACGCGACTCTTTAGGCTCTCATACTCTACAAAAAGCTTCCCGTCAACATGGAAGGTAGCTCATGTTCACCCTTTACCTAAAAAGGGCGACCGCACAGACCCGGCCAACTACAGGCCAATAGCGATCACCTCCCTCCTCTCCAAGGTGATGGAGCGTGTCATAAACACACAGCTCCTTGGGTACCTAGAGGATCACCAGCTGATTAGCGACCGTCAATATGGATTTCGCCATAATCGCTCCGCTGGTGATCTTTTAGCGTATTTAACACACCGCTGGGCTGACGCCATTGAGAGTAGAGGCGAGGCTCTGGCTGTAGGCCTAGACATTGCGAAAGCTTTCGACCGGGTATGGCACAAATCGCTGCTTTCCAAGTTACCATCTTTCGGGATACCCGAGGGATTATGCGAATGGGTTGCCAGTTTCCTGACTGGACGGAGCATCAGAGTCGTTATCGATGGTAGCTGCTCCGACACCATGTCTATTAACGCTGGCGTCCCGCAAGGCTCCGTGCTGTCTCCAACTCTGTTCCTTCTGCATATCAACGACCTGTTGCAAATTGGTGACATACGTTGCTATGCAGATGACAGTACTGGAGACGCCTTGTACAAGGGCCGCGCCAACATCCCTCGGGTCGAAGTGGAAGAGAGTCGCGCCAGGCTTGTGTCTGAAATCGAAGACTCTTTAGATCTAGTCTCGATTTGGGGTTCTCTAAACCTAGTGGATTTCAACCCCAGTAAGACGCAAGTCTGTGCATTCACCGCTAAAAAAACCCCTTTTGTTGTAGCACCTCGCTTTCAGAGCATACCTCTTAAGATCTTGGAGAGTATCGGGATCCTTGGTATCGACATCTCCAGCAAAGTCGAATTCAGGGGTCATCTGGAAAATAAGGCCAAAATGGCCTCCAAAAAGCTCGGTGTGCTGAACAGAGCGAAGCGGTACTTCAAACCTGGGCAACTCCTTATGCTTTACAAAGCTCAGGTGAGGCCCCATATGGAGTACTGCTCTCATCTCTGGGCCGGCGCACCGAAATACCAATTGGACCCATTTGACTCCATCCAACGACGTGCTGTTCGTATTGTCGACGATCCCACTCTCACGGGCGGTTTAGAATCCCTCAGCATTCGGAGAGACGTTGCGTCTCTCTGTATGTTCTACCGCCTGTACAATGGGGAATGCTCTGAAGAATTGTTTAATATAATTCCCACCTCGGGTTTCTACAACCGCACCTCCCGTCACAGAAGTGCGGTCCATCCGCATTTCCTCGATACGGAGGTGTCGCGCACTGTTCGGTCCAAAAATTATTTTATACCGCGAACCCGTAGGTTGTGGAACGAACTGCCTCAAGAGGTCTTTCCATTGAGCTACGATATGGGGTTCTTCAAGAGAGCTGTGAATAGGATTTTGCAAGGTCGGCGGCGCACCCGCATACCCCCTGGTGTTGCAGGTGCCCATGGGCGGCGGTAACACTTATCACCACGTGGGACCGCTTGCTCGTCCGCCCACTAATCTATAAAAAAAAAAAAAAAAAAAAACGGCGACCGGAGCGAACTGCCTCTTTAACATTAACATTTCCGGACTGAAAACGCTTAAACCAACTTTGTGCTACTCTTACTGACACTGCATTAGGTCCATAAACGGCACAAATTTTTTTCGCGGCTTGTGTCGCATTTTTCCCTTTTTTGTAATAAAACTTTAAAATGTATCGAATTTCTTCGTTAGATTCACTCATTTTCTTGGACAGAAAAACAACTGAAAAATGGCGGGAAACAGTTTTTTATTTATTCATTTATTTTTCTTAAATGTTACCTTTTTAATGGTATCATAACCAGCCAGGTACAAACAGTTCAATCAAAGATACTGGATCACAACTTCATATATACGAAATACGAAGACTTTCTCCCCGACCTATTACACGATCATTCAGTTGATACAACTGACGCGACCGTTAAACTCACTATAGTAACTCTATTACGAACGCAAAAATTATTTGCAAGTAATCGAGTCTTACAATTGTACCGTCTAGAATTAATTAGATCACTGAGATAGATATTCCCTGCACGTTATTTTCAAAACCACTGGATCGATTCTGATAAAAAAAAACACTGTCACCTCCTGGAATAAACACGCTACACGAGGGTGAAAATCGCAACAAAATCAATGAGATAAATACCGAGATTAACGCGAACAAATAGATGACGTTGTCCTTCATATAAGTAGAGATTTGAATACGGTACAAATACAGGTACGGAATTTTAGATAATTCCTCAAATGTTAAGATACCGCTAGAATGTATCGCACGTGCCGGGGCCAAAGCCCTCTGATGCATAATATAGGAAAGAGAAAGAGCGATGTAGTGATGAAGGTGTGAGGGAGAGGTCCGAGGTTTAGTTACCGGTTATCTGATGCACCTGTCTGATAAACAATGGGAGAATAAAAATGTAACTTTTTATAGCATGTTATAGTAAACATTGTATGGTAAGTAGAGAAATATATAGAACTAGCGACCCGCCCTCGCTTCGCTTCGATTTATAAGTTTTTTTTTTCAAAATTTCAAAATAAAATATAGCCTATGTGTTATTCTGATGTATGAGCTATTTTATTATAAAGTTTCATTAAAATCCATTGAGTAGTTTTTGCGTGAATGAGTAACAAACATCCATACATCCATCCTCACAAACTTTCGCATTTATAATATTAATAGTATAGGTGTTCTTTTAAATTTGCTGTTAAGTAAGAATATTTATTAGTAGAGATTTATAGAAACCAAAAATTTTTTGGAACGAAGTTCCTTTACGTGATTCAGGTGTGATTCGAGAGAAAATGTAACGTCACGTAAGATTTTTACCCCTCCATATGCCTTTCTCTTTCTCTCTGTGTGTGTGCGTGCGAGTATCGAGAGCGGGACTCAAGCAGAATAACAGACGTGCAGACTACTACTGCCTGGCCGGTTGTATAACCTAAATTTTTGATTTGATTCCTTATTTTAAATTATTTGCATTGAAAACATGATACAAAATAAAAAAAATACATGAACTATACAGATTTCATTTCGAATTACATTCGGAGTTTAAAAAAAAATGCGTGAGGATCTTCGTTCCTGACGGGGGTTCCCTGACTGCACACGTTTTTTTTTTATTATTTATAAATAGACATATAAACAGAAACCATTGCCTGATAACAAAAAATACATGGAGAGCGTATGTTTTATACAAATGAGATGGCAGACAAGCACATAGCCAGTGAATTATGTTATGGTAAGTGGATACTGTCGTTATGCGACATCCACGACACATGCCAACACCAATCCAACGACCTTTGGGAATGGATTTCAGAAAAGGGGGGAATGGGGACTATAATGGGAAGAGGAGTTTTCCTCAGGGGGAGGAAAATGAGCTCTGGCTATATTTATTCACTCCAAACACGGTAGTATATTTCATGGCAGTCTACTGTGAGAATGGAGTGTTATTATTATTATTATTGAGGATTAGGAGCTCTGCGATTCAATACTACTTTGCTTATAATTCGCTGTCAATGTCTATGCCCCGTGGATATCGTAGGATCGGAGAGTGGAGTAACTAGGGTTTTCCCAATCGTCTTCTCCCGATAAAGTCATCCCATTCATAATAAAATCCACTTCACACTAAGCCTACGAGATATATACGTATTCATGACATATATATACATATAAAGAAAAATGTCCTGACTGACTGATACATCAACGCAGAGCCGAAAACGCAGAAGCTAGACACATGAAATTTGGACAGTAGCTTCCTTTGATGGTATAAATAAAGACATATTAAGAAGGGATTTCTAGAAATTCAATCCCTATAGGGTTGAATAGGTGTGTCAGTTTGTATGAAAAAAATATTTTCTAACATCAAAAAAATCAACTAATGATGATCCTATTTATTGACTTAAGTATAAATATTATACAATACAAATAATAAAACATACGTTTTACCATTTTTCAAAATTGTATAAGGGGGCTAATTTACCGGGTGACGAATTTGAATCGGAATTAATTAAATCCACGCGAAGGAAGCCGCGGGTAACGGCTAGTTAAGATTATATTTCTGAACGCCATCCATTTGTATTTTTGGATTCAGTTATTTTTACCCAGAGATAAGTTGATAACGATAAGGAATAGGATCTTTTTGTATTATTACCTACATATTTGATCTACTTAAGAGACGCTACTTCTGTCTCGTCATTCAAAGAAGGTTCCTACAATATCTTGTTTACAGGACCTCTGGCTTTTTGTTATAGGGATCTATATCCCTAGGTCATAAACTAGGTATTTTGGAGTGGGAGTTGAATTCAGATCGCCTAAGCTCTTTAAAAGTACTCTGAGAATATTTTAGGAAAGTTATTAAGAAACGAATGAAATGACATCGAATACCTACAAAAATAGTAGGTAGTCGGAACAGTTCGCGACCTTTTTGAACGTATGATTTTAGTGTGCTATATTTCTGGCAACACTGATCAGTTGATCTCTGATATTTTTGTAATGGCGGCAAATTTAAATTACAAGTTGAAAGTTTTATCTTTTCATATTTTTTAACAATTTTCCAACGGAAGTTAATAAAGAGACAATTAGATATGTTTCACAATTTATTTTCGACAAGCGTACGAATGCTTCTAGTGCTCGAAAAGAGATTTGTGGTGTTTACGGAGAAGATGCTTTATATAAAACCACTGCAAAAAGTGGTTGAGTCGTTTCAGATCTCGTAATTTTGATGTGAATGATGTTCCTCGCTGTGATAGTCCTATTAAGTAAATGTTGATGTTATCATTGAAAAAAATTAAGCAGATCGACATATAAGCAGTCATCCAATTGCGGTAGAGCTTAGCATTCACCACTCAACAGTTTTGGATCACCTGCATAAACTGAATTTTGCAAAAAGCTAGATGTTTGGGTGCAGTATAATTTAAATGACAGAAACTTGGTGAATAGAATTTCCATATGCGAGATGTTGCTAAAACGAAATGAAATCGTTCCATTTCTGAATAGATTGGTAACAGGCGATGAGAAATGGATCACCTACAATAACAATGTTTGAAAACGATCTCGGTCTAAGCAATGCGAGCGGTCACAAATAGTCCCAAAGCCAGGCCTCGCTCCAAACAGTCTCGTTATGTAAAACTCTAAAATGTACGGAAAATACAATAGTAAAAATGGCGTGTGCCATCGGGGTTGTGTTGGAAAACAAACGTTAAAGTAAGAAAACGGGAAACGAGTTACAATGATAAATTAACGATTCTTTTGAGTTCTATAGTTTTTTTTCGCCTTCTCGGGACCCTTGGTTTTTTTTATGGAGTCCCACATTCTCCAAGAACCCAATTCTGGATAGATGACCGAAAGGAACCTATCAGAAATTGACATTTTCAGAATTGACACAGAGAAAACCCGTGGAAACTTGGAATCATTAAACATTGATAAAATTCAAAAGCATTTAATTATATTTCTATAAATTTCTGCTACTGTAAATTCCCATCTATTTATATTTTAACAATCAAATGTTTTTGTTAATGTCCGATTTGTTGCGCAGTGATTTCGCAATTTGTTGAAATCGCAAGGTCTTGTATTCCAACTCTGTCTTGTATTCTAACGAATATTTCAATTATCATTAACTTGTCGGTGAAGGAAAACATCGTGGGAAACTCACCACGTGACCGACACTTTAAAATCAATGCATGTGCGGATATCCAATCGAGTTATAGATAGCAGCCGGAAATTGTCTCGTGATTACGAAATCAGCACCCTGCAGCGGAAAGTTAAAAGTATAGAAATAGGTCAAATCAAGATGCCATCGAATTCACGTTTTATCTGCGTCGCAAATGAATGAGGTTGTGACTTCAGATAGCGCTGCTATTAAACCCATTCGATAAAATTAATTACTAAAATAAAGTTAATAATAAAAATTCATAAAGTGAAGTGTAATAAAAAGAGAAAAATATTAAGTGAGCAACAGAAAATACGTAGAGCGCCAAAACGATGGTAACAAATTTAAATATTGGTTAGGTTTAGGTTCCCTGGTATAGTATTGCTTTCGCTTCTTTGTAAGTCAAATAAAAAAACGCCGATTCACGTATTTAATTATTTTAACCAATCAAGCAATGACATTTTGTTTGCAGGATGCATAACGCCCGCCGTAGAATCCCGCGAACATAGTCTTGCTTGGTGATGTGACAATCCTAGTAATTTAAAATTATTCACATTTATTTTTATTTATTATTTTTAAGGAAGATTACAGACATGTTAAGAATATTGTGGAAGCAATATAAATAGAAAAAGAAATTCGTAGACACGAGATTTTAGTTTAATTTTTGAAGTTATTATAATTTAGCAAAATAATCAGTTGCCATGGATTTTAAAGGTGTGTTGCTTTTGTGCAAAACATGCCTAAATTAAAGTCAAATTTATTCATACCTTTACTGGCTCTAGCAATAAATGTATTCTGCTCGTAATTAGTTTTTGAGAACGGCACACTTAATAATAAGGGCTGCCTGAGATTGATTTGCGGAATGCGAAATTTTATTTTCGATGGTAACTCTGAACTATCCACCGAACCGTTAACTATGCTCATTAAGTTAACATTTAGTTAATATACTTCAATTAACAAAAAATAGGTTGTTTTTTGATCATAATTTGCTGCTTATTTAACATCAAAAATACAAAAAATCAAGGAAATTCGTATGTGTAGTTTAGACAAAATATTTTATTGGCCTTAATAAATGAAACCTTAGGATAGGCCTATATGTAGCGGTGAATAGACAGATTGATAGATTGAATTAGACTGGAATAACTGAACACCTAACGGAACAAGATCAAGCGTACTTCACATCCGAAACGTCACATACGACTGGCCGACTTACCCCTCTCTCATTCAACTAGTTGGGCACGTCCAATTGACTGTTGCCTGCAGCACGCGTCCTCATTTTCGAGCATACGACGTACCTCCCTTGTATTCAAATCACTGAATTTAAAAAACGAACAGGACAATTGATTCAGAAGTTCATTTACCTAATTTACTTTGCTGTTGTTTTGGCCGACTTCTCTCGAATCCAATTGACTTTTATTTTTTAAATTCGCTCCAACTGTGTCATCCTGTTAGACGATTGACCTTTTAATTCTGGATGTGAATGTGAACGACCGATGATTGGAGTAGTATCCATTGTTAGACAGTTTCAAACGCATAGAGGTAATACTAGTTTTAGAGTCCGGTTGGACGAGGTAAATCTTAACGTAATAATTTAGATAAATACTTTAAATACATATAGAAGAGAAACACAAAAACACAAGTAATTAGACGCACAATCTGCGGCCTAATTACTTGTTGAAATTTAAACGCACAGCAAATGGGAACTACGGAGTATCTTTTTCTTTTATGGTAAGTATTACCGCCGCCCATTTGTGGATGACTCTAGCAGATGATAACATCTGCAGAGCCTGCAATGAGGAGGTGGAATCCATGAAGCATTGTCGCGGCGAATTTTATAAGTACGGCGGATGCACAATGACTGTTTTCTGGATATCATTATTCTGCACCAGAATATTACAGGCTTCTATGACTGCCAAACATCCTAAACTATATGGATATTATATTTAGGATTAGGTAGGATAGGATGAATTGCTTATCCATTTACAAATATGTATCATTAAAGTTCTTCAAATAATCTAAGTCTTAGACATTGCATTGACATCTAAGACATTGACTGCGTTAGACGTGTTCAAAAGTGAAAGATCTAAACACATTTTTTATCTTAGTCTAAAATTGATGGCATATTACCATAACTCATAGGGAATGGTAGCTCGTCACGGATTAAAGATTCCTATCTTAAAAACTACTTTATCTTACACTTAGCGACCAGACGTCGCTTCGCTTCGGTGTATAAGTTTTTGTTTTTTAAAATATATTTTTTTTTAATTTCAAAATAAAATATAGCCTATATTAGACATGGATAGTGTAGCTTCCTATTTGTAAAAGAATTTTTGAAATCGGTTCAGAGATTACCCCCAACATACGCACACACAAACACAATTTTACCTGTTTATATGGAATGGGATAGAATTATATATTTATGGAATATATAGAATTTATATCTCTTTATTAGTATAGAGTATAGAAATAGATAGAAGTTTTACCTTAAGCCTCCTCATTTTAAATTTTAGTGAAATGGTCAAATCTGCCGCTTCAATATTTATTATTGTTACCGATTACGTGATTGAAATAACAAAACGCAATAGATTATGAATGGCTACGATATATTATTGTATTTATAAGTTGGTTCATTCATACGCAAATCTTTGAAGTTATTTTCAGAAACTAGTACAGTATTATAACAAAAATAGGTATCATCGGCAGTTTTGGTTCCCGTAGTAAGAAACACATTGCTGAGTCATGCCGAAAATAATACTTAAATATAAACACCAGGTACCGCTTGTAAAAAGTAGACCGAGAAGTTGCGCGAACTCTGATCACTTGGGTGGAAGGAGTCCGTAACGGGTAGAAGGCGTCTTTTGGTTACAGATGCCAAGATCCACCTAAGGCCTTTCAGCCAGCGGAGTAAATATGAACTTTAAAGAAAAACCGCATATGAATGGCTGAATGAGAAGAGTAAAAGAATTGTGTGCAGTGGCGGGTCTTGAGAGGTCAGCTACTCGTATCAGTGAAAAAATATAGGCTGATGGAATGCTAAATTTATAACAAACTATTTCTTGCACGCCCATTGAGGTATGCCTCGATAGGCATTTTGAGGTATGTTATGACATAATAGGAGATATTAGTATTTCTGAATTTAGGCTAATGATGTTCTTACAAAAAATAAATAGATTTAAAAAAAAAATGAGTGTATAGAAGTGTTCATTTAAACGCGATTGTTTTTCATAAATGAAAATTTAATTATCGCCCTTTAAAATTATATTAAATATGTATTAATTATGCAAACATTTAATTTTATTTTTTACAGTTCAAAAACGAAAATGTTTTCCGAGTCTTTATATAAAACGCTAAGACGGAAAACCATTTGCCGTAAAACTTTTTTTTTAAAGTTGGAAAAAACGCGAACGCCTTTAGTAATAATTTATTTTCGATCAGTCACTAGGTATTCGTAACTAAGTGGGACTTGGTGAGACCAACTTAAATAATTTGACTTTTCTATCAATTGATACTTTCGCAAGTTAATGAATGAGACTTATTTTTATGATAATGCTGTACAATTTAACCAGATATTTCTGGACGGGTGATGCATCTGACTGTTATTTCTTAAACCAAAATAACACAGGAAATTCTCACGTTGCTCATTGAGTAGGCGTTCTCTACACTTACAATGAGTAGGTGTACTTATTCTCTTACTTATTACTATTAAACAAATGGGCCATTTTTAACACTAGTCTGTTAATTAGAAACCTATACCCATCATAAACCATCATAGACTCGGTATTGAGCATGCTTAAATTCTCATTGTGATAAGGGAAAAAAATGATGATGATTAACCAACACATCAATCAACACATATTTAATAAATAAGTTCGTCCAAGTTTTGAGTCTAGAGTACTTAAAAAATTAGTTGTCATTCCAATCGTTGATACTTTTTACAGTAAATTATTGAAGTATTTACAGTAAAAACGTCTTGCAAGACATCATACGACTGAGTTATATAAGATACGAGTATTTACCAAGTAGTTTTACTTGATTAACACCTGAACGAATTGCTTAAAAATAGATAAATCTTAATAGAATAATATTGCAGTTGTTCATGGGCGGTGGTAGCCACTTACCATCATAAAGCCCACCAACATAGTTACCCACTATCATCCTCAGGATACTGAACTAACTCACACTCTAAATATGTATTAAGATATAACAGAGAAACGATTTTTGCCCATGATATTCTTTACCATCTCATTGCCTAATACATCTTCAATAGTTTATAGATTAAATAGTTTAAACAATATTTTTTCACTCACCATCAAATTATCAACAGAGTTGTATCCGCAAATCATATATCCCATCACTCGATTCGCCATTTTGTCACTGATATCACTTATCACTAGGGACACATCACTATTTAGCACTGAGATGACGAATTCCTTTAACACAAAATGTACATAACTAAGTATATTTCACCGTGATGGTCGTTATCGTAAAGAATTTAGTGTTCAAAATGATTTTTAAAACAGCTACTACTTTGTTTTTGACCACCCGATATTTACCAGCATAGTGTATACTCGTATATAAGCTTTGGATACCTCTCACTTACTCTCTGAAGGAAAACAAGGATTCATTCATATTTCCACGTTTGTGGATGACTGTTATGAGGAAATGTTAAAGAAACAAACCGTATTAATTAACATTATGCTCTCACAAAAAATACTCAAAACAGTTTTAGTTCTAATAAGGCATAAGATGAATCCGTCATATTTTTTTAAACGACTGAATTCTTGCAGCCGCAATGGCTTTTTCAAGAGTCGCTGGACATGTATAAGATGGACGAGCGCTTAAGGCTTAGCTAAGAAAAAAAAATTGAAGCAATAAGACGAAGAGATTTTTTTTTTTATAGAGAATAGGGCGGACGAGCAAGCGGTCTCACGTGATGGTAAGTGTTACCGCCGCCCATGGATACCTGCAACACCAGGGGGTATGCGGGCGCGCCGCCGACCTTGCAAAATCGGATGATCAACGATAATGCCTCGACATTGCTTTGGAGGACAGTGTGGGGTTCTAGGGTTAATCAGATCAATTATGACTTTATACAAACCAGTCACCTGGGCCAGAAATAATATTATTCTTCCTTTTAGTCAAAGAGCACGTAGAAAAAACTGTCAACTTTCGAGAAAAGAAATGGGAAAATGTCTCAGCCACAAGTGAAGTCATAGAAACAAAGTTTCCTTTATATATCTACTAAGTGTTGCCCGTAACTTCGCTTGCATTAACCGGTATAAAATTATCCTATGCACTAATCCGTTCCACGAACTACATACGCATAAGCATGCCTTTGGTAGCGATTCGTTGATTTCTTACGAAATTAACAGGTACCTATCAATCCATATTGCGTCTTTGTTAGCGATTAAAATTCAGTCCAGCTAAGCAAGAAAATCGTGACGTTTCTCTATATAACTTACAAAATCGGTTGCCATTCATATAGTACTCTTGGTTAAGTATTTACATAATAATTATTGTAATTCTGTATATTTTTTATAATTTCTGTTTTTGATTTATTAAACAAATGCGGAAATATAAAAAATGTCACGAGTATTGCACGTCTTCATTATAAACAATTTTCAAATAGGTTAGGTCAGAGATTTTTGGGCCACAACTGAGAATCACGCATAAGAATTACAAGACATACATACAATCATACATAAATAAGTATTTGCACATCCATCATCTGTTAGAATGATAAATCTATCGATAGAAGATTCTATGTATCTCATCTTAAGGCTAATACTATGTGATATTACACATTCTCAGGTAAACAAACTAATTGTTTATTTCAAATAAATTAATTATAAGAAAAGAAGATGGCAGTCACTTCGAAGGTAGCCTACCAACACCTTTGTCAATATCACTATGAAGACGATTGCTCCCAACTCCTCAATTTCCTTTAACTTCTATACACATTTGCACCACATTAAGTCACTGTACTTAATGAAATTAATAAACGTAACACGTCTGTCACCATCGGATGATCGTGAGAAACTAATTACTGTCCTCCTCAGTTCACACTCGGCCATTGTATGGTGATAACGTAAATACGAGCTAGGGACGGCGACTTCGCTTGTCACGAAAAGTCATGACAATTAATCCTCAAGTTGCAGACTCTTGTCTATGTATATCCTCACAGTTGCCATCGACACACAACGACGACAAGGGATTGACAGACAGACGTTGAGATATGTTTACATATAATGTATTCCTAATAAAAAATTAGGCTAATACGATTGACAGGCAGACATTGATATTTTTGAATAATGATGGCTATTTAAATCGGAAAAGACTTGTAATCTATTGTGACACGCTAAATCGCAATTTGCTTCCTCTGATTTGGAAGAGGCACAGGTCCAGTAGTGGAGAGACCAGGTTGATGGTATGATGTAGTATAACTCCTGAATTAAATCCATCGTGGCGCAATGTAATGTTATTAAATAAAAAAAATCTATTCCCAGTTCAATAAAATAATGTCATAATTTTGATTCAATTCACTTAGCCATCTCTTTATTCCGAACAGTAATCTTTCGTGTGAGGAAAACCATGGTGATCACCAAACTCGCCAGAATAAAAATGCAATTCAAAATCTCCATAAGTAGCGGATCCGAGAATGTGACAACATTCGTCGTCCTTGACTGGTATCCTTGAGCGACAGTATCTGCATACCACCACTGTTACGTCAGTCAACTTCCTTCAATAAAATACCCTTTAAATAATAGTAGTTCCGATCCTCACGTAAAATGGGTGTTTTAATTTCAAATAGTATTGTATATAAAAAGTGATGTTATGAGTAATTCCTTGCCTAATGAGAATAATGAAGAATATCCATGACCGAACAATTTATGTACTCAGTAAGCAACACAATGCACATTGAGTCAATGAGTCGTCACGTCAGCAACGCGTTTAAAAAGTTTCACCCACCTCCGTATTGGCAGTAAAAATCAGTGTAATCAAATCAGGACTGGTGATCGATGAGTAACTAGTATTTTGGGTTAATGAGGACATTGAGGTAAATTGTGACATAAAAAGTTCAAAAATTTAGCCGCAGCAGATCAAGTTCCACTGATTTATTTATTTAATCGTTTTGTACTATGTTGTACAGTGAGCTTAATGCCGAGCATTTTCTACCAGTCGACAGTTGGCTAAATGTGACAAATTAAATTAGGTACTGCTCCGTTAGGGGGGCCGTTAACCCATTCGGGAGTGATGGAGCAACAAGCACAAGGGCAAGCCTTTGTGAAGTCATTGTTTGTTATTTAAATATCAAATATGTTGTTATTATATGACAATACAGCTTCTAAGTTCTTAGTTGCCATACTCGTATTCATGATTTCACTTTACTTTTCAAACCTTAAATAAATTCAGACAGACAGACAGACCTATCCATACGTAGTGATTCCGAAAAAAGTCCGTTACAAAAACGATTAACGAAGCAATTCCATTCATCCAATCGGCTCCCGATAACCGACGTGACCTCGCGATGCGCCGCCCGAAACGGGGACTCGAGTCGCGAAGTAACCTTGTAAAGGCGGAAGTTAAAATTCTTACTGTTACATAAAGGATGAGGTTCTGATCCGGATGAAACTACAAACAGACTGATAGGTTATTTGCAATATATAATAATAATACGTCATCATTGCAAAAAATACCAATTTACAAAAAAAACAACACAACGACAAAAATGATGGCGAGCGTCAGTTACGAGTAGGTACGAGTAGGTTAACAAAAGTTGTGGAGCTTCAAGAGGTGGTCTATATTGAATATATAAAAATATATTGTATTCATGTAACCATTTTTCAAAATTTTAATCAGTCTCTATATTTGTATATATTAATGTGTTGAAATTATTTTTGTGCCAAATTACATTTCAATCAGTTCAAAAAAAAAGGCACAAATAATACATTTAATATCCAAGAATCTTACTTTGTAATGTTCTATCTAATGGATTTTGGATTGAAACCCCCTTATGCGGTCAAAGGGCTTTTCGTTGCAATTGAACTTCATAAACTCAACACAGAATATTTACTATAAGAAGTTTACGATTAGAAACCTATAGTCTACATATGTGCAACTAGTAGTACATCAAAATGTGTGCAGAAACGATACGTCAGCGACTTTCAATGCGTGGTTTTCTTCCATCGATTCTATTTCAGCATTCGTATTCAGGTCAACTCGTGTCCTCGATACATCGTCTCAGTGCACTCGATCAGTCATTCAATCGATTCAAATAACATCGATAAACCTCACTGTTGTTCGATAATTTTCTAGGTTTCTGGATAAAATAAATATTTGTTGCTTGCAACATTTCGAATACGCTGTTAAGAGTGGTGAATAGTTGACCTATTTTCGAAGTCTGAAAAATCTATGTAACAAGTTCAAAAGACTGTTTATTGTATTATACTGTTTACTGATTGGTAATAATCAGTGGCGTGTATCGGTTATGAAATTCAACAAACGGTAGTACTTAACGTGTGCAGGTATCTATATCTATATAAACAATGCATTTAATCGATTAGATTATTTATTCAGTTTGATGGCACCAAGCAATTTATGTTAGTCTGTAAACGTTGAAATAAATTAAAAAGGTCTGGAAAATGTAAGGAGCACACGACTCCACCGGCGCCGCTGGCGCATGTTTAGCGTAGATATTGTATTAGTTAAATGGTATTGTTAATACTTTATTGTTTAGAACTGCTTATTTGCTTACACAAGATGCATTTTAGTTGGTTTTAACTTGAACAGATAGGTCAATCTCATAAAGATCCGATAATATTTAAAATGTACATCTTGAAGATATTTTGTAAATCTGCAATAATTAATGTAAATATATTTTATGCTTAACCTTGACCTTGTCCTTGACAATGGACAAGAAAATAATGAAAACTCGCGGCAAAATAAACTGTATAATATTAACGAACGAAAGAAAACCAACACATAGAAAATCATTCTTTATAATTAGTTACATTCGTAAGTAAATGGACCAAATCGGTTGAGCAGTTCCAACATTAAAAAAAAAAAAAAATTCACTCTCATTAATGAGTATAATGCCGCTACCACAAACCATGCGGATAACACCTCCAAAATAGTGGACTCGCCAACTCGCCACCCGTCTGGACAGGGTGCCGTTTTAAGGCCAAACATCCCTTATACATAAGACAATGTGAATGTGGAGGGCCATGTCCATCGGTGGACGATAAAAGGGATGGTTACTGTCAATATATAAAAACAATGTGTTGTTGCATAAAGTTCGTGAAACTTCACAAGTCTAACCATATTTTTTTCTTCTAAAATGTACGGAAAATCTACTTATCGGCAACGGCGTTATTTTAATTTAAGTCTAAAGTCAGATTAACTAATTTTATCAAATTAGATCTGTTTCTCATTTAATTGTCATCTACACATCGATTTACCTAGTATTTATGTAAATCTATACATAATATATAATAAAATCGTAACATAGCCGATAACTATACAAGAAATATTAAAAAAAAAAAATCTTTGCCAGTGGTACTCTATGAACGATGCAGAACCCAAAAGAGCCATTTTCAAAATTTTTGTCTCTGTCTGAACGCAAAAACCACGGCGTATTTTAGTGAAACTTGGCATAGTTATAGCGAGTTAACATTTAGGGTAGTTTTTATTCAGATAAATTATGTATGATGCTCCTATGGGAATCACAAGTTCAGGCGAACGAAGTCGCCGGTAGCGCTAGTTCACTAAATGATTATATTCATCGCGACAAAGGATATCGCTGCTGTTGTCGGCACAAACAATAGAAGCGACATGACTGTCGTGCAATGTGCATACAATAGTTGTTTACAGCGCGTGATTCTATTGATATAATAGTTGTGTATTAGCTGTACATAGCTAGTTTGCTTCCGACTTCATTTAATAACAGCCTACAAAGTCCTACAGCAGGCCAAAGGCCTTGTAATTGCGATAAGGGTAGAAGGCCTTAAAGACGGCGCCTTAATATGTGCAGCGGAAAGCTTTTTTCCCTAAATACTGATTTAAAAACAGAGATTTCTACAGCTTACAGACTGTACTCGCGATCCCCCAATGCAACGCCCTAAGCCGAGGCCCGTTCCGCCGGTTACCGGCGGGGGAGCCCTTAGACTTGTTGCAACACACATTTTGTTCCTGGCTGAGCGCCTTCTGCGCTCGCCCTAAATTAAACACGACCGGTGACTCTTGGAAGACCACTAGGGCCACAATAATTTAGCAATTCCGAAAAAAAAAACTTACAGACTGTGGAATTTTTTCGAAGTATAAATCTCTATTGATTGTAGTATATTTTGTCTTGTACTTTTTTGAGCGAGGTATTAAATGGATTCCATGGGACGTTACTTTACACGGTACTTCGGATAGTCATCTTAGATAACGGATTCGGATCTCGAGTCAGGACAGTGTACAATCGCCCTTAGAATATCGGACGGATATGTCAGACACCACGTGATCTATGTAGATATGACTATAGTATAATCTGTGGCGAGAGGCCTCCACCGCCAATTGTCTTAATTAACAATAGGTCACCGGAGTTATTAACTATGATGAATGAATTCATTCATGAACTGCTAGTCTGTCTGACAATGATTTTTCGCAGACAGCATCAGATATATAACTATATTAAGATATATAACAATATATAACTGAGTTAAAAGTTAAAATATCCAAGTTAAATATAACAAAATACATAACATATAAGGTTTTTTTTCTCTTTATTTTATTTAAGGGCTTTACACTGTTGTGTATGTTAGAAGTTACAATTTCACTATATATCTATCTGTCTTACATATCTATACCTATCTACACTATAATTATCACATCTCTCTATCTATCTTAATTTATCTTTTTTATTTACTTATTATCTATATTAATTTATCTATGACTCTGATAGCGACTCGCAAATTCGCACAGAATGTTTGCAGCTCTCGATGTTGGCTCGGGCAGAATTCTATGGAACATCCATAACTAATGTGTTAAAATACGAGTATATAACAAAATAACATGTTACATGACATGTGAATAATATTTATAATAATATTAATGCGACGTAATAAGATTGCATATACCTTTAAGTTACATTATGCAGGACTTCTATGTCAGTTTACGGATATAGCCTCATAGTTGGACAACAAATGGACGGTTTTGATGTACCCACAAAAAATAGATTTTTTTGTTATTTATGTAGCCGTATTTGAAAATGACTAAATTATGATATACATGTGTAATTTAAAAAAATATATTGTTTTTAAATAGCAAAAATTGATTTTTTTTTTGCGGAATGACTAAATTCTTGTGGCCCTAATGACCTTTCAAGAGTCACCGGACATGTATGGTTTAGGGCGAGGGCAGAAGGCGCTCAGCCAGAAGCAGAGTGTGTACAGCAACGAGCTTAAGGGGTACGAGTACAATAGTTTTAAGCTCAAAGATTTATAGAATATACTTAAGAGCTTACATTGACCGCGTAAATCAGTTTATTTTTATTTATTTATCTTTTTTATGGACGAAGACGGCAGACGTGCATACAGTCCACCTGATGGTAAGTGAATACTGTCGCCCATAGACATTCGCGATACATGCCAACATTAGTCCAAAATGACAAACGTTGGCACGCCCCCGGATATGCTGCCTACCTTTGGAGATATAGGAATGGATTTGGATAAAGGGTTGGGCAAATGGGGAGGGATAGGATGGGAATGAGCACTGGCACATCTCACTCACTACCGAAACACGTACTTACATTAGGTAAATAAGATTAAAGTGGGAAATGCAGTACATTTCAAGGTAATATTCTGTGAGAGGGGGGGTAACGTGGTCACTCGAGCGCGCCCAGCGACTGTTGGATTGCAGCGTGTAATCTTCCCCTCATAAACAAACAATACCAATAACATACTTAAAAGATAATTATTCATAACAATTTAAAAACTACGAAATATTGTCTAGAATGCCGATTCTGCATACAATCATATACATTAGCAGGTAGTTATACAATTATGTATGTTCAATCTAATACAACAATTCATGTGAATTATTCATATTCATGTGAATGTGAATCCATGTGACTAATAAAATAATTGTTAAAAAATATCCATGTGAAATTTACTTACTGTTAATACTTAATTGTAAAATGTATTTATAGGTGGAGGGGAAGTTGTTGAGAAGCACACGAAGTACTGGCAATAAGCGCTAACCCGTAACACTGCCTTAGAGGAAACAACTGTAATAAATATATTTGTCCACAATGTCTGACTCACATGTGTATATATAAAACAGGGCTTAGTAAGCAAATACTTGTGATAACGTTTAAACTGCAGAAATAGACGTATGGATTATTGAATGTTTGTATAGACTGTCGCATCTTCATTTGTTTAGGATTTAACACTCTTATTATATCTTACGACATCTATTAACGTAATTGCAACATAATGTTACGAATTGCCTGAAAATGTCGATTTGTGAAAACAGTCTTGAAAAATCTAATAAAAAAAAAAGGTCAAGTTTGGGTCATGACTAGTTTTAAATGATCTCTGAGATCAAGTTCTCAAGTGGACATATATTGAGGATATTTATACTGATGATCAAAAGGACCTGGAAAATGAACAGTGAGTCTAAATAGGCCTAAGATTGCATAGAAAATAAAGTTGTTAATTCAGCGGGAGAAAAATCCCTCTAGAATTGTTCAAGATGGTTAAGAGTTTTTGAGACGTTCAAAATACTTGATTAAAATACTATTGGCTGTAACTACATATATGTACTATTTGACGACCAATTAGCCTATTTGGTAGTGCCCCTGCCTGCTGTGCAATAGGTCCCGGGTTCGGTTCCCGGTTGAACAATAATTTCTTTAAAGACAATGATCTGTTCGGGTCTGGTTGTTGCACGTGTTGTGTTCGTCTTTGTATATCTCTGGCCCACAGAGAATCCTAGTGTGGGCCATTGAATATGGTGTTATTTATTATTATAAAAAAACACGTAGATTTTGGTTCACACAAAACATTGACCATTTACAATATTGATTTGAGGATTGTCAATTCGCCAAATGTTTGGATTCTTCTATATAAACTAAACAGTACCGCATACTGAGTTTAATTTATAAAAAAAACAGAAAAGTACTTAAAAACAACAAACCAAAGCAAATCGACAAACATCCGTAGCAAAAACAGTTTAAAATGCACAGTCCACAATGCTGCACTTACACGAACAACAAAAGAACTCAATAATTAACCGTCGAAACAGGCAGTAAATTAAACAATAACTACAGCAAATCGTCACACTGTGACGGACGCGTGCGTTACGCATAATCCCCGTGCAAGACTGCCGGGAACGCCTCGGATCTCACACTTACATAAACAATAAAAGAACTTAATAATTAACCACCGAAATCGAGAGTAAATTAAACAATAACTACACTAATTTGCTAAACTGTGACGAACGCGTGCGTTACTTATAATCCCCGTGCAAGACTGCCGGGAACGCCTCGGATCTCACACTTACATAAACAATAAAAGAACTTAATAATTAACCACCGAAATCGATAGTAAATTAAACAATAACTACACTAATTTGCTAAACTGTGACGAACGCGTGCGTTACTTATAATCCCGGTGTAAGACTGCCGGGAGCGCCTCGGATCTCAATTGACAGGATAGTGTATGTAATGCGGGTAATGTGTATTGGCCAGATGGAATGTAACATTCCTAAACGTAACTCGGTTCGCAAATTGAAGAAATACTCAATTAGCGATTATATTTTTTTCGAAGCTGTTTGCTCGTGAACACAAACTTTGACGATATGATATCAAAAGTAACTTTAATTTTCTTTAAAAGAAATGCATTAGACGAAGAATTTTCTAGTAAGAAGGCATTGGTAGAAGATGGCTTGAGACAGAGGTGATGTGAGAAGGAACAGGCCTATCTATGCTCAGCTGTAGGCCAATACGGGTTTAGAATGATGATAATGATGTTGAAGGCTTTTATTTGCAAACTCTTTTAGATCCGTGTCCTTTTTTTTTGGACGAATGTGGCAGACGAGCATACAGTCCACCTGATGGTAAGTGGATACTGTAGCCCATAGACATTCGTGATACATGCCAACATTAGTCCAAAATGACAAACGTTGGCACGCCCCCGGATGCGCTGCCTACCTTTGGATATAGGACTGGGTTTGGAGAAAGGGTTGGGGAAATGGGGAGGGATAGGATGGGAATGGGCTCTGACACATCTCACTCACTACCGAAACACGTACGTACATTAGGGAAATAAGATTAAGTGGGAAATACAGTACATTTCAAGGTAGTCGTCTGTGAGAGAGGGGTAACGTGGCCAGTCGAGTGCGCCCAGCGGCTGTTGGATTGCAGCGTGCACTCTCCCCCTCATAAAATAAAGTATAAAGTATAAACATGTATAAAGAACAGAGTATAAACTCTAGAAACCGTCCAAAAACTAAGAAATCATAAGAAAATTCGAACACAAGAAACTCAATACAAGCGAATCGACATATAAACATGGACAGGACGAAAGGTGTGTCAGAATCTTGACAGGTATAGGTACATCTGTGGTGTCTGCTAACCTTTACGTGTATGAAAGGCAGGCGTATGAAAATGTACAATGTATATATAAATGACCAATAGGATACAATGTATGTATGAATGACCAATAGGATGCAATGTATGTATGAATGACCAATAGGATACAATGTATGTATGAATGACCAATAGGATACAATGTATGTATGAATGACCAATAGGATATAATGTATATATTGGTCGAGTAGTGTGGGTTGGCTTTAGAATAATAACACCATCCCATCTCTTCCCGCGGGTGTCGTAAAAGGCGACTAATATATAACAAAGCCGCTGCCACAAGCCCTGGGGAATTTCAGTGAACGGAAAAATGGCCGCTTACAAGTCTTTGTGTGTAGAACAAGATCCAAGGAATTCTATGGAGTGTGGACTTATAAAATTCACATTACAGACACATGTGCCAGTTCACGTCAAACGCACTAGGACTGACATCGGTCAATTAGAGCTAAATTAACCATGCGGGCGGCTGACCGGCCATCACAGCGCGCCGCACACATACATTATTTATGTGTTTATTTATAATTCACTTCCTGCACGAACCCTGAATAAAAACTGAACCGCAAATATGGAAGACCAATAAGAGGCCAAGGCTTTTATGTATTAACAACAAAATTCACAAAAGCCATAAAAAAAATTGGAAAGAATAATAAAGAATGGATACGTTTCATATTACATATTATTTATTTGACTTATTTTGTACATGATTATTTTTATTGCACACACAATAATTGTAAAACAGACGAACAATCATCAAATGTAAATCATTAGCCAATACCTCATGCCACCCCGCGAAGTGCTTGCAAGGTGCAGTGAAACAATTCCGACCGCGGGTTCCTTAGTTCAAGATCGTTGAGCAGGCGCAGAATCCGCAAGAGACAATGTATACAACAGCTGTTTGTAGTGGTAACTTGATTATGGTAATGGTAATTGAAGATTGCAATTTGGTTATTTTGTTGTCGTCATTTGGATTTTTTTTTATTTAAGACATTTACCTATTTTCTATAGGGTAATTGTTACTTATAATGTAATTTACAGAAACATCAAATTTACAAGTAGGTATTCATAAGAACAATGTGTGCTGACATCTGTACTAGAATAATCTGTTTTCAGCTGTCTGCGATTACTTATTTATAACGGCAATAAAATATCAAAAGATTGAGGGTTGTTTTATGAATGTTTTATGTTTTATGAAAGGGAATCCCCTTGACGTGATACGGTTAGGTCATTGGTAAACAAATCTTACTTTTTTTTTATTTTTGAGACTCGATCACTGGTGGTTAAGCGTAAAATTAAAAAGGTCCTATACGGGTCCTAAGAAGAAAAGGCTTTAGTAACATATTTTAGTGTAAATCGGGTCTGAACGCGTATAACAAAGGTATTTGTTTACCTTTTATTTCTAATCGACGCGACGTTTCGGCGCGGTGTTTGAAATGTGGGTTATGGTATTGATAAAACTGCTAGCAGCTTCCATCCTGGACTGCCCGCCTCTTCAGTCAACTCGTGACCACGGCTGGTGTAACCTATGCCGAAACGTTCGAGTAGAAATAAAAGGTAAACAAATACCTTTGTTATACGCGTTCGGACTCGATTTACAAAGAATATATACAAAACGCGAACGTTTAAAAGTTATTAGTTTTTTAAGGAAAGTATAACTAATATTATACTCGGAAATTAAACGAAGAGAATAATTAATGCTTATTATTTTTGTTTTATATAAAACTCCACAAGTTTCTAGTTTGATTTTAAATAATTAAATTTTTACCAAGAAATTACTCATGGTAAAAATTATTCCCACTATGATTGAACTGATCAATTAAACTAGTGGGAATGAAGGACAAAAATGCACCTGTGCTTTTTTTTTTACGGGGTACAATATGAGTTGTTTAATAGAGTATACAAATAGTAGTATTCAAACTTTTGTTCAAGTTAAGAAACAAGGGACTGCATCGGTCCTTTAGCAATAAGCAGCATTGATTAGTCAATTTAAGGAAAGTACTATGTTTTAGACTTAGATCGAGTGGTTCGAAATTAATCTTTTTGCACAATTCATAACATCCTATAAAACAAGACTCGGACTTAATAAGACCGAAAAACGTTTATTTATCTGGCGCTGACACCTCCCGTTCTGTGTATGTGGGTAACACTGAAAGTTTTATTGCTTTTCGAAGTATTCTCCGCGACGATCGATACACTTTTTCATGCGATGAAACCATTGTGTGAAGCATTCAGCCCATCCTTCTTTAGGCACCTCTTCAACAGCCGTTTGGAAGGTCGTTACTGCCTCTTCTGCATTCATAAATTGTATTCCTCTTAGTTTATCCCTAATTCTGAAGAATAAATAAAAATCACAGGTCGACTGTATAGCTGATGACCCATTAATTGTACATTTACAGTATCTACTAAAAAATTGGGTCGTTTGTCTGGCGGAATGAATTGGGGCATTGTCGTGATGGAGGATCATTCTGCCTCGTGGGCGTCGTTCTTTGAACAAAACAGAAAACGAAACTAGTCAAAAGTCATCAAAACAGAAGGCACGCAACTATTCCACATACAAGTCAGCAGTTACTGTTCTTTTATTTTCTAAAGTTATAGTAGCGAAGTGACCCGATCTGCTAAGGAGGGATTTATCTACTTTTCAGCACTTCATCCTTTCTTCATTTTCGTCGGCAACTCTCGGCGAAAGAAAAGACCCACTGCGCAGACTGTCTCTTAGTTTCAGGCTCATAGCAGTAGATCCAGCTTTCATCACCTGTTACTATATCAAAAAACAGCATTTGATTGATAATTGTCGAATTTTTCAAGCATTTGGAGACACTATTCCACGCGCTATTGTGCTTAAGCTTCGCTCAAATTTTGCGGAATCCATCTAGCACAAACCTTCCTTACCCGTAGGTGATAGTGTAAAATAGTTTGAACTTGAATAATACCTGAGAACGCGTCAGCTAAGCGGTATAGCCGTACGCTAATCCTCGTGCGGATCCATAGGTTTTTTGTAATAAAGCAAAATAGAAAGTCTGACCTTAGATGCGCCGAGAATATCTGCCTTCCGACCAAGCTTACGGTTTCCTTGTAGCCCCAGCCTGGCAGCGCTTCTTCTCGGCTTCTTCTTGACCTTCCACTTGGTTGGAGCGGCTTTCGATACTAAGCAGCGATGCGGCTTAGAACAGACTCACTTTCGCGGCACAGAAAGAGGGCACAGCGTGTGCCAACTCAGGGGTCCAGGAGACCACCCGAAGGCGCGGGATTTACAATCGACCGGTGACGGGAGGGATCGATCGCTAGACTGATTGCACGCGAAAGGTGCAGCGGTATAAGAAGGGTCGGTAGAAGATATTATTTAATGTGTGGGTAATAAACATATAATATTACCCTACAAACTAACAGCACCAATGTTATTGGCGCGAACAATACCAATAAGTAACGACGTCCGTATCTGCTAATATGTCGCTCGTTTGTCTGCTTCAATCACAAGCCGCAGTTTTGATGTTTTCCTCTGTCACCGCCGTCGCAGGATGCCCTTCTTTAAGATAGTCACTAAGGTGGGTTCGTTCAAATTCCTTGAACCAGTTATAAACAGTGGCATTGGATAGGGCTTCATCACTAAATGCTAACTTAAGTCTTTCATACCTTTGTTTCTGGTTTAGACTGCATCGAAAGTCGTAAAAATTAATTGAAGGAAAATAATTTCCTGTTAAATTTGTTTTCCGCAAACACTTAATTTTCAAATTGCTGCCAGATATAAAAATCAAATGACAGCTTTGAAAATTTAATGGAGTTTGCTAAGTTTCGAATTTTCAAAATTCGAATTTGTTTTTTTCTTAATGTATTGAAATCTTATTGTTTTTATTCAATTTCAATCTCATTTTACAGTAGCCAGATCTAAGAACTTTCGTTTGGCCTTTCGTATAGTATACCATCTCTCACACTGGCGACAGTGGCCCCGAAGACGTCGCCCGTGCGACCATCATTCCATAAATGGGAATATAATAAATGACACCAAAAACAGATATTTTTTCCTAAAATTATAAAATTTTCTGATGCGACAATCTGTGCAACAGTTACCTACTGTAACTGTATTTTCTACAATGCCTATGCAGGGAATATACGTAGGTAAAGAAATATCTAGGTTTCTGATGGAATAGTCAGGTATATTTTGTCCTTAGATTAGCAGACTGGCTGAACATTAATACATTACACAGAGACAATTAACAGAGAGGAAAACTATCTTCTTTATGTACTATCTTGTTTTATATATCTTCTCTACAATATATACCTATTATGTACAATCAACACCATGATAATGTACCCAAAACCGTTCGATTCTAGTCTTTATTACTAGCGTGGTAAGGTACTGATGGGTATACGCTGACCTGTTGCTGATTGTATGCTCTATAAAGTACACTGACCTGTCCTCCTCTCAAGTCAGGCTCGCTGGCGGCAGCGGGCAGATCTCCTGCATTGCCCCCGCCACCGCCACCGCACACATCCCCCGCGCTAGCACTCAACGCCCGCGTGCGAGATTGTAGCTTCTTCTCCTTGTCTTTCCCCGATAGGATATGCTTCGTTTTGGAAAGGATGTTGAATGGCTTGGTTGATTTGCGAACCTGGTAATAAAAAAAAAAATATATAGGGACAGTCAAGGTAATTGCGAAAGGGGTTAATTGTGAATATCACACAAAAAATATGATAAAGAGGAAAGTTTAATTTTTGGATGTTTATTATTCAATCGAGTTGGCTGTAACGATTTCGTTGAAACTTGGCAAATATGTAAATTATAGTGCCGATTAACAACTAGGCTACTAGTCACGTAGACCACGTGAACGAAGCCGCGGGTAAAAGCTTTCTTTATGGGTCGAGTACTTGTCAAAAAAAATAATTACAATATTAAAGAGGGATATCACTAGGCGTAAGTATCACTATGCGAGTATTCCATTATTACAAAGACAATGTGACATTAGTAATTTATATAGTCTATGCCTAAAGTTACTGCCAAATCTATGTTTTCCGGGAAATCGGAGTAGGTCCCCGGGGCGCAAAATTCGAACGAACAAAACGCCTGTATAAAACTACGATAAAGGAACTTTCATATGAATACGTGTAAAACTATGATAAACAAGTTTATTATTATAACTGTATACAAACCTTGCATTTAACGCTCGCAGGATGCACAAAATTATCATCATCTTTGTCTTGACTTTGAGATGGATCCCTCAGCCCTAATACAAGCATGTCATCCAGAGATGCCTGCAGATGTTTCCGACGAGACGGTCTTGCTTCTTCGTGACTCCTCGACGAATATACGGACACTGAATCCATACTCGCCTTGCTCGTAGTCCCTGATACCACTGTAACACTTTCCACTGATTCGTTTGACTGGTAATCGACTTGTCTCGCTCGTTCTTCATAAATCTCCACGGAGTTGAAGGTTTCTGTTACTCGGTCTACATTATCCAAGTCTAAATGAGGTGGTATATGTTCATAGTGATTCCCCTCATTTTCTGTATAGACTTGATCATAGACGACGCCGTTTGGGAAGTTTCTAGAACTCGATGGAACGTTTCCATAGATGTTATTATAGTTGTAATTATCATCGTCAGTGCGAGGGCTTACATGGCGAACAGGTTGAAGGTCATTAGTCAAGATTACATCGTCCAGATTCAAAGGCCTTCCTTGGCCGCCGAAACCATCTACTACAGGAGTCGTGTTAGACAAAAATGAACCGTCAGCATCGAAGCTACTACAGCCAACTAAACCTATAGGCCTTCGTGGCATTTCTTGACGAAATCTATTCGGCGCAGGTTGTTGCCCTGCGAAATCTACGACCAATATTCTATCTGCAATATTTCGGCAGCCATTGTTAAATCCTATACCAGAGTCGCTGTTGCTTGATGTTGTTGTCACTTCACTATGGTTACTTGGTTGTGGAGAATTTGCTACAAACTCTTGTACATCTAATCTGCCATCATCATGTCTACACGGTTGTCTCTCACGTGGCCTAAATACAGCCCTATTACACCGTGAAAAGTTGCCTAACCCCGGACTTTCGCTCTTGATAGCTAACCTTGATATTTGTTGTAATGTTGGACTGACGCAATCATCAGCTGGCAGAGAATACATGCCTCTTATAACCCCAACAACATACTCTGCTGATGGCGGGAATTCCAAACATCTTTCCGCTACTGGATCCCTAGTACAGTTAATTTGGAATTCCCTAGCCCTTGTGACATGAGCTTCGTGTTCCGCCATTCTTGGGTCAACAGCGAAAACATGGCAACTATGCGATGCTTCTGCCTCAATGTCCGATATCTCTGCTGAAGTTACAAGGCCAAAGTACCTCCTATCAGCTTCAGAGCCACATCCGGCGTAGACTATGCGTTCACGTTGATATTGTGCTAATACTTGGCCAGATGGTCGTCTGAGAAGTAAAACATTTGGAAGGACGGAGAGTAATACAGGCGCGGCTGGACGTCTTTCTTGTCTTAACTTTCTTACAGCGGTTCTGATATTCCCTGGAGGTGCATTAGCTGCCGCCTGCGGAGTTTCTATGGTGCCTAGATAACCGACCACAGCTCGACATTCGAGACGAGCGACGTGATTCGGAGTTAGTTGGGCCCGACTTAGATTTTGCAGGATCTCGTTGACGCCTGAAGTGCTGGGAGCTGCGTGACAGGCTGTAATATGAAAATAATATAAATGTATACATAATTTGTTAATCAATATTCACAGCTATACAAGTGCTGTAAAAGTGCTTAAAGCCAGATTGGTAATACTGTTGTGTTCGTATTAAGTTCCAGACCTTAAAAAACGCGAGTATCGAAAGTGTTTGACTACCAATATTTTTTACTCTCTAAATTGAATACTAAAAAGAGACGACTATGTAAATGATTGATTGGTAGCCTTTAAAAAATAGAGCCGACGGGAGTACGCTCGATGGCTTGTATCCGTTGTACTGTATGGTTCTGTATGGCGCTGGTCTCCCAGCGCCACTACATCACACAAACTATTTTGAACCTTCTATTCCTTGATATTAAATCCAGTGTAGAAGTTTTGCACGTTCTAAATCAGTTGCAGCAGTACACAAACAGAATAGAAATAACCGAATTTCACTATTGTCCTTTTATAAACAAAGCAGGGACAATTAGATGAATATACACAGAGTTACAAGTGACAAGACAACAACAGCCACCCCATTAAATACAAGTTGAGCACAAACTGTTCTTATTCTAAATCTCGCTCCTCCTAAAGAGTCATAAGGTTGAATATATCTTCTAAAATAGTTACAAATATATTTTAAGGTCTAGATTTAGAGGATTTAGAACGAAAACTAAAAATGAAATGTCAATATCCAGCCTTATAGCTCTATGGAGATATTTTATGAAGTATAATTAATATATGATAACATACACAATAAAACAAAATTTTATACTAAAAACATTGTTAAAAACTTGATTATGTGAGTGGACATGTTAGTTATTTAGAAGCCAGTTAGTGATTAGACACAAAACATTACACAACAAGGAAATCATCACAATATTTCATCATACATAAACAATAAATCATTTATACAATATACAAACTACTAGACAGGGTAACTAAGCCAGACATTAATGACATCATCGCAGTCTATTATAACAAGAACTTAAATATTTCAAAAACTGTAATTTTCTCATTATCAACTTATGGTTTTTAATGTTGACGTGAAGTGATGAATCAATGGAAAAGAAAAATATTTAGACTAATCACCCTACAATCAAAGGACTACCAACCATAACCATATCAACTCCCATTTACCTCTCGTAGACGTGAGAACATAGAGAAGTGACTAAATCAACAACATTTTGAATTATATTTTTTAATTAATTAAGTGCACAAGTATAAACACATAAAACATAGCAGTAATTGTTTACAATGTACTAGTAATGTGTGCCCAAAATAGTGAAAGATGAGTACCTATAGTCCCGGAACGAATTGAATGCGGGCGGATGGAATGTTACCGTTTTATGTCACTTGTTTTTAGTGTTGTACTACAATGATCTTAGTGAAAGATATGTATATCGATATTGGTAAAAGTCGATATTTTTAATTTAAATATCGCGGTCAAAAATAAAACACAGGACTATGTAATTATAAAAAACATCACTTATTTTTTACTATTTTTATTTACTTCCATTATTTATTTATTTATTATTTATCACACATTAGATAATATAATAAGTAGGTATAGATAACTTTTAGTTTTAAATAGGTATTTGATATTTAGTTTTGAAAAATAAAGTTACTAAAAAAACAAAAAGAAAAAAATACAAAAATTACTAATCGAGAGAAATATAAAAAAAAAAAAATATTATAACAACAAAAATCTACTACGCATTACATTATTAATAATAATAAAAAATAACTTAAATAAGTACTAAAATACACAAAAGACTATCATATTGTTTTGAATGAATATTAGTGACTACAATCATCACTTGTAACACCTGATGCAAACAAGTCAGAATCAGGTTTGGTCGCTCATTTTAACAAGTAAGTATAGTAAAAAACTACCCAACACGTGTTATATCGATGACGCAAGAGAAACAATAGAAAGGGAGCAAGCGCATCACTTAACTAGCCGGCACAAGTGCGGCGAGACGGCTGGGAGGGGGGAGTGCTCGTGTCCCCACACCTCACACCGCGCGCGCATAAAGCTCATTCCGGGACAGTAGATTATAATGTGACACTATCTGAGCAAAGGGACCTTAGAATTTAAAATTTCATTGTTCCAAGAATCTGTTTAAATAGAAACAAACATTAACATCTGATTGTTAAGATATTTTTTTCATCATCTTAAAAACTGCCAAGGAATATTAAAAACAGGCCACATGAAGACAGACTCCAAATGCTTTGCTTAATTACTCTAAAGGAAAGGAGAGAAAGATATCAGATCGAAACCTATAAAGTTCTCAACAACCACTATACCATACCTGAACGTAAGTCCTTGTTGAAAACCGAGAATCTGAGATCTAAGAGATATCTGAGAGGATCTGACATAAAATCTTCATTCTGTCGTTCCTTTGTCATTTCATGCAATAAAGAGTAAATAAATGAAATAAATTTGAACGATCTGTACTTCTAATCCCTACAAGTACTTCGTATCAAATAGAGTGGTTACCTCGTGGTATAATCAACTGCAAGTGACAGTTAAAGCAGGAGTTAATAAATTCAAAAAATATTTATACAGAAAGAAGGCATGACAAGTGTATTAATGTAGCTGCATTAGCGAAAGAAGCTCCTGCTAATGCAGCTAGCCTGAAATATAAATAATACCTACATAATGATAATAATTTCACTAAAGTCACAATATCTGGGAAACTAGAACTAACAATAAGGTCCTTTTACACAGATAATGTCATATGATGAATGAAGGTTCAAATGAGTGATGTGTCAAAGCAACAAAAATACTGTGATAGACATACAACTATGTGGTGCACATTCACAATTTCTACATACATTTTAATTTGAAAATGTGAACAGCACATACCTATGTCAATTGAGACTAGCGATCTGTAATTTAAAAATTAAAATATAAATTCCTTCAGCAGCCTTTGCATCTTCAACTCTTACACAGGTACATCTCTATTGCATTAATAAATAAAAATAATATTGCAGAGAAAAGGGAAATTTATTGGAATACTTTAATTAGGTAATTGAAACTTGAATCATATTATCATTAGATTCATTAGTACCTAAACATAACAGTAGTTTAACTAGGACTTCTTATTTTCAATGAAATGTGGAATGAGTCATATTAGAAGAAAAAGGCAGATTACCGTGCGCGTAACTGAAGCTAAAATTGCCAGGGTAATGAAAAAAAATCCCATTCTTGATATTATAACAGTTGATACTAAATTTATTATACAATAATAATTTTTAACAGAAATTAAAATATATAAATTATAAATATAGATAAGTACAGATACATTATGATAACATTGGCCATCAGCTAATCCGTAAACACCTGAAGGCTATGAATTTTTTGTAACATTTTTCGCAGGCCTATTTAAAGGTAGAATAAAATCAATGCCTTCTATTAGTTTCACTTTTAAAGACTTCAAATGAAAATTATGCACCATTCATTTTACTGCGGGAATAGTCAAAATCGTCAAGATCCAATAACATTTATTTTTCGGTCTACCTTGTTTTTCTCAGACTTTGTATTTTTAATTTTGTTCTTCAGTTTAATAATTTCACCCTCTTGTTTAATTATGGGGTTTTCTTGTCTCTTCAGCATCATTAAGAAAGTGACTCTTATTGTGAACACTGAAAGTGACTGACAGTGACGTTTGTTGCTCTTCTCTGGATTCTCCAGCATTTCTATGTCCTTCGAGAATTTGGCTTCCAAATCTGAACTGCATATTCATGCAGTTGATTTTATAAACTTTGATAAATTTCTATCAAGTATTGTATAATCAAGTTTCTTGTACAACAACAAACAATGTGATTGATGTTATTTTATAGGATTAATAAATTACACCTTTCCCAAAATAAATTATTAGCAGAATTGTTTTAATTACTTTTTAAATCTACTTTGTGTCCGAACTTCTTAACACCTTCAATAGTATAATATATAAGGACGTCGCCAGCCAATGGCTTTGGCAAGATGAGAAAAGATGGGAGAAATATGAATTGTAGGTACAAATACACTTTTTTTCGAATCTCTAGAGGGGGGAACTGCCCTCCCCTGCCCCCCTTGGCGACGCCCTTGATAATATGTAGTTTTTAATATGTGCTGTCAGAAAACATGGGACATAGTTGCATATTCTTTATTAATTTCATATATTTTAATGTCTGTCTTAATGCATTATTAAAAAATGAAAAATAAAAGTTCAGCATATTTATATTGATATAAACCAGACTAATTAGCATTAGTCTGATCAAACTAATTAGCAATCTTCTGACTTAGGAAATTATAAAATTGCAAAACAAGCTGCAGCACTGAAGGTGTTAAGAACTTCATTTGTGCAAAAATATCTACATTGATATTGTATTCAACATTGTCAAGAGCTATACAAACCTGGGTGATGCAACATAGGGGGCTGCGGTCGGCGCCGAGGCGGTGGGTGCCTCCGCCTTGTCCTCGATCTTTCATCAGGCTCCGTATCCTCAGTATCAGTAGGCGGAGACTCTCTCAGCGCCACGCTCAGAGATATAGCACTCGGTGCAGCCGCGACCAGTCTAACTACAGACGCATGGGGGGCTCTAGCTACGTTAGCTCCGTCGACGGCGAGGAGAGCGTCTCCAGCACGTAACCCGGCCCTCTCCGCTGGACCACCAACAGCCACAGCAGATACCACGCACGGTCTCTGCCCAGCTATCGTAAACCCAAAGCCTCCAGCACCTCTAGCGACCACCACTCGTCTTTCTACAGTACGAACTAGCGCTGCACGGCGCCGCCTTCTCCTTTGCTGTTGAGGCACCATTATAAATTCATAAAACTTTCTCACAGTTCACAGTTCCCATTATGCGGGAAGTTAGCAATTATTGTGCGCTATGGAAGCTAGGTCAAATAACTTGCTCTGGAACAAATATCTTAGAAGAAAACTAGAAAAACTAGAAAGTTTCGAGGTCTTTATAACTGACGTTTGGTCGTTTAGAAAGTTTGAACGCGTTCAAGAACTTCTAATGTATTTTTTTTATATAAACTACAAAACAAAAAATAGAAGAATGGTTACTCCCTAAAAAGTCTCTACAATCAAGTGAAAAATCTCCTTAAGTTTCAAACCACATTATAATACGTCAAAGAGAGTAAATAAATTTGAAGAGGAAATAATACTATTGTTTTTAAATATTGAACGCAACTTTTAATTTCAGAACTTATTTAATAGGACTTTTGGACAGGAACTTGAGAAGTGAACTTGCGTTTTTCTTTGGTTACTGTAATAATCGTGTATTAGACCTTTCGTGGTTTAGAAATGATAGTTTCATAAACTTCAAAGTGTTTTTTATGCGTGGTGTTTGTGATAATGATAATCAAATAAAAGTGTGAGACTTTGTTTTACGTGTGCTTCTTCTAAGTCCACTCAGTAAACCTATTCCTTTACTGAGCGACTCTTACATGGTGGACTGGACATTGACAGGATACGTTATATTCAAGAAAATTTGACACTGGCAGAATGTGTTAATTGCACCATTGCCATTTGACAACTATCTTTGAGAAAGAAAACTTATTTGACAACTATCAATAAACTTGAATGAATTGAGGCTCAAATCCACGTTGTTTTATTTTGATGCAGTTATTACTAATTTTTCTCAATTTTTATCCACTTTTAAAACTATAAATAAAGAAAATGGCTGTAAGTTAATACTACTTTAATTAAAAGCCATGGTCACACCACATTTAAATACATTTGTTTTTATTTAAATATTTATTGTGACTGCGAACATTTCCATCATAACCATGAAAATTCCCGTCTATTTTCAGAAAAAAGGAAGAATGAAGGTTAATAAAGTAAAAAGAAACAATCAGACTACAAATAAAATGAAGAAGCAAGGTACATTGAAACTGCAGCGTCATAGAGCAAAGCTTCAGAAGCAGAGGCAACCTGCCCAACCACAGAAGGAATGGAGCAGTGACAGTGAGTCGGCATCGGCCGACGAGTGGGCAGACATGTTGGACGAGGAAGAACAGCAGTATATAGAGAGCAGATTAACCAAACAGCCACAATTGTTGGCTAGTGTCCCACAACAAGAAGAAAAACAAGACAAGTAAGTTTGATAAGAACAAAATCATTAAAATCTGGACATATTTAGTTTCTATACACACTGCATTTAATATTATAATGATAAATAATATTAAAAGATTTCCAAAAGAAGATCTTATTTTGTTATGTTACAGTTATGATACTCTAAAACAGGGCCGTCTTTACCAGGGGGTGCAAGGGGTGCGGTGCACCCCGGGCGCTCACCTTTTAAAGGTAATGAAAAAATATAACGCTATAGTAAACAATTACACAATAGGATATTTGACTGTCATAGGATACACAATAGGATATTTGACTGTCATAGGATACACAATAGGATATTTGACTGTCATAGGATACACAATAGGATGTTTGACTGTCTTAGGATACACTCCCGCACCCCGGCGCAGAATAGACTTAAGACGGCCCTGCTCTAAAATATATTATGTTGCAAATAGTCAGAGCATATAGAATTTATTTAAGATGAAATAATTGGAGATGATACATTGTAAAGCTTTATTAATTCTCTTTTTTGTTTTTTTCCAGATCATCAAAACGCAAAAGAGGCAAAGAAAAAATGCCCAAACCAATAAAACCAGTACTTAACAGTGATAGTGGAGCGGAGAGTGAAGCAGATTCTAGTGACTTAGAGAACAAATATGAAAGAGAGATTGTTGAAAGACCGACGAAAAGGCTTAGACCTTTGCTGCCAATAAAAACAAAGGAGGGACTGCAGGAGAGAGCCGAGGAGTATAATGGTAAGCAAGCATTTAAATTTCAAATATTTCTTAGGAAGAATAAAATAATGCTTGTTTAATAAAATGAAACATTATGACTATCATCAATTAATGATAGTCATAAAATAAATATGGATATTACTTACACTATTTTTTTCTATCTTATTTGTTAGATTTATTTACTCCCCTACTACCACTTCATGCCCTGCAAAGGTTTACTGGGAGATAATGCTGTAGGCATTACATCCGTCTTTTGTAACAATTTACAAAAAATAGTAAATAAAAAATAAACATTCCAAAAATAGCTCTTTAAATGCTAAAAAGAAAGGTGCACATTATATGACTAACTAAGTAATATTTTTATTCAATAAATTAATTTTTTAATTCTGAAACAGTATGTTACTGATATTTCCTAGTAAAATATTACAGATGTTATGAATTATTCTGGCATTGTGAATAAATGGAATCACCAATATTGACTTTAAATTTTTGTACTTGATTAAACATTTTGACTAATGTTAATATAGATTTAACAATATACATAATTTAAATATGGCATGTTATGATATAACATCTGGACTTTAACCAATGAATATTGTAACAGCTATTAATATTACACAATTTTTAATCAAATGAATTTTAATTTGTAGGTATTAATATTATTTTTTCTAAATTTTATTATCAGATTCTGAATCTGAACAAGAAGAGCAACAAACATTGAAACCTGAACAACGTGCCTCAGATTCCGACTCAGGGCTTGAAGGCACCCCAGAAGAAGATATAGATGGTGAAGTGGTGAGCACTGTGCAGCTGCTGGCTGCAAGACGGGACCGGTTGAATGATAATAAGTTGAGGATTGGTGCACTGTGCTCATCACTGCTCGAGTGTCCAGAAAAAAAGGTATTTAAAGACTATCATTAATTATGACGTGCAATTCTGTATGTACTACTACATGTAGTACACATATACCAACATGATTCTACATGGCGTTAATTGGACATTATTTAGCCTGTCTTTTTTATAGAAAAAGGTGCCAGACAAGCATACAGTCCACATGATAGTAAGTGTCATACATAGACATCTGCAATATATGTCAAAATCAGTGCAGAATGACAAAAGTTCACTCGCCCTCAGATGCTACCTACCTTTGCTGATTAAGGAATGAATTGGGAGAAAGGGTTGGCAAAATGGGGAGGGATAGGATGGGATGGAAGTGGGCTCTGTCATATCTTATTCAGTACCGAAACATGTATGTACATTGGAGAAATATGATAAAGTACATTAGATTTCAGTACATTTCAAGGTCTTCTGTGAGAGATGTGTAACATGGCCAGTTGAGTGCACCCAGCAGCTGTAGGAATGCAGAATGCATTCTGCCCCTACGAAAACTGTCTTTTGATTTATGAAATTTTTACAACATAATGAAAACTTACCATATATATCTTTTCAGTTAAAAAACTTCTATCCAATCCTGTATCTCATGGAAGAACGTCTAAAGGACGAAGCATTAAACTTGCTATCCATTCGCAAGATAGCTACACTTTCAGGTTACGAGGTGTTCAAGGATATACTGCCTGAGTATCATATTAGACATCAAGACTATTCTAATGTTAAATGTAAGTTGTATTTCAATCTAGAAGGCATGTAGTCTAATCGGAAACTATGAATACAGTACTAGAGTCACATATAAAGACTAGCATGCCATCCGGACCTGAACAAACATTTGTATTTAAACAAATGCATGTCCAACCAGAAATCGAACCCGGAACCACAGCAGGCAGGACCACCTGGGCTAATTAATTGTCGATAGCATTGAAATTTTATGCACCAATTGGTCATCAATATTGTAATTCCAATAACATTTTTGCGATATTTTCCAGTGAAAAAAGATACTTTAGCTCTATACAAATATGAAAAAGAATTGCTAGAGTTTTACAAGAGATATCTACAGAGGCTTGAGAAGGCCACAGGAATATTAAGACGTAAAAAAGGAGATACCAGGTATGTCCAAAAGTTTTGACTCCTGTGAATACATATTCAAAATGTACGTAGGAAACTTGCCACTTACCCCAAGGTGGACTGTCTGTTCATTTGCCACCTTTTTTTGAGTCAAAACAATGAAGTACTAACTTCTTGTGTTGCGAGATTTTATATGTGATCTTATATTCAAACATTTTTATATGTAAGTCTTCCTCCAATTATCTAGATTCAAATTTATTATTATTATAATAGCATTCAATAACAAGTATGTCTAATAAGTCTAATAACTTTTCCTTAAACAATGTCAATGTTTTTTTATTGAAGAAGGCGGCAGGCGAGCTTACAGTCCATCTGATGGTAAGTGGATACTGTCACCATAGACATTCGCCATACATGACAAAATTAGTCCAAAATGGCAAACGTTGGCACGCCCTCGGATGCGCTGCCTGCCTTTGGAGATATAGGAATGGATTTAGAGAAAGGGTTGGGAAAATGGGGAGGGATAGGATGGGAATGTACTCCGGGACATCTCACTCACTACCAGAACACGTATTTACATTAGGGAAATAAGATAAAATGGGAAATACAGTGCATTTCAAGGTAGTCTTCTGTGATAGAAGGGTAACGTGGCCAGTCGAGCGCACCCAGCGGCTGTTGGATTGCAGCGTGCACTCTCCCCCTCAAATTACCATTTAATCCACCACATTTACAGGTAGGTCGTCCGGTAAATTATATTAAATATGTAATTTCGAAGCGTTAACATATACAACGTGTCGCCCGAGCGCAGAATCCAAATCGCGTCAACTAATTTGAAATATATAAAACATTCTATGAGAGTAAAATTATTTTAGCGAATTTAAAGTTACAAACATGTAAAATTTAGTTGTTCTATCTAAAACTTTCGTAGCGCTCATTACTCAGTACAGGGTAGTGACATGGCGCGGTGCCCACGACGCACGTAGGATGCAACTACGCGTAAAATAAAAGATATACTAGAAATGAACAATAAGTTATGAAAAAAACCTATTGTATAAACTGGTAGAATCAATTCTCTATTTTCAGCTAATTTTAATTAAAATAATATTAATAACTAATTAATTATTAATAATTAGATGTACAGGCACGCTGGTTCTACAGTTTTATTATATTTATTAATAATAGATTTATAGATTTATTAATAATGGTTTAACCAATATAGGTTTCTATTATATTACTAAAAGAAAGAGCATTATTTTTTTAAAACTCATCAAAATGTACCATATGTATACAAAACGGATGATTTAAAACTAAACGTGCAAATGCAACCAGCACTTTCAGTAACCACTGCAGGACACGGGCCTCCTCATGCACATGAAAATGTATGTGTGGCTTTAAAACAGCACACTGCCCATGAGGGTTGGCGAGTCCACTCTTAGACGTGGTGTCGCCTTAGTCACCTCTTACGACACCCGTGAGATGAAATGGGGTGGTGCTATCCTAAAGCCAGTCACCACCACACGGCACGTATGAAATGACGTGCAAATATGAAGTTATAAATACTAAAGATGACAAGTAAAAAGAGATTCCCCATCAGAACAGGGACAATATTTTTGTAAAAATTCCAGAAAACCCGACGAGACATCAGTAAGTCTAGCCCTGATATCTCTCCGCTGCATGTGTGGGCTGCTCACCGCTCGTCCTTACTTCAACTACGCGACGAACCTAGCACAGAGTCTTGTACCGATGCTGGACTGCGGGGAACAGAGAGCAACGCAAATTGTCACGGAATGCTGTACCACTGTGTTCAGGGAGGATAGTAAAGGAGAGATCACTTTAACGGTAAGAATATATAGATTTCCAGTTTAGTCAACTATCTTAATACAGGAAACTCGACGAGACATCAATAAGCGATTCTGATCCGATGCTGGACTGCGGAAAACTGAGAGCCATGAACATTGTTACCGAATGCTGCACTACAGTGTTCAGGGAAGATAACAACGGGGAGATCACTTTAGTGGTGAGATTATTTGGATTCAGATTACCAAGTTTATCTTTAAAACAAATAACGTAAATATTGTTTTACCTTATAAGTCGGATGTCTGAGCAAATTTCTATTTAAAAAAAATGCTAGAACAATTTTTTTTATAGAAAAAAGGGGGCAACCGAGTATACAGCATACAGGTAAGTGGATACTGTCGTCCATAGTCATCCGTTATACATGCCAACATCAGTCCAGAATGACAGATGCACTGTCTACCTTTGCAGATTAAGGAATGGATTAGGAAAATAGGGAGGGATTAGATGGGATGGAAATGGGCTCTGGCACATCTCATTCACTATCAAAACACGTAGGAAGTAGGAAATGCGGTACCTACATTTCAAGGTAGTCTTCTGTGATAGAGGGGTGGGTAACGTGGCCAGTCGAGTGCGCCCAGCGACTGGGAATGCAGCATACACTCTCCCCCTACCCTTTTTCACATAATTAAAGATTTTTCTATATGACGTCCAATAATACCAGAAATCCGGCACAGGGGGAAAAATTGTATAATGCCGGATTATCGAGTTTATACTGTATTATTTAAAATGAGTATTAATAATCGAACAGTCCTATTTAATATCTCTGTAAGGATGACAAACGTTTGCCGTAATGCTCCCTTACCTCCTGTGATTACCTAAATTCAAATTATTATCCCCGGGGTCTAATTCCGCGGGTACCGTTAATCAACCAACATCAGTTTAAACCACTGTAAATCCACTTCACTATTGTATTTTCTTTAGACCTTTTCAATTTATCTAATAAGTTTATATCCATGTTGTGTACGTCTAAATATGCGATACTGGACTTCAGTCTTTAAGTCACGTTTTGTATGTATAACGTTAGTTAAATGAAAACAATGTAAAATGTTTTAAATAACATTGAACTATGTGACCTTTGACCTTCAATTATTTTCATTAGTGTCCCCATTGGAGATGTTATTCAGATCCCCAACCGAAACTGTCTGTTGTTCGAAACGGAAATAAAAGTTGCGGATGTTATTACAAATGATTTTGTTTTGATGATAGCAGTAGTAATGTGATTGTTAATATAATTCCTTGAAAGTAAAGTTGCAATTACTCCTCGTTTGGTTTTATTTTCCTTCGCCTTCAGTTAGTGATACATTTCTTAAAAAAAGTTAATTAAAATCATATTTATTCATAACCGAAACCATATCTGAAACATTATCCTAAAATAATTTTGTATCCGTATCCGTAACCGATAAAGGAGTATAAATATATCCTGATCCGAATCCGAAATATCAGTCGGAAATATCCGAAAATCCGAATTCCTAACAACCCTAGGTACCTATTGGGCCAAATCGTGTTTAACTCGTTAAAAAATTTCAGATCGTTCGCCTAATAAACCAGTTAGTAAAACGTCGCGGCGAACGTCTGAACCCCTCCGCCTTGGACTGCCTCCTCACCCTCAAGATACGAGACGTGGACCTCGACGAGGAAGCGGACTTGAAGAATAAGAAGAAGCAAGAGGAAAAACACAAGAAAAGGATTGTTAACTTGTCGAAAAAGGAGAAGAAGGTAATCAGATTTCTACGCGATTTCCATCTTAAGTGTATGTATGTGTGTACAGCATCTTAAATGTTTACAATTTAACACCACACTCAACGGCCCACACTAGGACTCCCTGTGTCTTCCCACCGAGAATCTGACACCTGACCAACCTTATGTACGATATTGTGCAATGAAATATACCAATATTTTAACTTAAACTCAAAAAAATATATATACAGAATATGGGTACAGCAAGATGGTCTCCATTTCGTAACAATTTTAAATTGTTGTGAATTCATCTTTAGATCAGGAAACATATATAGAACGGGAAATTCACGAAATTAAAAAGGTTTTTTTTAAAAAATATTTAAGTAAAACTGATTTAGGAAGAATAATTTATTTAAAATATTTCAATGTAACTGTTTCCGGTAGCCACGAGCGATGGGCCTTAGACTGAAAATCAGCGTCATGGTCATCCCATGACATTATGTTGAGTCAAAGTACCATTTCACTGCTGCAGCACAGCTTATTCAGTAATTCAAGCTAATTCAGTTCATTAATTTCTTTTTTTTTTTTATTTGATATCCCTATATTATATGTTTTTTTGTGTTGTAATGGCAAGCTAAAGTGTTCTTCTTGTACAGCTTATAACGTCCCACTACAGGGCACAGGCCTCTCCTAGTAAATCATTTTGGGCCATAGTCCATCGTCCACTATGCAAGCCCAGTGTGAATTAGTGGAGCACGTACTCCAGATTTTTTTATGGAATAAGATCCAGATCAAGGAACCCCCCTTATATTTTTCCTCGTCGTCGAGCTAGTGACATTTAAACAAAAATCCATTCTTAAGTGGTATGGGCCAAGAATTTCAAGAACGAGTAACGCCTAGGCCAGCGATGGCGAACCAATGGCACGCGACAAAATAATTTGGGCACGGCATTAATTAAGGAATTTAATTAAGGTACCTAATCGAAACAAATTATTTTTCGTCTATATTTGAGGTCACAGTAACAAAGTTCATTGTGAACGGGGCGCCGGTGCCGGAACGGCAACACCAGAAGTCGCACTATTTTTTTTCTTTCATTTAAATAAATACAAAATTGTTAACGTTACTATTTTTATACAAACTGTATATTTCTGGTTGCAAATAAAGAGTTCTAAGTTGATAGTATTTAGCTTTATTTTTTTTCGCAATTAATCACTAAGTCAAGATTGTTTAACAGCACGTCATGGCCTCATTAAACGTTTCTTTAGAAAAAATGGCACGTAGATCAACAAAGGTTCGCCATCCCTACCCACGGCTATCACCGCTCTTCTAATGTTAATTAATTATTTTGTAAGATTTTTCGTTTAATCGGCAAAAATTAACTCCCCCAAACCCCCTTCCCTCGGCTAGTATACACGTAATACTTGAACACTGCTTTCTGTTGCTTTTTTTAGCGAGCGAAAAAGCTAAAAGAAGTAGAACGCGAACTTCTAGAGACTGAAGCTCAAGAGAGTGAAATGGCGCGTAAAAAGCAGTTAACGGAAGTGACGAAGACCGTGTTCCACATGTACTTCCGGTTGCTGAAGAATTCTCCCAGGTCGAAGCTTTTGGCCGCTGCACTTGACGGATTAACTAAGTATGCATACCATATAATCAATTTGTGTATCCCCTGTGTTATCTGTTGTTTATATGTTTTCAACACGATGAAATTATCAGAATCAATTTATTCTAATTTCCAAAAGTTGATTGGTGGACGATGCCCATAAGGCATTAAACTCGTTTTTATAGCATTTTGCCTGTGCAATAAATTTTAAATAAATATATTCGAATCACTGAGATTCTACGTTCCAGGTTCTCCGTTTGTGATCACTGGGTAATTGTGGGCCACAATCCTCTACCGAGATTCCAGTGCCTCTGAGATTATTATAATAGGTCGGGGAGAAAGTCTTTTCGTATTTTGTATGTATGAAGTTGTGATCCAATATCTTTGATTGAACTGTTTACCTTAATTTACTGTACCTGGCTGGTTAGATACCATTAAAAAGATAACATTTAAAAAAAAGAAAAAACTGTATCCCGCCATTTTTCAATTGTTTTTCTGTCCAAGAAAATGAGTGAATCTAACGAAGAAATTCGATACATTTTAAAGTTTTATTACAAAAAAGGGAAAAATGCGACACAAGCCGCGAAAAAAATTTGCGCCGTTTATGGACCTAATGCAGTGTCAGTAAGAGTAGCACAAAGTTGGTTTAAGCGTTTTCAGTCAGGTAATCTTAATGTTAAAGATGCAGTTCGCTCCGGTCGCCCTGTTACCGATAAATTTGATGTCATTTGTGAAAAAGATCGGCATATAAGTAGTTACGACATTGCTGATGAACTGGGCATTGACCACAAAACAGTTTACACTCATTTGAAGAAGTCTGGATTCACAAAAAATCTCGATATTTGGGTACCACACGAGCTCACTGAAAGAAACCTAATGAACCGTGTACTCGTTTGCGATTCTCTATTAAAACGCAATGAAACCGAACCATTTTTGAAAAGATTGATCACTGGTGATGAGAAGTGGATCACTTACGACAAGAACATGCGGAAAAGATCGTGGTCTAAGTGCGGCCAAGCTCCACAGACTGTGGCGAGACCCGGATTAACGGGCACATAGCTCGAAGAACCGATGGCCGATGGGGCAGACGGGTTCTCGAATGGAGACCACGTACCGGCGGACGAAGCCGAGGACGTCCATCTGCTAGATGGACAGACGAGCTCATAAAGGTTGCGGGCACCCGCTGGATGCAGGTCGCTGCCGATAGGTCTAAATGGCGGACAATGGGGGAGGCCTATGTCCAGCAGTGGACGTCCAAGGGCTGAGAAGAAGAAGAAGAAGGTGATGTTGTTGTATGGTGGGATTGGAAGATGGAATTGGATTGGATATATATTATAATTAAATGTATTTAAACTTTTAAAAAAATCGTCTTGAATTTGTATATAAAATACGAAGAAACTTTTTCCCCGACCTTATATACACTAATATCCTTTAGATTTTGTTCTTTCCAACATTATCATATTTGACACTTCACTACCAATATTTTCAAATTTCATATTAATACCCTGGTATGATGATGTATTAATATTTAAAATAATTAAATATTAATACATCATCAATTCTGGGACATTATGACTAACATTACCAGTGTTAACCAACGAAATGTAAAATTTCACCTCGACTCCTCGATCCGCTTATATGTGAAAGCATATCAAACAAATAGACACCATTTCATTTTTATATATTAGTCAGAATTTAGGATAATTACAGTGTAAACTCTATATAACTAACTTCTATTTAACGAAAACCTCCGTAAAACGTAGAAATTACTATGGTTTGTTTGGTTTCATTGTTGGCCTTACATTAAAACACTCTCTATAGTGTAATTCGCCCAACTTCAAACAGTAATGGACCCAGGCTCGTGAATATTTCGTACGTACAATGGAGTTCTAAGAAATGTGTTATTATGTTTGTTGTAGTTGCCTAGCACGTGTTTACTCGCTGCACTTATCTACTATCGTCTGATTGTTATGCGTTGTCTTTACGTTATTAATTCTTATTTGCTTTTAAACCTTTGAACTGAGAACATGGCGAATAAAAGAAAGACTTTGTGTATTGACGAGAAAGTATCATAATTAAAATCTTTAATTAAATTAGTAATTTAGTGAAAATTAAAATCGTGTACATAAAATTATACTGTTTTCTTCTACTGTCCGTTTAACGAAAATTCTGTATAACGTAATAAAATACGCGGGGTCCCTTCAGTTTCGGTATATAGAGTCTATTTGAATAGAACAAAATCCTCGTATTCGATCCGTGACCGGCCCTTTCTTACATCTACTGATGGACACGGGCCTCCTCAGGCACATTGTCTGGTCTACGAGGGAGGTATGGCTTTAAATCGCCACGCTTTCTTGGGGTTGGCGAATCAACTCTTTTAAAGGCGATGTAGTTCCTTGGCGCCCGTGGTGGTAGCTTTGTTATCCTTTAACGGAATTCAACGACATCCACCGGAAGAGATGGGCTGGTGCTATTCTAAAGGCGGCCGGCACCGCAGGGAACATTCGATCCAACAAACAGAAATCCCGCCCGGTCACGTGGTGTTGCAGGTGTCCAGGGGCGGCGGTGATCACTTACCATTATGTGGCCCGCTTTTATATAATAAAATCGTAAGCGAGCCGTGTCTGTATATGAAATATTTTTTGAAAGAATTTTTGTCTGTGTGAAGTCCCTGTTTGGAGGGGGAGAGTGCAATCCAACAGTCGCTGGACTCACTCGACTGGCCTCGTTAACCCTCTCTCACAGAATACTACCTTGAAATGTACTGCATTTCCCAATTTATCATATTCCCCAATGTACGTGTTTCGGTAGTGAGTGAGATGTGCCAGAGCCCATTCCCATCCTATCCCTTCCCACGTCCCCGACCAAAGGTAGGCAGCGCATCCGGGGGCGTGCCAACGTTTGTCATTTTGGACTAATGTTGGCATGTTTCGCAGATGTCTATGGGCGACAGTATCTACTTACCACCAGGAGGACTGTATGCTCGTTTGCCACCTTCTTATTACAAATATAATAAAAAAAAAAATCATCACGGTAAAGCCGCTGAACAGAACTTGAATAATGAAACTTGGCATAATTATAACTTATAAGGTAGGTTAATATTTAGAACCCTTTTTATCCATATAGATTATGAAGTTCCTGCGGGTGTCACTAGTTCACGCGAGCGAAGTCGCTGGCACCGCTAGTCTCTTTTATAATAATAATAATAATTCTACCCATAGATTCACACACGTAATAAACCTGGACTACTACTCGGATTTAGTGGCGATCCTATCGCGACTGGTCGAGGACGACGTGCTGGGTGTACGGGAGAGGCTACTGTGCGTGCGCACCGTGCTGGGCATGCTGGCCGGCGCGGGCGACGCGCTCAACATAGACCCGGCCAAGTTCCACAACACGCTGTATGCCAACGTGCTGGGGGTGCATGCAGGTAACAGTACATGTCCACACAGCCAAACGACCCCGTACTCAATTGCATTCCCCACTCTAACAACTCAATACTTATTAACTCAAAGTGAAACGATTTAATACTTAGATCTTTCTGTATAGGTAAATGCATGTATACGATGTGTAATTGAAATAACGCAAAAACTGAAAATACGTTGTCCAGAATAGAATCGATTCTGCCAGTTTTTAAAATAGTTTTTTTTTATAATTTACTGTTCATTTCTAGTATATCCACACTACACTCGACACCCCACGCGCCGCGCCGCCGCCTAGGCGGCCGGTCATTACCCTACAAACTATAGATAGAACAACAAAACTTTACATGTTTGTAACTTTTGATTTATACTGTATGGATTTGGAGCCATACAGAAAACACTTTGGATTTAGACATTTATTAACTTTTATTTATTTATTTATAAGTACAACCTGTATAATGTTTACAAAGAACTTTTCAATATAGTAGCTTGTTGCAAGAATTGGTCATGCGCAGACATTCTTAAATAAAAGGTGCACACAATACTCAATCTCTATTCTTTAGTACTATGCAATGCAATCAGCCCTTTCAGTAACAAGCACATTCAGTGCAATCAGTAACAGCCCTTCTCTGCTGGAACGCGAGCATCCTCAAGCACATTGTGTCTTGTGCATGAGGGATGCAAGACCTCAAAACGGTGTGCTGGCCAAGCGGGTTGGTTAATCCACTCTTTTAGAGCTGGTGTAGTTCCTCAGGGCTCGTGGTAGCCGCTTTGCTATCCCTTAGTCGCCCTTTGCACGACACCCACGGGAGGAGATGGACTGGAGCCGGCCGACACCACACGGCACCAACAGCTTTAATACTAACACCTTATAAAATTCATCTGTGAGAATGGGTTACTATTAGGTGATATTTAAATACAATAGATAATTTTAACAATTTATGTTGTATTGTAGGTGCAACCCAGTCCAACGCTAAAGTGATCCTAGAAGCGACATCTCAGATCTGCGCGCGCGCACGCCGCGTTTCGCCCGCTGTATTACAAGCGTTTGCCAAACGACTGGCAACACTGGCCACACAGTTACAACACCACGGCGCATTGGCAAGCTTGGCATTGTTACAGCAACTGGCACGGGTATATAGTTTTTTTTTTTTTTAATTATTATATAATGTATGTAATGCCAACTTCCTCCGACATGGTAATCGGAGATCTTTTGTAGCAATACACGCTTACTTTTTTTATACTTCATTCTTTGAAAGTGATGACAATGTGCTGATGATCGATACCGCTATCGATCATCAGCACATTGTATATTGGCGATGACCAGTACAATAGTGATCTCATCCCTATATTTTTTTATTTTTATTCCCTCTATTTATTACTTAATAGCTACTTTTCTTATAATTTACTATTTGTGACTTAATCAATCTTTACAGGTATGTAGTGTTGTAAAAGCGAACGTTAAGCGCTCGACGCTCCAGCGCTTAGTAAGCCCAATGAACTTTTAAGACTCGTAAAGTGTTAAAGTGTTATGGAGTTTGTAGGTCTGTGTCGAACGCAGCGCGAGTGTCAAAAACGAGTGTAATAGATAAAGATGGCCGCCACCGGAAAAGCAACAATACAATAAAACTATTATTTACAGTTATATAATTATTGCAGTTCTTCAAATGTAAATGTTATTCTAAAAATTATGGATACCATATATTTTTTTTACTTAAATTCATATACAGATACGAAAACATTAGCCATCGACTAATCCGGAAACACCCGAACGCGTCATCCACGTATATGCAGTGAAGTAATAAAATCTCATGGTAATTCCGGTAACTCAGTGTTTCCGGATTAGCCGATGACCAATGTTTTAGTAATGTATCTGTACATGGCTACTCGATGACTGGGCATTCCCTTTGCTGCCACTCTGTGTTTCTGCTGCTCATTTTATTACACATTTCCCACTAGCTGATGCCCGCGACTTCGTACGCATAGACGTTAGAATATGCTTGGCTAGCTTGATTCCCGTGGGAACTGTATAATTTATCTAGATAAAAAATACCCTAAATGTTCACCTGGTATGTATGTAAACTATGCTCATGCCAAGTTTTATCATTCTGGTTTTATTGCGTGATGCGCGTTCAGACACAGACCATAGACAAAGATTCTAAAAAATGTTGTTTTAAACTCGGTATCATTCATAGTGTTACTGCAATTATTTTGTTCGAAGAATATTCAAAGTACAGACCATGAGAATAAATAATATCATAATGAAACTCGGGCGCCGAACGCGTTCCAAGGTCGCGTTATAGCCCACAGTTGACACAAGCCGTCAGTCGGGCCCCAGGGGACGCGCCGTGTGACGGCACGCGCTCCATTGCCTTGATACCTCGCCTTTTATAAAACTATTGATAAAATAACGATATCATGAACATTTTAATAACTATACAATTTACCTATCTAATCCAATTGGTATACGAAGTAACAGCCCTCACGGCATTCGTGGCCCACAGAAAGACGTTACGAGCTGAGGAGGGGGGGGGGAGGTAGGTGTTTATTTCGCGGCTTTTGGTACACGCACAAAATAGATTCCCTTCTATACTTGTATTGTTTATTCTTAAGGTAAACACACTGCTTTATTACGATTTTATTATATATATAGTTATGTTATTTCAGCAAAAATCCGTGTCATCCCTATTCGAGCCGGACCCGGAAGCGGGCTCGGGTCGCTTCGACCCCACACTGCCCTCCCCCGAGCACTGCAACCCTCACGCCGCCACCCTCCACGAATTGTGTGCCCTGAACAGACACTACCACCCCACCACTAGGGGTGCTGCTACCAAGTTGCTACAAGACCAGACGTTGCCGGTGGAACTGAACAAGTTGTAAGAAACTCATTACACTTTCGCCTTTTTTTACTTATGCAATTTTTAATAGCTTTGTGAATTTGTATAACCTTACCACTCCGCCACTAGGGGGTGGGAGTGCTGCTACTAAGCTACATACATGCATGCACACAGGCTTAAGGGCTGGCCCGAGGGCGAGTTTACTATTTTCTGAAATTGCTAGTAGCCAACTGGCCCGGAAGCAATTCAAGGAGTGGACCAGTTTACTTACAAAACAGATGGGGGACGCACTTTTAAAGATTTTATTCTTACATTTGTTCCTTCCATTTTGTTACATTAGGTTATTTCTTCTGTTCCATTTTGCTATTGTACATTAGGTAGTCTTGAGAAGGAATTCGTAATTTGTAATTAGTTTTAATGCAAAAAAAATCTTATAATTGTATCATTTATTTTTCAAAGAACCCGATTCCATTGACAACAACTTTTCAGGAGAAGGTTAAAACTGTATACCGTAAAAATACTGTACTGAAATATGAATTTAAATTATTTGGAAATCATTGTTGGATATTACTGTATATGTTTAAGTGTTTAAAGTTACATTGAACTCTAGCTAGGTCAAAAGCTTTTGACCGGTATTCATGAAACTCTGTGTAAATGAGCCATTAGGCTTGTATTTATACGAGCAGCAAAAAAAAACTAAATGAGCATCTATCATGTTCAACAAAACAAACTATTTTTGAATAAATGAAGTAAATAATTTTAAATTATTAAATCTAACCCGCCGTTATAAATAGCTTGTATTTATACGAGCAGCAAAAAATACTGTAACATTATCAACAAAACAAAATATTTTTGTATAACTGAAATAAACAATTTTAATGACCAAGAATGTCCACACAAAGTCAACGTGCCGAGACTCCTACATCTTTGTTATCATCAGAGAACCCAAAGCTAACCCACCTTTACTGCCACTGTCACTATTTCTACTGTTTATTTAATTATTTCCCATAATTATTATTCCAATATTAATATTAATTATTATTTATTAATTTATTCCATGACAAATACAATTTAACCAAAATATTTTTTCTACTCTTTCCAGATCGCCAACGCAGATCCTAGACCAATACGACGCCTCACAGATGGCGTTCAAACCGTCTATCCCCCCTCCGAAACAATCGACCAATTACAAGCCTGCGCCGGCGCACGCGTGGGCGCAACCCGAGTTTAAACACCACTGTGAGAGTGTTGAAAGTGCTGTAGATATGAACTGTGTACAGTTTATTGGTTGTAAGAAACGGAAGAGCTGATGTGTTGAATAAATGTTATAAATAATTCTATTGTTTCTTTGAATCGACCCAATTGTTATTTCTTGCCAATTTTGTCACAATTGATATTTCAATAGGCGTAAAGGATAGACGCATTCCTATTCCTGGCAGGGACATGGGAGGGATTTGAATTCCGACTAGACAGAATTACAATATTTACAATGTAAAATATGTACACAATGCAAAAGTTTAAGAAAATTACACAAGAGTTAGATATGTAATTAGTCGCGAAGCAAAGTAGCACGATCAGTTGGTTCATCGTCTAACTTATTGTTCACAGCTTTAAATGATGAATTTTTTGTTAGTTTAATTTTTTTGCGGCTTTTTTATTCTAGTAGGATTAAGAGATATCACATCAGATTTATCTACTGTATTGCATTTTATTTCTAATCGACGACGTTTGGATTACGTGGTCACGAGTTAATTGGAGAGGCCAGTTGACCAACGCTGCCGTAGCCCGTGCCGAAACGTCCAGTAGAAATAGAAGGTTAATTTTACGCTTTCAGACCACCAGATTTACAATATAAAATGTGTAACAAAACACGAAAGGTTAAAAGTTATAAAATATTACACTTTGAATATATAAATATTATTTGAAAATATATATCAGCTGAACAATATGAGATCTTTATTTTAGTGTCGTGTTTTGTATTTGTATGTATATAATTAATATTTAATTCTGTGTTCTTATGTAAGTATCCATACAATTTGAAAGTCACTGATATTAATCCGTGAACCAGTCTAAGATCATACCCATAGACAACCATCCCGAGACTATCTTGATACCATCCCAAAAAATCCCTAACACTCAGGTTGACTGTATAATTTCTGCCCTTATGAGAATCAGATGCCAGATCAGATAGATCAGATCTGAATCAGAATGCCCTTATGAGAATGGACCATTTACACGATGCCAATAGTTTAAAAAGAAGATCAACTAAAGCATGGATACCAAAAGATCTACACTGGGTCGTTCAAGTCTTATTTTAAGAGAATTTTAAGCAATCCCGAAGAAAATCTCGAACACGTGCGTTAGGCAAATGCCCAATTTGGCTTACTAGCTAGAAACGCCCGTTAACACGAGGCCATTACAGAAACCAATGCACTGCTCGACCATTAGGGGAAGCTACTGGCGCCACAAAATTAAAAATCGTCCAAGTGTAGTGGCTTGATTCATTTAATTGTTATGAACTGCCTATAATTATTCACATGCCAATATTGGATTGGCTTAGTCGATATCTCAAAATTAAAAATAGTATTTGTTATTATTTTAATTAGTGAACTACTAATTTTACGTTAACTTACAATTATCAAAATTAAATCAATACTAGGCATTAGCACGTTTTCTTAGAATACGTTTTGTTAAAAATAATATCAATAAAGTCCTGGATTTTGCGATTAGTATAGTACTGTAAAAATGAGCGCTGACCGAGGGCTACAGCACTTTCAGACTAGTGTTAAACGCTCGTGAGCGTTTTAGAGTTGAGCTTTTAAGTTTAACTTTCAAGAATCTAAGAATCACAAGTGTTAAAAACGGATGATAAGCATAACATAACGCTGACGAGCGTTAAACGCTTAATGTTGACTAACGCTCACTCAGTGCTCTTTTTAATATAGGTTAGTAGAAATATACACACGTTGGAATAATTTGTATAAAACCAACGCCAACCGGCGGCTTTTCCGCGTGGAATTTAAACGAATTATTTGAAACACTTTTCCACGGGTTTTTATATGTTTTTACCATAATTATATACCTATCTTAATCATTCAGCAATTTTTTTAAATTTCTTGTGCTTTTCTAACAACTAGATTTTCAAACGGGTTATAAAGTGACAATTTAGGATAATTAATAATTACAAAGAAAAAAGATCATTCTTTTCTTTGGCATATTTTATAAATGATTGTGAATCAAGTTGCTTGAAGAAATGTCTTAATATTGTCTGAAGAAAAGTAAAAGTACTAAAGCGTCACTTTTGTCGTGAGTTATACTCGTACGTGTCATCGGATTTGTCGTGAATTATACTCGTACGTGTCATTGGATTTGTCGTGAGTTATATATACTCATACGTGTCATTGGATTTGTCGTGATTTTTCAATGTACGTGTCATCGGATTTGTCGTGAGTTATATATACTCATACGTGTCATTGGATTTGTCGTGATTTTTCAATGTACGTGTCATCGGATTTGTCGTGAGTTACACTCGTACGTGTCATCGGATTTGTCGTGAGTTATACTCGTACGTGTCATCGGATTTGTCGTGAGTTACACTCGTACGTGTCATCGGATTTGTCGTGAGTTATACTCGTACGTGTCATTGGATTTGTCGTGAGTTATATATACTCGTACGTGTCATTGGATTTGTCGTGATTTTTCAATATACGTGTTATCGGATTTGTCGTGAGTTATACTCGTACGTGTCATTGGATTTGTCGTTTTTTGCGATATGTCTCGGTTTCGTGACGATCCGAGTACTTGTTGGCATCGATCATGCTTCTTGATGTTTTAGCATTACAAAAATGAGGACTAAGTCGTAGCTAAACTAATTTTTCAATGTTCTGAAGTTATAAGTCGCAAAAGTATATTCGTTTTACCGGTGCAATAACATACTTGGCGCTCTGCAATACATAACAGTCTTTTACTAATTCGCCACTTGATCTCGTAAACCACCAGCAACATTGTTGTCAAAATTAAATTATGGGACCATACATAATTTAAGCTTTTCGAGTAGGTATGTTTGTTTCGTGAGAATTGGACAAGTAAAAGTTGTGATTTTTTTTTCTTAAAAAATTAACTACCTTTATTTTAAAGTTAGTAAATATGACGACGCTTTAGTATTTTAGACTTCTCCACTGATACATGTGTAAATTAACCTATTCATTTTCTTATATATATATATATATATATTTTTAATCTCAATATTTTAATAATAATGATTAAATTTTATAAAAATGAGTATATCCATACTAAAAGAACGCACTTGAAAATACAACCGACGAAGTTGTTACTTTAAAAACACTGTCTATTCCGTCTCGTATTGATAATTGAGTAACAAAACAATTCATTTTATGTATTATCTGTGGACTCCAAGTAGTGGTTCCACGTGTTCACTTGCGTCAGCACTTTTCTAGCTGCTTTCTGTTTGGCCTCTTCCAATAAACGTTTAGATTTTATCTTTTGTTCTTTGATGTATTCGTGCATTTCTGCTAATTTCGTGCGCCAACTGGAAAGAACGTATTTTTAATTATTAAAATCAATTAACACAGTTGGTAGTGCCCCTGCCTCCTATGTGATTCCCGGTGGAACGTTCAATTTTGTTATTTGTTCATGTCTGGGCGATATACTCGTCTGTGTCTCCGGGCCCACAGGGAACCCTAGTGTGGACCATTGAGTGTGCCGTTAATTCTATTTATTGGATATTACGTTATTATTAAAATATCACATTATATTTTGCCACAATTGGCATGAAACAATAAATAATTGGAACACAAAACTTATTACCGTCGTCCTCGCTCATATCCGCTCATGTTGGAGGGGACAATGATACCAAACCTACTAAATCTTACTGATGATTGATGTCAGCTTTTTAAACGGCATACTGCAGGGAGCGTAATCCAACAAGTGGGCCCGGTGCGGTTTGATAGATACACAATGTTTCAGAATTTTTAATCTGAAAAATCTGTACTAACAAGAAGTAAAAAATCAGTGGTACGTGCCGAGGATTTGAACTCAGGTTGTAATATAACACCTATACTCTCTACTTCCATCTCCTTTTATCACATTTAATATTAAATGTGTATAATGTAGTAGAGTATGATGAGATAAACCCTTTTATTTTACACTTTTAACTCCCCACGCCAATCCCTTCCACCACCAAGTGTTTGCATTATTCCATTGCATGAGGCAAACGCGTCCCGTTATACTTTCTATTCCCTATCCTTCCAACCTTTACTCAATCAAATCCACTTCTGAATCTCCAAAGCGACGTATGGAATATGTCAATGTTTTCCATTCTGTACAGACGTTGTCATGCATCGCGCTTATCCATGGACGATATCTACTTACCACCAGCTGAACTGTTTGCTGGTCTGCTAACTTTCGCCAAAAAAAGACCTTCAAAATTCACTTTCCATGCATACAACGTGTCACTAAATATATAACACGTCACTAAATATACAGATAAATATCACTAGTGTTGCCTGTTGATCAGTATCTAGTTGATTTGGTACGTAGGCAGGCCTATGTACCAAATCGTCCAACTCGCACAACCTCCAAGTCGGTAGAAGTCCAAGTATGCAGTCCAAGGTCTATACTCACGCAGTTTCCTGTTTCTCCCAGAACTCCAGCTCATTGTTAATGTTCGTATACTCCTCCTGGTTTAGTTTCAGCTCTTCCAGACGTCTGGTTAACTCTTGCTCTTCGCTAGCCCAAGCGGAAGCTTCTGAAGCTTCTTTAGTCATGTCATTCTCCAAAGCTTGCTTCTTGCGTTTTATTGACGACTTTAATTCTAATATTTTTGTACGATATTCCTCCTGTTAATGAAAGACGAGAAATGGGTAATTGAGCAGCAGAATATATGGAATGTACAGCAAATCGATAATAGCAAATTTAAATGTGGGCTAGGCCTTAGGTTCTCTGGTAACAATAAAAACAAGCACTAAATTTACGGTGAAAACATCCTAGAAAGACCGAGAACGAGAATGTGGGGCACGCTTCATTGTTTTCGCCTTGCTCTCCATTCACCTCGGTGTTTTGACCCGAAACAAAGGTTTCTTGGGCGAGAACCGCGAAAGCGTCTACATTTTCATGGGTTTATCAGTGTATAAGCTTATCAGTGTGTCGTGAAATGTAGCCTTGTCCTATCGCAGTGTACTGTCAGTGTCCACCAACATTTTCTCTTTATCCACATTTTTTTTTTCACTTTTTTAGGGTAATGTGTGCGAACATAGTTTTTTTGATGGGGAAAAAGGCGGCAGACGATATAGTCTTCCATAGACAACCACTAGACATGCCAACATCAATCCAGAATGACAAACGTTGGCATGCCCCCGGATGTGTTGCCTACCTTTGAAGATGTAGGAATGGATGGTGAGGGATAGGAATGGGCTCTGGCATATCTCACTCACTACCTAAACACGTACATACTTTGTGGAAATAGGATAAAGTGGAAAATGCAGTATATTTCAAGGTTGTCTTCCGTGAGAGAGGGGTAATGTGGCCCCAGTGTGTAATGTGTGTAATGTAGCGTGGCCAGCGTACGCGGGAATACAAAGTGCACTTTCCCCCTACGATAGTAACCATAGTATAGTTATAGTAAATTAAGGAGCAAAGAGCAGAGGCAGCTGTTGCTTCGACATCCATTTCGTGTTAGCGCGAGAACGATACTTAAAAACCGTGAAATGCAGCGGATGCTTCATTTTCTCGAAAGTTCTTGCTGAGAATTCTCGGGACGAGTGTCCGCTAAAGATATATCAGTTCCACGTCAACTTAGCGATAATATTATTCTTCTTCTTCTTCTTCTCAGCCCTTGGACGTCCACTGCTGGACATAGGCCTCCCCCATTGTCCGCCATTTAGACCTATCGGCAGCGACCCGCATCCAGCGGGATAATATTATTAGATTATTATTAGATAATTAATATATTATTAGATATTAGATCGTGCTGATAATATTATTAGTAATTTTAAATTATTTACTTCACTTATTCAAAGATAGACCAGGCCGTTTAATTGATTGCAGCTCATTTAGTTTTTTTTTCTGTTTGTTCAATAACAAACCATTTTAAATTGAACAAGGGAAAATGTCGCGTTGCTAACTTTTAGATATTATGCATTACGTATACTTCTTTAATAGAACTCTGTCTGTTTGTGTGTAATATAAATGTATGCTTCGTTCTGTATAATAAATTACAATAAATATTACACAATGTAGTTGTCGTGAAGGTAACACATAATAATAATGTCTAGAATTTTTCAAGTGATCGACTGTACACATTACGTATGCATTATACGATTTGTCTACCTTCTGTACACACTTCTGTATTGATACTTTAAACAATAAATTAATAATAAGTTATTAAAATTCTTTATTTGTACAATGCGAGTATAAGAGAATGCGAGTGTTAATTAGTACATTCGATGGTCGCTTACAACTAGCGGTGTCAGCGACATCGTTAACGTGATCTTTTAGAGTAAATCCCGTAGGAACTCTGTAATGGGTCGGGATAAAATGTAGCCTAAATGTTAACCTGACACATAAGCTACAACTATACGAAATTTCATTAAAATCCGTCCAATAGTTTTCGCGTGATGCGCATTCAGACAGACAAAAAATTCAAAAATTGTTATTTAGGGCTCTGTATCACGCGTACTTTACACTGCAATGACTTTTTTTTTGATGTTTCATGTACAGACACGGCTGTGTTACGATTTTATTATATGTATGGATTGCGATGTATCATCTAGTTACCTAACCGAAGCCCTTATTGTTGATAGCTGGGTCAGCAGAACCGGGTGGCTTTATCTAGGATGTAGCAATAAGAAATTATGTATTAAGATTGAATTAAACAAGCAGTTGAATACTGGCATCAAGCTCTGCTACTTCTCTTCAATATATTAGTTTTAGTTTTTAAAAAGCATTTTTCTTGCTCCCGAAACTTGACTATCCATCATCTTTGTTTGTTGATCTAACACGTAATAAATAAATACTTACCACAAGTCCGGCTCGTTTCCTAGAGAGGGCGCTGCGAGAACGCAACAATTCCGCTCGGCGTTCATTCAACGCGGCGGCGTGCGCACGCAACGTTTCGACCGCCGCGGTCACTCGCGGCAGACACTCTGGGCCCATCAGCTCCCTAATGAAACATATTCAATTATAAACAATGACGATATAACGTAATTGGCCTCATTGATCACGTGGACGTTCGATATTATTGTTCTTTCTTCGTAATTTCAAAGACTACGTATCCTGTCAATCTCCAGTCCCGTCGAAGTGAGTCAGGAGTCGCTCAGTAAAGTGATAGTAGGTTTACTGAGGACAGAAGAGGACTCCTTGAAAGCACACGAAAAATGCAGTCCCACGCCTTTATTTGCTTATCACAAACATTTCGCACACAAGCAATTTGAAGTTTAATAAACTATCACTATTAAAACATAAAACGTGAATATACACAATTTTTATAACAATCAAACAAAAACTCAGCTTCACTTCTCAAATTCCCGCCAAAAAGTCCATGTTATTGTTATTATGTTTCTATATTTTATTTTTCTCTCATTTTTGGGGTAAACTTCGCTAACGAGGGCTTGTGGCCAATAGAGAGCGGGTAAGGTGATAAGGTGATGTGTATACACACATCACTATATGTGTATGCACTAACACTTTTGTGGACATTCTAAGACTGAAAAAAGAGATATTAACATTGGATAACATAAGGATTTGCACGCCTTCAGTGTATGTGTATGAGAGAGTAGTCCAAGTACAGAAAACTCACTCCCTGAGAATGCTTCAGAAAACCTACAAAAACATATCTACAAAATGTTAACCCCCGCTAACATTTGTAGGTACCCCGCAGGTAGCAGTAGGAAGCGAGTGTAAAACGTGCGAAGCGAATTAATTTTTGAATGATTTTAAATGCAATGTTGCTTAAAATTATTTACTCTTTACTTACCCTGCAGGGTGAGGGGGGGGGGGGGGGGGGGGGCAGCTGCCAAGTATATGGCTACGCCCTTGCCCGTAATTATAATATAACTAATATATATGTTAGTTTCATTTGATTTAAAACAAAAATTAAATAGAAAGGATTGTACCTGTTTACAAAATATAATGGTAGTTTTTTTTTTATTTGCGCGTGCGCTACAAAGACCTCGCGCGCAAACAACTGAAATAAACCCCTGCGCAGGGGACCGACCGCTGTAGGCATATTTTCATACCTAAAGTGCGGAGTGCGCCAGGCCTGGCATGGACTAAATTAATTTGTACAACATCTATTGTAGCCGCATGCTCTAGCAATTAAATGAGCTGAAACTGAAACAATTTGTTGAAAATCTAAACTGAACTATGCACTAACTAAGCAGAACATAAAAACATAAGAATTGCAAATTAAAGGAATTAGTACAAAAGTGACATACTTTTCATCAATATCAAGCGAGGCGAGGTCGGGGCAGTGACCGTTGAGATGTATCAGCGCCTGCTTGTACTCCTTGCAGCTCTCGAGGGTCCTATTCTGCCACAACGCCAGCTCCGTTTCTTTGCTCATCACCATCTGACAAATACAAACTAGTTTTAAAATAGTGATGGGTAGATTTCTAACGTTATTTGGTATAACCCCACCCACTTTTAGAAAAAAAATACACGCAATGCAGGGACACTGATATAGCTCAGTATAGGGATATCATACCATCAGCCCCTCTCCACTGCTGGGTATAGATAGGGCTATACACTGTGCCTCTATAGACTGCATTATTTATGTGAATAAAAGGAAAGGAGCACAGTGCATGCAAAGTTTCCAATCGCACCCCTTTGACTCATTATAATTCATTCCAACGCTCCCCGCGGGGCGTTGCACGTGTTGTTGAGACGCGCGCATTTTTTAGACACTAACTTAATTTTCGAATGGAGGATCTCTATACACGCTGGTATTTTATTGGTTTTAGAGCCGTGACCCTTTGGAAACCCGAATTAAACCTTTTGTACTTGGTTTATTCCATTAAAATTTCAGCGTGTATGGTCCTGCGGCAGATATGGGCGGCAATAACCATGTATAAAATAAAAAAACATACAAATCAGTATTGTTGACTGACCTTGCTTATCTGGTCAGCGAGCGCTCGCTTGGAATCCTGCACTCGATTGGCATAGTCCACTTCGTCCAGCAGCCGCGTGCGCTCCGCTACTGTCATCGACTGCTCCTCCACCTCGCGACGTAAAGTGGCACTTTCCGCACTACACACACCAGATATATATTTATTTATTTATTTAGTAGCGGTGCCGGCGACTTCGTTCGCGTGAACTTTCGTGATTCCTGCGGGAACTATAAAATATCTGGATAAAAAGTACCCTAAATGTTAACCGGTCACATAAGCTACAACTATGCCAAATTTCATTAAAATCCATCCAGTAATTTTTATGTTGACTTTATTCGTTGACTCCATGTCGTATAACTGACTTTATTCGTCAACGCGCATGTCCATACGCGCGAGTAGATTTTTTTTATAGACAAAAGGCGCCAGACGAGCATACAGTGCACCTGATGGTATTGCGCCTCATCTGAACAAAGGCTGTGACGTTACCATTATAACTAGTCCCACATACCTGGCCCTCTCTATCTCCGTGTCGAGCGCCCTCAGCGTGTCTACGTTAGCGACGTGGTCAGCGTGCGCGACCACGACGGCGGACGTGGTCGCGGCGCGCCCAGACCGCTCGATGCGCAACGCGGCCACCAGCGCGTCGCGACGTTCGGCGAGCGCCGTTTCTTCCGCGCGCACGCCCGCCTCCTCGCAATCCTCGTCTTCTAGTATTTGCTCGTATTCTATAACACGAGAGAGTATATTGTACTTTACATGGCAAATAAAATGGGATGTAAGGAGTCCACTTTTATAAATAAATAAAATATTGGTGTGTTTTGTTAATGTTTAATGTTAATGTCCGAATTTAAAAAATGTTCCTAACCGTATCCGAAATAAAACACTTGGATGCTATTTATTAGAAATAATGGCTACATTGCTGTTAGGGGCGGAATTCGAACAAGGCGAGTTTTGACAAGTTTTTGCTGCTTGCATTTGATTCGACAGATTTTTCATTTGTTCTTTATGAGAGTAAAGTTGCAATTATTCCCTATTTGGTTTTATTTTTCTTTGCTTTCAATTAGTAATAGATTTCTTTAAAAATTTATTAAAACATATCCGAAATAATTTAATATCCGTATCTGTAACCGAAACCGATAGAAGGGTATACAACATATCCGGACCCGAAATATCATATGCCTAACAACCCGGGTACATTACATATTTTATGTACATCCATACATTCACATGCTGACGCTACTTGACGCAACACTATTACAAAGCCAAATACACTTGTAACTCGGACAGCCGCGGACAGCGTCGCGAGCTCGCGAGCCGAACTGAGCCTCGTCAAGTTTACGCACATAACGATGTATACGTACGAGCACAACAAATACTAAGCGTAACCCGCCTTCATGCGATGAAAGAACTATAAAAGGGCTGTTCAACAAAATGTCATTGAGAGTGATGAAGGCTTTCACTATATGAATTTATTTCCACATTTCAGATTCAAAATGGCGGCCATTTTTCAATGAAGCGAGTGAAAGTTATTTTTGATGTTATTGGCTGCCCTGATTATGAATTTGAAAGCGATTATTAAATTAATACATAAAACAGATGAAACAAACAACAATAATATTCAAATAATATGTAAAGGGCAATGAGTAATTTTGTATGGAGGTTGGAGTCGTTTTTTTTTTTTTTTGCGCGGTCACTTGTAAAGGTTATTGTCATTCATAGGCCTCGTTCTATTCGTTCAAAAGTAGAGCCCTAAACTGTAACGAATAAGAGATATTCAACTTTGAAAATATGAAATCGACGCCTGAGTATACTCAATAGCAATCAATAAAATCACTGTGTGCTTTAATGTTTTGTCTTTTTTAGTGTCGAGTTAGGTGAAACATATAATAAAAATGGTTTTTGGAACTTAGGACCTTATTAGGACAAAGACAGAACGTGAAATTGAAGAAGAATATATTAACCTAGTATGAAATATTCACAATTAAATATCTCGGTTTTGTTACACTTTAGAGCTATATACTTCATATGACATTTTTTGTTAGTTTTAATGAGACCTTTCAAAAAACTAAGACTGATTAATGTCCGCGAAAAAATTAAAACGACGCCACTTTTACTCAAACCCCTTTGTAAGATACTCACTTTTTATAATCTCTTGTAATTCGGCAATTTTTTCTTCATCATCTCCCATCAATGCCTTCAGTTTTACCAAATATTCTTCTTGTAGCGATTCAAATGTCTCAGAATTTTGGAATCTGGAATGGTCATTAGCCCGATTAAAGGCGATTACATACGGTAGCCGAATCTAATTATAATTGTTTAATATTATTATGACTTATTCGGCATTCAGAGGAGAAAAGAAACCTATGTTTTTAATAAAATGTTAGGAAATTAGGTAGATAAGATGTACGAGTATGTGCTTGAACATGTGGTATCTAATAGATAAGTTATCTGCAAATTAAATCTAGCTGATACTGATAGATTAGCAGACACTATGTGCCAGATAGTTATCTGACACTTGTGAAACAGCATTATAATAACTATCCTTCGGATAAACGATAGCCTACCTATTCGGATAGATAGGCTATCAGACATTTTATCAGTAGGTGGTAAGAAACGCCCTAATATTTTTAACTTTATCGTCGATCCGCGCAACGTCCACCTCGTACTATAAAATAATTGTATAAAAGGTCGTTTCTCATAAATACAAGGTTCGTAAAAATATAAATAAATTGAATGAACAACGGAGTATGCCCTAAAATCCTCAGTCCAGATCAGTCCAGATCTTAATTTGGTGAAAATATTTTATATATTGTCTATAGTTATTGCACGATTTGTTATTAGAGGCGTTCGTGATGTACAAACTTAGGGGCGGGGCGAAAATCAGCATTGTGGTCTGCTGCAGGCCACAACATTGTGCTGTGTCAGGGACCTTTGTCGTTACCACTGAACTTTATTTGATTGTGGATTATGACAATAATTATAAACTATTCTCATTGTGCTATGTATTGTGTTTTGGAAACGAAATAAACTACATATATTCCATTTTTCTTTTTTTTTATAGATTAGTGGTCGGACGAGCAAGCGGTCCCACGTGATGGTAAGTGTTACCGCCGCCCATGGGCACCTGCAACACCAGGGGGTATGCGGGCGCGCCGCCGACCTTGCAAAATCCTATTCACAGCTCTCTTGAAGAACCCCATATCGTAGCTCAATGGAAAGACCTCTTGAGGCAGTTCGTTCCACAGCCTATTATAAATATATGAAAAAGAAACAGTCATTGATTGTACCTGTCATAACTTTTGAATATATATTCCCGGCGCAGTTGAGTCACCGGGTCTTTATCCGCGTACAATGTCTCTTCAGACACCGGCGTTTCCTGTCCACACACAATACAAATCGTTTATTGAACAGTTATATGAAATAATAGATGTTACATATATGTATAAATTACATAATGTATATTATAGATGGGTCGTTGAGCTGAATACTCACGATGATAGTGGCGAGGTCGAGCAGGTAGCCCAGCAGTGCGAGCGCGTGCGGGAATGCGTGCAGTGTGTTGACGGTCTTCAGCCACGACTTGGACACCGCGCCCGGGTATAGCAGCCGCTTGCTCAGGAGCGGCAGCTACACATACAAATACAATTACATATGTACAATATATATATTTATTTACAGGGGTTTGTGAAAGCGTAAGGAAAGTACGATAAACACAGCTTGCGCATAAATATAACAAAATAAATACTGTACCTGTGAGAAAAGTTAAAAATACCTTTCGAATATAGATACTTATATTTATATTTTGGGAGAGCGCATGTTGCATTTCCACAGCCGCTGGGCGCACTTGACTGGCCACGTTACCCCTCTCTCACAGAAGACTTTATCGTTTTCTCAGAAGACAGAAGACCTTGAAATGTACTCCATTTCCTACTTTATCGTATTTCCCCAATGTATCCTACGTGTTTCGGTAGTGAGTGAGATATGCTAGAACCCATTACCATCCCATCCTATCCCTCCCCGATTTCCCAATCCATTCCTTAATGTGCAAAGGTAGTGAGCGCGACCGGGGGTGTGCCAACGTTTGTCATTATGAACTGATGTTGGCATGTATCGCGGATGTCTATTGACGACAGTATCCACTTACAACCAGGTGGATTGTATGCTCGTCTGCTGCTTTTTTTTCTATTAAAATAAATGTTGGCGTGGACCGCGAGTCCATGGGTGACAGTATCCACGTACCACCACGTGGACTGTATTATGCTCGTTCCCCACCTTGTTTCTATAAAAAAAATATGTTTAAATACCAACTTACAAACAATATAGGTACAGATCTTGCTCGAAAACATTGGGCATCGGGAATATTCGTGTATCTTTGGCAAACATCGAATTATAAATTATAAGTATATAAAGCTTCTGATAGCCCCAAATATTTTTTTCAATACAATAAGTTTTATACGTATATATGTATTTGCTGTCGTCAACTGTTACCGACCTCATTTTAATTACCTTTTTTATATTTAATTTTCAAAAAGGCATTCTGTCAATGTAAAGATGTTGTGATGGATGTTAAAATCCTTCACTAACGCCTTAAAAAGCAACATTATTATCCACTACGTCACCTATAAGAGTCGCTTTCACAAAGATGCCGAAGCATTCAAGGCAAGGAAAACCCATAAATAAACAAGCCGGTGAAATTATTTTTAAAAAATTACTATAGGTATATCTTTATTTTTTAATTGAACAAGTAAAATTTAAAAATACGTCCGAGAAAACTATTTTAATTAGATACAACAAAGAGTACGTGATGCAAATGGTCTTCCCCCTACAAATATCCGTAAAATTGTAAGAGCTCATGACGACAGCTCGAATTATCAGAAACTCAAAAACAAGGTACTACAATCAACATATCTACACATACCTGTGATGTAATTGTCCTTATTCAGGCTGATGTCCTTGATGATAGCGCCTAGTCGCGAGTATGCGATCTCTATCAAGCGCGCGATGGCGATCTATCAGGGCGCACCAAGCTCATAGCGCCTCCTCCGCCGCTGCCATGCTATATCCGCTATTGGCCCACAATTCGCACCATACTACAATCTACACAAACCTTGGTGATGTAATTGTCCTTATTCAGCTTGACATCCCTGATGATAGCGCCGAGCAGCGAGCCCGCGATCTCCACAAAGCGCGCGATGGTGAGCGGGCGCACCAAGCTCATAGAGCCTGCTTCGGCCGCGCGCGCGGTCAGCGCGGCCTGCACGCGAGCTAACTCGGAACGCTGCCATGATATGTCTGATATCGGTCTACAAACAATACAACACGCTTTTAATATTTTAAACCAGGTATGGAACGGCTAATATCAAAAGCTCTTTTTCTATCATTTCTTTTATTTAATATCAGAATTGTACGTGAAGCGATTGAAATTTGAAATTATGAAATAATAAATTTTCTATAGTGAAGTTGGATATAAACTGTCGTCGACATGGAATCCAGTGATTAACAAAGGAGTTCCAACATATTACTAGAGAGGTTGGCATAGTTCCGAGCCGCCAACATGATTTTTTTTAAAAACCGCGTCGCAGGACGGGATCTACATACATATATTATATTGGTAGGGGATACATCGTCCCAAAGTGTCACGTTACTGAGATTTTACGATTGAAAGATCGCTATTTAATCGTATGTATAACCTTAGCAAATCTTAGCAATTAAACAACTTTGAACGGTTTAAATCGCGTATATTTAACATTATTTATATCCCGACGTTTCGAACACTTTGCAGTGGACGAGGTCACGGGGTGACTCCGCGACTCATTAACTAACATTAACTCACTCCGTGTAAGATTTTAACTTTCACAGAAAACAATTTCTTTGCCAGTTACCTCTGATCCTTGATGGTGACAAAAGCCAAGGCTCTATCTAGAGAGGCTTGCCAGCAATGTGACAGGCGCTCCTCAGATGGAGACCTACCCTGTAAAAATATTTATGTTATTATGTAAGTTCTTCTCATCCACTCACTACCGGTGACTTCCTTCAAGTCACTGTGTACGATTGGAGGGCATCTAGAGGCGCAGTCATGATTTTTATCCTATGAGGGACAAAGCAAACAATTTTCTTATAATTGTAAATAGATTGTGTAATGCAGAAAGTCTATTACTTATTCTACCCTATGCCGGTCCCAGTGTGGCTAAGCCCAGGAGGCTATCTCACGTTATTTAATTATTTACTAAGTCGCACAAACAGAATGTTACATTATATAACACTTAATATTTACCTAAACTAAAACATGGTTTGAGTAACATACCAACACAGGCAACATAACATAATTATTATATACGAGTAATATGTACTAACATTAAATTTTAACATAAACATAGATAAGTATATAAACTGTGGGTATGAATATAGGAGCTTATGGTCTCCTGTAAACATATATAAGCTTGATTACGGAATCGTGATCCATGGAATATATCTAGATTTTTATTGGTTGCAGCTAGATCATTATACTCTCTACACATACAACGAATAGACGAATTCAATACAATGTTTGTACGAGCATATGGAATAAAGGTTCTAGCAGATCTACCTCCACATTTCTTGCATAAAAATTTAATTGAGGGTATATATCAGTGTCAACTAAGCCAATGTCTGTAACTCATTGTCCACAGGAAATGTTTCTGTACCAATTCTATTCTCTTTTTGTGTAACTCATAAAAAGGTGTCCCATATAGAGGAGGCATACTCAAGTATACTTCTCACAAAAGTTTTAAAAATAATGTGTAGGTAATATTAACGTTTTTTAATGTTAGTATGAAGGCCAGGTGTTTATTAGCTCTCGTTACAATGTTATCAATATGATCTCTAAACGACATTTGATTCTTGACCTTTAGCACTATTCTTTTGCATATGTTGGACGTTGTTATCGATTGCATGGGAGTAAACTATTTTATTTTTATTAGTGAACGATATTACGAAACATTTTGAAATATTAACTCATTTTTGTTTTCAATGCACCATAAATTTAACGACTTTAAATCAGATCTAAAAAATCTTTATTAGATTTTGGATTTTATTAGAACTCACTGTCTGGGCAGAGATTTCCCTTACTATTACATGTAAAGTCGAAATAGTAAGAGGAAGCTAGAGTTTCCCTTATTTATAGGAGCTAGTTACCCCGCGATCGCCGCCTTCCCTGAGGAGTTTATTTATTATTCGCTCATCCACATTTTACACGGGTTATAAGTCTTAAAGTATATACAGAGAGGTCAATTATCATTTTGCACAGTCTATTTTCGATAGTGAAGGACAGGAATTGATAGCCCCTTTGACGAATCTAAGTTTTGTTTCCTCACCTCCCCCCTGCCGAGTAGCAAGGGGATTCGGGAAGAGTGCAAAAGAGGGTTTAGACTCTAGTGCGGGGATGGCACCATTCCTTGTCCTTCTCCATCTAGGTCGCAACTTTATTTCCATCTCTTTTCTATTTAAATACTTAAATTTAAATAGGTACTTAATACTTATTTAAATTATTAAAAATAAAAAAAATCTTTACTAGGCCAAAATAACAATAGATTGCTAACTAGAATAATTTGATGAAATTTATATTACATTGTACCTACTTAATTAATATTTGCAAGCTTTAACTTACCAATGGTGTGGTGGGTGCTTTCAAATAATGGGTGGAGCGCAGTGGAGTCATTGAAGAGTGGTAGCGGGGCTCCTGTTGTTGAGGCCGTGACCTCTATAAAAGAAATATAAAGGTGACATCAATTTTAGTAGGTGCTTACGAATTATTTTATAATCGCATCAACAATGTTTGCGTGCATTTTTTTTATAGTGAAGTAGGCGGGCGTACTAGCGGTCCCATGTGAGAAGAGGTAAGGGTATGGAGCCGTAAGGGTATGCGGGTGCGCCACCAACCTTACAAAATCCTATTCACAGCTTTCTTGAAGAACCCCATATTATACACCAAGCTTTTTGGAGGCCATTTTGGCTTTATTTTCCAGATGACCCCTAAATTTGACTTTGCTGGAAATGTCGACACCAAGGATCCCAATACTCTCCAAGATCTTAAGAAGTATGCTTTAAAAGTGAGGTGCTAAGGGGGCAAAACAAAAGGGGACGACAGATGGCTTTCAAGCCATCATGAGAAAAAAGGCAGCCTCGTTGCTGAGCAGAGTGAGGGGGAGCGGAAATTGCAAGCTTGGGATGATTGTGGCCAAAGCCGACTGTCCTTTCCAGATGCAGTGGATGAAGAGGTTTTAGGTATAAGTTCATATACATATTTGACATTGTCCGAAATAAAGAAATTATTATTATTATTATAAACATGTGTGGTGCGTGCCGTGGAAGAAAAGGTAAAAAGAGTAATGTTGGAATTCATTGTTATAAATTACAATATTAAGGGGCTTTCTCACCAACTTCTGATAAGGTATCGGGAGGTATTACAAAGTCAGTTATACTCTATCAGAAAATTAGATTTAATTGGCAGATAATTTATCTATCTGATTGTTGAGTTAGTTTATTGGGATCACAGATCGGCCTTTCTCTAAATTAATTAACTCTAATTAAAGCCTCTAAATTAATAGTGGGACGGACAGTAATGTCAATAATAACATAGGGAACAATGAAGTCTGTAGTCCTGGTCAACTAATTAAGAACACTATCTAGTACTGAATAAGTATATGGAAAGAGGACCAGCTCTTATCTAGTTCTCAGATTTTTAATGAGTTGGATCCTCAGTTTACAAACTATCTTAACAAAAAAAAAAAGGAATCGTGAGGCGGTGAGTATAGCAAGGTGGATGTCCTCATCTCTGCTGGCAGGTCGGTGTATATGTGTAGCCTGTAAGTGTAGTGTAAGAATCACATTGGTAGCAGTAATTTATAGACGATAATGGGGAGGGATAATGGGGAGGGGTGTCAGGGACATAGGGTTAGGTTGAAAACTACTAGAGGATTGAGATGGTGAGGGACTCTATTATAGTAGCATCGGGCAGAAAATGGAGAGAAATAAACTGTGATGCGTTAGATATAGAACTGAACACTCCAAGAAGCACCAATATAGTTAATTAATTAATACAAATCTAATACTGTTTATAGAAATAACTGACCCTGTTTGGTGGTAGTTTCGTAGCAGACATCTCCCTACTGGGCCGGCCTGCGGTCATTGTCACCCGCGGAGGCTCCGCGGTGCTGGAGCGCCCTGCCATACTAGGCCTTATGGCCTCCGTCGACTGCCGGTCTATGGATCCAGGTCGACGAGGCTTCGGCAACATCGACGGCTTGCCTTCCAACCTGTGAAATTCATTATAGAAGACAAAGAAAATGGTATTGTCTCATGGAAATCATAATGGGTATTTCCTAGCTATGAAATTCATTTTGATGTATAAATTTCATAGGGTCATAAAATGACCTATGAAATTGCCATTTTATATGGAACATTCAAATATTATTTTGATGAAAATTATATATTTAATTAATGAAAGTATTGTCCATTATTATCAATGTACTTTTGTCCATTTTAATGAAAATTATTTTGTTGTCTCTGCCATAGAATTCTCGGGGACGGGAATCGAATTGAATTTTTTCCCCTGTAAAAAGTTATCCAAAATCTGACAAAAATGAGTGGATTTTTTTTATCTTAAAGTGGGCGGACGAGAAAGCCGTCCCACGTGATGATAAGTGTTACCACCGCCTATGAATACCTGAAACACCAGGGGGCATGATGTGAGCCTCCCTCCCACTTCAGATCTTTACTCACAATAATGCCCAGATCCCTCTGTGTGATAGCAGTTTAGTGTTATTAAGACTGATTATCTTGGCTAATACCAGTTTAATGTTATTAACACTGATTATCTTGACTGATACCAGTTTAGTGTTATTAAAAAAGTAAGATTGATTAGGGTTTATTTTCCCCATGTGAAGGACAGTACTTGTGTTAATGGTGATTAACCATTCTTTCCATCCACCCATCCATTGTATAATATATTCATTTCATCCATTCCATTCCATTCATTGTGCAATGCCATTAAGCGCATTCTGCAAGTCTTGATATTGAGTGATAAGATTAGCAAACTTGGTATCGTCAGCAAACAAACAAGCTTGCAGGTCTGTAAGATATAAGGTATATCGGGCCAATTACAGATCCTTGTGGGACTTCACTGGGAACTTGATGCGGATGTGAACTTGATAATGAGTGTTCACCAACTGTGACATGAAACTTCCTATTGGTGAGGAAATTGCTTATCCACGTATGAAGTTTCCCACGAATGCCATTGTTCTGTTGTGATGAATGTTTACAATTACCACAATAGACAATATGAATCAGAATCCCTTCCATTTTTGTGTCAGTTCAGCAAAGTAAGGCAAGCAAAGATGTGTGTTTGCAGCTTACTTTCATTATCCTCATACAGTATACACTTTCCAAGCTTCTTTGCTTTCCTAATTTGACTCAAATGAATGGATATCATTTGTCACTTACGCCGAAGGCTGCTGCTAAATCAGGATGTAGTTTGAGATTAATCCGTTTCCACAACTGCTTTCAATTCCACATTATGGACTTTAGTGTCTGGTAATGCACGGGGTTTGTTCTTTATGTCGAAATGTCCAGAATGGAAAGGATGAAACCAAAAATGCACCATGTTCGTTTGCAGTGTTTGGTCCGTAGACATTGTTAATATTGCAGTCTGTGCTGCCTGTGGAACTGATATTCCAATTTTTAACTTTTCCATGGTCGCAAATACAACGGTATAACTGATTTTTATGTCATAACTGTAAATTGAAATTAATTTGAATTTGGAATGCCAAGTCAAACGCAAGATAAGTAGGTTCAAAGTGGCCACTATGAATAAACGGGAATTTCATAGGTAAGGCCCTAATTTTAAATAACAGTATTATGGATCCTAGTATCGTATTCACAGAGAAAGTTTTCTGCTAAACAGATCTTGAGTTTGATTAAAACAAAAACATCTTTAACATCTACCGATACTTAAAGTTCAAACTGAATTTTATTATTCAAAGTCAAATAATTACAAATACCTTTTCCGTATGACTCCTGATTGTCCTGGTGCATATCTCGTAGGAAGCATTATTTACACCACAGTTGTAACAATAACTTAAAATCGTACACTCCAATAGGCAATAACAACACACCAAACGTTTCTTCCGCTTCTTCAGGTGGATGGCAGTATCACAAATTACAATAACATTTGCGATTCACAATCAGTTAAAAACAAACGTTTATTTTTTGAAATTTGAATGCTCTCAGAAGTGTCAAAGGTGGCATTTAGCAAGTGTCATACAAATATAATTTGAGTATTAAAAAAGAGCTACGTAGTGCTGTCATATATTCTCGAAGACATTTTTTTTTATTTTATTTAAAAGTTAATATAATAATAACATATAATAACTGAACTTGTAGCTATACATATAAGTATATATTTATAAATGTAAGAAATAGTAAAAATCAAGTGGTAAGCTACCACCTTTGACGATTTCACAACTAATTACTATAATAAGAACCTTAATACTGTAGATAAGTACTTTTTTTTAAAAAACACCTAAAATATTCAAAAGAGAAACACAAAAATATTCATAATTATTTTAGAAGTATTAACGTTAGGCGGCCCTAACGTTAATTAGCAATTTCTTTCCCTCAACTTTTGGGTGGTAAGGAGAAGTCTGTAGACAAATCGTAGGGACTGTTATAATACGTTCAAAGACTAGACAAACGATTTAGACACATTTTGATTGTTAAATTTTTGAAATCGTTAGCAACCGTTTTATTTTTTTATTCTTTTATAAATATTGCTGCAATGCATCTTCATCCATAAACTATAGACGTTATTTTAAAAATAATAAAAAGTATTTATTAACAATTTCGTTTATTAAAGAAAGCAGAGAAAAAAAATATCACCAGCACGAAATAATCTATTTCAAATTGTCCAAAATTTTTTTAGTCTCCTGTACAATTTGCGGGAATGTTGGATCTAGCAGACAAACTTTTACAAAATTACTATATGATGGTGGTAAACGTAGTGTACTTATATCTGCGAAAACAAAACACCGGGGGTATTTAAATTATAGTATATGGTAAGATTTGATTACCTACCTTTCAATAATGAAAAAAGTTTATGCAGACAGCATGTAAAACAGACATTTAACTATTGTGCTTTATAGTATAGCATATTACTTCATAAGCTACACTATATGGCAAGGCGTTGGCATTATAAACTATATCGCAAGTAAATTTGCTATAGGACAAACTTCAATTGACTACGATTCACAATAGAGTGCATACGATGGATTTAGTACCCAGTAGATAACACCACCAGCAATTATCACCTAAATATGTTTCAATTTCTTTCAAAAATATCTAATTTAGAATACAACAGAAATATTATTTGTAGAATACAGTGGGCGCAATTAAGAGAAAGTTTATATAACTTTTTATATAACAACTCTCTCTACAAATCTATTCATAGATGTCTACAATAGACGTTGAAATAAAAAATCAAGTTCAAGCAATTAAATTCAAGTAAAGAAAATTGCCCCGTGAGTGAGATATGTCAGAGCCCATTCCCATCCTATCCCTTCCCATTTCCCCAACCCTTTCTCCAAATCCAGTCCTATATCCAAAGGTAGGCAGCGCATCCGGGACCGTGCCAACGTTTGTCATTTTGGACTAATGTTGGCATGTATCACGAATGTCTATGGGCTACAGTATCCACTTACCATCAGGTGGACTGTATGCTCATCTGCCACCTTCGTCCATAAAAAAAAAAATGCCCCATTGTTTCGTCCCAAAAAACGCGAAATGCCATTTGATGTAGAAAAAACTGTTGAGTCATGCGATATATCTAACACTGCGTATCGCTTGTTTATAGCATATAGCAAGTCATGAAAATGTATGCTGAGCGATATTGGTGTGCTATAAAATATATGCTTTATGCTATATAGTATAGTGTAATCTGAAATGCTATGCTGTCAAATAAATAATGCGACAGACCGTGAAACATCCAAATCAAATCATTTATTTTGCATAATAAATAAATAGATATTCTATTAGGTACCTATAAAATATAGCTGTTTTATTTGTTTGTTTTTCGTTCTATTTTTTGTTACTGATCCGTTAGAATAAATCGGTCGAATAGTTTAGATCATTTGCCCGCGGTTTCGTCCATTTACTCACTATCCCACGGGAATGGTAATTTTCTAGATAGTTCCTTTTAGTGGTTCCCAGAAAGGTATATGCAAGATTACAGCTCGATTCGCCTATCAATTGTTGTGTGAAATCAATTCAAACGTATATCGTTTATTTTTTATATTGGTTAGGATAATGATTTTTTTTTACAAGACAACGTGATAAAATTTTACAATTTCTACAGCGAAGAGGGCCAGAAGTTCTTACCACTTCCTTCCAGAGCAGTTTTTAATACTTCATCTAAATTACGATAATTAGATTGAATAACATTTTTAGACTGAATTGAATTATAGCCTATTATAGGAAAATGTTCACTAAGCTTTTTTAAAGACTGTTCAATATTTTCTTTTATTTGAAATCTTAGTTTTCGAATCTAAAAAAATAATATTTGTTAAATGTTTAGGTATCTATCTCTACTTTAATATCAAATTATTATTAATGCAATAATATCGTCAGTGTATGTATTTTTCATATAAGTTAGAAATTAAATAACAACAGCAATCAACAGCAACCGTAAAAAGCCCTTGGTTGGACTCGTCATGTAAATTGTCTTGTGCAAAAGGAATGTATGGCCTCAAAACCTCACGCTGGCCAAGCGGGTCCGCGAATCTACGTTTTATAAGTGCTGTAGTTCCCCGAGTCTTGTGGTAGCGGTTTTGTTATTCCTTAGTCGCCTTTTACTACACCCACGCGGAGAGATGGAGTGATGTTATTCTAAAGCCAGTCGACACCATACGGTCAAACCACCAAAAGAGAGTATTGAATTATACTTTTTTGTATAGACAAGTGGGCGGACGAGCAAGCGGTCCCATGTGATGGTATGTGTTACCGACGCCCATGGACACCTGCAACAGCAGGAAGTATGCGGGTGCGCCGCCAACCTTGCAAAATCCTATTCACAGCTTTCTTAGGGAGATATCCAAAAAAATTAACTATTGCAGTGATAGCATTTCAATTAGCGGTGATTAGTACAATCCAAAATGTCAATGAAGTTTCAGTCAGTTTCGAAGTTTTCAGCTTCAAATGAAATTTTGAATAGTTGGTGTTGTTTTAGGTAATCGGATAATACTTCAGATCAAGCTTGAACTGTACTCACTTCTTGTGATGCGCTTTTATCAATCAGTATAAGAACGTCTTCTTTATACACGCCTTTAATTTTTGAATTCATGTTGAATGATTCCATAATTTTATTTTCAGTAGTTATTAGGAGCTGATCGTAATGTATCTTTAAAACTAGTTTAAATATTTTAGTTTCATAATTAACCCATCTACAAGTGCGCCATATCATCAACTTTTCTATAGGTATCGCCCAAGAATCTGTAATATAGATAGGTAGGTTGCGTTTTTACTGTATCACGTAATATAATATAAATTGAAATAAATTATGCTTACGACTCATTGTCGTTATAATTACTTATTATCAATTTCAAATTTCACTCTATAAAAACTTATTAAACAATAAAATAACTAAGGTCTATTTGTTTCCCGCCAATTTTAGATTCGATTTAAAAAAAAATATTTTCATAATTATGATTTTATATCATTCTACGTGAATGAAATACACATAAAATAAAAGATAATTATATATAGAACACGCTTAATATACTGGTAAGCATATTGAGCACCTTGAAGTAATTTTTCTTATACCTTATTTATTATTGGACATTTTATATTTAAAGTTAAAAATGACATGTTTTAATTTGACTGTAACATTGCATATTCAATCCAATATATATTATAAAAGAGATATGAAAGTAAGCTGATTAAGTTTTTACATATTATTTATATCTAGAAAAATCTCTGGTTACTTTTTTGTTCAATTTCTGAACGGAACGTATCTGTTATGTATTGACGATGTGACATTTGACACAACTGACAAACCAGACTGTGTTTGAAAACATATAAAACCCCTTATTACACTAATTTCGGTGCATGTTTTCAGAAAGGGATGCATCATGAATTAGATTGTCAAAGGACGAATTTCACACGTTTTTGAATTTAGTACTAGTGGAAGAATTATTAAGTTAGAAAATCGAATTTCTTATCCTACTCTTGTGTATAGTGTTTTTTATATTTTTTTGTTATAAAATATTATTATTTATTCGTGCGTAATGGCAGGAACTTATTATTTCGTTATCGTAGGTCACTCCGACAATCCTATATTTGAAATTGACTTTATTCCAGTCTCCAAAGAAGTTAAGGTAAAACGTCAACAAACGTTAAAACAATATTCACCAATTAAATTTTTGTAAGCATTTATGTATTTTTATGTTAGATATATGTAATTTTACACCCCATTATGAGCAAATGTGTCGATCTGACTATGTATTTTCATCTTTTGTAATGGCCATTGCAAATAATAAATTGAATTAATCTTGCTAAATCCAAACAATTAAAATATACTTTAAATACTTAATCCATATTAGAAGCTAATAGCTTTTAATGCAAAATACTTGTAATACATTTCTTATGAATAATTTTATAACATTTTTCTTTTAGAAAGAGGACAATAGACATTTGAATCAGTTCATAGCTCACGCAGCACTCGACCTGGTTGATGAGCATATGTGGAAAGTGACCAATACATACCTCAAGTCAGTTGACAAGTTTAACCAGTGGTTTGTGTCTGCATTTGTAACAGCTAGCCAGGTGGGTATTTTTTTAGTTTAAAATTTGTATTTAATGTCTTTGTAGACTTGAAAATGAAGTGTTCTGTGAATATGGCAAAAATGGGTCAGACAAATGACCACATAACTTAGTTATTACGCACAATCTAAGACAGATATTTCTAATTAAAAAAAAAATGCAGTCTAGGGATTACAGAGGCAGTGCCATTATCCCATCACTATAAAATTTGGAGTTTCTGATCGAGAAACTGATTTAAATGGTTTATATACAGGCTTCTCTTGAATGTAATTTTACTCCATATAGAGAATTTTGTAGAGCGGAATTAATGATAATCCGAAAGTGCTATGTCTGGACTGTATGGAGGCTGCATTAAAACTTCCATCAATTTTAGTTTAGTTATCAAAGATGTATGCGGTTGAGCATTGTTGTGGTGGAAAACTATACCTTTTAGATTCATTAATTCTGGGCCTTTCGTTAATTCCTTAATTCGTAATACATAATGCCTTTCCAGTTCCACCATACACATAACATTACTTTGTTTGAAGTGAGACCTGGCTTTGGGACTATTCATAATCATACCTCACTTAGGCCTTTTTAGATCATTTTCGAACATTGTTAGTGATCAACTGCTCATCGCCTGTTACCAATCTCTTCAGAAATGTATTGATTTCATTTCATTTTAGCAACATCTCGCATATGGGAATTCTATTTACTAAGTTTCTGTTGTTTAAATAATGGGGCACTTAAACATTTAGCTTTTTTAAAAAATCAGTTTATCCAGGTGATCCAAACCTATCGAGTTGTGAAGCTCTTCCGTAATTTGATGACTGCTTATGTGTCAATCTGCTTTAATTTTTTCAATGATAATATCAACATTTACCTTTCAAAATTACTAGACCTGAATCAACTGAACCATTTTTTTTGCAGTGGTTTTAGATGAAGCATCTTCTCCGTAAACACCACAAATCTCTTTACGAGAACTAGAAACATTAATACCCTTGTCAAAAAAATATAAAACATATTTAATTTTCTCCTTATTATCTTCCATTATCAAATTGTTAAAAAATATGAAAAGATAAAACTTTTAACTTGTTTCAATTTGCCGCCATTATAAAAAAGTCAGCTGTCAAAAGGTTTATCACGTTCCCGCCAGTGATTAATGTTGCCAGAAATATAGCATGCTAGTAATACATTCAAAAAGGTCGCGAACTTTTCGACTACCTATTATATACAAATGAATAATATAAAATTATGTTTCTATATTATCATATTATGATAATTATATTTTATGTACATACGAGTACAATATAGTAATATATAAATATTATATTTTAACAAAATAATAATGTTCCGTCCTATGTAGTTGGAATATTTTTTTGTGTTGTCCATTTGTTTAACGTGTCCTCCAGTCTCTTCTAAAAATTGAAGATGATATTATTAATAAGATCCAACCGATCAACCTCAAACAGAATGTATTTTCCATTACGTTAACATTGGCAGAATTATTGTGGATCCTATACCACAACACAAAAAGTCATTCATAAGGGGAAAAAAAGATAGGTGTTCATTCCACAATTTTTGGGTTTCCTTTACTTGAAGACCACACTGTACACAGGAACAAAAGAATATTCAGTACATTCAATAATCCATCTCATGACACAAAGGTTTCCAGAATATTCCACAGAGCTACAACATGATTATGATTTATCAAGAGGTTGGGAATATTATTATGCAAAGTCAGCAGTGACCTTGCATTTACCCTATTACAGAAGTGCAGTAGAAAGAAGTTTCCCTTTGGCACTGACTGCCCATTTACCATTACTGAAAAGTTTTTGTCTTATTTCAGATGCGTTTTGTAATGGTACACGATGCGCGCAATGAAGATGGAATAAAGAACTTTTTCACAGAAGTCTATGAAGCTTACATTAAACTGATGTTAAATCCATTCTACAAGGAAGACACTTTAATCACATTGCCTGCCTTTGAGAAAAAAGTGCAGTTCCTTGGCAAGAAGTATTTAACATAATACTGAATTAATAATTTGTGTAAATAGGGTTTCCATTATTAATATTACTATAATTAGAAATAAGATTAGTGCGTCTTGAAAAGATTCTAGTTGAGTGTAAATATTGAAATAAAAAAACGTTAAAATTTTATTAATTTATTCATTGTGGTAGATCAAAAAAAGTGATGTCTCTTGGTGTCCGAAGCCAAGATCTGGTTCAGGTCGTTGAGCCAACAGAGTAAGTCAAAAACACAAAAGCTGATTTTTTTAATCTTTAAGTTTACTCATACATTGATTTGTCTGAAATTATTTTTTGTATCGAAATATCAACAAATTTCATGTTCAGTATTGATCCTAAATCATCACACAAAATATAGAAATCTAAAATAACCGGTAAGGTGTTAGAATATCTTGCTATGACCTGAATTATTCCAGTCAAATCATTAGTTTACTTTAATCAAAATAAACTAAATTTCAGTAAAGACAAAATATTTCCTAAAATATATTTCTGAAAAGCATTTAAGATCTTTTTAATTAACCCATTCATTAAAAACCCATTAAAAAGGTAGGGGTGGTGCACGTTTGTCAGTTTGTCAATGGTTGGCTTCGTATCTAATGAATTTCCAAGATATATTGAATTGAATTCTAGTAACTAAATTCTTGAATTGGTTGCTATTAACCTTATTATTGAAAAGAGAGTCCATATACTCTGTAGTAATATTATTTTTTTATCTTTCACAGTCTATTTTTGGACACGGTATTTGTCTTTAGTTTGGAATAAATCTTTACTATTATTGAAAAAGAAATGCATGCAAATAAAAATGTTATATTCATATGTATTGGAGAACTACCATAATATTAGAAAAACAAACTGCAAATAAAAATATCATCATATCCGACACCTTGCGATTCAATTGGCGTTAAAATCCAAAAGGCTAAATTGCCATTTTGATGAATATTGCTTGTCTTGCTGTGAGCTTTAACAATCTAAATAATAAATTCTAATATTTGTAGTATTATAAAAAAATGAATGTATTTTATGTCCCAAAAATTATTTTCTGGCGTTTACGTCTCCACCAGTAATTTTTTTCTTGAATTCTTTACAAACCTGCGGTGTATTAACCTGTAGTAGCATTCTGAACCGACTCAAACTATTGACGTTAAAGCCCTACTACATGTACAAATTAAAAACTTTTTAACAAGAAAGATTAAAATAAATAACTTTATAGGAACATCATTAGTTATATGAACAGTTTGTGGGGATGGATAAGTTTTCGAGTCATATTATCTGGTACAATTTACTTGGTTTATACATTATTATCTTTGAATATAAATTAATTATACAAAAGATGAATGTAACAGCAATTTGTAACCAAAAGTTTTTAAAACACTTTTTTGTAAAAAAAATATCCATTATTTCATGGTTGTATAAGTCATTTGGCTGCTTTTACACCCTAGGCAAACTTATGACAACAAATGTTGTCTTTAAGGTTCTGTGAAAATCTTGCCAAGGGCACATAGTATAAGCCATTTTTGGTGCGACATTTCAAATGTGTATAAATAAGTACTTTTCGCCAAAATGGCTTTTACGCAAGGTGTGGGTCGATATGTAATGCTAAACTAGAGGATTAAATAAAAAATACCTGCACCATTCGTTAACACTGAATTCCTGTCATAAAAACTAACAACTACCTTTCTACAAAATTTTCTTTAACTTGATATTCACCCCAAAATTTTTTTAACCCACATTTTAATTTTTTTTCATCCTTTTCTTTTGTATTCTTTGTTTGGGTCAATTTCATATAGTCTGGTTCTTAATTCGTCGGGTCAGAAAAAAAAGTAATAAAAAAATTATATTGCATATTTTTTAGCTTCACACAGTAGATTACATTTTAAGTAAGTAACATAAGAATGTTTCTATTTCTGTGTGTTAAATTTTAAAAATATGTGGAACAAAATTTGTTAAACATACATTTTAACAAAAGATTCAGTGTTAAGTGAACTCGGGTATTTGTTATTCAACTCTGTATAATAAATTATAAATTTTGCTCACTTTACAAAGGATAAAACAAACTTATGCCTTCAAGGGCTACTTTTATAATAATCCTGTCTAAATCTAGTACAAATCAGGCAAATGATCGCTGTCATCCGGGCAGCTTCCAAGTGAGAAGTCATCTGGAATTAAAAATAGCTTTTTATATCAAGAAGATGGCAGACGAGCAAACACTTCACTTAGGAAGCAGTGTGTTCAAATGCATGACAACTTTTGTCATTTTTGACTATTGTTGGCACCACAGATCTAATATTTCTGCTAATACGAAAGATTACAGAGTTATTAAATATTGGTTGAGATAACTTTGAAGTGGCGTACAAATTACGACAAAAATATTTTCATCGTTAATGCGATCTCTCAAAACAAATTTCACGCGCAAGAGTTAGGCAATTTTACACTAAAGGTAATTGTAAATATTATTTAATAACTAAGAAATCTATTTTTTTAATCCCTAGCGCGCTGTTACAATGTTACGTCGTGTCATTTTTTGTTTTTTTAAAGATCGTGATGTAATTCAAGATACTGGATACCGGATATTTGTAACAGTGTGAGTAAAATGTTAGAAGTGTATGAATATACCAATTCAATTACTTTTGTGTGGTTTGATTAAGGCTAATATTAGGCTGTGGCAGAACCAGTAGGGTAATTTACGATTAAGATCCTTAATTAAGATTTTTAAAAATTGTATAAAGATGATTAAATCATTGCTTTTTTTAATATTATGGATACAAAATGGTATCACCGGTCTAACTATCGTCACTCCAACTCGTAACAATCCAAATAAATATAGTTTTCACAGGTAACAGGTAAATGGGATACTAAAGTTTTCAATCATATTTCTCGTTAATTTAGTAGATTTCGTCAATTAAAGCAATTACTGTTAAAGAATATCTACAGTTTATTTTATATTTATAATAATTTTAATAAGTGTTTTATAAATATGTGAAAATTACGCTTTGTTTACACAAGTGCATAAACTGGTATTGTTTACATTTTCATTATGAATATCAGTCTTTATCTTTTCATAGATTTTTTAATGGGACTTGGCATCTTTTTTTCATTTTATGCCCGTACATTTTGTGGAAGCGTTATTTTTTATTAGTAATGAACAAGATAACTTCTTAAATTCCATATATTCTACTGATCCGGAATGTGCATGGGTGAGCAGTTAAACTCACTTAAATTTAACTCGGTGGTCTGGAAACTTACACATTAGATAATCAATAATCATTCAGTTTTACCGTAAACTATGAATTGTTATTATTTGTTTTAGATTTCCAAATAATCCGTGAAATATGGCAGCATGCTGCTGTTTTTATCCCGACTGACTCATCATATCACCGCCGAGCCGAAACCACCGAAGCTAGAAACATGAAATTTGAATAAGTTATATGATTTTAAGTTTTAAATTATAGTTACTTATTTTATTAAACAAATCGCCATGAAGACCTTTTAATCTGTGACAGAGTGACCAAACTTTTGTGTGTTTTACTTTTGACCGTGATATTTAAATTAAAAATATAGACTTTTACTGATATCTATATACCTATTTTTAACTAAGATCATTGTAGTACAACACTAAAAACAAATGACATAAAACGGTCACATTCCTTCCGCGCGCATTCAACTCGTTCCGCAACAGTAGGGTGTTTGGAGTTGAGATCACCTACCAGGATAACGAAGTTACCCAAGCGGCAGACCGAGACCTCCATGTCGTACAGAAAAACGCGACGGACAAGGAGGAGGGTAGGAGTTATTTGTAGCATCCCTAAAAATTATAAAATTATAGCAGGCAGCTGTTCACATACCAGTCTGCAGTTACTGTTCTTTTATTTTTTAAACTTATAGTAGTAATGAGGACCTATCTGCCAAAGATAGAGGCAATCATCTTCTTTTCATCACCCTGTCCCTTATTTACTTACTGCAAATCTTTGAAAGGAAACACCCATTGTGCAGATTGCCTCTTAGAGTCAGGCTCACAGCAGTAGATCCAGTTTTCATCATCTGTTACTATATCACAAACAGTATTTGATTGACAATTGTCAAATTTTTCAAGCATTTGGAGACCCCATTCCATGCAGCAGTGTTTTTGAGCTTAATTCAAATTGTGAGGAATATGGATTTCAAATTGTGAGGAATATGGATTCCAAATTGTGAGGAATATGGATTCCTCACAATTTGGCACACACAGTTAGATGGCTAACACAAACCTTCCTTACTCACAGGTGATTGTGTAAAACAGTTTGAACTTGAATCATACCAATACCTAATGACGCCCATGTCTGCTGATGTTGTTCGTTTGACTGCTTCAACCATGAGCTGCAGTTTTGAGGTTTTCCTCAGTCACTGCTGTCGCAGGATGCCCTTCTCTATCATCGTCACAGAGGTCGGTACAACCATGTTTAAATTCATTGAACCAGTTATAAACTGGCACTGGATGGAGCTTCATCCCTAAATGCTAAATATCTTTCATATTGTTTCTGGTTTAGACCGCAACAACAAGTCATAAAAAATCATTGAATGAAAATGTTCTCATGTTAATTAATTTTTCTGCAAACACCAAATTTTCAAATTACCACCAGAAATAAAAAACAAATAACAGCTTTGGAAATTTAATGGTGTTGACAAGCAGAGTTCCATTTTCAAAATACCAAATTTGCTTTTTACTATCCTATTGTACACAGTACCCAGTTCTAAGAACTTTTAGTTTGACCTATTGTACTGTGGTAGTCCACGCAAACAAAATCACCGGCAGTGGCATCTTTCCATAAAAAAAAATTACATACAAGAAGATAGCTAACAGATTTATGGAATAAAGTTATAATAAAAACTGTTACCAGCAAAGAACTCATCCTGATATGAGCAGTCAAACTCCATGGTATACGATTTTATTGCAGGTGGTGGAGTGGATGGGGGTGACAGTTCCTTCAGCAGCCCCATGTCTGGTAGTGGGATGTAGTCAAACATGTCTCTATGATAGTTGTCTACAAAAACAATCATTTTCAGAATTCACATGGAGATGAATATAAAATAAGTTTTATTGTTTAAGAAATATACAATTTGAATCATTATAATAAACTATTATAAACAAATTACATACACTATATTCATTAAAAAGTTTGCAGTATCTATTTGTATAAAATTGCGTACCTATAGTAAAATAAAATAGTAATGACGTATGTATTCTATTTTTAAATTAGAGATTTATTGTACCTACCATAATTGTATGTCGGTTTTGTGAACTCCAATTCTTCGACATTAAAAAGATCCCGTTTATTAGGGTCCGAATCATTGTATATAAGAGAGCCAATATTTAAAGAGCATGGCGTTAATGCCTTTCTTGGAGTACTTTGAAAAGCTTTGCCGGCATTGGAGAGGAAAGATTTTTTTGTGTCTCCTAACTTTTTTATAGGCTCATTGGGTTTGATCGGATTATTGGAAATTGGTTTTCCCATATTTTCTGCAAAAAATGCGTTAATTAGAAAAAAATATGTAAATACATTTCAAAAATAAAAAGTTTAAAAACCTTACCAAAATTAGTTTGCAACGGTTGGCGCGTAACATTTTTTACAGCTGATCTGGTGAGGTGATCACCGAAAATATCAAAATGTGATTCAGACATTCTGATGGGAGTAAAAATACAAATTTAGCCACACTTATTCAATAACTTAAAAAAAACTTGCAAGATTCAAATCAGTCGTTTGAATATAAAAGATCGTTATTGTTTGACATGACGGCTTTTTAAAAATTGTCAAACAAAACTAATAGCGGGTTGCTTTTTAATTTATTAGGACACTGGCATGGTCATTGCCACAGGTAGCAAACAGTACAATAGAAAAAAATATGTACAGAACTTTTTATATGTCAATGTCATCTGCTACAAACTTCATAGTGTCAATTATCTACTATACAGGTCCGAACTATACGTATACTACTATACAAATCGGACTTTTTTTTGTAAAGTCCGAATTTTTATTCGAGTCAGTGATATGACAAAGTCCTCGCCACCACTGAAGTTTTGCGACAAAAATTTGAACTAAATTTGACAACCCCGCCATCTTGTAGTTTGTCAGGAGTGTGCGTGGAGAGTATCATTCGTGGATTTTCTTGAATTAAATTGATCATGTCGCGTAAAGTTGTAAAAAGTGCAGCCCGGGAAATGATCCTTAAAGTGAAGGAATTTTGTGAATTGGAGCAGAAGAATAAAGGAGTATTGATCCCGTTAAATAATGTACAAATGCGAGTCGCTACCATGACAGGTAAATTTTAGGGATACCAGAGTTTAAGTGTTTGCCTAATAAATGGGTAAAATATTATTAGTCGGATAAAAACTATTACTCAAAAAAGGCCTAACTTTGTCTAATGGACGATATAGTTCATTGTATTTTATGCAAAATTATGATTGAACATAGAAATATCATAATGGATTAATTAACAGAAAATAATATATTTGTTTATTTCAGGTGTTTCTGTGAAAACGGTTTCACGAATTACTAAAGAAGGAAAAGTAGCGGCAAGCACGTCAAAGAAAATTGTCACCCCTGGAAGAAGCCGTCCGCAACCAAAAAGGATTGATTTGTATGATTTCGATTTATGTGCTATACGTCAAAAAATCCACTTTTTCTATGTGGTGAAGAAAGAAATACCAACGGTAAACAAACTGCGTTTGGAACTAAAACAAGATATCAATTTTCAAGGCAGTAATACAACGCTACGAAGAATATTAAAAAAGTTAGGCTTCCGATTCAAACGCTGTCAGTCTAAACGCAAAGTTTTGATGTAACGCTATGATATTACCGCTTGGCGTGCCAGATATATTGAAAGAATAAAGAGAAATAGATTAATTGACAGGAGACCTGTGGTGTATTTAGATGAAACCTACTTATCATGGGAAGAGTTGTTGGCAAAGCGCAGACGAAAATGGACTATTGGTCTCGGAATCAGCTGGAAAACGGTTCATTATTGCACATGCTGAATCAGAAAATGGATTTGTGCAGAATACATTGTTGATTTTCACAATCTCAATCTGCAGATTATCACGATGATATGAATGCCGCCCTGGAGGCCAACATAACTCGCGTTCTTCATGAAATTGGGACCCATTTATGCGAAGATGTCGTACAAAAGTGGTCCACCAGGATACGCCACCTACAGCGGAGCCGCGGCGGCCATTTGGCCGAAATTATTTTCCACACATAATGTCATCGAATGTACTTTAAAACAATTGTGGCAATATCACTTAGACAGCTTGTTTTATTTCATTTCAAAGTTCGAGCGCTCTGTATCTAAAACCTGTATGAATGAAAAACCCTGTATCTAATAAAAAATAAATTAGTGCAATATGATAATTATCTTATTTTTATGCCTATTAAAAACCCTATTATCTATCTTTGCTTGTTATCCTAAATTAACAATGTGAAACTAGTTTTACAATGTGAATGAATTAGCAGTTATTGATTGCTTTAATTTTATCATATGCATTGATTTATTAATTAATTTATTAGAATAGGTTGCCTTTCAGAAGGGGTAAATTATTGCCCGTCTTGCTGGCAACATTTCATTACGCGATTTGAGCGCCGCGTCTATCGGACTTCAGTGGTGGCGACGACTTTACATGTCATATCGCTGACTCGAATAAAAATGTCAGAGAAGAACTGTCAGAGTGAAAGAGTGAACAATTTATTAAGTTGTAAACATAGTTTATAAATTTAATTAAATTTAAAACTTATAAATACTAACAATATTAAGTTGTAAACATAGTTAAGTATATTTAAACATGCTCACTTATATTTATAACCATATATATTTACTATTATAAACTACTAATTTTACTAAGTCTTAGGGTTGTATTCTCTTTTGTTTTAGACTATTACTTTAACTCGGGTACAAAATTATCTATAAGCTGAAATTAACTTTAATGTGGTGGTGGCGGAATTATTGTGAATGTCACAATAGAAGCCAGTTTGGTGAAAGTTGAAGTTGAAGTGAACACTTTAATGATAGTTCTACGAGTCATATCGTGTCACTCTCGATCATGTACAACTTTGTTTATAGTATAAAACCTTGCATTCGAAGGTTTGTCTTATTTCACTACTGGCATAATATGCAACTTACGCAATTGCCATTTTGGTAAAGATAAAAAAATTCTCGTTGCGCTGTCAGTTTATCGATGGTAGACAGCTGTCCGCTGTCCGTATGTTTAATGGTTGTAAAATTTTACTTATAGGTCAAGTTGCATTTTTATTTTATTCTGTCTATTTTGCTATTGCATCAGGATTTCAAAGATACCACTCATGTTCGTAAACATTTGCTGTGTACATACTTATATTTTATTACCCTAATTATTTATTGTCAAAATGTCTGAAGACAAGCCGCCTCTGACTAACGGAGTCGATCCTCTTCAACGGCTTGCTTCCTTTAAACCTCCCAGAGATCTTTCACTCGGCGGTGCAAAAGCTACCAAAAAAGTGTTTGCACCTAATTTAAACGTGGCTAGAAATAAAAATAAAGGGTAAGAACATAATAGTGAATTTCCACTCTTAAAAAGTAACATCTCTTCATTGAGGTGTCACTCACTATTTAGACACTGTAATTTCCTATTTAACTCGTGGATCTGGACTATGTATTTAAAAGCAGATCATTGACCCGGTCAGGGGTTAGCAATGCAATGCAACCAGTTCTTTCATTATGTTGGCACTGCTGAATGTTGGCCTCCTAATGCACGCTGACCGAGCGGATTGACAAGCTCACTCTTTTAGAGCTGATTTAATCTCTCAAGCCTTGTAGTAACCGCTTTTTTATCCTAATCGCCTTTTATTATTTAATTACATAGTGTTCAAATTATGAAGTTTTATTTTAATGATTGTATTCAAATTTTGTAACATAATAATTATGTAGTATATTTGTAGCCTTATGGCAGAACTAATACGTTCACAAATAAACGGATTCTATTTGATTTACGACACCCAGAGGAAAAGATGATGTGGTGTTATTTCATAACCATCCAATAACAGGCCCGTATCCAGCAATGGAGAGGCTTTGGCTAATAGTAAAGTATCAGTTTTCAATTACATCTTGTCTTTTACAGTACGGCCCTTATTAGAAAAACGGCACAAGTGCATTTTGATGACATGACAAAATGGAATCTATTTTGAAAAATTTTCATTAATTAGTATTGTGTATAGTGTGTATGTATATGTGTATTGATATGTTCCTGTTATATTTAATTTATATATGTACACCATACCTGTGAACCTGTGATTTAAATTTGATTTCCTCTACCCAAAGGTTATCTGGCAGAGATAGTTAATAGCGATAAGACTGCCTTTTGTGCAATTCATATGTTACTATGTCTATTACTGTCTTGTTTCATTTTGGTGTGCAAGATTGTGATAGATAAGATTACTAGGGGGAGAGTGCATGCTGCATTTCCACAGCCGCTGGGCACACTCAACTGGCCACGTTACCCCTCTCTCACAGAGGACTATCTTGAAATGTACTGCTTTTTGTACTTTATTGTACTTCCCCAAAGTTCGTATGTGTTTCGGTAGTGAGTGACATTTGCCAGAGACCATTCCCATCCCATCCTCTCCCTCCCCATTCTCCCAATTCATTCCTTAATCTGCAAAGGTAGGCAGTGTATCCATGGGCATGCCAACGTTTGTCATTCTGGACTGATATTAGCATGTATCGCGAATGTCTATGGACGACAGTATCCACTTACTATCAGTTTGACTTCATGTTCGTCTGCCGCCTCTTTTCTATAAAAAAAAAAGCTAAATGAAGAGTTTTATTTATCTATCTACCTTTTCTTCTTCAGAGGGCAAAGTAGTTCTCTACCCACTAGTTCTTTTCACAGTAATGAAATTTTTAAGGTTTACAGTTCACATTGTGTTTTTTTTAATTGAATCTTCCGGGCTACTTGGCCGAGGTCTTCTGGAATCTCTTCTCTTTCTTCCAAACATTTCATCAATAACTGCGGTTGACATCTTCAGTGGCAACTGCGTTAACTTTCGGAGAGATATCTAATTATCTCTTCGGCTTCTCGAGCGCAACTGACTCGACGATTTTTTTTTTTTTTTTGTTAGGAGAGACAATCAGGAAAAATCCTGCATGGGACACCGGGTACCATCTAGTCTGGCTGGGCCAGCCTAGGTGGTACCAGGTAGTGTCGGACTCCTACCGACTAAAAAACCTGATTGCCTCAACATCGTGTATGTATAGTTCTTGTGGCCCTAGTGGCCTTTCAAGAGTCACCGGTCGCGGACTGACTCGACGACTGTGGCGCACCGGTATTTATAGTGGGCGAGGGTAGTTGTGATTGTGTGTGTACCGACGCATCGATATTTATAGTGGGCGAGGGTAGTTGTAATTGTGTGTGTACCGAGTCTGTTTTTGTCCCCCCTCTCGTCTCTCTTCCCCGTGAGCTTGAAGAGGAAACAATCACAATTATCCTCGCCCACTATAAATATCGATGCGTCGGTACACACACAATCACAACTACCTTCGCCCATTATAAATACCGGTGCGCCACAGTCGTCGAGTCAGTTGCGCTCGAGAAGCCGAAGAGATAACATCTCTCCGAAAGTGAACGCAGTCGCCACTGAAGATGTCAACCGCAATTGTTGACTAAACGTTTGGAAGAAAGAGAAGAGATTAATATGGACACCGGCCGAGAAAGCCTACACTCCACTACATTGTGTTTTGTTTAATAATTTTCAGAGCATCCTCAACAAATGTAAAGCCTGGTTCAGATAAGAGGGACGGTAGGCATAGGGATCGCAGAAATGATAGAAACAGAAACTTCAGAAATGGGCCCAGTGTTATCAAATCTAGTGGTGTTTTCTCTGAAGGTAATAGAATGTTTAATGTTTTGAATAAAACAAATATATATTTTTTATGTTGAGCGGTGATAGCCTAGGCCCTAGGGGTATATCGACTCACTCACATTAGTGACATTGTGAGTTCAAATCCCCGGCCTGTACCACTGAGTTATTACTTAAGTATGGATTATTAAAAATTATCACTAGCTCGGTGGTGAGGGCAAACATCTCGAGGTAACTCCAGAAATAGAAAAAAAAATGAGTATCCACCAATCTGCACACGAGGGCCCATATGGTGGATTAATGGTCAAAACCCCCCAGGGGAGGCCTGTGCCCTGCAATGGGATGTTATAGGCTGATTAGTGATTACATATTATTTATGTTATATGATTATTTATAAATACTTAATTCAAGATTGTATATATACGTATGTTCAAAGTTTGATGCAAGAGTGCTACATTTAAATTCCTGCAGGAAGAGTGCTTCTAGTTTTCGAGATATTCTTATTTTGTAAAGTCCAGAGAAAAATGTTATTTTTGAATTTTATTACATTTTGTGTTCACTTATCTATGGTTCCATATCACACACAAAATTTTATATACATAAGTTTAAATTATGATTTAGTTAATTTAATTAATTAGTGGTAATGGACCATACCAAATTGTTATTTTTTTTACTTTACAGGAAACTTTCCCTGCATCTGTTCAAGCAAAATCGCTGGCATGGTCTTCTCATATTTTTATATTAATTATTTCAGGTTTGGGAGCAGTGGAGAGGCATTCAAATCGTATATCCTATGGCAGGGATGCCGCCGCAGTGCCATGTTTACAAAAACCCACCATAAGGGTCAAAGACATAGGGAAGGTGCACTTTTTTCATTGTTATTATTAGTTAATAGATTATTATTTAAATTATTGTTATTATTTTCAACTCAAAACAATTCAAACAAATAAAAACTCAGTGGTCCCATGGTCGCATTAGAGTAGGTGGTCGGAATAAGTTAGTTGTGAAGCAGACCTAAAGAACATAAAACACTATTGGTCAAAAAAGGTGAGTTCGATTGTCTTGAAGGATGAGATGGTAACTCACTGCATTCTCAACGCAAACCGAGTTTATAATATTATTAACTAATGTCAGTGTATAAAGGGCTTATTGATTTATTATTAACTACCACTCCTATTAAAATATTATGTTTCTTGCACAGATTGACCAAGAATTAGAAGAACAAAAGATCAGAATGGCAATTGATGACGATGAAAAATCAGACGATGGATATCCGTCTAGGAACATCCCGGATAAAGACGGTCCCATCAAATTACCAATGGATGATGGTAACCAATTATTTAATTATTATTATTGTATAATATCAGTATAATTGTATCAGCTTGCCCTGATCCGTTTATATCTGTTTTTGTGCTCCAAGATAGTGTATTTTTGAATTTGTATGAATGAATGAATTGATTGTGTATGTGCTGTATAAATAGTAAATGTGTACATTTTAACTATATTGGTAATAATTTCAATTATATTTTTTCTTAATAAATAACGCCACATGCAATGACCCACACTAGGATTCCCTGTTGTGGGTCCAGAGACACGTACAAAGACGAACACAACACATGCAACACCCAGGCCGGAACAAACACCTGTCTCTAAACAAGTGATTATCCAACCGGGAATCGAGCCTGGGTCCTATTTCACAGTAAGCAGGGGCACTATCAACTGGGCTAATATGACTTTCTTAGGTAAATCGTTCCATTGGTTGACCACTTTATTTGTAATGAAGTGGTAGTAAAAAATCATTTTTTGTCTGTCGCTCAATCAAAAACTGTCTCTCCTTATAGGTTACTTACACAAATCCAAACCACCACTGAAAGTTAAACGGGAGGTGGTTGTGAAACAGGAGCCTTCAGACGAAATAGACGGTGACAGTAAGATCAGTGTTGCTAGTTTATATAGCAGTTCCCGAAAACTGCTTGGACTATTTTAGCTTTAGCAACTCAGAACAGTGAAAGCATTACTAGCTTTTTTCAATACATTTATAATATAAATGTATTTGAAATATAATAATGGACGCTTTGCAATTAATTTGGGATGCTGGTTATGTAAATCCAGATATTTTATGCACATATTTGAATGCTACACATAAATATATAGGGTTGAACAAAACTTTAGCTGCACTCTTAACTTATTATTATTAACACTGAATTTTTTTATGAAAGCTAACAACTACTGTTCTATGACTTTTTGAAATTCAAGCTCTTTCTTGACACTAACTACTCACATCGAATTACATACAAAGACGTACAGTACGTTCGTGGAGGCCGCAAGGAATGCGGCTAGTGCAACATGCTCGTCCAGGTTAACATATCGATAATCGATAGCAAATCAAAACAAAATAAATTAGAAAATGTTTTATTTTTAGTAATATCTAAAGTTACTTAGTAATATAATATTAATATCGGAGTCTGAATCAGAACTGAAACTATCGGAATTTTCACGACTTTTGTCCTCGCTATAACTGCCTCCCAATTGTATGATAAATTCGTCTATTGTGTTAATTAATCCATTAATCCGTCATTCTTCCAACTATTGATAAAATTATGAAAAAATACGTACACAATGAAATTCAAACCTTTTACAAAAAAAATCAAATACTGACAGAATCAGTATGGATTTCAGCCAACAAAGAGTACCACACGATTGCTTTCAGGGTTCACTGAGGATATAAACAAATACCTAAATGAAAGAAAACATGTTTTGTTGATTTTTGCCAATTACATCAAAGCTTTTGATACATCAAAGCTTTTGATACATCAAAGCACTTAACTTTAATTGACAAGCTTGAACAATCTGGGATATGTGCACCAATTTTGGATTGGTGCAGAAATATTTACAAAATCGAACTTACCTACACAATCAAAATAGGGGAGATATACAGTGACAAAGTTGACGCTACCGATGGAACTGCACAGAGATCAATGGAACTGCACAGTGATCGATGGAACTGCACAGTGATCGATGGAACTGCACAGTGATCGATGGAACTGCACAGTGATCGATGGAACTGCACAGTGATCGATGGAACTGCACAGTGATCGATGGAACTGCACAGGGATCGATGGAACTGCACAGTGATCGATGGAACTGCACAGTGATCGATGGAACTGCACAGGGATCGATGGAACTGCACAGTGATCGATGGAACTGCACAGGGATCAATGGAACTGCACAGGGATCAATGGAACTGCACAGTGATCGATGGAACTGCACAGGGATCAACGGAACTGCACAGTGATCGATGGAACTGCACGGGGATCGGTGCTTGGACCAGTTTATTTCCTGGCTTATGTGGACGATCTTAAGGATGTTATAAAATGTACACTATATCAATATATACATGATATGTGTCTAATATTAGCAAACAAGGACATTAATATAGCAAAGAGAAACCTACAAGAAGACTTGTATGCAAATGGTCTTATGATGGATTCATACACAAACTTTTCACTCTAGCCACAATAAATCCGGAGTTAAATCATTAGGTACGCACGATCATTACTGTCTTCACAATGAACAAAAAAGAAAGCAACGCGATTGTCCGGCGGTACAACAAGTAGCTGTATGCACATACTTGGGGATGTTAATGGACGATCGGATTAACTGGGTGCCACATATAAATAACATTTGTTACAAGCTACGTATAATTATATACAAATTTTAAAAACAAGGTCCCGTGTTCAGTGCGTATCGTGTTATACAAAAGCCTAGTTGAGAGTATTATAGATTATGGAATTAGAAGCTACGGAAGAACCTTCAAATCATATCTTGATTCTACCTCTTTGTTACAAAAACGAATACTAAAAGCAATCCTCTTTCAAAACAGTCTATATCAATTTAAAACAGAATAACGATAACACCGTTAAACATTATCAAGTTTTGCCAATTCAAGAAAAAGGTAAAGTCAAATTATAAGGTGAACAATTCTTTAGATTTTATAATTATGAAACTCAAATATTTAAAGTAATTATCGATTTTTTTTATTAACATTTATACACTCAATAATTATAAATTTTGTAGCACCCCTAACTGCCGCACGTGAAGAGCGTTGACGTGTTCCCGTGCGGCTCACAATACAATAGCACTTTCACAACCCGTGACTGTGTGTGTGTCTGTCACATATATACTAACTGCATATTTTATTGAATTATACCGTCCTTTGCCAACATTTTGCGACGAATTATGGCATTACGACTAACAGTGAAGTTTTTTAATGCTGCATAACAAAACTTGTATGTAGTTATTTATTATTATTAAAAAAAAACAAATAAGAAATTCTCACAGTAGAAATCGTACACAAGTTGAGAAACTTTCAAAGAGCAACAGAGAGATATATGATGGGAATAAAACGTAAAGACAGAGTAAAGTGTTCAGATATTAGAAAAATCACAGAAAATATTGACGTAATTAAAAAAATATGTAAAATAAAGTGGCAGTGGGCTGGACATACCACCACAACTACAGATGGACGATGGACCGAACGCGCGCTAAATCGGAATCCAAGAGACGGAAATAGATTTAGAGGGCAACAGAAATAACGTTGGAGTGACGACATCATACAACTGGCGGGGAGAACTTGAACAAGACAGACTAGAGACCGATGGAGTTGGAAGAACATGGAGGAGACCTACACCCGACGTTGGGTGACCAAAAACAATAAAATGAATCAACTGATAAGTAACTAATTAGTAAGAACAAATAATTAATTAATAAAAAATGATCAATTAGTAGTAGCGAATGGTGAATTAATAATAAATCAATCAGTAATAATAATAAATTATAATAATGTCCATTTTAATATAAAATATTCATTACTTGAGTAATTGCATCTAAAGTCAAATCTAGTAAGTTTTTAAACGATATATCTGCATGCACGTTATGTTCTCGGACAATCCTCTTGATGCTCCATGCTAGTTCAATGGCGGCGGCTGTGCGGCCGGTACTAGCGCGCGGGCGCCACAAGTGGAGAAGCGAGGGAGTGCGGGGGTGCCTCGCGCACACCTCATACCCCGACCACCACGAGCGTAGACCCCATCTGTAGATATCTAATAGTAGCGGTTCAATTCACAATGTTTTTAAACGTGAAGTATTTTGTAATTTTGTAGTATTATGTAATATAAATTTCTTAAAAGATTCTTCTTAAGTAGTACAGAGTAACAAAATAAGAGACGTAATTAAAAAAAAAATAACGTGGGTAAGTTTTTAAGGCAAATATGAAGTTCAGAAAAAAGTCTTACAACAAAATTTGTTAGTTGTAATGATAGATATACTGTGCGTGTAACTTTTATTTAACCCTATTTATATAATATAGATCATCCGAGCATCTCATCCCGTGGCTGTCGTAAATTTATACTCTTTTAATCTATGTTATTGTAATGGACATTGTTGTTTTCAGCATTAAGAGATTTAAAACCACTGCTGGACGTGAAAGAGGAGATATTTGATGAGCTTGATGTACGAAACATGTTGACGAGTGAGGCGCCCACGTTAATACTGCTGCAGGTAGGTCGAAATTTTACATAATTCCTGCATCAATTTGTGATAAAACAAGCAACACGATATAATAAATGTACATACACACCGTGTAACAGAACTTCTCCCGAAACCGAAACCATGGATTCCGTTCATATATGTCAATTCTATTCATTGACATAAAAAAACTTATGCATGCAAAGAAAATTTTTACTCATTATATGTCAATTAATTTGTTTGAAAAAATTGATAAAATTTGAAAATATTGGATTTCTTTTCAATACTCATATTCATTTATTGCATAATTATCAATACCAGTCAATTATTTTTAAATATTGAAATTAAAATTATATTGATAAACATATTACAATTTAAAATTAAGCTGGTATATTAGATGCTTACCTGAAATGACCGATTTGTATCAGAAAGTGTTTTTTTTTATTATAAAAATATTTATTATGTTAGTTGAAATATTGACCTGTATTATGTACATACTTTCGTCACCTCACGGGAAGTTGATTGATGCCACTCCTGTAAAAGTCTCTTGGACGGCTATCAATGAATTCATCAAAAACCCTAATTACAGCTACTTCAGAATCAAATATTTTTCCGTGCAAAAAGTTGTCCAAATTTGGAAAGAAATGTAAATCTGTCGGGGCAAGGTCCGGAGAGTATGGTAGGTGAGGGAGAGTCTCCAGATCCAGTTCTTGAAGTTTTAAAACTGTTGTATAAGAAGTGTAAGGGCGGGCATTGTCATGAAGAAGAAGTGGAGATGAGCGATTGACCAAACTTGGTTGCTTTGTTGTCAGCTTTTTCATCACCGTCTGCAGCTCCTTACAGTACACATCTGTATCAATCGTTTGACCGGCTCGCAAGAAACTGTAGTGGACAATACTGGCACAGGGTCCTGATACCAATAGCTTTTTCTTAGTTGTCTTGCGTTTTGTTGGGCTCCAACTCCTGTATTCAACCACTGATACGAACGTTTAGATTATCGTACCGGATCCATTTCTCATTACAAGTCACGATGCGATTCAAAATTCCTTCATTTTTGTGACGGTTCAATAACACAGTGCACACGTGCTGACGTTCGTTCAGTTCATACGGTACCCACTTTTCGGGCTTCTTTATTTTGCCGATTTGACGCAGATGAACCAACATTGTTTTATCACTAACATCAAACTCAGTTGCTAACTCAATTGTACTTTAAGATGGATCTGCTTCTATTATAGCCTTTAATTCATCGTTATTAACTTTGGTCGTAGGTCTAACGTCTATGGGGCTCATCATTAACATCGAAATTCCAGAACGGAAGCGATCAAATCATCGTCGCACGGTGCGATCGTTTGTAGTGTTTGGCCCATACACTATTGATATTGTGAGCTGCCTGACGTGCGTTGGTGCCGCGACCAAACTCATATTCAAAAATAGCACGAATTTTCAATTTATCCATTTTATTTTCACATGAAGAAAATTTAGATACAAAGAAACAAATGAAATACTGATTTTGTAATAAGAACATTAGATGCATTTTGTTTTATTTTGAAATTCGAATTAGAACAGAAGACATCGAAACTCAAAGTGGCCAGTGATAAAGTCGGTCAATTCCTAAGTAAACACCTAATACAAAAATATTAAATTAAAATTAATCTATATACAAGTCACGCTATTTACTCAAATTGATAAATTCGGTATAGAAGGCTCGACAAGCCATCGTATCAACTTCAGGTTATACACTGGCAGGCTTGAAGCGTCGGTTACATGTTTAAGTAGGTGGTTGTATAACCTGAAACACGAATCAACCTGTTGGATTTAATTAAAGAACGTAATAATTGTATATTGCAAAAAATCATTTATAATACTACATATTTTTGTAAAAAATATTAATTTTGTAGGCATTGTATTTAGCAAATTTAGGGAGGCCTGCACCTTGCAGTGGCACGTTATAGGCTGATATCGATCGATCGCTCTTTTTCCCAGCTGCCAGACTCATTGCCGGGTCGCGGTACGAGCACAGAAGACGATACAGCTAAACATAGACAACAGAAGAACGAAGCATCCACGTCTAGTGACTCTGGTAGCGGGGAGAGCACGCGCGAAACACCGGTGGTAAGCGGTTTTTTTTTGATTAATTTTTATTATATCTCACATATTATAAATACTTGTGCATACACAAACAACAAACATATCTGCATACAAATCACCATTCAGTTTTGAAGCTGCCATACTGAGCACGACAGAACAAGAGTGCGTAAGCGGGTGAGAGTGTAGGGTCCATGGTGTAAATAGAGTCAATGCGCGTAGTATGTATGTTCTAGCATCGCGTATCTCGGTGTTTAGCTAGCGTCTGCTATGTTTTATTTGATATGAGTTGAAAACATAAAGTTGCAGAGTAGATGGAGAAGTGCAGGTATTGGCGCCACCGGCGCACGAGATCAAGCCCTTCCCCCGCACTCCTCCCATGCCCCTTGCTATTCAGCGAGGGAGGAGAGGAAAGAAAGTTAAGTTTAGTTAAGAGGGCTATTAGTTCCTGCACTTCACCATCGAAAATAGTCAGATTCTCCGTGTAAAAGGGGAACTAACCCATTTATGTATAATTTGTGACCCAGAACTTATAGCAATAAAATCCCTTGGGAAACGGAGGGATCACAAGGGCAGCAAGCTCCTATAAATGAGTGAGGCTCTGGCCTCTCCATGCCAGTTCAACTCCAACAATCGCTCAATTCAACTCGTACAATCGACTTGTACAATAGCCCAGATATCAGAAAAATTGATTGATCGATCAAAAAGTTTTCAAAAACTTCAGGCCATCAAAACTGAAAATGACAGACTGCAAAATTTTGCAGATAAGTGCCCTTCTAACACAACTGTGTATCATTGGTACAATGAATTTAACCATGGTCGACTAAGTTTTGCTGACGAAGAAAGAAGCGGTCGCCCTTTAACGGCTGTTACGGTAGAAAACGTAGTGGCAGTGAAAAATTTAATTTGTGGAAGCAGAATTACATACAAGGAGATTCGGAACAGATTGCAGATTGGATCGGAAAGTTTTTTTTTCGGAATGGTTAAATTCTTGTGTCCCTAATGGCCTTTCTCGAGTCGCCGGACATGTATAATTTTTGGGCGAGCGCAGAAGGCACTCAGCCAGGAGCAATAAATATGTAGCAACGAGCCTAAGGGCTCCCATGTCCATAAACCTGTGGAAGGAACGGACCTCGGCTTAGGACGTTGCTAGGGTACCACAGGATCGCTGGTAGGGTATGTGGTAAAAGTGTTGGCCGAAGGCCGCTGTTTGTTCACGGTGTAGCAAGGTGGACGTCCTCGTCTTCGCCGGCGCAGACGGTGTACACATGTAGCATGTAGTGTGTTAGTGTAGTGCAAGAACTGCATTGGCAGCAGTAATTAGGTCGTCAGGGTCGTCTAGGACGATGAGGACGACAGTAACGGGAAGGGGTATGAATCGGGGAGCGTGTATGAAATATGACATGGGCATCTACGAGTCAGGAGGATAGTTTCGGGCTGGGTGCCGCAAAACCCCACTAAGGCTCAAAAAGTTCGTGTCGCATGGTGCCGTGATATCATAACAAATTGTGAAGGAGGGTCGTCTCTACGCGTTTACGACATTGTCAAAGGTGGACGAATCTTGGATGTACTAATATGATCCAGAAACTAAACCTCAATCTACTTTTTGACTGTTTGAAAGTGAGCCAACGCCCACCAAAATGAAAAGAGCAAGAAGCGTTATAAAAATTATAATTGCAAGTTTTTTCACTTTTACTGGCTACCTGATATCTGTTCCTTTACGAAACCAAAACAGCATTCACGCAGAATGGTACGTAGCCACGTGCTTGCCAAACGTTATTAATGTAGTGAGTATCAACCGTCCAAACACAGGTCTTCGCAGACTGCTGCTGCACCACGACATCGTGCACGCTCACTCACCGCTTAAAACAGGGGACTTTGGACAGTACCTCGGTTAAAGGTTTAGTTAGGCTATCCTCTTTATGCACCTTGTATTTTTTTTTTATTTCTCCTAAATTAAATCCCAACTAATTGGGAAACAGTTATATTTTATATACAGACAATATTTTCATCGCCGGAAGACGCGCTGGCTACGTTCGAAGACGCTGTGAAAAAATGTTTTCAAAATAGGTTCAGACGCTTGAAACTTTGTATACGAGATGCAAGTGGACAGTGCTTTGAAAAACATTTTTTTCTTTTTCAATGAATGAAGGAATAAAACTTTGTTTGACATACACACAAGTGCAGCATTATTAAATCATTTACACAGAATATATAATTTAAAATTTGGAATATACATATAAATTGTAGTAAAATGAATGCATCAGCACTGCAGTGTGATGTCGATAGGTAGCTCCACTCAGTATTTATGCCGCAGCAGAAGGCTATGACATTGGTTTTCAGTGGAGCCCCGTGTGAATCACAGTTGAAGTGACAACATTTTCTAAGATGTACCTACCTACAGATTTTTTTCTTTTTATTGTTGATAATTTCACAGGTTCCTAACTTGTTAGTTTCGCAAACTTTCTGAATTCCGCACGTAAATAGTGGATACTGTCGCCCTGCGAACAACATGCGCGAGACATGCTAATGAAAATAGTGATCGACTAGATTAATCTCTATAATCCTATAGAGGTTCACCCGTGACTTCCACAGTTTATCCTCTCAGGTTATAAACATAGGTTATAGACTCAGGTTATAGACACTCAATTTCTTTCATCAATTTCAGGTAACAGATAACAGATGTCAGTTGTTCGACCTAGAAGAGGGCCTCATCGGCAAGTTTCTCATACACCGATCGGGAAAAGTCAGGTTAAAGCTTGGGGACACCATATTCGAGGTACACACAATCCATTTTCTGTATATTTTTTTGCATGTTTTGTTTTTGATGTTTCCCTTCACCGTCACGTCAGTGTGATAATTAAAAAAAAAATGTTTCTTAAGTAGAAATTCTGATACAGGCAGGGGATTTAAACTCACGACTTCGAGAATAAATAATCTTCTAACACCATTCTTTAATTCTTTTATTGAATTGAATTCTTTTATCTTATTGTTTTGCTCTTATCAGCTTGTAAAAATGAAAAGAAAAGATGTCATTGACTTGACTTGACACTTGAAAATTTCTATAAAGTCGCTTCTCAAATTGTTTTGTGCAATTCTTTAATGGATTATAATTTACATAACTAAAATAGAGTATAAAAAAGGTCCCTTTTTTGTTGTTTTTTATCTATTAATTAGTGTTTTTTTATGAAAAGATGGCGGCAGACGAGCATACAATACACCTGGTGGTGGTAAGTGGATTCTGTCGTCCATAGACATCCGCGATACATGCCAACATCAGTCCATAATGACAAATGTTGGCACTATAACAATTGAGATTTTCGCGTTTTTCACACATATTTATCTATTTAAACGGGTCTTAACGCGAATGTTTACCTTATTTATTTCACTCGATATTTCAGTTGGTGCACAACCGTGGTCACGAGCTGAGTAAAATAAATAAGGTAAACATTCGCGTTAAGACCCGTTTAAGTAGATAAATACACATTGGCACGTGTAATTTATTAACCTAATTTGTTTAAACTGTCTTCCTTAAGTAGATAAAGTAATTGCAGTGTACTTACTGTGCGAACGATATAGAGCCCATACAACCATTTTTATAATTTTTGTCTGTGTCTGAATGCGTATTTCGCAAAATCTACTGGACGGATTTTAATGAAACTTGGACTAGTTATAACTTATGTGGCGGGTTAACATTTATATCTAGACCGATTATGGAGTTCCGACAGGAATCGCAAGTTGACGCGAACAAAGTCGCAGGCACTGCTAGTTAATATTAAAATTAATGACATTTTCGCTCACAAGGTATGTTCTGGGACAAAATCCTCGTTCTACCAGGAGGTAGTGTCCGTGGGCAGTGACGACGCGTCCCGCTCTGCCAACATGATAGCCCTGGGCTCTGTACAGAATAAGATCAATATTGTCCCAGAATGGGACACATTGTTCCGGGACATGGCCCTATAGACATGGCGTCACACCACACAAAGTCTTGACCCAAACGCTTGGGACTGGTGTGGTGTGAATACAGCTTTTTAATTATAAGATGGAAATAATCTAATATATCGGGTGTAATTGAACCTTTCCCGAAACATCCAATCATAGACTTTTCTCATGATTCTTAATTAACTAATTGACGTATAATGTTAAGCATTTTTATTAAAACATTATTTTTTTTGGGGTAAACGCGCCCAAATAGAAATTAGACAATTGGACGTAGTTTTGGAAACTAAATCCAACTCACAGAACCTTGGAGATATGATTTTTAATGGAAGGACGATGAAAAAAAATACAATAATTACACAACATTCATACAAGTTGGTATCTTTAGGACACCAAAGTTTTATTATAATAGAAAAGAAAGTTATATTTATCAGATGGATCTTGGATCTTTTTTGCGTATATAAAGTTGATTGATGGATTCTGCCTATACATATGACAAGTTTTGTGCGTTGGATCTGGTTTCCACAACTACGTCCAATCAGAAATAAAGCACTCATATTAGAATTTTTCAAAATCATTACCGTTTATTCGGTATTAATTGAATACGAAAAAAATTTACGATTTTTTTATGAACATGAAAAGTTTACGTTTTTTTTCTATAAAGAACTAATTTTTTTTAATCTTTGCTTCATTTCTCATAAGTACATAAATATTTGATAAATACAAAGACCAATATGTTTGTTTTCCAAAAAAAAGAAATACTTAACATTTTATATCAATTATGAACAGAAGCAATGGTTTGGAACCCTTACACCCTGTATAATTTGAGTTGTTAATTTTATCTTCTTGACAATTTAATTAATTTTAACATGTAGTACGGTCACGGAGTTTAATTATTGATCCCCTAAAGTTAATTGTTACTGTACCATTATATGCAACTAGCTGTACCCGGCAGACGTTGTCCTGCCTGTGTATATTTATTTACCTCTGTATATGAAATCACAAATTATTCTGTTTTGCCGTCAATATGATTTTTGCGATCGATTGAACGGTATAGAAGTTGATGTGCTGCAGCGCCATCTAGTGGCGTCTTACAACAAAGTCGATAGCTCGAATATATTTCCCGTGCTCAAATATCTATATAAACCAATTTTCATGGCGATCGGTTGTACAGTATAGAGGTTGATGTGCTGCAGCGCCATCTAGTGGCGAGTTACAACAAAGTGGATAGCCTAAAAACCTTCTCCATGAAAAGATACATTTATGTGCTAACTTTCATAGTGATCGGTCAAACGGTGTCGAAGTCTATTAATCTCCAATATACCAACATCCTCTTTTCTATATATATACATATATATGTGTATATATAATACACATATATATGTGTATGTGTGTATAGATAAATAAAGGCGAGTATTCGGCCTGTCGGCTATACAAACATAGCCTGTCTCAGACTATACTAACATAGTCGAATGACATAATTTATTGAGTTTAATTAAAAAAAGAATCATCAAAGTTGTTTAAGTGAAGATCAAATGAGTATCAAAATCGCAGTCAAGTAAAGTTATTAATTGAATTATAAAAAAACAATCTCAAAGTAGCATCGATATCGCGTGCTTATAATTTGAATTAAAAAAATAATCATCAGTCTGCAAAGCAAACTGATTTTAGCTTTATTATATTGATGACTTCAAAGTATTTGTGACTGGAGGAAGGGATCATCAAATAATTTCCGTGGCTCATAAAGCCACCGTCATTATGAAGGTTCTATATTTAGGGCTTGCGCAAACTAGTCGCCAATCTGCGATCTAATCATGTTTATAGCAGTGCCTTAACATAGCCACAGTTTAAAATAAAGTCAGTGGTAATATTTATTTTAAAAATATGTTACATTATGAATTCGCATTTTGTACACATAATTATATATTAAACTGGTTTTTACGTTACATGTAGTCCACATCGAGAGTTGCCAACAGTTTTTTTAACTACCCGAATTTTACTACCGTTTTTTCTATAACATAACCTTATTCATAATGTATCACACACAAACTCTGTAGGTACAAAAGGTGAACTTATTAATGTTATTCATTACTGGTATTCATACTGGTGTCATTACTGATATTCTCTACCAGTAATGGGTAAATGGAGAAACAATATTATATTGTAGCTCAGTTAAATATTTAACCATTAAAACTGATTTAAATATATTTAGTATTAAAAATACAACTCACTATGATGCTAATCATAGTGAGTGAACAGGTCGTACCTATACCATTTTAGCTGCGTCAGATGTGGGTTTGGGCATTTAGTCTATAAATCGGAATTTATAAGTTGGTTGTGTTACAAATTTCCAAATTATCCAGTTGAAAAACTGTTCGCAGCTCTCGTTTGGTCTACCCGCTTTTTCAGTCAGTTCCTGACTACGGTGAGTGTAATCCGATCGCAATGTCGAGTGAAAAATAAACATACCTATTTAATATATAAGTATGTGTGTTACATTATTTAACATATAACTATAATCTAATTGTCTCGTTTGGGACATGTGTAAAAATGTATAATACTTAATCTATGTGAATGTCATTGTTACGTCCTTGCGGGGCAACATTGTTTAGAGAATCTTAATTATATAATAAAGTACATTTTAGGTCATTACAACAATTGTGTTTCATTTCTGTCATTACAGCAACCAGTGTACACGGGCAGACACACTTATGTAACCCAACCTTCCCGAAGCTAAATGTATTTTTATGTAAAATTAGCAATTTTTGTGCTATATATTTAGCAAATTTATATGAATAATTTGGAAATAACTCAAAATAACAATATCGGGGGACACCTCCTTGGTGGAGGATGGGTAGTAGAGTATAATGGGATAAGTTTATTTTATTCTATTATACTGTATGAGTTCCAGGACCCCGGGGATGGGATGGAATTAGGAACATATAATGGTATGAGAGACATCTATTATACTGTCTGCTCAGTGGGACAGGAGGCAATGGAATGCCATTGGGAGTAAGGAACATAATAGTATGAGTCATCTCTTACCTCATTATACTCCTTACTTTGGGAAGAGCTCTGGCATACCTCATTCACTACCGAAAAACTACACGACTGTATTGGGCATAAACTAAAGAGCACCTACGACCATACGCAAATAAATTTATGTATATAATCGAGTGCTCACACAAATACAAACTCCTTTACAGCTTAGCAATTAAACAACTTTGAACGGTTTAAATCGCGTATATTTAACATTATTTATATCCCGACGTTTCGAACACTTTGCAATGGACGTGGTCCTTTACAGCTTATTATAAATTTATTAAATAAGCGGTTAGGTAACGCTAACTGCAAATATAATGTTGTAGAATGAACATTTACGAGTATATTCAGTTATACCGACGGGAATGAACTAAAGTAAATGTAATTGTTGGCCAATGTTTTGTGCGGTAGGAAATTATTAAACTCAATAGTGAAAAGAACGTTACTATGTACAATTTTATTAACAAACTAACATTAATTACGTTATATCTAATTTAGGCAGTAGCACTAATTTTCTTTTCATCTTTAGGCTGAAGGGTTGATGTGTCTCTGCCTTCATATTTGTTGCTGTTGAGGTCTATGGCAAAGTTATAGTCTGTGGGATTGGCCAGTGCGTGGTCTATGGCTGCTTCTAATGTCTCGGGTGTGATAAATGTTGCCATCAGCTCCTGTAATAAAATATAGTGATTTTAAATGTTTCATTTTCTAATAATAATGACTACATGTTTGTATTCATAGGTTATTGCACGAAAATATTGGCCATTGGGAATATTCGGGTATCTTCGGCAAACATCGAATTCATAAATATATAGAGCTACTAATACCCTCAAAATATTTTTTCAATAGATGATACATTTTATACGTATATATTTGCTTTCGTCAACTGTTACGGACCTCATTTTAATTATTAATTTTCAAAAAGGTATCCTGTCAATGTAATGATGTTGTAATGTATGTCAAAATCCTTCACTAACGCCTTAAAAAGCTACATTATGTCACAATAGAAACGTTTGTCATTTTGGACTAATGTTGGCATGTATCACGGATGTCTATGGGCTACAGTATCCACTTACCATCAGGTGGACTGTATGCTCGTCTGCCACCTTCATCCATAAAAAAAAAAAGTTAGGTGAAAGTTGAAAGCCACATTATTATCCACTACGATAAACTATAAGAGTCCCTTCTAAGAATTAAAGACAAGGAAAACCCATAAATAAATAAGTCGGTGAAATTATTTTTAATATATAGCTTTGTTTTTCAATGAGAAAAACTATTTTAACAAGATACAACAAAGAGTCTGTGATGCAACAGATCTTTCCCGTACAAGTATCTATAAAATTGTAAGAGCTCATGACGACAGCTTGAATTCATCAAAAACTCAAATACAAGGTACACCGAAAAAAAATCTGAATTGTGATGATTTTGACTATTCTGTTGTAAGAAGAATGGTACATAATTTTCATTTGAGTTTACACTAGAGTCTTTAAGGGTGTAGATTGTTGGCCTGAGATCTCGATTTCGAGCGACCGCAGCGCCAAAGTTTAATGTAACATCCGACGGGGCGGATGAATGACCTAGAGAGCGCGATTTTCAAAATGTTTTGCAACAAACGTTCCACGTTGAGAAATTGTTATTGAACTTGAATATTTACAGCATAACAATAACGTTGAATTTTTGGAAACTAGCTGTTGATTCTTTTTAATAGATTAATAAGAGTAGTTGAGACACAATTTTTATGTTTTTCTATCATTTGACATCTGACATTTTTGTATTCTACTTACCTAAAATTCCAACTATTTATTTATTTGTAATTTCACTACCAAAATTTATTCTAATTCGTAAAATATTCATTCAATAAAATAATTGCAAATTCAGTAGGAAGTGTGTTTATCTCTACGCAAGGAAATGTGCCTATTGCGTAAACTCAAATACTTACTTTTTGTTTACGATCACCTCGTCGATATCTAAAAAAAATCCTAGGGTTTTAAAAAAAATGTCAATAAATGAAACACAAGTATAAAAATGATTTATTTACTACACAATAACAAATATGAGTCGCCATTACTCGCTATCTCAAAAGCGTGCTAGGGTTGTACAAAAATTAGTAAATAATTCATTTATTTACTAATTTTAACAGAAGTTTGTAAATTATTAATATACTAATTAAAAGTATGTAATTAAACAATAACGAAATATGAGTTCAAAATTCTAATGGTTTTTCATTCGATTACGGATCAAGTTCTGATTTCTGCTAATTTGATGATAAAATCAATGGCTATCACAAAACCTATCAGAATGAAAACGTTACCAGCTGCCCGATTCACGTAAGTAATAAAAACCGTAGCGCAGTGACGTCACTTCGTTTTTTGCAAATTTAGCCCTTTTAACCGACTTAAAAAAAGGAGAATTCTCAATTCGCTGTATTTTTGAACCAATTTTTATGATTCTTTACACCAGGTAACTCAGAAATTGTATAGTAATTGAGCTATTGGAAGATTTATGACAATCCAAGACTAGATAAGTAAGTGCGTTTAAAACAGAAAACCAAAAGGCGATTTCTAAGTTCCTAAGTTAAAACGACTTTTGGACTGGCGTGTTTACGTGAATCGACTGGCTGGGTAGTTAAGTTACCTGTATCTTTCAAAATCATTAGGCGTTCTTCTCTTTCATAACACGTAAAGCTCTTTCTTTCCTCTCTTTCATAGCCTCTATGATACTGGGCGCGTCACGAATGGGCATGCTTCGTGACTGCCGAGGATCAACTAATTCTGGAAGTAGGCAATCGTAATAAAACCTAACTAATTTCATCTCCATTTTCTCCTCCCAAAATTTGTCGTCCTTTTCTATAATATAAACTTTCATAGGTACAGTAGCACCAAACCAGATGCCAAGCATGCAAACGTTTCTTTTAGTAATATGTACCTGTCCCTGAATTTGGAAATACCAGTTATGATTTTTATTTATGACATAACCCTTGGAAGCCTTGTCCTTAACCCAAAAGGTATGTTTGGCCATTGCTTCATCAAGAGTCATGCCAGCTAAAGAATGTGGGCACTTAATTTCAATTAAACCGTTTGCATAAATGCCATCTGGTGTAGTACCAAGAAATTCATATTGATCGTCGACGAACAAACCGCAACCTTGTATACTAATATTCTCTTGAATTTCTAACTGTTTAATTGCGGTTTCTTCGTTTTCGATACCGTACCGTACAGCAGGCAAACTGGAGATATTACTACCATAAACGATTTTACGAACAAGAACAGCACAACTTGTGCTCTCTCGTTTTTTACAAACTTCCCCGAACGATGATGAGGTTAGTAATTTTCTCCTTGTACTCATCCACTCAGAACTACTTCTTTGCAAATGGGTCGACCTTTCAAGCTCCTCTCTTTCAGCACAAGACAACTTTAAATCGGCTAAAAAAGATGACTTGGCTTTCTCATATAATTCTGGACTCAGATCAGGTTTTTCGCAGTTTGGTCCATAGTGAGCGTCTTTCGATACAGCGCTGTGGCTCTTTTTCAATCTTAATTTAGGTTTAGCAATTAAACGGATTCTACGATTACAATTTTCCACTTTCGCGATCAAAGGATTAGGACTAGATTTAAATATTACTTCATGAGTTTTACTATGAATCGATCCTGTATTAAAAGACACAACAGCAGCTGCGCATCGGCCCGCATAAGAACCACGGGAAGAATAATTTACACGCTTACCCCCTACTAATTTGGCAATCACTGCGTTAAAACTTTCAACTATATTACTTGTACAATTATGAATTAAACTTCTAGAATGATATGACAGTCTTTTACTTAAAATGTGTACCGCGTCCATTAATCCGCATCCAACAATTGCTGGAAGCAACCCAACAGGTTCTATTCGACGAGTATCAGGTCTACAGAAATACTCCTTGCAATATTGGTGATTACCAAATACGTGTTGTGGACCATTTAGGATATCTTCACTAAGATTTTTTATTTTTTCTTCGAGTGACTGATTTTGATCGCCACAATATTTAATAGCGCATTTTACACCCGTTCTTAAACGCAAATACCTTTCTTTTAGGAATTTCCGCAATTCGCAAGGATACTTAGTGTCTTTCGACAGTTTCTCCAAGCTATTGCAGTAGTTTCGTAAAAGATGATTTTTGCATTCAATTTTCTCTACTGTTAAATTACCGTACGGTCGCGAATCTAATATTTTTTTATAAGTACTGGAATCGCCGTCTGCTACAAATTTATTATAAATTACACCGTGATCAACAATGGAACGTTTAAACCCCTCAACTATTATGGTCGATTCCATACCGGTAGATGATCCCGAATAATTCTTGAAACAACGGTGTTCCGAGGGCTGACTGTCGTTCTTTGCGGCTCGTGCACAAACTACGCAGTATTTATTTTTAACTCCAAAAAACAATACTTTATTAGTTTTAATGCCAATTATCGCAGCTGCGCCGGACAAGGCGGAAAAATTCTTACCATAAGATCTCTTGCTCCAACAACCGTCAACAGCAACAGATATTAATGGTGTACCATTTTTATCAACACTACCTATAGACACTGCGTACTCCGCTTCTTCCTTGACAGCTTCTGCCATGGAATGTGCTGCTGTCTTTTCCCACCAATCGCAAACCGTATTATTAATTTCATTGTATAATGAAGGTGACATGATTGGTAGGGCTACTGCGGCAGTTAATGTTTTTAACTGATAGTAGCTCCCACCAGATGATATGATACCAGATACAATTTGATGATTCACTTCCATTCTATCTTCTTTCTTTTCAATCAAACACACAGTAAATTTCATACTACACATACTACATTTCATGATGAGTTTTGAGTCCAGACCAACTTTTACTTCACCTATTATACTGAGGTAACTTAACTTACAATCCATTGGACCGTGGTCCCCTATGGCCTGAAGAGCTTTAAAAAAAAAAGAAACGTCTACAACTCTACGCCCAACTTCCATTTCATCCACCTTTCCCTCTTGGTCGTTTTCAATAACTAGTTCCTGTAAAGAAAGATAATGGCTTGATTTTTTTTATAAAAAATAATTAAAAATTTAAAAAAATGCAAAAGAATTAATACAATATTAGGTTCCTGATGAATAGAAATTATAATTTCTTTACGCATTAGGTATTGTTTTTTTATGACGTCACCTATTTGAACGTAAATTTTCTTTTGAGAAAGTAATTGAGAAGTATTTCGGTACTAAGGTGTTTGTCTCTCGACGAAAATAATAAATATTGCAAGAAAAATCTATAGGTAGGTATTGAGATTTTGTCTTCGCCCATCACTAACTAAGTAGTTTGTTTATTTATGTAACAAGTCTACAAGAATTACGTATAACAACTTACCTCTATACAGCGCGTAGCATTGTTGCTCAGAGTCTCGGCCCCAAGGTTTTCTTTATTTTCAATACTGGAAATATTATTCATCAATATTATCCACTTTTTATTTATTTTGTACAACCCTAAGCCAGACGCTAGGCGCCTCGCGTCTGTTTGGCGGTATAGGTATGTCGACAAAGTTGCGCTGTCGCCTACCTACTTCCACAATTTGATATTTAGACAATACTAGCCGACCCGGCGAACTCCGTATCGCCTTTTTTTTTTTTAAAAATCCTATTATTTTGATATTACATACAGATACTTCAATTTTATTTATCAGTATAGATATAGATAATACAAACCAATATTTACATGTTATTGTAGGTATATGTCTGAATCGGGCGATCTAAATCATATGACATATTGTATTAGCTTTGTAATGTACCCTGTTCAAATGCGATAATAAATAAGTAGGGAGGAACTTACATTTTATTCCGAGATCTTTTGGCTTTCATATTTTTATAATGCGTACAAAACTTTCTTTTCCCTGGCATGCCACTCAAATTCAATCAGTCCTGCGAAAAAAATAGCCTATGTTACTCAGTGATAATGTAGCTTTCGAATGATAAAAGAATTATTAAAATCAGTCCAGTACTTTTTGAGTTTATTCGTTACATACAAAAATCCAAATCTTTCCTCTTTATAATACCTATTAGTGTAGATATTGTATTTTTTACGATTTATATCTAGTTCCATCATGGTTTTCTTTCAGACATTCATTATATCGATACTTTCTACTAACTGAAAATAAATTAATTATAAAAATGTTATACTTACAGTTTTTTACAAAAAACACAAATTCACAATACGTAATTCTGCTGTCTGCAGCCGACAAGCGTGGTGTCGCGTTCACTTACAGAAAGGAACTGCCGCTGCAGACCACCGAGATTGCACGAATGAAACGAACGTTTTATCCCATACATTTGTGTATGAAAAATTTACCTTAAAATATATCTAGATTTTAGGGCTTTAAAAGAGGAAGTCTTTGTTTGTAAAGGTATAAAAAGAAGTATACAGCTATACTTATTGGTTTCTTCAGTGTTCAAAAAGTGTTTCTTTTTATCAATTTGTGTTGATTTATGGGGTTAAATCTGAAAAATACGAAGTCATGTTTTTGCATTTTTACTCAATTTTGTGCGTTTGTTGACGTTTATTATATAACAACTATTAGGTTTAAGAGTTTAATATAAGCATGAACATACTTATTGGTCTTTGATTGTAATATATACAAATTATCATTGATATCAATCATATGTAAATAGGTTAAATATGAAAAATCGTAACACTCTTTTCGGTGATTTTCACGATCTACACCCTTAAAACTGAAACTAATAGAAGCCATTGATTTCAAAAGATGCAATTCTTCATCAGTTGGTTTTTGGTTCACTAAAATTAACAACAACAGGAAAGATTTGATGGAAAAGGATGATGTAACATCCTCACAGGTTTCAACCAAGCACCCATGCTCTATTCCTTCTACCACCAATGACATTCCCATGCCCCTGGAATAGAGTTTGCCCTCTTTGCGGGTGATGCCTTCCTCTACACCTCAGACAGGAACCTATGACGTGTCTATCTATGCCTCCAATGTGCAGTCACTACCCTAGGCGACTGTTTTGTGGGGTGGAGGATATAGGTCAACCCAGAGAAAAGTGTGCCCATGTGCTTCCCTTTTCTCAGGGGTGGCACTCGTAGCTCTAGGCACTGTCTCTCCCCACCCCCGATATCCCCTTTCGGTCAAACTATCCTCTGGGTTAGAAAGATCAAATATCTCGGAGTCACACTAGACCATAGACTGACCGTCTGAGAACACATAGCCGAGGTCCATTCCTTTTCCGCCGATCTACCAGAGAGGGAGCCCTTAGGCTCATTGCTTTGTTGCTTTTTGCTCTAGGCTGAGCGCCTTCTGTGCTCGTCCTAAATCATACATGTCGGATGATTCTTGAAAGGCCATTGGAGCCACAAGAATTTAGACATCCTGAAAAAAAAACTAAAAAAATCCAAATAAAATGTCTAATATGATTATCTAGCAATATAGTGACTTGTTTAGTACAAATATAATGACATTAGTATTTCAAGGGAAAATAACTTCAACTTTCACCTATCTGGCTTCTATTGTGACAGCCACAATAATTCCACCACGATGACCACTGGTTTTGAGTAAACAGGTGGGTAAGCTAATTGCAGCTTAGTATAGACTATTTTGTATAGGAGTTGTAGGAATGGGAAAATAATAGGTGCATATATTTCTCTGCACGGACTCCTGACATGTTCATAAAGATTTGTATTTATCTCCTAATAAAGTATGCAATATTATGAAATGAAACAATATTTAAGATTATATCTGAGCAAAAGGGACCCGAGGGAACATAGCGAAAAGCCCTGAAGTGTTGGCTGCCTTTAGAGTGGATGGACCATCCCATTTGGCCAAGGTGGCATTTTAGGGCCCATACATCTATCATGAATGTGCTTGGGGAGGCCCATATCAAAGTAAGTTTGTTTGTTAACATAAGCATTTTTTAAGAAAATGATTTTTAATTATCTGTTAAGTTTTCCAAATATCGAAAAATCTTTTAACAAATACAGTACTTGAATTGAATTTTAGCATGAGTAAATGAGTAACGTTCCTGTGTTATAATGTGGGAATATGATATATATATTATTTAAGAATGAAAAAAAATACATAGGAAGTAAGACTGATTGTCACAGTTAGATGAACACTTGTGAGAAACGCGAAAATCTCATAAATAAGTAAAGAAAATATTACCTTTTGTTTTCTGATCTCCTCTGTAGCTTTCTGTATTCTCTCTTGCAGTTCTTTATCTCTCGATTCCATTTTTGCAAGAGCCCGCTCTTCCATTAGGGCTATCTCCTGTTTCCGTCTCTCTTCGCGCTCGGCGGCCACCTCAGCGTTCCACTTTTCATTCAGACTCACGCATTGTTGCCACTCCTCAGCCTCCATTCGCAAGGACATCTCGGAGCTACCGCTTTGAAGAGTTGACATTTCACGTATCATTTCTTCGTGATAAAACCGGCTTATTGCTCGCATTTGAGTCTTATAGTTGTTATTTATACGTTGCAGCTCTAAACGTTCTTCTAGGGAGACTACAGGGCGTTTTGGGATGCGAAATATTTTGCTTTTTGCCACTGGAAGCCATCGCGGTTTTCTGTGCGCTCCAGCACATTGTACGATAGTTGGTAATGTGCGCTTCAATAATGAGTTTTGGGATATCATGATTATTGAATTTTGTTTATGAAATATGTGCAATAAAAAATGTTTTCGATTATTTATTTTAGTATCACAAATGAAATCATAACCTCAAACTATTTGGTTTGGTAACTTGACATTAATATTTTTTAGTTATTTTTTTTATACTAATTTGTTTTTTTTTATTTATTTGTGGCCGGCTAGTGTGCAGAATTCCGGCAAAGTCACGTGAAGAAATAGGTACTAGAAGAACAAATACAAAAGAAAAAATACTTGATCGGTAATTGAATTCACCAAACGATATGACAATCTCAAGACAACAAACAATATTTTTATTTTATTAAGCATTTTCTTTTTCTGAACGAAGATTTTACGTTCCTGTAGATAGTTTCATGACGCATGACAGTTATTTTGACATTTGATTCTTTATGTCCCTTTCCGCCTTTATAACTAAATATTTACTATAATTAAATACTCAAGAACAAGAAATATAGTCATTTATTCTTAATAAAGATGATAAAAATAGCTGCTTTGAATGAAGAATCAGAAGAAGACAGTGATTCTGAAGAGGAAGTTACTAGAGAAGCGTTAGAACAGATCGCATTGCAACAATACAACAAGGCGCTTGAACTGCAAAGAAAGGGCAATTTGTCGGATGCCACACAGCTTTTGAAAGATCTATTAGATACCGAATTGTTATACGATGTCAAGAAGCCGGCGCAAGTTGAAAAGGTTTCAGGTCCTTTGTTCAATTTGAAGTATTTGAGTTATAAAAACCTTGCGGCGATGCTGAGCGCCGCGGGTGACATCGACGCTGCCATAGAGGCTTATAACTCGGCTGCAGACCTTGATGCCACCGATGTGACTCTCTGGCATCGCATGGGCCAGTTGTGTATGCGTGCTAAACGTTACGAAGCAGCTCTCCTCGCCTTTCAGCGCGGTGCTGAATGTAACCCGCGACACTGGCCTTGTCTCGATAAAATTATCACGTTATTACTAGGCCTTGACTATAAAGAGGAATGTATCTCAACTATTTATGACACCTTACAACTTGATCCAGTGTATTTGAGAGGATTAATATATAGAAAACACATTTATACAACATTCCCATACATAAAACGCTTTATGGAATATTTAAATCCTATTTACAAATGGAATGAAAAAGACGATCAGGTATTTGATCAAGAATATGTTGAAAAATTCCTAAAAGAGGCATCAGATATACATGAAACATTTTTAAAGCAACAACAAACTGAACAACTTCAATGTGTTTTGCCTATTTTGAAAATTAGAAAGCCAATAACAAATCTCACCTGGAGTTCAGTTGGAGATTCACTTGTACACATGCATCATTACATGACAGAGAACTATTTCAGTCATGCATGCTGTATAGAGGTTGTATATGAGAAAGAAGAAAAAGTGGAACCAATGGAAGTATATCAGGAGTCTAAAGCAGATTCAAATGAGAACAAACCGGAGGAAAGTCACACTGACACAGAAAAGATTACTGAAAATGGTTCTGAAAATGAAAACAATGAAATGTCAGATAAAGCTGTAACCGATACAGAGAAAGTTGAAAGTGATATAGAGATAGTGGTAATGGAACCTGCTACTGAGGCTCCACCAGAACCTAAGAAAAAACCAGCAGTCAGACGCAGGGGCAGTGCACTAAGCTTTTTAGAACAGTGGGAATGGTGCAATAAGCGTCGTTCTGGGCGTAAAAAGCCTACAAACAGGCAAGATAGGTTTGATGACAATATTTATGACACATTACGTAGAATGGTTCCTATCCGTTTATCACCTGATATTGTCCAGACAAAAGAGAACCAAACAAGGAAATCATCACCTGATATTTGTGATCTTGAGAAACTTTTTGATGAGAAGCAAATTGAAAAGAAAGAATGTGAAGACTATTTTGGAACAGAGCGAGAACAGAAAGATATAGAACAATTTATTAATAAATACACAGAGAAAAAATATGATATTATTGAAATGTTGAAAGAGTACTTAGCTACTTTGGCTGCTAAATGGAGAATGAAGTGGCCAGAAGGCTTGCCAAAAATATTTATTGAAGCCAACACATGTTATAATAATCACATAAATGTACCATCATGTACAGAAGAAAACAAAGATGAAGTACTACATTACACCTTTGTAAATATTTTAGTGGAAGAGTTCTCTATCAATGAGAAACTGGATTCAGTTACTGATGAAATGCAAACACATGAATTAAATGTTGTTGAAAGTATAGGTATAAATCTTACATTAAAACCTCACATATTTTCTGGTATAGATTGCATGGAACTTATGCTTCGTTACCTTTGGGTTAAACTACATATCAATGTACTAAATAAGTGTGATGAACTTGCATTAGACTGTTTATATCAGCTTTCATATGAATTTGAGGCAATGGGAGAGCATTGTAATACATACTGCCTCGATGTAGTTAACTTTACATTCAAACCAATTATAAATGACAATGAAATATCAGCTTACATTAAGTTTTTGGATAGAAACAAGAAATTGTCAACAGTCATGAACCTTTATGAGAGAGGTAACTATGAGGAAGTATTGGCTATTATTATAGATTCTTTTGAACATTGTAAAACTACGGCAAAGAAACAGGAAGAAGAAATGTCTTTAGATTTTGCCATACAACTATCCTTAATTTTAGACACATATTGGGCTTTAGGCAAAGTGGACGAATGTTTTAAATGGTCTCTGACATGCTTGCATGAAGCTCTAAAACACTATTTCCGATTGACATCCAGTTCTTCAGATTACGATAAGTGGACACTGACTGTTGTCAAAGTACTTTGTTGTATGGAACACATACTAACTACCGAAGGTCTGTTATGCCTAGAAACAGTGCCCGAAAAAGATTTAAGCCAAGGTTTAGAGGATCTCATTAGGATTATTGGACACCAAGTGGAGACAAATGTGTCTGAAATGCCATTTGGAACTGTAGTCCCTTGGATCATAATGCATTACATTTTACAAAGGGAGGAGGATCAAGGAAGAGGAAGAACTTCTCAGGAAAAAGATAAAGTAACTTGTGATGATGTACCAAACCCATTAATGGTACTTTTTTTGGCTCATGAACAGTTAGGAAATAGAGGCTGGTGTTGTAAATCTGACTGTAAATTACTTTACTTTATTCTAGATACAGTTGTGCCGCGATTACGGTCGCCATATCTTTCCAAATCTTTAGAACAAGTGTGTCAATATATGGAACAGTGTGTTTATTGTTTGTTTGGTCATCCAGGAAAGAAGAATAAAGTGAAATATTTGGTGGATCATAATGTTGCTTCTCAATCTTTGGATTGGAAAAGAGCTCAGCAATTGTATGAGATCTTCAGACCACCAAATTTACCAGCTTTAGAAGGTAAAATACCTGGTATAACTGCTGATACAGAGCAATTATTTCACCGCATCTTAGCACTACTACCTCCAGAATGCGATCCTCAGAAATATCTTCCTGATATTGAAAAATACATCAAAGGTCAAGAAGAAAAGTTGCCCGTGGTTCAGTCATTGTTACCATACAAGATGAAGGATATATACTTTTTATTAGGCGACTATTATTTCAAAAAGGAAGAAGGCACAATGGCTGTGAAGTTTAACATGTTAGATGTAATTGTGAATAATGATCGGCTTGAATCTTGGGCAGAAATATCTCTTGCTAAAACTGTGAGTTTGGAGAGGATCCTAAACTCGTGCAAGAATCTTAATAATGAAGGTGAATATCTTAATCCTGCAAAGTCAATAATACGTTGCTTTAAACGGGCTTTGCAACTAGATCCTACTCATTGCAATATGTGGATTGAGTATGGTATTTTTGTGTACACAGTACATTCATTTTGTTCTAGACTGTTGAAGCAAGCAAGCGAATCTCTGAGCATGGAGAATTTCGAATCGCTTGAAAAGCAAAAGGAAGATATGCTAGACACTACACAAAAGTGTTTTACGACTGTATTAGAAGACCTGAATAGCAGTACTGAGATTGATAAAGAAAACGAAGATTCATGGCTTCATTATTACATGTTGGGAAAAGTAGCTGAAAAAAGAAACAAAGCTCCATCCATTTATTTAAATTATTATATGAAAGGAGTTCAAAGTTTGCAAGAAACATCAGCAACATATCCATTAAAAATCAACTACAGTTCACCAACACACTTGTGCATTGAAGTCTTGGAACTTCATTACAGAATACATGCGTCCATTCTCAAATACATAGAACAGCACGAGAACAAACCAATACCGGCCTCAGTAGGAAAAGTTTTCTCAGCATGTATTGAAGAATGGAAGAATGGACCATTTTCGAAAAAACCTAGAAAGGATAATGAAATCGATACAGACACGAAATCTAATGATCCCAAAGGGCCTGTTGTTGAGCCGGTACAAGCAGCCAATATTCTGAAACGTTCCGTGAGTGACGCGGGCGAAGAATACACTAACGAAACCAAAAGACTTAGACTTGAGGCTGCGGCAGCGAAAGTTAGAAGATCGGCTTCATATGACACAGAGAGACTAGTTTCGAAAGCAAATGTGCCAACAGAACCCGTATGTCAAGCGGTGGAAAATAAAGAGCCTGTCGAACAAATTAGGAATCCGGAAGAAAAGAAGAAAGAGGAGGCAGTTACTGTTACGGAAGAAAATAAAAGTGTTTTGGAAGTACACGATGTAGAAGAAGGAAAAGTTGAGGCCACTAATAAACTAGATGATGAAAAGAAACAAGAAGGTAGCAGCGAAAAAAAAGCTGAAAGTTCAAGTAGTTCTTCTTCATCATCTTCATCAGAATCTAGCTCAAGTGACTCGAGTTCGGATAGTTCTAGTGAGTCTAGTAGAGATAGTGACACTTCCAACAAATCTGCCAATAATACTAGGCCTTTAACTGAGAATGAAATTATGCAAATCGTTGGAGATTGCTTGGATGCCTTAGAAGACTGTGCAAGTCGATTTCCCCCACATTATAAGGCGATTTACCGCTTGTGTCATTATCACTTTTATTATAAAAAGGGTAAAAACGTCGAAAGGTGCAGGGATCTTATGTTATCAAATTTTGCATCGAGGGCTGGTCAAAAATTAGGTGGATTATTCAGTGAAAGGAAATATTCCAATTTCTTTAACAATATCTGGAAGATACCAATTAATGAAGTGGATAGAGCCGGTGGATTTGCCTTTCACATGAATCGCTGTGTACTCCTCACAATGGAAATACTAAAAGAGATAGACGATCACAAAACACTACTAGACTTGAGTCTGCAGTTACAGCGACTACCAGACCCAGATAAGAAATATCTGCGCGATTCTGATAGAGAAGAATTAGCACAACAAGCCTTCTCACTTTGTGTGCAGTCACTAAAAGGACAGTTATTGAAATTCAGCCAACAAGCAGATTTGAAGAGTAATGACGTTGAACGACAAGCGCTTAAAAGCCTTATGTTAGATATTTACAGAGCATACCAGAGAGCACAAAAGCAGCTAAACTCGAAACAGTTTATCATTTTACTTATAGATGCATATAAACTAGTTGTTACCACCCCCATCGCTGAGAACGCAATATTGAAAGATCTGAGTTTGAAATATTGTCAATCACTGATACAGACCTTAAAGCAGCAAGCTACTCAGGCCAGTTTAGACAAGAGTCAAAATTACCAGAAGAAGCAAGCCGCAAAGGCTGCAGAAAGTACGAAAACCACAGTTTCTGTGACCAGTGTACCTAAGGTTGATCATAAAGCTCAATTGGCATCGACTTCTACGACATCAGCGTCTAGTTTACCGAAGATGTCTCCACACGAGATTTCAGCCGCATTTCAAAGTTACTTACCGATGTTGAACGATCCTATATTATCACAACAAACTGCTGCAGCGTTGTCTCTATCATATTTAAGCAATATTAGCGCTTTAGCTGGCTACACGTCACTGCAAAACACATTGCAGTCTTCTCTTCAAAGTCCCTTACAAAATTCCTTTCAAGCGGAATTTTATCGCCAATTTCTTGGACAAACGCTGTCAACTTACGGCATCCCTCCTGCTAAAAAGCAGAAACGTGGTCCGAAGCCGGGCCCTAGACCGACGAACCCACAAATGAAGACGACAAAATCGTACAGTACCTCGTCAATGAGTTCAGTTTCGAAGTCTGCGCCGACGTCAGTAATAACCAGTCTACATAAATCGACATCTGCACCTTTAACGCCTAGCATGGGTACGGTGTTGTCAAGTTTGCCTGCATCTATGATCGCGGGATTGTCTTACGGGCCATCCCATTCGACACAATCGCACACTAACGTTCATAGTTCAATTCCCAGTCAAGCGCACATGTCTAGCGCTTCTACAGTCAACTCGTCTATCCACACGAAGCCTCCGATGCCCCACCAGCAGGTCAGTCCTGGAAAAACATTACAGGAGAAGTTGGCCGAGCGACAAAAGAATCTGCCTTTATCAAAGTTGAATTCCCAGGAACTAAATGTTATAAACAGACTTCCTGCTTCACTGACGATTACCAAGACCGGCTCCTCGAAGCAGCCTCCTAAAAAGCCTGAAGCAAAGAAAAGTCTTCCTTTCAGTGAGGCACCTAAACCTATATCTGCCGATGAAGTTATAGTTTTAGACGATGATGATTAGTGTGTAAAATGTACGACTGATTTATGAATTTAATATTTAAATAATCCATAATAATTTTAATCACATAAGATATTAGAATTAAATGATTTATGAAATATAAGGAATTCAAATGTATAGAATTTTATTTTTGGCAACTTAGGGTCGAATCACCATTAATGTTATAAACACCATAGAGTCACGGAATTTAACCGATTTTTTTTATCAAAATTAATCATTTTGAAGTTATCAAAACAATGAGTTGTTTTATCCTTGCAGACCGACAATCTGTTCTTAATTTAATGCTGCGATCCAAGACGTGCCATTATCGCTCTTTAAATCCTGCTGCATATCTCTTTTTTGTGTTACCAAGATAAAAAAAGATGCGCCATATTTGGATTCTCAAAGGGCGATCAATGCGTACATATACTATCAACCCACCGTTGATCGATAATCTGCTTGGATGTTTGATCGACGTTCGATTGAAATACACTACAAATTTGAAACTCTACAACCGCCATAACCTAACGCCAAACGATTGATTCGACGTCGACCTCAAACAAGTTGTTGATCGATCTTCCTTCAGCGCCTATCGAGTGGATGCGGTTGGTTTATTATTCGAACTGCGTCCATCGAGCAGATGAGGGAACACTCGGAGCTAACATTGAACGTTGTAAAACGCGGCCTACATACACATTATGAAAAAAAAATACAAATAAAAATTACAGGGTGAATAATTACATTCCTTAGCTTTACTTATTTTAATAAATAAAAGACATGTTAGAATCATTATGTTTTTATTGTAAAACATTACATAATATTTAATTTATTTACAATCATAAATTACAATTAATACATATTATACTATGTTACACTACATGAACATAAAAAAATTATAGATTGTCTTTTGAAATATAACTTTTATGTTGAAAATATCTCGTTATTAAAGTACAGAAGACTGTATATATACTCGTAAGCTGTTATTATCGTAGAAACGTTTGAACTTGAAACATTCATTCATATTACATTCGCAAACTATGCACTGTTTAAACTCTGCGAAGACCAGGGTTCATTTCCACTTACTATATATATATCTATAGAAAGGAATTTGTTCGGCTGAAATCTGGTATTAGTTTCTTAGTTCAGAGTGACTCTCTAATAGTGACACGTTTTATACTGAAAATGACTCGTTCTCCACTAAAAGTGACTTGTTTCACCTCTAAAAGTCACTTGTTATCCACTGAAAATAATGCGTTCTCCATTGAAATTGACTCGTTATTGACTGAAGGGCGTTCTTCACTGATTTTTAAGATCTAATTTAGCTGGGGCGGTACAGCAACTCATTTTTGTAGATTTAATTGTGGGTATTAATTATGTAGTTGTAGTTTGTTTTCATTGTGTACTTTTATAAGGTAATCTGTGACTATAATTTATGACTTTAAGATAGCCAGTTATAACCATGCTATAGCACTCTATAGTGGTAGAAGTCCATAAGCATAAGGCTGAGATTCCAGCCGGCTACTAAGGTGCCGAAGTAGACCAGTACGAGTATGGGTAGTGGTAAGAGAAAGACGCGGGTGTTTTGAAGCACTGGTAGATCTGAAATAGATATTTAATGTTTTTTAGCTATATATATAGCTATAATGGATTTTTAGCTATAATGGAAGTTGGAATATATATCTGAGATTAATAGACTTCGGCACTGTTTGACCGATCACCATAAAAGTTGGCACATACATGTATTTTTTCATAGCGAGTTCCAACAAAGTGGATAGCATAAAAATTGCTATCCACTTTGTTGTAACTCGCCCCCAGATGGCGCTAAAAAAAAAAAGCATAGCAACGCATGCCGTGCACAGCTAGTATAGTATAATATTCACTTATTTCTATAGTGTGTCAATTAGAGCGTGTTAGCACCACCCCATTTCGACCCATGCGTGTCGTAAAAGGCGACTACGGGTTAACAAAGCTGCTATCACAAGCGCTGGGGAACTACATCACCTCCGAGAGAGTGGCCTCGCCAACCCGTTTGGCCAGGCGTGGCGAATTAAGGCCATATATCCCTTATGAACAAGACAATGTGCTTGAGGAGGGCCGTGTCCTGCACTGGATGCAATGCAAGGGCTGATTGCATTGCACTGTTCTAGAATGCGGTACATATTGGTCTTATAAGATACTTTTAAGTCTTACTTTTAAGACTTTTAAGATAAACCAATAAAAAATTTTTTTTTAAAGACCACTAAAGTCTGGGATACCAGAATGGACAACATGGCACCATTTTTAAATCGTCAGTTGAATTTGTAGTTCAGCATTACACATTTGCATAATTTTGTTTTTTTATCATTTATTTATGCATTTTGTAAATTAGCCCATCATATAATAATTGATGGAAATGATTATGTTATAAACCATAGATTAAATGGAAATGCAGCGTGCGCCCCCCCCCCCCCCCTCAGTAAGTTTTAATTTAATGAAGTTTAATTTAATAATCGACCATTTTAGAGAAGGTGACATTATTACTTGTGAATGTTGAATCAAAAAAAAGTTAAATTACATGCATTATTATCACATGTTCGTGTCATGCCGTGCAATCGGTTTTACTTCATATGATTCCACACAAGTTCAATCGCGCGCGATGTATTGGTCTTCTTTCTATCTTTCTTTCTTTTTGTCTTTTGTCTCCTTGTAAAGTTAAAATATCAAAAATATGTGTTCAACTCACTGCTGTATCCCAGGAATGTGATGTACATATAGTATATGATGGAGGCGAGCCAGAAGGAGTTGGAAACCAGACACGAGAGGAACCCGCCGTGGATTAGCAGGTCTGAAATGCGTTAAATATGTAGTCAGTAACAAGGTAATGTATACTAAATAACTTTAAGGTATCGGTACCTTAAAGTGCTTGTAACAAGGACTAAAATCTAACGGTTTTGGGTACATTAGCATGTTGCTGACTGTACACGTCAGACAGATTCGTCCGTTCACCCGCCGCCGCCGCAAGTCTCGCCGTCACCACGGTTTATGGACTTAATTATTGGTCACAAAAAACGAATCATGAGCAACCCGTTTACATAACATTTATTATGTTTAGCACTATAACAAAAGTTTGAAATCTGCCAACATTTGTCATTCTGAACTGATTGCTGATGTCCATGTGCGACACTTACTTCTTTAGTCAAAACATTTTTTTACATATCAACACCCTGAATTTGTCTTTGATATTGTGAGTTTATGACGTGAAAAATAAATAGCTGTAGATTATCATTCTTTATAAACCTATCACGCAGGTGCATCTTAATCCATGGACACCTGTTGTGCGCGCGCGAGCTCCGCGCAATCGGGGCATGAGGTGAGGTTCGGGACCGCCTCCCCCCCCCCCTCTTAACCGTCGCACGCCCTGCGATCGCCTTAATTCTAGCGGTGTCCTTGGCAAGTTTCTCGATAACACGAAACCTAGATAAGTTTTTAATTTTGTTATTTTAACATTTTGCTTGTATAGCTTGACATTTTTTTTTCTATTTAATATGGATAACAACAATGAACTCGTCAATATCAGGCATTTCACAATCTGATATTAAAGTATTTATTTAATAATTTAAATAGGGCTTTTAAGATTTTTCATTAATTTAGTATAAGTTTGTGAATAAACGAAGAGACTGATGTCTCGTCTCATTAGTTATTATACAATGGCTTTTGCATGTTCTCGAATACTGTATGTTTTAAATCTGACGCTATGTTCCTAACTTCAGAGGTTTCAACTTCAGGCTCAGCAATATTGAATCAGTTAATCAGTCAGTTAGAACATTTCTCTTTATATATAAATAATATAAATATATAAAAGGAGATATGGTGGGTTTGTATTTTAGTTTGTTGTTGATATATAACAGGGGATCTCAAAATTACTGTTTTTTTTTTCACTTTTAGGTACTTGAACTAATGTGAATTTGGACATAGGCTATGTTTGAGCTCTCTAAGTTACAGATTACAGAAATAGGCATTACTTATCGCAATTTTTTGACAAAAAAAAGACCAAGTCTAATATGCCACTTAAGCGAAGCAGGGCCCGTTGCTAGTATATAATTAGTAATTCTACAAATAGAAACGGAGAAAAAATAAAGCGAACAGTTGACTGGTATTTTATACCAGTCCACCTTTTTTACAATGTTTCCTTTTGCATTTCAGCTAATAAATAAATACTCACTGTTGAACAGCAGTATCTGGAAACAGTGCAGTAACAACAGTGGGGGGAAGAACGCATTGATGTGCACATCGAACGCGTACCCCCACTCCACGTCGACGCCCTCGGGATCGCGACGTAGGTGCTTGTTGCTTACATACCTACGAAAATAGTTTCTTGTAAAAACGGGTATTATTTATTAATACTGTTTAGGCCAGGCGGCGTATGCTGATGCGCCGAATCTTGATTTTTGTTACTTGTGCATCTGTTTGTTAGCACAGTACCTGTCCAGCCTGTTCTTGAACTGGTTCACTGAATCTGCGTCTATAACATTTTCTAGCAACTAGTTCCACTCGATGACTAGGACTACTACATGGTTCGATATACACTGTTAATAGAGTTTGGAGGTGGAGACACTACGGTCCAATTTCATTTTTTGTCCTCTTAGATGTTTATGTTTATGTACGGAGCTCCCCGTAACCGTAACTATCGCATATGTGAAATAAAACATATTCGAAACCAAATCCGAAATAAGAGTTTCCGATGTTACTACAATTTTTTTTTCATTGTAATTAGGGCGGATTTTAAACGATTGAATTAGTTTCGATAGATTTTTAAGTCTTTTTTTATGTAACAGTCTGACAGAGTCGTTGTTTGTGCTAATTACTTATTACAATTTCCTGTCTAAAATTTTCCTAATAAGATTGTTTTAAAATGATCTTATTGTTAGTGAATATCTTGTCAGTGAAACAATCAGGTGAATGATAGTTATACTTTTGTTATTATACCTAAAGTCTTTAAAATATACTTTAACTTTAGTGGTATTTTAAATACCTACAATTATTGTGATGATAGCAGTGACTGTGATTATAATTCCTTGGAAGTAGTTTCTATTAATCCCTATTAGGTTTTATTTTCCTTTGCTTTCAGTTAGTGATACATTTCTTAAAAAAACTTCATTAAACAAACATATCCGTAACCGAAATGGTATCCGATATAATTTCATACCCGTATCCGCAACTGAATATTGTATATATAAAAATAATATTGTATATATCCATATCTGATTCCAAATATAATATCCCTATCAACCCTAGTTTGTTTATACTTTTCTAGAACATAGGTTCCAAATTCGGTACATCATATTGATTACATAAAAAACTCATACAATTGCTTATAACGATTATGAATTTATGATAAATCATCTATACATACATATTATGTTACCGGCGAAACCAGATTCCAGGTTAAACTAGATTTCCCTAGGCCATACTAGTTAAGCCAAAGTGTTTTAGGATAAACTAGTTTAGCCTAGGCAATATCAGTTTGTCCGGTGACTCTTCAGCCCAAACTAGTATTGCCTAGGCAAACTGATTGGGCCGTCATGAGTGACAATATATGGAACGAAACGTGTCGGAACGTGTTAATTCGAAAATTACTACAGAGAATTGTTTTTTCTATTCATTACATGTCGTGTTGTGTAGTTATGACTTTTAAATTTTAATTGTAATATTCTTACATCTCCTTCTCTTGTGCCGTGACTGCTATATAGCATTTTCATTTTTGTATTTTTTGTTCTTTATGTAAACGTTCAGAAATCGTAAAATAGGTCAATCAAACCAATCATGTGCCAGAGCACATATGTGCGCTCCAGCAGACAAACAGTACAAAAACGAGAACGCTATATAGCGGTCACGGCACAAGAGAAGTTAAAATTGCTGTTGTATTTATATTACTATTATGGATGAACCTTCATGTAGTAAATAAACAATCTGACCAAATGCAATGGAGAGAGCAGTTTCACGGTGAAATTTTGCATTGTGAAAATCATCACATTTTAATGTTTTGACAAAGGAAACTTATTTAGAACTTATTCTACAAGTGGAGGAGGCTAAAAGGACTGAAAATAAGACACCACTACAACAAAGAAGATTAAAAAAATTGCAAACATTGGAAGCATAAAGAAACTTATTGCACGGAGTGAAGTAAAGATAAGGTATGATAAGATAAGTTAGTTACTCACCAGAAGAATGTAGACACAAGTATCCCTGCTCCAATGAAGTCAACGAACACAACAAACAGTACAAACAGCACCAGTTTGCTCCACCCCAGACCCATGCCCAGTGCAAAGCATATTGATGACACTGAAAGATAAAATTAGTGATTTGATTAATACTCTTTATATATATTAATGAAAAAGGCAGTCATCCTTTTTCCACGGTCAGTAAATAATGAATAGGATGATTTAGGAGTTAGTGTTTGGAAAAAGAATAGGATGTAAAAGTGTAAACAGATTATATATTTATAGGATAAAGGCTGTAAAAGTATAAAGAGATTATATAATTAAAGTATAAAGGGTGTAGGATTATAAAGAGATTTTATAATTATAGTGTAAAGGGTATTATAGTGTAGAAAGGTTTTATAACTGTAGTATAAAGGGTGTACAAGTCTCCAAATTTGATATAAAAGAATATTACACAATTTTATGAATTTACTGGCCATTTATGTGAATTATAGACATAACAACTACTTCCAATACCAGACTATAATATCCCACTGCATGACATACGGCCGAGGATTACAATCACAAAGATGTGAAGTTTCTGGTAGCAATATTTCAAACATTTTATGTCAGTAATATTATTTACAAAAAAAATAGTACAAATTTATCAATAAACATATTACCTATATGGGATTTTATGTAAATTTTCCAATGTTACAATTGTAAATAAATATAATTTAGTACATGAAAATAATAAAGGCTTTTTTATTTATTTTATCTAGTATATGAAAATTTATATTAAGGAATAAATATTATTCTTTCATTAAAATTGTAATATTTTTAGAGAAATAATATTCTTGCAATTTGTTCAAAATAGTTATCTACTCTTTTTGTTATAGGCAAGATAATATAACAATGTAATACTCACACAGTAACCACATACACAGCAACACAACAAATGCTGGGTCATCTCGAGCAAACTGTGATTTTGTATCTGGAAACAATACATAATTATAATATTATATACATTAATTGCATAAGTAAAGAATTCAAACTGTGAACATTATTTTATTGTAATTGAGTAAAAGGTAATATAATTATCAACATTCATATAAATGATAACTAAATACATATATAACAATAATATAAAGTTTTGACATATTATTATACATTATTATTTTTTATGACAAGTAAAAATTATATATATTTTCTACATACTATACCATAGGTGTTTGTATTTCAACTGCTGGATAGTGGCTTCTCTAAAAGCCCACCACAATACACAAACTTCCACTCTTTCAATATTTTTTTGCAAAAACAAATTATATGATATGCTTATATATTATTAAATTGATAACAATGTACTTATTTTGTCCATTGATATATTCTGTGTGACTGAAGTTGTTTAAGGCTGTGTGATGAAAGAAACAAAAGGAGGTAACATCGAAAATATTACTTTTAACAGCTTTTTACCAGCAGGATAACGCGATAATATGCTTTGCCGTCAAAATGTATACTTACGTTTCCTATAATTGAAGTTTCTGAACACTTTCTGTGGCGCGATGAATAAGTAGACCATTTGCCAAGCCGCGAACTCGAAGTCCATTTGATTGAATTTGAACAGTCTTCTCAGGTATTTGTACCGTTTAACAGCAGCACTAGCAGTAGTGGGTTGGTAATTAGCTGGAGCTGGTAAAGGAGACGTACTCCTTGGATAGTTAGTCAAACTAGGAGTAGGTGATGTGGAGTACTTCATCTTTGCTGTTGTTTTCGAACGTTTTTAGGTAACAGTTCAGTGGCAAATTGATTTATTGAGGTCTCGTTGTGGCTTTTATTGATTATGTTGTAGTTTTCATGGCTTTTAAGTTTAATTAGATGTTTATTTTTATTGCAATAACACAATCAACCCGAATGATTAGTCACGTCATGTTGCAGCTGTCAAAAGTGTCGAACTGGTGTCATTTTGAAAGTTGTAACAAACGTTCAGAAATTATTATAGAAACTGAGCGCTGGGTGCGCTTTGAAGCGCTTCGTATTAAAACAACAACAATGTTTATCGATTTATTTATTTACTAAATTTCTATTATTAGTAATTTTATTTACATCATATACAAACTAAATTACTTTCGAACTTATTTAACTAATTGTATAAGTTTACAAATAACAGTCCATAAAATGTTAACTTTTATCATTATCATCACATTTTTTTCAATTCCCAATTTTAATAAAAGAAAATAAATAGAATGCTGATTTGGAGCAATAAATTATGATGCCACGGATTCTTTAATTACAAAGTAGTAATGGCAAAAATCTAAACGCTATTTATTACTTGGTAACTGAATTTATGACGGTAAAAGTAAAAAAACTAATTTAAAATTAAATTAGTTTTTGCTGTAACCAATTCAAGTAACTAGTGATCCTGGTATAGACTCCCGGATATCCAGGCTCTCCACACTTGTTGCCGAAGGATACTACTCCGATTTGTGTCCACCGCCCGTTCGCTAGTAGCATCAGGGGTCCGCCAGAGTCACCCTGGAAAAGAAAGCGAGAAGTTATAAGTTGAATGGTATTAGCTTTGTTCGCGGTAAGGATTCAGAACGAATTCTTATAGTACTGAACTAATTTGGAATCGTAGTAGAGCGCATGTGCGGTTATAAACCGATTCGTGATTTTTATTTCCGCGAACGATTTCGGAACCAAACTGCGTACGATCTACTGTCATCGGCAGTGTTACCAACTCTCAAAAATATTTATCCCTAAAGCTTAAGTCAAAAACCCCCAAAATCGCCCCAATTACTTAGAAATCCCCCTAAAAAAATATATAATAAAAGAAAAAATATAAATTACTAAAATGCAATGAAATTTCTTTACCTTTTAAATCTGGATCTGTTTCCCAAATCTACGTGTACTTCTGACTGTACATTTTTTTATTTTTAGTTTCTTTAGGCATCATTAACAAATTGCTTGTCGGCACAGCAGTACAACAACAAAATCGAATTAAACAAGTAAACAATAATCAACGTACATATGTATTTCCAGTAAGCATAGGCACAATAACCACCAGTCACCACAGAGTAGTTGTAATATATTTGTACTAGATGTCGTTAAGTCGCTAGGTCAACAAATAAATATGATTAGCTATTATAGTTTGGATTGTCCCAGGGCCTATACTTTCACATAATATATGAAAAATATACATTCAAAAAAATATATGAAGAGTCAAAAAATCCCTAAAAATACCCCTAAAAATATAAAACCCCTAAAAAAAACCCATCCCACTTATTAAGTGGACACACCAAAACACATTACTCTTATTAGAGTATTATATAAACTTATTTATATAAACAACAAACAAAACTAACCATATTTTATTTAACCCTTAATAAATTAATAAAATTTATATTTTATTTAACTATTTAACCAGTTTATTAGTTTCTAACCAACTGAATATAGCCGCAGCATGTATGTCAAATGTCGTTAGGTAAAAACTGCGCATGTCTGGAACTACGATTCTTGCCAAAGTTATAGAACTGATAGAACTAATTCTGAACCGATCCTGAATCGAGTTCGACGGTTCCGCGAACACAGAACTGTAACTAGAAATTCTGAACTGTGTGTTCCGCGAACGGCATTATTTGAACTGCGCATGCGTATAGTTCCGAATCAGTTCTGAATCCTTACCGCGAACGAAGCTAATATTCTGTGGAAGTAAAGTTTTAAGTAATTGATTTTAAATATTAGGGGTTAAAGTATGAAATTGCCGATTTGTACTGAAAAATTAAAACTCGTTTTTTTCTAAAATGTAACATATTTATTTAATCAAAATATTTACCCTCATTATCTATACATTGTTGCCATCTAATCGGAAGTTCATTTATGCCTTTGCGATAGAACTCTGGGGATGTAGATTCGACAAACTGTGTGACAGCATTTTGTACTGCCTCTTGGGAAGAAAAATTTTTACCACGTAGAAAATTGTCCAAATCACGAAAAAAATGGTAGTCCGTTGGAGCAAGGTCTGGCGAGTACGGAGGATGACGTGAGGTTTCTAACTGCAGCTCCTGTAGAGTTACAACGGTTTCTCGTGCAGTGTGAGGTCTTGCGTTATCATGAAGCAATAATGGTGAAGATCGATTCACGAGTCGGGGCTGATTCACTGCTAGTTTCGCCATCATTGTTCGAAGTTCGGCACAGTAAGCATCTGCTGTTATTGCTTGACCAGACCTGAGAAAGCTATAGTGAATAACACCATGAATAGACCACCAAACAGTTACCATTACCTTTTTATTGGTAAGCTTTGCCTTAGGGAACTGTTGCGGCGTTTGACCTGGGGTCAGCCATTGCATTTTTCGCTTTCGGTTATCGTAAAGAATCCACTTTTCGTCACATGTCACAATTCGATCCAATATTCCTTCATTTCTGTACCGATTCAACAAGGCAACGCAAGTTTCAACACGCGTTTCTTTCTGCAGATCAGTCAAATCATGAGGCACCCATTTTTCATATTTTTTTATTTTATTGATTTGATGCAAATGAGTCAATATTGTAGGTAAGGTAACGTTAAACCATGCCGCTAATTCCTGGGTAGTTTGACTCGGATCGGCTTCCACCATCTCCTTCAATTCAGCGTTATTCACCTGTGTGGGCGGTCTTCCACGTGGTTCGTTCTTCAAGTCGAAGTTTCCATTACAAAAGCGTTTAAACCAAAAACGCACGGTTCGTTCATTAGCAGTCTCCTCTCCAAACGCAGCATTGATATTGCGAGCCGTTTCTGCCGCGTTAGTTCCGCGTCGGAACTCGTATTCAAAGATTACTCGGATTTTCGAAATATCCATCTTTCCCGTCTAAGCTGAATAAAAAAAACAATTGAAAGTCGAAAATCGAATGTTGCACATTTTTTAAAACCAGAACCTCATAGGATCATGTGAAAAAAGTTTCACTCGACAATCTCACACCATGAAGGTTTTATGTCAATTCAAAGTATCTATTACTATAAAACGGCAATTTCATACTTTAACCCCTATTATGTACTTCTTTTTTTGACTTATGGTATTGACGTAAAAGCAAGAGAATGTTTTCTACTTGAAACTGTTCTGCTTAGAGTCTGCTGTTTCAATTGAACCATTGTATGCAGACGGCACACCCATAGCCCTATGGTATCATTTAAAGTTTGACTACTATAAACCATATGAAAGAACGATAATTTAATAAATGATGGTGTTCCCGTCAGTTGTGCAAAAAGTCCAGGCTTCGATTCCCGGTTTTTGTTTGAAGACTAAAGAAAAAAGTTTAAAGTCAAGTGCTGGATCTAGGGTCGAATCTTTGTCTATAGACACAGAGAATTCTAGTGTGGTCCATTGAATATAATATTATTTATTTAATATCAACTTAATTGATGCACAATGCACAATTGACCTCGATGGATAGCCCTACAGTTTATCTTAGCACCATCCATCGTATTCCATGAAGAGTTTATGTTATAACTTTTAAGTTGACCCCATACTTGGCAAGCGTCCACGCCTCCTCTAGCGTACCCGGCGCAAAGAAACGCTTCAGTGATGGGCTGGAAGTAAGCCCTGTCACAGTCTTCGTTCTTCCACACAGGTAACTTGGCTTCCAGTTGTCTGGAGCTCTCTCCTCCACCATAGCGAGTGGTACCCCAACCCACCACAGTGGCGAGGGTCCCGTCGAACTGGTTGCGCGAGAGATCACCCGTTGGAAGGCAGATGGGAATCACATATTTTGATTTTTGGACATTATCTGAAAAGGAGAAAATGTACATTTAGAAAGACTGAAGTCAGTCAGTGACAGACGATCCAAGTGTTTTCTTTAATTCTCAGGATCAACTGTCTTCCAAGTGCCTACCAAGTAGGGTTATTTTTTTACAGAAAAAAGGCCGCAGACGAGCACACTCCACCCGATGGTAAGTGGATACTGTCGTCCATAGACATCCGCGATACATGCCAACATCAGTCCAGAATGACAAACGTTGGCACGCCCCCGAATGCTCAGCCTACCTTTGCAGATTAAGGAATGGACTGAGAAAATGGGGAGGGATAGGATGGGATTGTAATGAGCTCTGGCTCATCTCACTAACTACCGAAACACGTACGTACATTGGGAAAATACGATAAAGTAGGAAATGCAATACATTTCAAGGTAGTCTTCTGTTAGAGAGGGGTAACGTGGCCAGTCGAGTCCCAGTATCTGTGGGAATGTAGCATGCACTCTCCCCCTACTACAGGGTATTCGGCATTAGAGTAAGAGCTGATTGTAGATCATTGCGCGACCCTGTAAAACTTATATGGCCCAAGGTCACTTCCGTAAATTCACAGGCGATAGTTACTCAAGACGAGGCATAGGTTACGGGTTACAGTGGACTTTATCATACAGAAGATAAGCGACATATTTAGCTACCTTTGAAGTGATGTCTAAACAGCACAGCATTGTTATCTATAGTCCCACCATTAAGATTTGAAAGATTAAAGTTTAAGGTTCTCCATTCAACATAACAGGATCTCTGTGACTAATGGGTGTCCTCAGCTCGGTAGAACATTTGTAGCTCGTTGGTACTATATTCATTTAGTTGCAGAATTTGTTTGAAAGTATTGATCAGTCAACATCAGTAACAGCGACGTCGTTATAATAGCTTGGAGAAATTGACATGAGCTCTTACTTCGGTGACGTTTAGCATGACCGGGCGTGGCAGCCTATCGTCTCTCGCCAGGTTCATATCATTAGGTCTTCATCAGGAAACCCAATGAACTGTTCTGATTACAGATGTTCACTGACGTACCTGTTTAATATAATTAGTCAGAGAAACTCACCAGCGAGAACGAGTACAGCAATGTCGTTATAATAGCCTACTTTGGAGAACTTGTCATGAGCACGCACTTCGGTGACTCGCAACGTGACCGGGCGGGACGGTTCGTCGTCACGTGCCAGGTCCACGTCTCCAAGCCGTACGCTGAACTGTCGGGCGGGGAAACTGGAAAAACATACACTGTTGACAGAAAATAATATTCCTCAATTAAATTGCCTTTTTTATTCGTTATTTATGCCAACGTCCAGATATCACAAAGTTTCTGCTGAAAATCAGCGATGTTTTCGCGGGCACACAACTGAAGCCTGACACGCAGGCAACAATAAAACTATTCCCATACTAAAAATGTTATACCTGTTGCATAAATTATAATCTGTGCTCTATGGTCTATATATGTCTATGGTTGTGATTAATTAGTCTATGGGTTCTCCCAATAAATGTTTCACGTGCAATGTAACACCGAGTTTTTATTTAAACAATTAACCCAGCAGCCCTGCACATATCTAGCAAATATGTGACAGTGGCGACGAGGATAAAAAGAAATCAGTGAAAGTTTTACGTGTTACGTCCGTAAACTACAAGAAAGATAGTAGAATAATTTCGTCTTGTTACGTCGGACGAAATTTCACAAAATGGCGGCTGCTGGGCTCTCACTGCCTGAGTTTTCAGCTGCAAAATGCACATTTAAGGTGTACAAACAGGTGTTTGAAAACAAAATGAAGATCCACGAGGTGGATGAAACGAAGTGGTCACAATATTTAATCTCGTTTATAGGTTTTGACATGGTCACGTTGCTATCAGAACTCTGTTTCCCGGAAACACCACAGGATAAAACGTATACTGAATTAGTGGAACTTGTTGAAAAACACTTGGAGCCACAGCAATCAGAAATCGCGGAAACATATAAGTTTATGAAACGTGAACAGTTGGCAAACGAGTCAATCTCTGAGTTTGTGGCGGCATTAAAGAAAATGGCACAGACGTGCAACTTTACCACACATTTAGAAAGATGTCTAAGAGATAAATTCGTTCATGGATTAAAGAGTGAAAGCATAGTTAAAAGATTATTTGGTGAAGAAAATTTAACGTTTGCAAAAGCCGTGAAGATAGCAATGAGCATGGAGCTGGCGGAGAAGGGAGCAAAATTAATAACTGCTGGCAGTTCTGGGCAAGAAAGCTCAGACATACACAAAATAAGTAAAAAACAGGTGAACATTAAATGTCATTGCTGCGGGAAGATGGGGCATGTAAAACCCCAATGCAAATTTAAAGAGGAAGAATGTTTTAAATGCCACAAGAAGGGGCATATGGCAAGTGTTTGCAAAGCAAACAGTAACAAAACTTTCAAACCCATGAAATTACTAATGATGAAGAATTTTCTGTTATGCAAGTTAGTGAAGTACAATTGAATAGTGAATTTGTGGGTGATAGTTATGATTTGTCTAGTTTATTTCAGAAAACAGAGAGTCAATTAAATATTAACAAAGTGGTATCAATAGATGAGAAGCGTCCAAGTCCTTGGTATATAACTTTAAAAATTAATAATGTAAATATATCATTTGAAATTGATTGTGGATCAGATGTCACGTTAATGCCTGAATCTATGTTCATAGCATCCTTTCCTAATTTAAAATTATTTCCATGTAACCTAAAGCTATCAGGATATGGTGGTAACAATATCACTGTATTGGGTAAGACAAATGTAAATATTAAAATTATAAATGAAAAATACTTAGCAACATTGATTATTGTCAAAGATGGTAAAAAGCCATTGTTAGGTAGGGATTGGCTGAGTGCTATGAAAATTGATTGGCAAACTTGTATGAAACGGTGCAATTTAATTATTCACCAAGATTCACAAATTAAACTTAACAATTTAGTAGAAAAATATAGGGATATATTTTCAGGGGTTCCAGGCGAAATTAAAGGTACTGTAGGAACTTTAAAATTAAAAGAAGCTAATATTAAACCCATTGCATTTAAACCAAGAAGAATAGCTTATGCTGTAAAAAATTTAGTTAAAAAGGAGCTTGACAAGTTATGTACCGAAGGTAAAATGTATAGAGTGACAAATAAAGAAACAGGCACATGGGCTACACCCATAGTGACCATCATTAAAGGACCTCATAATATAAGAATTTGTGGGGATTACAAGGTAACAATAAATCCATTTTTGGAGGTGCCAAATCATCCAATCCCTGTCATTGAAGACATTTTTGCAAAATTAAATAAAGATGATCAAAGTGTTAAAACAGTATTTAGTAAAATTGACTTAAGAAAGGCATATATGAACAGGCGAATGGATGAGGAGGCACAAAAGCTTATGACAATTACCACACCATGGGGGTTGTATAGACCAACGTTCATGATGTTCGGTATGTCACCTGCTCCACAGGAATGGCAAGATTTTATGGATGAACACTTTAATATGCCAAATGTATATTGTTTCATTGACGATATTTTGGTTGCAAGTAGTGATGTGGATTGCCATTTAAAAACTTTAGAGTGTATATTTCAAAAACTTAAAAATTTAAATATTAAAGTAAATAAAGAGAAAACTGTGTTGATGTCCCCACAATTAGAGTATTGCGGGCATGTGATTGATAAGGAAGGCATTCACAAGACACCAGGGCACATCAAGGCCATATTGGAAGCACCACAACCTGAAAATATTAAAGAATTACGTAGTTTCCTTGGCACTATTAATTTTTATCATAAATTTCTAAAGAATGCTGCTGAAAATTTAAAACCTTTATATACATTACTAAAGAATTCAGAAAAATGGGTATGGTCTAAGCAACAAGAACTAGCATATGAATGGGCCAAGAAAGCTATTGTATCAGAGCAAGTATTAATACATTATAATCCAAAGCTACCAGTTGTATTGAGCTGTGACGCTTCCAAGTATGGGTTAGGAGCTTGTTTAGCTCATGAAATTAGGTTAGGTAATAATATTGTTGAACGCCCTATTGTTTTTGCAAGCAGAACACTCAATGAAGCAGAAGTAAAATATTCACAAATAGATAAAGAAGCCTTAGCCATTATATGGGCAGTTAAGAAATTTGATTTGTATTTAAAAGGTAGAACATTTACATTAGTTACTGACCATAAACCACTGATATCTATATTTAATCCAAATAAAACAGCTGGTAGTATATATGCAGATAGAATGACTAGGTGGGCATTAATTTTATGTAATTATAATTATGATATAAAGTACAGGACTTCACAACATAATGCTGCAGCAGATTTTCCATCTAGGTTACCAATTAAAAATAGTAATGAGGAGGATAAAATTAATCTGGAAGGCAACATTAACAGCATTGTGTTGGATAATCCACCTGTAACTTTATCTGAAATTGCCAAACATACTCAGAAAGACCCTAATTTAAGCAAGGTTTGTACTTACCTAAGAGAGGGCTGGCCAAAGTTGATTAATAGAGAGTTATGTAAATTTAAAGGCAAAGAAACTGAGTTATATATAATTAAAGATTGCATTTTATGGAGGGATAGAGTAGTTATACCTGACAGTTTAAAGGATAAAGTTTTAACTGAACTGCATTCTGGTCATTTGGGTATTAATAAAATGTTATCTTTAGCTAATAGTTGTTTTTGGTGGCCAAACATCACAAATGATATAAAAACATTAACTAATAATTGTGCAGGTTGTATCCAAAATAGGAACTTACCACCTATCAAACCTATACATAGATGGGAGTGGCCAGAGGAGCCATGGAAACGTATTCATGCTGATTTTGCTGGTCCATTTTTAGGGCATATGTGGTTAATCATTGTAGATGCACACTCAAAATGGCCAGAAGTAGTTAAAATGAACAATATTACCTCCAGCAGTACAATTAAATGTCTACGTAGTATTTTTGCTAGATTTGGTCTACCGGAACAAATGGTGACTGATAATGGTCCACAATGGACATCTGAAGAGTTTAATACTTTTTGTAAGAATAATAATATTAGACACATATGTACTGCACCTTATCACCCAGCCAGCAATGGCTTAGCAGAAAGGGGGGTTCAAACCTTCAAAAGGGCCATGTTAGCATATAAGTTTGATAAAAATTGTTTAGATCATAGTATACAGCATTGGCTATTAGCTTATCGTACAGCACCACATGCCACAACAGGCAAGGCACCATGTGAGTTAATGTTCGGTAGAAAACTCCGTACACGTTTATCTTTAATAAAAAAAGATGTAATTATTCCTCGGCAGTTGATTTGTAAGAAACCTGTAAAGCAATATTTGCCAGGTGATAAAGTACTGATTGCATCATATGATAACTCTCAAAAACGGTTAGATGGTGTTATTGAAAAACCAGTAGGAAATGTTATGTATGATGTGCACACTGACAAAGGCATACTCACCAGGAATGTTACTCAGTGTTTGCCTAACTATAGTTTACCTAATGAAAGTGTATTGGAGCAAGAAAAAGAATCAGAGAAATTAGAAGTAAATAAGCCGTTAATTAACAAAGAAATACAAAGTAACATTGCTAATTCTCCTATTCTAGTGCAGCCAGAAGTGCGTAGAAGTGCACGTACTCATAAGCCTGTTCAGAGACTTGATTTGTAGTAATTTAAAAATTTAATAAAAATTAGAAGAGAGGAGTGTTGCATAAATTATAATCTGTGCTCTATGGTCTATATATGTCTATGGTTGTGATTAATTAGTCTATGGGTTCTCCCAATAAATGTTTCACGTGCAATGTAACACCGAGTTTTTATTTAAACAATTAACCCAGCAGCCCTGCACATATCTAGCAAATATGTGACAATACCCTATCTATACCATTGTTTATTCGTGAGGGACTTGTGATGTAATTGTATAAACGCTTTTCCTTTCTTTCCGTTAGTACGAGTATAACATGGCTTTTCATATCACTCCCTCGTCTGTGTCTTTTCACTGCCCCACACGATTCTCTTATCCAGCTACTACCAGCGATATTCTTTAAGTCATCAACTAACAGACGTCTAAAGCTATGGTTAACGGTAAGTGTGTTAAACCTCCAAAAGTGCCTGTCATTACAAAAAAAAAACTTACGGTCTTTGTTTGGAGTCCCTCGTACAATGGGCTGCGGTGAGTACATATCTGACCCCCACTAGAGTTCCTCCACACCAGAACTCTCTTCGATTGCTGCCGTGCAGGTAGATGGCTGCCATCCAGGGCCACGCGCCCGGTTTAGACTCGGTTCCACCAACAATGCGACCGCCTTCGTCTTCCCTTTGTCCACATTCTGTAAAATAAATGTTGGTCTATTGTCATTGTCATTGTATCAGACTATAACATTCCACTGCAGGGCACAGGCCTCCCCTAGTAAATCACTGCGGGGGTTTCGGTCCCTAGTCCACCACGTGGGCCCAGTGCGGATTGGAGGTCTGTAAATATTACACTGTAAATTGAAAGAAAATAATCATTTTTCGGTTTTTACCGTCACATCTCCTGATATCGTCGTGTGGTTCATTCACACTTTCTTGGCATAGATCGTTGCGAACTGCGCTATCACCAAGACACTTTATACCGCAAATTCTAAAGTTGTCAATGAACTGCGAGTTGAGATGTTTCCGCTATGCTAAGACATAGGATTCTTCTAGAGAACTGTGAACAGGATTCTGTGAACTGTGATCACTCACCATTATGTGCCCCGTCTGCTCGTCTGCCATTTTTTGTATAAAAAAATATAGCAAAGCATAAGAAGAAAATCGTATTGATAAATATTGTGCAAACTTAGTCCCGCGAAATTCGTAAATGAGCTTAATTAGAATATAATCTATTATAGAAACTCAAAGTTCATGTCTAGCTTTTAAGTACGGAGTTCTAAAACCGATTGTCGTTTGTTAGTAGTTCTGTAACGGCGTTCGGAGTTTCTATTTTTATACGTTTAAAAACGACTTTATTGATTAGTGAAAAAATTATACTTGCCATTGATATCGACGATGTTGGAATAGTTTGCAAGGAAAGGCGGCGGTACTGTGAAGAATGTGGACGTCGGAGGTGGTCGTGGCGTTGTTGTCGTAGTTGTAGTGGTCGTGGTTATTGGCTTGGGCCTTTTAGTTGTCAGCACTAAAATGGCAGACGGTTTGTTTGTCGTCGGTGGTTTTTGAACTGGCCTTTGTATTGTCACTGGTACTAAGTATGTCGGTTTACTGGTTGTAGCCACTACTGGTTTCTCTGGCACAGGAGAGGCGATTATAGCGTTCTTTGGACAACATACTCCAGGGACGAATAAGTCTTTGAAGCAAAGGGATTCTCGAAGGTTCACCAAGTTAAGAAGTAGTTGAGGACAATTGCTCAAGTCTTCACAGATCCCCTCCTCGCCTTCTGGAGTCGTACAATATTTGGCATCGCCCTCATTGTTATGTACAGCTATTTTTGTGATTGGTGCTTCAGGCAGAACCCTGGGAAGCGCTTTCTTTACTATAGGAGCGATTTTGTCCGTGACGTTTCTACCGAGAACATTCTTGCTGATCGTGTAAAGGGCTTGAGGTAGCTGTTTCAAATTAGGGTCAGATTCATTTTTGTCATTTTCATTGACCATATCAACGAGGTAGTGGCCTACAGTGTTTATGGCACCGAGTGTCTCGGATATTCTTGTAAACGCTGACTCTGAAAGTAGTCTTCCATTGTTTTGGTTTTCTCCAGATTCCGAGCTGATCAAATCAAATGAGGATCTGGTGTCGTAATGCGGTGGGAATCCTTGGAAATTTTGTATAGGTCGCGGATTGAAAGGACCTTGATTGTAGGAATATTGTTGGTTAGGCTGTGGGCCATTGTAATATGATATCTGAAGAGAGTCTGGCGATCTTTTCCTTGGTGACGAGAACTGGTGCCAGGGTGGGTTTCTCGGTTGTATATGTGGATTTTGCCAATCAGCCGGGGTGTGCACGAAGCTGACTGAAAATTAAACTCTAAATGTATTAGAAGTTTATGTCCATTATTGGAGAGTGATTATATTGGTTAATTTAGATAAGGACATTGATGCATACCTACCCGGGTGGTGAACGGGATGCTGGCATTTTACTTGTGATGTGAGAATACCTGGAAAAAGAAAATAAATGATTGATAAAAAAAAAAAACTAATTAAATTCAAAGATGTTTGATATAATATTGAAAAAGAGACACTTTTTCAATTCAATACTATAAAGTCTTCGATAATAAGGAAATGGGACTTGAAAAGTGTCGCCAACACTTTTGTTGGCCACACAACGCCAACGGTGTCAAATTTTCATGTTGAAAACAGGAGGTAGAGTTCAAAGGACCCGCAGAGATGCTTGAAACTTAAATAAATAATTATTTTTTATATTTAAAGAAGGGAATTAAGCTCGGGCATACACAAGAGAATATTTGAAATTAAATGCAATAGAGAAATTTCGCAAATACAACCCACCTGATGGTAAGTGGATACTGTAGCCCATAGACATCCATGATACATGCCAACATTAGTCCAAAATGACAAACGTTGGCACGCCCCCGGATGCGCTGCCTACCTTTGGATATACGAATGGATTTGGAGAAAGGGTTGGGGAAATGGGGAGGGATAGGACGGGAATGGGCTCTGGCACATCTCACTCGCTACCGAAACACGTACGTACATTAGGGAAATAAGATAAAGTGGGTAATGCAGTACATTTCAAGGTAGTCTTCTGTGAGAGAGGGGTAACGTGGCCAGTCGAGCGTGCCCAGCGGCTGTTGGATTGCAGCGTGCACTCTCCCCCTCAAACTCATTGTAGGTGTTGTAAAAGCCGACTAAAGGATAATAAATCCGTTACCACAAGATCTGAGGAATTACACCACCTGTAAAAGAATGGATCCGCCAATCCCGCTTGGCTGGCGTGGCGCTTCAAGGGCATGCATCCCTAATTTATAAGACAATGTGGCCTATGTTAAACTAAACTGTTAAACTAAACTAAACTAACTGTTAAACTAAAGGCAGGCGGGTTTGGGCACAGTTTTTAAACCTAATTTGGCCACGGCTTCGGTTAATTTAGCTTCGGCCACGTGGATCAACTTCACGAAGAAGTATTTGCCAGTAGTGAATGAATGAGAAGGGCCTAAGTTCGTGTGTGGAGCAAACTTTAGGATAGTTTTATATCGAATAATGGAGAAGCACAGGTTTATGAATGGATTTAATTATTATATATTTTTTGTTATATGATTTTCTTAGAACAATCAAATATTCAATAACCTTGTCATAATATGTGATTTTATCCACGATGGAATGGAGACTGTACGACACGGTGGCAGATTGCATTCGACTACCGGTGATTGTCAACAAAACTAGTTTACGCTTGTACTTTACCCTTTTAAAGGATTTTGTAATTAGAAGTTCTGTAAGTAACCTGTTTTTAAGGATTTTAATTTCATCCTTTTTTATAGAAATCGGGCGGCAGAATTTTACACTTGGTGGTAAGTAAATATTATCGCGCTACGATACGATATCCGCAGTGCATGAAAACATCAGTTCAGATGTTCAGAATGACAAAGCACCCGGATTCCTTCCTTTAGAGATTTAGTAGCAATGGATTTGGGCAATGGGTTGCGAAAATGACGGGGGATGAGATAAGATGCAATGGGAATGGTTTCTGACATATCTCACTCGTTATCTAAACACATTGGGGGAATAGGACAAAGTGGTGAATGTTCAATGACAAAATGAAAGTGGTGGTGACCCATATTTCACCGCAGTGTTCTGAGAGAGGGGTAACTTGGTCCGTCGAGTGCGCCCAGGGACACTTGCAATGTGCGCTCTCCCCCTCCATAATGACTTTATCGCTATCAAAATGTACCTAACGCTCCACACAGAGAATGTACCTAACTCGAAATCTTATTTTTTGAAAACATCGATTAAAGACAGAATGAAACAATATGATTAGTGTGGTAATTTATGGTGGTGAGTCAGTAGAAAGTTTTTACGCAAATATGCGCCGGGAGGTTGCGCAATGCGTTCTTGGGGTTTTTTTTCTTTTATTTTTTCCGCTTGTTTTGGGTTATCGCGTGTGGGAGAATGGGTCGTTTGCCTTATTTTGTGCTGGTCGAGGCTCTGATGTTCTTATTTGGCGCATTCTTGCGTAATTATTTTGTTTACTGTAACTCTGTTAGATGTGAGAGTTATAGAATTTAAAACAAAATAAACGTTTAAATTTAAACTTTTAAATGATAAAAATATAGTTACGGTCTTGCAGAACGTAACAGAATGTATACCTACCTAATTTACAAGAGAATTATCAAAATCATACCAAAGTACTAGGAACTACTAGGAAACTAGGATCTACTACTAGGATCTACTAGGAAAGGTAACCAGCCCTTTTTTACTTGTTTCGTCGATTGCTCTCCAGGAGACGAACACATTATCTTATGTATAAGGGATGTATACCTCTAAAATGCCACGCTAGCCTAGCGGGTTGGCGAGTCCACTCTTACAGAGGCGGTGTAGTTCCTCAGCGCTTGTGGTAGCGGCTTTGTTATCCCTTAGTCGCCGCGACACGACACCCACGGGAAGGGATGGGGTGGTGCTATGCTAAAGCCGGCCATTTCCTCATTTTCATATTTGCCTCGTGATGGCTCATTTACACAAGGAGAGATTCTCGAACGTAGGTCAAAAGCTAGTTTATTATCATCTGATCACTGTTATCCCTGTTATTATCGAGTTTTTGTCATCATGTTAACAGTCAGTTGTAGGAATTGTATGTAATTTGGTCGCATACGAGAATCGTATACAATATCGACCGTTCGAGAAACTCTTGCTATGTAAACGAGCGTTTATTTTTTATTAAATTTGAAAAGTCTTTTTAATATCAGTTCGTTTCCTTCCCTGATTATCGAATGACATAATGACATGAAATTTCAAATACAGTCAACTATCTTATTGAGTGTTATTCAATGTCAATAGTTTATTGTTGCGCAACGATTGACCTCGATTATATTAGTTTGGAAAATACGCCTCATTTAAATTATTCCCGCGTGAATCGAAACAAGAAAATATGAATATATAGTACTATTGTGTGGTTGGACAGGGCTCGGAAAGCTCCACTATGTTTGCCTAAACGTATGTTTTCTAAAAAGTCCCCTTCGTCTAGCGCGGCTTTTTTATTTTACTTGACTTTATTTTTATTTCAATTTTACTTGTCTAGCGCAACTCGTGACTATGTTTGGTGTAACCCGGCCTAAAGGTCGAGTAAAATAAAAAAAGGTAAATATACGCCATTAAAACCCTGTTAATAGTTAAAATATGAGTGAAAAATGCGAAAAAATTAGAATAAACAGCTAAGACAAGCCCCTAGGAACTGGCCCTGAGAAAAAGTGGGCTCGCCAACCCGTTTGGCCATCGTGGCCTTTTAAGGCCCTACGTCCCTCATGCACGAGTCAATGTGCATGAGGAGGCAGGCCCACGACCAGCAGTGGACACTGAAAGGGCTGGTTGCACTTGCATAATAAACTTTTCTTTAAAAGGTAACATTGAATGTTTGCGAAATAACAACCGCTTGAAACGCGTCTGGGGCTTTACTGTTTCATCACGACTAGATTTCTACCTGTTTTTCCGGCATAGATACATACCTCGTAAAATATAATTGAATTCGCCTTATGTAGTTACACGTGTTTCACTCCACTTAGTTGCGAATAAAAAAACTTGTTATTAAACTTTAAATGAAAACAAAAATTGGTATTTAACTTGTTAACTGTCTAACAAACTACGGATTCGGGGAATGTATGCACATTTTACGGTACAGGAAATGTATGTAGGTACCTTTTATGGTACAGGGAATGTATGTATATTTTTCACTTTGTTCCATTTCTCCAATTTATGTACGTGTTTCGTTAGTGAGTGAGATATGCTTGGGCTCATTTTCATTCCATCCTATCCCATCTCTTCCCATTTTAGATTCCTAAATCTTTACCGGTAAGCCGAGCATCCTGGGGGGCGTGCCAAGGTTTGTCACTATGGACTAATATTGGCAAGTATCGCAGATGACCATGGTAGGCAGTATCCATTTACCTACTACCAGATGGATTGTTGGCCCGCCTGTCGAAACTTTTTTCTATAAAAATAAAACCGATTGTTTTTCCGAGAGTACAAACCTCGAACCTTTAGCCCAGTAAGCAGGATCCCTAGCAACTTGATTAATCGGTGTTCAATTGTTTTTTAAAAAGAAGGTGACAAACGTATAGGTAGTACAGTAGTAAGTGGATACTGTCGTCCATAGACATTTGCGATACAATCGTATGTATGTGAATATCAATAAATTGTAATTATTTGATATCTTATCCAATCAATCATACAAGCATAGAAATACATACGTTTAGAACACAGTCGAATAATAGAAAACAATATAATCTTTAATCCGTGAATTTAATCCGATTTGCAATGTCATTTGCAACAATGCCTTGGATCCGGGTTACATAAGTGCGCGGGCGCCGATGCGAAATAACGTCATCGGCTTTCACTATCACTCTGTACTACTGACAAACAAACTTAACTTTGCGAGTGGTGAAATAAGGAACTGTCATTTCGCGTTTGGATTTTTTTTGCCTATTCCTGAAATAGACTTTTACGAATAGGTAATGTTGCAACATTACCTATAATTTTGATGAGAAGAGTGGAAGACCGAGTGTGATCGCAGACCTTAGAGGACGCCTACGCCCAATAGTAGAGAGACACTGATAGTATAGCAGAAGCAAATGGCCCACATTATAGCCACCAATGCCTGGCTTTAATTCAGAAAAAACATGTGCTTACGCTTGTTTAAAGTTAGGAATAGTTAGGTGGGCAACGAGTACCAAGTCTCCACTTACCACGATCTTGACACTGCTCTCTCGCTTTATCATTATCAATAACATTATTTTTTGGTATCAGAAATTTGAACTATTGAATAATACTAATAAAAAAGTGTAATTTTTTATCAGTTGAATTAAGCAATTCAATTATTTACGTTCAATTATTACGAAATTTGAAATAATTATTTCCCTTATTATGTTTTATTTATATTATAATTTACACTAATGAACAATTAGCGAACATTAGTGTAAATTATAATATAAATAAAACATATAAATAAGTTATTTTAAATATTTCTAGTGTATACGTAATTGTTTCATGTTCCAAAAATAAAATTGTGGCAGTGGCGCCGCCAGTCACACGCACGGTTAACTTTGTCCATGTTACTACGCGAATACCGGTCAATATGTTACCGATGCGGGTTAACGAGATTCATTCATGAACTCAACGTTTGATTATTATTTAGAGTACAATACAAGTACTGTTGCGCAATTGGTGATTGGCAAGAGAGAAATGTAGTTTTTAACGTTCCAACTATTCATATTGGTCTGAACTATTCAGTATTAAAACCCGGAAGTGTGTTTTGTCTGTTGGTTATTATCATGTTTGTTATGTCCTCCCGACTAAACGGTTGAAATGACTTGCATGAAATTTGGCAGAGAGGTAGCATGAATTCCACAGGACATAGGACACTTTTTATCTCGGAAAAATGATTCCTTCTTCCAGGGACAGCCAATTACTTTTTAAAACAAAATTTACGCGGGCGAAATCGCGTGCAAAAATTAGTTGAAAATAATTGTATACCTACTCAAAAAGTTACAAACTTTGACTTAATTTTAGTTTCAATATTGGATTTATTTTTGAAATGTATTATTATTTCTCTTCATTTGCGCATGAAATACGAACATAATGTGAATTTTTAATTTTTAACAATTTCAGAATAATTTTACATGCCGTTTATCCAGGCAAAAAAAGTCCATTGTATTGATACCATTTTAATTATTAAAGACGGAAACAATTTATAAAAATATAATATTATATATTATAAACTCCAGTAATAACTAAATTTAAAAATGAATTAAAATTTTACCTATTTAAATGTATCTATATTGCTTTTTATTGTAATTCCATACAAAATTTTACTCCTTGTATTTCAGCCGTTCGACATAATTTTGATAAACGGTAAAACATGCATTCAATTATTTGTATTATAGAATATTTTTACCAAGTTTCAAGTTAATAGGATCATTAATATTTTTTTTCCATACAAATTGATTCCACTTTTCACCACTTTTGGGGATGACTTTCGAGAAATCCCATCTTAGTGAGTTTTTACGTTATAAAAGGACTACTGTCCAAGGTTCACGTTTCTAGTGTCAGTGGCTTCGGCTCGGTGTTGATGTATCAGTCAGTCAGTCAGGACATTTCTCTTTATATGTATAGATATACCCATTATAAGGATTAGGACCTAAGTATTTAAAGAGATTATTAAGTCTTTAAGAGTTAAAAGTAGAGATTCAGTCCGTGTATAGTAACAATCTGTATAAGTTTTATACCCTTGTTCGGTAATAAATAAACAATTAACGCCACATTTAATGGCCACATTCACATTAGTAAGTCACAATAGTATAATTCACATTAGTATTTGTTGTGTCCAGAGACATAGTAACGAACACAACCGCCCAAACTCGAACAAACATTCGTCTTTTATACAAAGGAACGTTAAACTGGAAATCAATCCGAGACCTTCTAAACAGAAGGCTATACAACTGCACTGATGGGTCGTCACACATGTACATGGACTAACGGTGACACACACCGTGCATGTAATGTACACGACAGCGAAAACCACGACTCGAAAACATTGCCTAAGAACGGATGCTTACCATCATATTGGTGTCGCACGGATTTCGTAACCACAAATGTAGGTAACCATTGTACAAAATTGTACACAATTGTTTGGTCTAAGAAATACGTTTACATCTCAACAATGCATCTTTAGGTTGCGAGTCATGTTTTAAAAATGACGGAAGTATGTAGGCACTTAACTATGTCGAAAGTAAGTCGAAACATTGTCGACATAACCTTAAATATGTTGCACATGCACAAATATTTTTAAACGGACGTATAGAGAGACTATCGAACCGTCAGACGCGCGCGCCGCGCGCAATGTGGCTATTGTTTTTATGCAGCCGACCCTCAGACAGCAGTGGTCCTGGATGTGTCTCCATGGATCGCAATGTGCGTTCGAAATGTCGATGTTCAAATGTGTCCTGCAGTTCACACTATGACGCGCAGTTGACTGCGTTCTTCATCGACCCGCGAGGATTAATAAACTGTATAACAATATATAGTGTATATAGGCCATATCTGCCGTATTCCTAAAATGTAGATCGCATATTGGAGAACATAGTGTTTTACGTCCTCCGGCCAAAGGTAATGGAATAGTAATGGACAGACAGGGAGATGGTATAACATAGGGTGTAGCAAGATAAACAGGATGAGGGTTGTGGTTCCATACTTTGTTGTACGTGATACGTCTAAATCATTATCTCTTTTACAGGGAGAAAGTTAATTTGGTTGTAAGTGAATACTGTCACCCCGAGATATCTGCGATACACGTCAATATCAGTCCAGAATGACAAGCTTTGGCACGCCCCCGGATACGCCCCTCCGGAGTTGGAGTTGGAGATTTGAAATGGATTAGGAGAAAGGGTTGGAAAAAGAGAAGTACGAAGTATAGCTTGACAAGGAGTTTTCCTTATTCCGTTAAACCTACCATTCCTTATTGGGTGGAGGAGGGATGGAGCTTTAAGAGTATAGTATAGTGGGCCCTTATCCCACTTTTATCATTCGATGAGATTTCTTTATCATTAGACAAGATTTATGCTGATATTAATTAACAGAAAAATAAATTCTATTTTTCAAATTATCCTTTTTTTCTCTATAGGTACCTACAGCAATTAAATGTCGCAAAAATAAGATACCTAAATCTAATTCCCCCGGTGCGTAAGACTTTAAGGATTCCTTCGGTGCTTATAAATACAACGTATTTATTTACACTCACTATAAAACTATAAACACACTATAAAACTCATTTACACAGGGGGAGTTTCTTGAACGGTTCAGGGCGAGAATATTGTATACGATTCTCATATGCGACTAATCTACAAAGAATTCTCGCCTATACCTGTTCACGTGATTTTAACTTGATGTTAACAAGGACAACAGTAATCAGATGATGATAACAGTTGTTTATACCCGTACTAGCTGTTGACCGATGTACGAGAAACTCGTGGTCGAGAAACTCTCCTTGTGTAAATGAGCCATTAAACATAGTGTGTTACCGCAATGTTTGCTTAGAAATGCATCCATAACTCTAGAGTCATTTCAATTGTAGGTCACTTTTAATGTAACACCTAATTATAATTAACGACGTCAACCGTGGTTAAATAAAGAGGACTAGCGTATAATGTGAAATCGTGTGGGGTCCAGCAAAAACGCCGGGATGCGACGAACGCGACAATGATGTCCACAGACCTTAATGAGTTATGCGAGAGGGCTTAGGGTTGTCGCATCTAATGTTGTGACCTAGATTAATTAACGAGTATACAATTTTGAGGATAACATTTGTTTTGGTAGCAAATGCAGAACGAACAACACATTGCAGCAATTTTCTGGGACGGCTTTAATAAACGATACGAGAAATAATAACGTCACACTTATATTTTTGAGGTCATTTTTTTTGGATAGCAAATGCAGAACGAATAGCACATTGCAGAAATTTTCTGGAAAGGGTTTAACAAACGATATGAGAAATAATAATGCCACACTTAATGGTCAACACTAGAATCTGCTGTTTTGGGTTCAGAGACGCAGAAAATGATAAATATAAACTATACAAATCATTAACAGACATATATATATATATATATATATATATATATCTTTAGAATGTTTAAAGGCATATTTTGGGATCTGTTTTAGTGTCATAAAACTGTGCTTAATTAAGTATCCAGTTAATATTTTAAATAACCTAATACAATAAAATTCACTTTGTCAAGCTCATTGAGGCAAACATGTTACATATGTTTTTTTTAAAATAAATGACTAATATTTGTTTCAATTTTATAAGTTTGAAATAGTTTGAAACGACCAAGTAGTCAACACGTTTAAATCGCTAAATACACGAATCGTTTCTTTAATTTTATTACATTCCGTGTGAAGGGACAACCCTATCTAGAGTGACTCGTCAACAATGAGTACTATGACGTGTGAAAGCATGGTCGTAGGGCGAGCTTTCTTCACAATCGCCTAATAACTAGCATTCCCAGCGACAGTTTTGTACCACTGCATAATGAACGGTGCGTTGACATTTTTTTTTAATTAGTTATGCCCTTTGTAAACTGACTGCTTATGCATTCGCCATAATCCTCAGACGCAATCCTTAGCAAAAAATAACCAGTAATTATTTATAAGTATTCATACAACGAATAAGAATGAGAAGTTCATAATTTCTAATTCAGGATTCATCACGAAAAAATATTCTAAGATTAAAAAAGAATTGCAAAAAGTATAAAAAAATATTCTCAAGAGTCAGTAAGTCGTCAGCAAAAATGTCTTGGGAAACATAGTTTATCATAATACCTCCTACGCTAGGTCGCGCTAACTACGCGCTCGAAACGCTAATTAAGTAATACATTTTATTATAAGTATGCATACGAGTAGATATAGATACTTGTATCTGAATACAATCAGTAACAATGTAAAATATTCAGAGTAGCCACTTCAATAATCAATTAGGCATACGAGTACTCTCAAATCTCATCGATCGCGTGCTCCAACATTCTGATCGCGTCATTAAAACACGAGTGCCAATACGGTCAGTTCAGTCACACCAATCTTTCGCTTGTCAACATTGGTGACTTAAATTGGTTTTGATACCTGTTTGATAAACAGTAGTGGCAGTTTTATTTTATTTATGTTTTTCTTCATAGAATAGATGGCAGAGGAGCGGGCGGGGTGCATAATGGTAAGTGGTCACTGCCGCCCATGGACACGTGCAACACCAGGAGGCTTGCGAGTGCGCTGGCGACTGCGGTACCGGTGCACTAGAAAATGTAAGGAGGACTATGTGTAACAACCACTTGCCATCGTCCGTGACTTCGGACGTACTAGCGTAGGTTTAGCGTGAATATGTATTAGTTCAATGGTAAGGTCTGTTTTTTGCTTATATGAAATGCACGTCCCTGATTAACATTATGGCTAGATGCAAAAACAGTGTAAACAGCGATACAGAATTACTTTACTCATACCTGTCAAGGGTGTCTGTATTAACAAACTGAGATATAAGTAATTTTCATTATCTTTTTGTTTTAATAAGATTTTTTATTTTTGTTCATCTTATGTTCGAGCTTTACGGATGCTGATGTAGAATAGCCTATCCCCCCCCCCCCCCCCACTCCTCTGTATAAAGAAAAGACTTCTACTTCGTTCAAATTCTCTCTGCAAGCACAATGCCCATTACTTTGCGAGAGCGATATCGATCTATCTCAAAGTTGTATCGCCGCGGAGCGGTAATGTAGTTGTCCCACGAGCAAAATCACATTAACCTGTCGCATCTGTTATTGTTGATGTTTAGGCAACAAATATATCGCCACATTGATATCTAACAAATACTACGGATTACATTTTCTATATATATAAATATACAGTACCTACTAGCCGTGTGCGTATCGTGTGTGTACAGTAACACCACCCCCCATCTGTAGATCAAAGCAAACCCTTTTGATTTGATGTAATATCCCATCTCTTCCTGTTAGTGTCGTAAAAGAGGACTAAGGGATAATAAAGCCGTTACTGCAAGCCCCGAGGAGCTAGTCCACCCCTAGAACAGTGGACTTGCCAACCTGCTTGGCCAGAGGGTAGCGTGTTAAGGCTATACATCCCTGGCTGGATGAGAAAAGCCACAGATTGTGCGTGGTGGCGGCGAGCCATGGCAGAGGTCTATGTCCAGTAGTGGTGTAGTAATAGTTTAGTAGTAGTAGTAGTCCAGTAGTATGTCCAGAGACATACGCTGATGGTGTGGTATTTTTAATAATTATAGCAAACTGTAACAGCTCGTTTATGCCAACTCTTTTTAAACAACTTATATATAGATACTTCTAAAGTCGTAGTCGCATATGGACTACGTTTTGCGTAATGTCAAACTTAATTACAATAATAATCCCACTGCGAATTGTACCTGTGTCAGCCTGTGACGTCCCATTATATTCACAAAGCAACCCTTGTAATTTCGAGGACGTTTGGGCTGTAATCTACGTGGTCACAATGCGGATTACTCGATATTACACTTGTCTCAAATTTTAATTGTTTCAATCGTTGGGCATATGTTGTCGTTTTTACGTTATGAATGTTAATGGTTGACATATATTTATTTTCTTATTTTCAATATCAGCCTAATCTAGGACACGTTTGCGTAAGTATACCACCATCATTAATTATTAATGAATCTTTTTTACTTCACTATCTAGAACATCTAAACATGTCAAACATCTAGAAATAAATTAGGTTTTGATTGACAGTGATATTTTTGGAATCTATGTACATACATAATTTAGATTTTGTATACCATCAGCCTGGGCCTCTTCCAAGGTTCGTCACAGACAGTCTTCCGCTCTTTTATTCGGCCACCACCGATGAACGTTTTCATGTCGTCGGTTCATCTTGTTAGAGGGCTTCTCATGCTGCATTCCAGTACGTCGTCTCCATTCACGGACTTTGATCCTTTGATATTATTGGTCTCATAAACGCAGCCAAATAAGACATATCCTATTTGGTCGGTCCTGCGGCAAATATGACCTGCCTATTGTCCCTTCAATTTGCTAATTCTGTGAGCTATGTTGTCGGTGACATTAATTCTTTGGCGAATCTCTTTGTTACGAATCCTATCCCGCTATGTTTGTTCAAACATAGTTCTTTTATAGCTCGCCGAACGACTTTAAACTTATAGGTTTTGTATATCAATATAATATAAGTACTAGCTGTACCCGCAGACGTTGTCCTGCGTGTGTATATTTATTTACCTCTGTATATAAAATCACAAATTATTCTGTTTTGCCGTCGATATGATTTTTGCGATGGATTGGACGGTATAGAAGTTGATGTGCTGCAGCGCCATCTAGTGGCAAGTTACAACAAAATGGATAGTATAAAAACCTTCTTCATGAAAAAATACATATATTTATGTGCTAACTTTCATGGTGATCGGTCAAACGGTGTTGAAGTTTATTAATTTCAGATATACCAAGATCCATTTTTATATATTTATATATAGATAAATATTAGTTTAAATATCGCATTAGAATAGTATTACATTATAATACATTATTACGATAGTTAATTAATTGTCATGAAAAATAAAAATATATAAAAATATCTCTAGCAATTAATCATAACGTAATAATCTCTATAGATAATTAAAATAATGTTATAAATCATCATTACTTATATATTGATATCAGCTACTCAATCATGGCTTGGAGATGAGAAATCACGAATACATTGACCTTCAAATCGTTTTCTTTTGCATTCATGGCCTGCAGAATATCAAAAATATGTTCATTCGTTCTTTATATTCAAAAACAGTTTTTATCTTCAAAGTCTTGGTGTCTGAGGCTGCTTCCAACACATAACAATCGAAAATATATCGATTTGACAATCATTTTTAATGTAATAAATATAACTGACATCGATGTTAAGTTCAATATACTTTATCACAACCGTGAAATGATGCATAATATAATCGAGAGCGTCTCGGCTCGATAATTGATCGCATGATCGATTTTATTCGTTGACGTAATAACAACGCTGGGATAACATGATATTAGATCACAAATAACGCTCGTCCGTTTTTTTTGTTATTAAATAATACTTACGAGTATTGAAAAAAAAACAAGAACTGGCAATGCCAAAGATGTATGAAGATGGATCCCATTAACAAACAGCTATTGGTACTACACCTGCATTGTTTTATTAACGGTTTATTGTACGTTTTAAAATATCTATCCATAACCTGAAAGACGTTGGCCATGTTTTTGTTTTGATTATTTTATACAATAAAGTATTATTAGCAAGCAATAGAAATGTATACATAAATAAATTTATATGTACATATTGTATATATCTTAGCAATTAAACAACTTTGAACGGTTTAAATCGCGTATATTTAACATTATTTATATCCCGACGTTTCGAACACTTTGCAGTGGACATGGTCACGGGGTGACTAATTGATTTTATTTGTCACTTGAGTTATTAAGAAAGAATTATTATTTGTGAATGCGGTTATCATACATTGGGCAAACAAAGAGGAGCATCGGTATCCGGATAAAAGAACACATAGCTGACATGAAGAACAGACGCTCGACCAAGTCTGCAATTTGTGAACATGTTCTGGACAAACCCAACCATTACATTCGATTCGATAATCCACAAATCCTCGCTAGAGAGACCCGGTTTGTGCCAAGAATGTTACGCGAGGCCATTGAAATCAAGAAACACCCAAATTTCAATAGAGAAGATGGTACATCCAGTCATTAAATTAATTAAATCCCAAGGCCAACGCAATACTGCAAGACCTCTGGACACCGTGAGCGAATACTGCGTGCATAGGGAATGTTATGATTAAAAAAAAAAAATTCAGACGGTAGTTTAAATAATTTCTTAATAACTCAAGTGACAAATAAAATCAATTAGTCACCCCGTGACCACGTCCACTGCAAAGTGTTCTAAACGTCGGGATATAAATAATGTTAAATATACGCGATTTAAACCGTTCAAAGTTGTTTAATTGCTATGTATAGTAATCGCGAAAACCTAAGAAAATATTATTGTATATATCTTATCGTAACTGTAATGTACATTGTTTTGAGAATGAGGGATGTATGGCTTTAAAACGGCACGCCGCACACTGGGGCAGGCTATATGCAGGCATTACCCAAAAGTCACACAATGTAAAAAAATAATTTATTAACATTTATTCCTCTTCTAACATGTCAATCACCTCCGGATCAAAGGGTTTTCGTTTCATTTTGGGTACTTCAGGCATCAGGCTTATGATGGAGTCTGAGGATATAAATAAATGATTTATGACGTCCACGAGATTTTCATCTCTGGAGGTTTTTCTACTAAAGCGTTCTCTGTATGATTTAAAATCTTTATTCCTGGACCTCCTGGGCTTCTTCGCTGAGTTGACCGATCGACAATAATGCGTGGTTAATAATTTCAGGACCATGAATTAATATTTTATGAACTGTTGATGTCATTGGCATCCATGGATACAGATTTATATATAGAGAAGCCGTGTCTAGGCAAAACGTTTTGAATTTGTTTTCATTTATATTAAATCCGCTAGATATAGTTTGTAGTATTATAAAAAATCGTTTTATGAGCTGCAGATCAATCTGTGTTATTTTTGCATTTTTTTCATAATTCTGAAAGAAAGTGCGTGCTACATTTCCATCATTACCGTTGCCAAACCCAGGTTTCGGCCTGTCAACAATTAGATACAGTTACTTCTTAAACTTCGTTTGTAGCTTTTTTTTATTTTGTTCAAATATATTTTTATTTTCTTTGTTTACACGCCCCGCCTGAATAGGTAATTTATTTGACAGGTGTAAAAGAGCTTCGAACAATCGTATCCAGCAATGCAAAACTGATAAACCGAACGATATGTATTCAGTATTAACAGGTATATGCAAAACGACATCAAGATTATTGAAATCTTTTGAAGTTACACCACACAGATAACAAACAGTTCATGGTAGATTTGGTGTCAGATAGTGTATTGCACAACTTTCCATCTACCATTGTAAAAATGAGCTTATTCACAACTATATATAGTTTACCATCTATATTAATCTCTATTGGTATCTATTATTGGAATCTCTATCTATTATTTTGCATAGTTTCTGATTATATCGTATTGTTTACGTGACAGTTGTGCTTCAACAAGTAATGAAAGAGCTTCTCGTGGTGATAATTTCTTAATTTTTGCTTCTTCGGTAGATATGTCTAAACAGTCCTTAGCATATTTGGAAGACTCTGACATTTTCTTAATTTCTTCTGAGGCCCTCAACTTCATTTGAGCAGCATAAGTTAAAACATCCGCATTCTCAGTACGCAGACTAGATGTTTTTTTACGTTTCGAATTTTCACTACATTCGTTGTAAGTTAAAGTTGGTCTTCCTGGTTTCGAAACCATAAATCGAGTAAATTCACAACTTCCATCTATCCAAGTCTATTCATTAGTTAATAATCTTTCTTTATGTCTGCCATGCAATAGCCATTTCTTTTGAAATTGTTGTTTGAAGTTACGTAGTTCTGAAACTAAATCAGTACGAGATCGCTTTGTCTTATAACAAGTGGTCTTGTAGGCGACAAAATCTATTATTTCTTTAAATTTGCGATCAAATAATTTATAATTGCTCTTGAGAAATACTTCTAGTAAAGATTTTCTCTTAATATTGACTTTGGCAGTTATATCTTAAATCAAATTTAAAAAATCTAATGCGCCTAACAATGAAGTAAAAGCAAAATTGTAAAATATTTCAAATTTGCGCAAAGTGCTTTTACTTTTGCTTATGGTTTTTTAATAAGGAAGCTTCACTGTCTATAATACAATATTCAATTTCAAAAGATCTTTGCGCAAAATAAAGACCCACTCATTTAAAAAAAAAGAAAAAAAAATAATTTAAGATTTTAATTTAATATGCTTAAACAATCCAGTTACTTAATTTGACTAATATTTTAAATTGTTCTGACCTTGACCTTTACTCATCATATTTTAGTTTTAAGATAACCATTTTAAAGCTAAAGTAATGACAATTTTAATGTATGAATCTCACTGTTGCAAATGCAACAACTATGAACATAGTGAACTTTAAGGGAGTATAGAAGCAAACTGATAACCTTTAGATAGATAAGACCGATGCTAACTGATACAAAATATATCATAAAGTGAACACTTGTCATAATTTTCATGAACTACTCACATTTTAAAAATATAATTATGGGCATTGCCTCCTTATACCATGCCCCTGTGTGCGCCGCCTGGCCAAGCAGGTTGACGAGTCCACTCTTTCAGAGATGGTGCAGTCCCTCAAAGCTTGTGGTAGTGCCTATGTTATTCCCTAGTCGCTTTTTAAGACTCCCATGTTAAGAGAGAGATAGGGTGATGCTAAAGTCGGCCGAGACAACACGGAAGCACTGTTTACTGAAAATTGTAATAATATCCCGATTCAAATAGTTAACGTATTATAAAAATAATTAATTGTGGTAACTCACTTCAATACCTATTATAATGTATATAAAGAAAATTACTTCAGTTAGGTTGTTTAATATCTCTAGTAGTGAAGTAAGATTTTCACGACTTTGGGTCGTGAATACGTGTGGAATAAGCTAGAAAATAGAATCGACTATGAGGTCCATTAATCTAAGATAATGTCCAAAATAGGTTTAGAACACTTTAATAGATAAACGTTAGTGCTATTTCAGTCTAAAGTGGTTTAGTGTTATGGTATTCGTTTAATTATAAACCGTTTACCGTAGGTAAGCAATGCTTTCACCCAGTTTGTATACCTACATGTGAAGAAATTCTCTGATTGCAAGCGTTGATATCATTCATAAACTGCGACCGCGACATTGTGATTGTGTCTTTTTATTACTATTATAAATATTACCTTTATCGTCTTTATGTTTAGCGTAACATAACCATAAAAGTAACACTTATAAAAGTTATGGACCCTGTATTTTATGATACAGGATACAAAAGTAGCCCGGAAGATTCAATTAATATAAAAGTAACACTTATAAAAGTTACGGACCATGTATTTTATGATACAGGGTACAAAAGTAACACTTATAATAGTTACGGACCTTGTATTTTATGATACATGGTATAAAAGTAACACTTATAAAAGTTACGGACCCTGTATTTTACGATACAGGGTATCTAAAAAGTACCTATATCCCTTGTTATTGCAAAATTTGACGTTTTATCCCGCAGTATCTCTCGTCAAAATATAGGTATAATTAGATCTTGCTCGATAGCAAGGTCGAATTATACCTACATTTTGAGTATAGTTTCTACATAAATGAGCTTCGTTCGAGCCGATATATCGGAATGAAGGTTTTCGCAGTAGGAATCGTCCGAAAAATCGCCCGAAACCTTGTTTTTTGTGATTTCGGAGTAGATCCCCAAGATGTTTAGGTACAAAACTGCGCTAAGTTTTATTAAAATCGGTTTATTGGTTTTAGCGTTACGCGCGTTCAGACATATAGACAGATTACTTTTAAAATACATACTTGTAGTATATGTAAGTAGTACATTTATACGCATCCATCCACAGAAAACAGATTATATTTAAATAAGTATACGATTATTCAAATAGTCAGTGTTGCCTATGTAATACCCACTGTATTATTTATTTATTGCCATTGCCATTTATGGCCGAAATGCGAAATAGAACGTCAGTTAAAATCCGAAATTAAACAGATGTACCTAAATTAAAGGCACATTTATACAAGGAGAGTTTCTTGTACAGTTCGGGCGAGATTATTGTACCTATACTTAGATACTATTCTGGTCTGCGACCAAACTTCACACGACTCTCGCCCACAACTGTTCAAATTATGATAAAAGCTTGATAACAGTGATAATATGATAATAACAGTTGTTTATATGCGAGTATTTTCTCTCTTGCACACGTTCGAGACTCTCCTTGTGTAAATGAACCTTAAATTTATACTTAGTTGACGTTTTTAAATAGCGAAATCTTAAATCTGTGCTAGTTAAATATAATAAAAAATACGATATAAATGAGGAGAAAGTTCACAATTATACGAGTACATAATAAATATTAAACTGGGATTTAAATAACGTAAAGTGTTAATAACGTAAAACAAAAGTTTACTTTTACAAGTGTTAACTAACACTTGCAAAAGTAAACTTTTGTTTTTGAATACGTCTTAACGCGTTTATTTTCTTTTCTGTTAATCTTAGTATTTTTGGGTCTGAGTTCGGTTTAATTTAGGTTCAGAATTCAGGCTTCAATTTGTCACTTACTTTTTTTTTTACAGGTTTCATGTAGGATGTAAAGCATTTTTATTAAGCCAATACAATTGATAGATAATTTTCAAAATAATTTTCATAGTATCTAAAGTAGCGCCAGAAATTGGTACCTATTCCATAAAATTAAGAAGACCCTGTAGCCTGACAATAAGTTTGTTTATCTCTCGTGAGAACTAAACAGCAGACATCTAATGAGGACTTTCTTTTAAATGTTATGGAGATGTAATGAATGTAGCGCATCTTTTAAACTTACCGAAAATAACAAGGCACTTAGTCACGAAACTGATTTCCGTCATGTCTATGCTTTAATGTAACGCTTACGTCACGCCACTTTCACTGCGCGCCGACGATATTATAACATGCTATAATCACTTATGAAACCTGAGGACGCTGCACTCCACTTACGAGTTCAATGCACCAATAATAAAAAAAAATGATCAAAAGGTTTCCGAACGAATCTCGACCAGCGGTAAACGTGCGTTTTGGCGGGATTTTTGACAGTCTGTGCGTCGTACGCGCTCACTTTCGAGGCGGGCAGTGAGCCGAACGCAGTGAAGCGATCTGCTTTTACTTTCCTGAGTCACAGCCAGTGGGGAGTGCATCTTATGGCGATTGCGGATCTGTCACATTGTCACAATAGCCAATACAAGCTTAATGGATAAAGAAATCTATACCCATAAGGAGAAAAAGTTGATGTGATCTTACAACTTAAAAAAACATAGCTATCTACTTTTAACCGATTTTGTAGCAGGCCAGGTTTTAATATGCCACTTTTTGGGGATATTTACAATTTTGGGAGAAGTGCCTACAAAATATCTACCTGCATGCCCAATTTATTCAAAATAATTTGTCCAATTGAATTAAATGTTGACTGCAATTTTTTTTCTTTAAATTAACTACTTAACTATTACTTAATTGCGTCTTAACTATTTTTGTTATTTAGATACATTTTTGGGAATTTACTTTTAGCTCTAAGAAAATTTTAAGATAATATTTTTTACCCACAAGTTCTTCTAAAATAAATAAAATAATTGAGCACGTGTCGTTTGTATATTTGCTTTATTTTTCTAAGCTAAAAATAGCAATTTCTTCTCTTTCTTGTGTTAGACAAAGATTTATTTATTTAAGAAAAAACATTGATTTATGTCTATGGTTATTTTTTATAGAAGAGATGGCAGCGAGCTGGTGGGCCACATAATGATTAGTGGTCACCGCTGCCCATGGATACCTGCAACACCAGGGACAATGTGAGTGCGCTGCCGACCTTGCAGAATTCTATTCACAGCCCTATTGAAGAGCCCTATGTCGTAATTAAACGGAAAAACCACAGCAGGCAGTTCGTACCACAACTGTTAATATTTTCCAAAACTGTTCCACACTTATTAATATTAATGTAGGTAATCTTCAGGAACTAAAGAGCCATCACCTTATTCACCATAGGACACTTCTTCATGAACATTAGACCGTATTGTATTTGTTGCATTGCTATGTCTGGAGAAGCAGTTGCAAAATGCATTTTTTATTTGTTATCCCGGACCTTCCTCAAGTTACAAAGTTTTGAAATACAATTTTGAGAAATGCTTGAAACATTAAGCAATACTTGGTTTTTACATTCGCTTCATCTTACGAACATAAAATATCGTGAGCCAAATGAGACACAACATTTTAATTTCAAACATATTTATGAATAGCGACCCGCTTCGGTTCGGTTTAGAAGTTTTTTTCTTTTCAAATTTTTTTTCAATATTTCAATTTCAAAAATTTCATAATGTAGCTTCCTATTTGTGATAGAATTTTTGAAATCGGTTCAATAGTTCCAGAGATTACCCCAAACATACCTACAAACACACAATTTTACCTCTTTATTATATTCGTAGGTATAGATTTACAAAGTTAAACTTAGCACTTAAAATACTATTAGTAAAAGTATTATTCACTTAAAGTGTTTAAATATATTATTTATTGGATTATACGTGGATGACAATAAAAGTTTTTAGAATCTCAAAAATGATATCAGATATAAAGATGGAAGTTGTTTTATTGCTTTTCGAAGTATTCTCCGCGACAATCGAATCAGTTTTACATGCGATGAAACCATTGTGTGGAGCATTCAACCCACCCTTCTTTAGGCACCTCTTCAACAGCCGTTCGGAAAGCTGTTAGTCCCTTCTGCACTCATAAAACGTATTCCTCTGAGTTTACCCCTAATTTTGGGGATTAAATAAAAATTACATGGTGCAAGGGTGGGACTGTATGGCGGATGACCCATTAACTCTACATTTACAGTACTCAAAAAATGCTTCGTTTGTCTGACGGAGTGAGCTGGGGCATTGTCGTGATGGAGGATCATTCTGCTTCGTGGGCGTCGTTCATTGCCTTTTCCAAAACAGAAGGCGAGCAGCTGTTCACATACCAGTCCGCAGTTACTATTGTTTCATTTTCTAAAGTTATAGAAGCAAAGTGGCCGGATCTGCCAAGGAACGAGGTAATTATCTTCTTTTCAACACTCCGTCCTTTCTTCACTTTCGTCGGCAACTCTTCAAAAGGAAAGACCCATTGCGCTGATTTCCTCTTCGTTTCAGGCTCACAGTAGTCATCTGTCCAGTAGTCATCTGGAGCTTTCGTCATCTGTTACTATATCAAAAACAGCATTTTATTGACCATTATTGATTTTTTCATGCATTTGGAGACACGATTCCACGCGGCCGTGTTTTTGAACTTCGCTCAAATTGTGAGAAATCTATCTAGCACAAAGCTTCATTACCCTTAGGCGATCGTGTAAAATAGCTTGAACTTGATTCATGCAAATACCTAATGATGCCCGTATCTACTAAATGCTCCCTTAAATGTCGTTCGTTTGTTTGCTTCAATCGTGAGTCGCATAGTTTTAATGTTTTCCGCCGTCACCGCCGTCACAGGATGCCCTTCTCTAACATCGTCACTTAGATGGGTACGGTAAAGTTTAATTCACTGAACCAGTTATAAACAGTGGTAATGGATGTGGTGGCTTCATCACTAAAAGCTACTCGTAACTTAAGTCTTTCATAACTTTGTTTCTGGTTTAGACCGTAACGAAAGTCACATAAAAACATTGACCGAAAATGTTCTCTTGAAATATTCATTACATTTTCCATAAACATTTAATTTTCAAATTGCCGCCTGAAATAAAAAAAAACAAATGACGGCTTTGAAAATTTAATGGCGTTTGAAAAGCAAAGAGTTCCATTTTTAACATTCCAATTTTTTTTTACCATTGTATTGTACTGTAGCCAGTTCTAAAAACATAGTTTGACCTATCCATATTCGTAATTCGTAGTAGTTCGTAATTCGCTTGTTAACTGTCAAATATTAAACTGTCGACTTGTAAGAAAAATCAATATTTTTTATTAGTGCTTTAGGTTCTACTCACTCCGCTGGCTCAACGACCCAAAGTGGGTCTTGGCCTCCGACACCAAGAGACTCATTTTATCTCTTGTTTTCAATATTCTTGAAAAGTTTTACTTACGTCCACTATATTTAGACAAAATGAAAGGCCACTTTTCTTGGTTCTTATGAGGAACGGGAAAATATTGTTGTAAAAATGGATTTTCTGGCCGGATGCGTCTATAGCCTTCATCCTGCCTTTTGTTGGTCTCAATTCATCTAAAAATTCAAAGAAAGACTCGAGAACCATTGTGTAGGACCCATTTGGTGCTATATTGGGTCTTGAAGAATACTTTGCATTACTCACTTGAATCTCACGTGCGCTTTTATTGAAGCGTCTGAAAAATTGTATAAGCAAAGCTCTGATTGAAATATTGCGATAACCTTTAGTGCAGGCGTAGAGTGAAGTTATATTTAGCAATCTAACAGAATAGCTGCTCCATTTCTATTAGAATCTTGGATTAATATTCTTATTTCTGTGAACTTTTATTTAAAAAGGTCAGACAATCAATTCTTGCAACTAATTTGAATAATTGCTAAACAATAATAAGTAGGTATAATAAGAGGCGATATAATTAATTATAGATATATAAAACGTCCTGAATGAGAAAGAGAAAATCTACTATTTTCGTTTTTGTATATCTATCTCTTTCCCATATAGAATTTTCCATAATAATTATGTCGGCGGGAAATGTAAGTATCTTTAAGTCCCTTCTTCTTCTTCTTCTTTCTCAGCCCTTGGACGTCCACTGCTGGACATAGGCCTCCCCCATTGTCCGCCATTTAGACCTATCGGCAGCGACCTGCATCCAGCGGGTGCCCGCAACCTTTATGAGGTCGTCTGTCCATCTAGCAGATGGACGTCCTCGGCTTCGTCCGCCGGTACGTCTAAAAGTCTCTTTAAGTCTCTACTAAATCATAAACAAACAACAGATTTAAAAAAAATACCCATAGCCCATTAAAATACCCATTATTTATTTATTTTGGTACACGAACAATATGTATAAGTATTATACAAAACATTTTTAACCGAACCTAAGAAAATACCTATTACAAATCTATATGTAGTAGTAACAAGTATATGGTACACAACATTGTTATTAGTGTTAACCCTAGAAAGATAACCTACGTCGTTGAGGCGCCCGCAAAAAAATTTTTCGCTGCCTTTTTTCTTCCGTCGCGGGTACGCATTTGTGCTTCTCAACCAACGGAGTGAGTCAACACTGTCGCAGCACGCCTGTTTCGATGCGGTAAGTACCATAGTTTTATAGTTATGACGAGCTGATGCGCTCGCGAGGCGCATGGTTATCTTTTGTGTAACTTTTAATGCTGGATTGTAATTTTGATTTTCTTATTTTAGACGGTTTTTAGTTATTTTTATTTTATTTTTAGGAAGTATTTATGATACACTTATCATGACAAGCAGAAGGACGCTTACAAAAGAAGAAATATTGTCTATATTGGCTGAAGAAGAGGAAAACGACGGTCATCCTTTGGACAGCGATAGCAAGTTAGAAGAACACCCAAGCGAAGATGATATGCAGAGTGACTTTGAAGACGAATTTATTGATAACCAAACCATAGAAGACTTGAATAGTGCACCAAAGGAAGAGGATTTGCCTCAACCTGGCTTTTTAGTGTTCCAACTTTTAAATTTAGAGCGTGACCGCCGTATAATTGTTCCAACTCGAAGGGTGATCAGAGGGAAAGAGGTAAGAACAAACATTGCTGGTCTAAGGGTGAAAGTCATGGAAGAACTTCTGCCGTCCATATAATTCGAACTAGTAGAGGTCCAACTCGTATGTGTCGAAACATTTTTGTGTTTTGATCTCTTCATCACAGACGAAATAATTCAAGAGATCGTTCAGTGGACAAATGTAGAAATAACGCTAAAACGTCGTGAAAATATGACCAGTGCCACGTTTAGAGACACAAGCTTACCAGAAACTCGAGCTTTAGTTGGAATTCTTACTCTGAGCACTGCAATAAAAGACAATCACTTATCAAATGTCGAGCTATTTCATAGTTCCATTTCGGGAACTAGGTACGAAGCAGTGATGAGCAGGGACCCATTTAATCTCCTAATTAGATGTTTCAGGATGGACGACAAGTCTTTACGCCCTGTTGTTCCTCAAGAAGATCCTTTTATTCCAATAAGAAAAATTTGGGAGCTATTTGGGAAAATCTGGGACGTTCCCATTTTGCCAACACATGTGTGAGATAAAAATGTAAATATCACCCCTCAGCCTATTGAAGAAGCTCCCGTAGATGATGGAGATGAACTCTGGCCAAAAAGGCGGTTACTACGACTACTGTACATCAAAAGGAAGAGGATGTCAAAGATGATCTTCTCGAAATGCAAAAAGACTGTTTGTGGCGAGCAATAGAATGATGTATGTCTCGACTGTATCTGACTTTTCGTATAGTTTTTCTTTTTTCAGACTGATTGAACTTTGAACTGAACTTGAACTGATCAGACTGATTCAGAATTGTGATTATTTTTTGTTTTCTAAGCAAGTTCTAAGTTTTCTTGTTTTCTTTTTTGGATAAGTTCCTAAAAAAGAAGACTGTTGATTTTTGTTACTATTTTCTTAGAGGTCTATTCATAATATTCGTAAATTCATAAAAATACAGACAATTACCATAAAACTTCATTTTATTTATATAACAAGAACTAAACGTTATTAGTGACTGGATCTCTCTCTCTCTCCAGTCGTTCCTTCATTGCTGAAGATCGTGGTCCTGGTGATTTTGCAACCCTGTGCGGATTAAATTCCTCCATTGGGTTCTATCGGAGGCCAGTCTTGCAATGGTGTGAAATTTGAACTTGGAGTCCCTCAGTTGGTCTGACCATCTGGTTGGTGAGCGGCCTCTCGATCTTTTGCCCTCAGTGTTGCCCGTCACTATAAGCTTTTCTAAGCTGTCATTCCCCCGTCGTATTATGTGACCGAAGTAAGAGAGCAGGCGCTGGTAACATATGGAGGATAGTCGCGTTTTTACCCCTAGCTGTGACAGGATAGACGCGTTTGTGCGCTTGGCTGTCCAAGGAATCCTTAACATGCGCCTCCAGCACCACATCTCGCACCCAGCACCACAGCACCAGTGACTGGATACAAATAAATAAAAAAATGGCATTTTAAAAGCGTGAGCCTAACTATCTTCAACTAACCCTGCAATATGGTTATCTTTCTAGGGTTAAGATACATATAGGGAAAAAATTATACCAAAATATTTTAATAGCTAAAAATCCACGCAACGGTACAGATGTGGTATCAGTATATGGTATTTGATACATTAAGATCTTAAGAGCATGACTCAGGAGTACTTCTTTTGATGGGTTCGTCGTTATATTAAATATTATTCACCCATAATATATATTATAGTATTATTATTATAGTTGTTATTCACTCATTGATTTAACGGTCAACAAATCTATCACAAGTTATAAAGAAGTATATAAGCCGCAGTATATAAATAAAAGCGGGGAACGGTTCAGAAGAATGTTGCGACGCGTCGGCAACTAGGGCGGCATGTGGCCTATTGTGCAGGTTTCAAAGGATAACCAGATAGCGACTCTCCGTCACAGAATTCTTAGATTTTGCCCGCCGCAGAATAATATATCTACAGAGAGTTCTTTATCATCCTATAATGTCCTATTACAGAGCCTGTGCTCTGTAAACTACCCTCCTTGTAAATTACTAGGTGGTTTCGGCTCATACTCCCAGACGCGGGTTGTGTACGGATACACATGGTACAGATTTCTTTTTAATTCTCAAGCTCGCGGTTTTCGTCATTATGTTTTCCTTCACCACCGAGCTAGTAATATTTTCTTTTATAATCCGTACATAAGTGGGAACTTCACTGACTTTTCACTTCTCGGGTGGCGACAACCTGACCACCCACCCGATTTGCCAATGCGGTTACTATAAGCCGTCGGGCTTATTTGACCCCAAAAAGGGTAAACTGTCTATGACTACCGTGACGTCTGAGGACTTAAAACCCTTCATGGCTACAAGAGCAGACTTGTATTATGCAGTAGGACTAAGCTGGTATTTATTTATTGGAGAGCTCATAACCGACTTAAACTCGTTAATCAGTAATTCTTGCACCACACAACAATGTAACCACAGCTATCAACGCGCGTCAAACCTGTCAGAGCGATGCGGTCCCCACCCTCTTTCCTAGTGGCTCAACGTGAATAGTGCCCCCATCTGCTGCGGAAAAAATGGGGCAATTATAAATAAATATTCCAGCGCCCCTGAAGAGATCACGGTGATACACTGGTAGCTGTTACTTGTGGAGGAAAGACGATCTTTCTGGGAATTGTTGAGTAAAAGATCACGCGGCCGCAGACTGTTTTTTGAGCTGATGTGATATTAATTGAAAATGGTAGACCATTGGTGCAATAATTAGAAAAATTGGTTTAGAAAATACCAGTTTGTAAAGGCTCATATCGGCTCATGGATATACTTGCATGCAATAATTCAAGTATATTCCTCATTTTTCCAACCCTTTCTCCCAACCCCTTAATCTGCAAAGATAGGCGGCGCATCCGGAGCCGTGGCAACGTTTGTCATTCTGGACTGATGTTGGCATGTATAGTGTTGATCAGTTCGTCTATCTATTCACAATCGATTAGCCTAACGTTCAATTAAAGTATGAATAATTTTCCATCTAGTTTTAGTGATATGATAATCTATTTCTTTTTAATTTGCCGCGTTTTTCCAGTCTCTACTTTCTTTTGCAAGATTCTAAAGTAGGATTTATTATTCCAGTCAGAGATATGACACATAGAACTGTCAATAAAGTGTCATCTCACGTATTGTCTCAAGTGTCATGGCGCCATTCTGTAGTTTTCTCTATTTTTCTTTTTATTTTTTTATTTTTTTTAATTTACTCCATCATAACTTTGGAATTATTGAATCAATTTGGTCCATCTACGAACTTAAGCGTATTTCTATGTCAGTAAATCGTAACCAGCCTGTTCATGCCTGTTGTCTTGTGTACGAGGGATAAAACACCCCGCTGGCCAAGCGAGTCAACTCCTTTAGAAGTGGTGTAGTTCCTCGGAGCATGTGGTAGGTAGCGGCTTTGTTATCCCTTAGTCGCCTTTTATAACAACCACGAGGGAGATGAGATGGTTCTATTCTAAGGACAGCCTACACCACACAGCCAATTCTAGGTACAAGTTTTTGTGTCAAATTTCATTTCGATCTGTTAGGAAATGCGCCCTGCACATTATCCGAAAATTTCGTTATATACTCGTATATATGTATAAAATTCAAAACGGATTGTTGTTTTGGATTCAGCTAGTCGAGATGTGGTAAGATATTTCCGAAATTCAAATATCTTTCGAATTTGGAAAAATTTCATTCGAAAACCGAAATCTTCCCTAGAAATATGTCTTAATGGTCTGTGTTGGACTTCGTATTATTTATCTTGTAATTTCAAAATGGCTACAACGAGTCGCTCGAGAAGTCTCGAATATGAAATCATACAAAAGCGAAACATATAAAAGCGTGTCTTTAAGATCGAACGTCTTTAGAAGTTTCTTTTTGATTTAGGAGTTTGCATCACTCTCAGTTTTTTGTTTGTGTATAGGTTGCCTGGTTGAGAATGATGTAAAGTACTAAGTCCACTTTTTCTACAATTGGTCTATACAATAAAGTATAAATAAATAAATATCATTTAATATACTCATGGGAGCTTCTAAATTCATCTAGGTCCTGGTGGAGCAAGGGTCGCTTGTTTTTGTTCCTTTTGTTCATCCGCCTACTTCCATATAATATATAAAAAAAAACCTTACCGCGAGTCCTGAGTCTGCTGAATGATCTTATGCACCAACACCCAGACTTGGATTTGTTTCATTGCATTCTGTAAGCGTTTCGCACGGCGACAGTGGAAACTCAATGCTGATTACGTTTGTATGGGAATAGTTTTATTACTTACTAGCGACCCGCCCTCGCTTCGCTTCGGTTTATAAGAGTTTTTTTTATATATATAATATATAGCTTATGTCCATCTGGAATAATGTACCTTTCGAATGGTGAAAAAATTTTTCAAATAGGTGCCGTGGTTCCGGAGATTACCCTCCACATACACACAAACTCACAAAATTCGCATTCTCTCTTTATTATATTAATAAAAGGGGGAGGGGGGAGGGTGCACGGGAGGGTGAATTTACTTTATGAGGGGGAGAGTGCACGCTGCAATCCAACAGCCGCTGGGCGCACTCGACTGGCCACGTTACTCCTCTCTCACAGAAGACCACCCTGAAATGTACTGCATTTCCCACTTTATCTTATTTCCCTAATGTACGTACGTGTTTCGGTAGTGAGTGAGATGTGCCAGAGCCCATTCCCATCTTATCCCTCCCCATTTCTCCAACCCTTTCTCCAAATCCATTCCTTATTCTGAAAAGGTAGGCAGCGCATCCGGGGGCGTGCCAACGTTTGTCATTTTGGACTAATGTTGGCATGTATCACGGATGTCTATGGGCCACAGTATCCACTTACCATCAGGTGGACTGTATGCTCGTCTGCCACCTTCGCCCATAAAAAAAAATATAGATTTTGTTAACATAAGTATAATTGTAAGGAGGGGCTTTGAGTTTCATTTCATTTCATATATTCGTCAACGATTTTACAATTTTGTACGATATGAAATTAAACTAATACATAATATATTATTTACTATACAAATAAAAAACAATTAAAAAGATAATTATCACATTATAAAATTAAAAATGAAAAAAATAGCAATTTTTATATCACAATGTACAATTTTTTAAGTGGGAATGCTCACAGACTTCATCAATGCTATAAAAGCAAGAACAACAAGAACTACTTCAGTTTATTTTTGAATATTTCATGCTTTTGAATGGTTTTTGAATACAATGGTAGTCGGTTCAATAATCTAATGGCCCGATGTCTAGTGTTCTGTTTCACTACCCGTAGCTTATGGCATGTCTCGCAATTTAAATCTTTTCTCCTTGTTTGGAACTTAGTATTTTTTCTCTTCTTATATTGTTGTATTTGACTAGATCACGTAAGATTATCATTATATGTATGTGTACAGACAGGCATGGCACAGGAAGTATGTCCAACTTTTTGTACTGTTCTCTGCGAGTTGGCGCATTGCTGCGAACACTGCAAACCCTACTCTGAAAAATAAATAAATAACCAATAATAATAGTACTATTTTCATCTGTCGTACCTCCCGACCTCCGAGTGAAGGCTGTCACTAAGTGCCAAGACCATGAACACCGAAGGTGGCCAACCCTCCGCTGCAGACTGAAAGCCACGCAGTTATTTTGAAACCTGAAAATGCAACCTAGTAACGACCTAAATCGTGAACGGAGTAAGTGGTCATTATTAATATTTCTGTATATCAGGTGGGACCGGTCTGTAAATACGGGGGAAAACATTGTCAAATACGATAGTGCTTAACGAATATCAAACACCGTGTTAAGTACATTGCTGCTTCACTATTGACACTGTACGAATATACAAAGGTAAATCTATAGAAAGATTTTTTTACAGAAGAAATGTGTCAGATGAACAGTCAGTCCACCTGGCGGTAAGTGGAAACTGTCGCTGATGAATATTCGCGATATATGCCAACATCAGTTCAGAATAACAATGTTGGCATGCCTCCGGATGCGCTTCCTACTTTTGGAGATTTACTAATGGATTTGAAAAAATAAGGAATAGGAATATAACGGGACGAAGTTTTCCTCATCCCATTACACCTCCAAATCTTCCTTGAGGGGATGGGGTGGGGTGAAGAGTCAAGAATATAAATTTGAAGAATTAATAGTAAAATGGAATTTGAAGGGATAGGATAGGATGGAAAATGGGCTCTGGCATGTTTCATTCACTACCGAAACACGTATGTACACATTTTTATACAGAGTGTAATAAAAATTGGTTGATCTAATGTAGGGAGACCAGGGATAAAAGTAACGAGTTTTCAAACGAACCATATTGCCCGCATAAACCTGTCCGCCATTGAGTTGCGTCATTTTTATTTCCCTCTAACCTCAGTAGCGCCTACGGCTTTGTGTCAAACTGTTCTCTGTCAATGCGTTGAAAATGCGACGAAAGTGTTTTTGATATTTCTTTCGATGCTTGGCATTTCTTTTCTTATAGAAGTTAAATTCAAGTTAATTCAGTATGCTTATCCCTATATATTTTTTATATTATGAAAACTATGCTTCCAAATAATTTCTCTTAACATATGTTTCTCTGTTTTTGGGAAATCCTGAATGAGGCATAAAAGTAACAGCTTGTTACTTTCATCCCGATTACAATACTGGTTCTTCATATTAGTTTTCAGTGAGTTTTTTCTACTTTTTTAAGCAATACCTTTTCCATGTTTGTTCCAGAATGCCAGAACACACATAAAAGAAAAATAAATATAGGCCGGGCAACGCCTGCGATGCTCAAACTAGCTCCAGAAGAAGTTCTTCTCAGGAATCTACCATACTGAGACGCTGCAGCTTCATATTATACCATTTCGTCATATACAGGTGGAATTCAGTGGAAGAGGTTGCACTTCCACTATTTCATCTATTCCATTCGTCTATTCCAATTCGTGAATCATCTATTTCATCAGCAAGCATGGCTAGTTAGTCAACGTGAATCATTAATTTGGCAGTCGCATCTACCTCGTAAATTACTTCACAGTTAAGTCCAATATCTCACCCCTTTTCATTTATATGAAAAACTGGGCGGATGAGCAAGCGGTCCCACGTGATGGTAAGTGTTACCGCAGCCCATGGACACCTGCAACACCAGGGGGTAAGGAAGTAAACAATCATTTTGTCTCTATGACGGAAAAAGACGGCTAATAAATGATTATTACCAATATTTAATTCTTATTTACTATGTTACAACAATCCCCATGTCTAGTTACAATTACCCTCAGGGGTCGGGATGGTTGTAAGAATCCCAGTCTTTCACATTAATTGATTTATTTTAAAAACTATAAAGTTTATCAGCGTTATGTATACGTCCAACGACAGAGGAAAGTTGTGTTTATTTAAGAAATAACACTAGATTTCGTTTCCCCAATCCCGATATCCCCTTTCGGTGAAACTGTCTCTTGGGCTAGGAAGACCTTGGATCTTGGAGTCACCCTAGACCATCGGCTGTCATTCAGAGAACACAAATACTGTTCGAAACCGAGCCGCCTTTGTACTCGGTCGTCTCAACCCTCTCATAGGCGTGAGTAGTAAAATGTTGCTTGGAAATAAGCTGACATTGTACAAAACCTGCGTACCTACCATAATAACCTTCGCTAGCGTTGTCTTTACAAACGAAGCCCCCTCCAACATTAAAATACTCCAAATCCTCCAAAATACATGTCCGGTGATTCATGAAAGGCCATTAGGGCCACAAGAATTTAGCCATTCCGAAAAAATATTAGGTTCCGAATTTATAAACAAACGAAAGATATCAACACAGAACTTACAATTGTTGTTTACATCCCTGGTCTACATCCCTACTTTATTTAGTCAGTTACTTGATGAACTGTTCTCACGATTTCGTTCGCATTGATTCTATCCCGTCCCATTTCACCTAATCCCATTCCATTCAATACTATCCCGATTTATCTTCCATACCACATCTAATACATTCCATCCGACCCTGTTCCATCCAATCCAATTGTAGAAAATCAACTTACGAGTAGTATAACTATCTTATAAGTTTTATCCCACTAACATTATAAATGCGATAAATGGGATGTTTTTTACTGCGTCGTAACGGCTGAACCGATTACGTTGAAACTTGGTAAATATGTAGATTGTAATTCGGTTTAACATATAAGCTTAACAATCGGTTTAATATAAGGCCCGGTTAACTAATAAGTTAATATATAACTGGACTAACTGGTACCAGGCAGCAATGCACATGTAACAAGCCCGCTGTGCCGTCAACCCGCTCCCACAACCTGGAAACAGTCTGGTCCAGTGGAGGCTGCGCGCTCCGTCGATCGATAGAGACGCCCGACCAGCCAGCCGGGCTCAGTGCCGCGCCCGTTGCCGATCACCAAACATTTTCTACACTATTTTACATATTTTTTAGGGAAAGATAAGAAAAACATTTTTTATCCAGAGATACAGTTTCGCGAAGTGTGGATGGGCTTCGGTCTGCTGGAAATGGGAGTTTGTTGAGGTGAGATTTAGTTCACTGATTTTGCTATTGCAGTAAACTTTTGTGCTAGTAAAAATTGAATGGATTTTTATCGATGTGTGGATGTGGTTTTTGAATTTGAAATTGTATACTTTGAAAAAAAAAGTCACGGATGATGTCTAATAAAGTCCCAACTTGTTTTCTTTGTGCGTAATAATTAGACACTAGAATAACAGATATTCATACCTAATTATTATCATTTTTACATAATTAAACTTATTTCAAAACTTTTTCCTATATTATGCTAATTTACAGTAAAATCCAATCTGTTCTCTTTATTGATTTATCTTTTTACAAGAAAATTAATATTAACAAATTTACCTAAAAGAACATCCCGGAGATTATACTATTTCGAAATTTATTTTTGGAAAGCCTATTGTCGATTTTGAAACACTTCTCCACGGTTCGCCGGAAAACCCGGAAATCTTTTTCATTGCACCGAACGTGGCACCGGCATCGCATTCATTCGGTCAGCGTTCCGCAGTTGCCGCCTAGCTGTCTTCGTAAACGTACGGTGACGCTAGATTATTTCGAAAATTTCAAGTTTGGATTAACGCGAATAGTTCTAAAGGACAATGGAAATAGCAAGTGTATACTGTTTTAGTGAGAGTTTAATTTAGTCGGTTATTTTTGGAGGTGCATTTGGCACGCTTGAAGTGGTTTTCGGTTATTTATATGTATATAAATACACGTGCAAAGTGTAGTATTGGAAATAAAGCGTTTTGTTTAAACTTTTAAGAAAAGGTACGCAACATTTTCTGTATTTTTTTTTTCATTTCGTCACGATTAGTTACTTTTTTCAATGAGGAAATTCATTAGGATTCTGTTTTAACTTTTATAACATGTTCACAGGAGAGTCCTTATGTCATGCATGACTGACCTTAAATTTAAATTTGCATGTGACGATCGGAATTTATAGTCAGTAAAAGCGATAACACGATAAAAATGAGTCTGTCAGATTCTGATTCAGCTTACTACATTTTTTTAGTTTAATTACAGCATTACACAATGCATTAAAAACTAAATAAACTTTCCGTAATTAACGATTTTTTTTAATTATAATTTTTTTTTTAATAATTTTGAGTCGGTTCCGGGTCATTACCCACCACTTTGCGGATAGTGGGACACTACAAATATCTTTGAATTTCTTTATAATTTTCACGATATTTTCTTGTTAAACTTTTAATAATCTCATTGGAAGACTGTAAAGGTCGTTCCACAGAATCTAAGTGGTAGGGCTGGTGTTCGAACTGACGACCTTTCGAATATGGGTTGTGGTAGTACAATTTCTGTATTCAACATGCTAGAAATATTTATATCTCTATATTGAAAGGGTCTTTGCATGTTCGGTCGCTGTGGATATGCGTCTTAAACTTTTTGAGCTTTTTGAAAATACCAGTAAGGCCTAACTTTTTTAATTTTATGCTTAGCATTTGATGGTTTTATATATTTCAATATTAAGCATATAATTATGGTATATATTATGAGTGTTTGTTTGTTATTTTGTTGTTTATTTTTTTATTATAAAAACTATTAATTATGTTATAATTTAAAATAATTTTAAATATTGTATATTTGACTATGTGCTTTGTATGCTGATTTGGCAGGATTTAGAGATCGTATATATATATATATTTGACAGCATTTTATACCTAAAATCCACAATTAAATGAATTTGAACATTTATAGGTTTTCAAAATTTAACTGATTATATTTTAACAACTTTTTATTTTTAGATTAAAAATGTGATTGAATTAAAATGTTCGTTGGGCCACGTTTCCTTGCACAAAATTATCCGTTCTGTTTATGTGCCCGCTCTTTGGTTGAAATACAAAAAAATATGAGTTAGGCCACTTTTGCGCTGACGGCCTCCTATGTAAAAAAAAACGTACTAAGATACTCGTATGTAATACGTAGATCTAATTAGGAATATATATTTTTAGATGGCTATGCCCCCGGTTAACGACCCACTCGGTCATCAGTCCTACCGGTTTAACTTCATTGTGAAAAATTGGCGTTACTCCAGATAAAAAGTTGTGGTTTTTATTACTGTAAAATAGCTATACGAGATTTTAGGTATTTTTAGGTATCGTGTACACGTAATTTTAGTTATATGTTAGGTATCGTGGTACACCAGAGATGGTGTCAATCCACATATTATAAGTTTTCGTGATTTTCATTTGATTCGGCTAATGTACATAGTTTCGTAGGTCGCATAATTTTTAAATGTGAACACAATTTATAATAACACATTGTAAAATTGACATTTTTTGGAAAACAATATACTGTTCTCCTTAACTTTTTTTTTAATATTCTGTTTCTGAATAAATATATAGAAATATGTTGAATAAATATTCAACACAGAAACAGAATATTAAAAAAAACACAAATATAAATAGATCTGTGTTTTTTTTTGGTGAATTCGAATTTCAAATGAAGGAGGGACAAGATCGTGGTTGTCAATCAGAAAACGTGTACCTGTTCATACATTGTATTCACTACAGAGTATACATATTAAATGTATAAAAGGTATTAGGTAGAGGTTGCCTGGAAGAGATTGCTATAGTGATAAGGTCTACCTTTTCTATACCTTATTTAAACTCTGTGTCACTTTTACTGTAAAAGGGTAAAATAATCTTGGGTGTAAAATACAGTGCACTTACTTACTTAGAAACTGTTTTAAGTCTATAACACCCTACTGCAGGGCAAATTATCTATTGTTAATACAATTATGTATATAAATATTACTGTGAATACGATGTGAACGAGAATAAAATTAAATGTTATTGTCAATAGTTTTTTTAAGGCAGGTAAACTGGCGCCTTAAAATAAGCCTCCCATTATGTTGTGTGGTGTAGCGTTAAAACGTGTAAGCAGATTCAAGTCATTCACATGGTCACTAACGAGCTCAGGGACGATAAAGATATTGAAAGGGAACGCAGGGAGTTGTCAGTCAGAACATAAAGATAACACTCTTCAAAGCATACTGCCCATCCTTGTACGCGAGCAGCCTGTGGTCAGCTACAGCGGATTGCGTGTCTAATATAACAACGCTTTCAGGATGCTGTTGGGGATGCCCTGCTACTGGAATGCATCACGGAGAACTGATGGATTTCAAGCGATCAGACGCAATAAGTGGCCTCCTTCTTGCACAGGACACGGTGCAGCGCCAACAGTACCCTGACAGCCTTGTCTGCCAAGTATGACTCTCCCATCCTGTAACATAGGATGGGGGTTATGGTTGGCAAAAATTCCTAGATTATGTATATGTGTGTGTGTGTGTAATAATGTATACATTGTTGTTACATAATATATATATATATAACGATAGGTATGTATTTTACTTCTTAATATTGTAATTTAATTTTTAATTTTGGCATATGACTTGGTTACTTGAAAGAAAGATTATATTATAATAATACATATTGTATAATCTTCAGGAAAACCTCCGATCGCTTATCATACTCTTACATTACGAATATGGTAATGTATGGTAAGCGTTTCTTGCCTTAGATTAATCAAACTTTTACATTGGCACCTTCTACATATTTGGTTGGATACATTTTCGTGCCACCTTATATTTCAAGTTTTTATATATTAAATTGATTGTAGCTGAAACAATAAACAACGTCCCATTTTATGTAAACCATATATGTATTATTTACAAGCAACAAACTGGGTCCAATATTTGTTTAAGATCGTAAGGCACGCGAATATTGAATCAACTGCTCCATAAGCCGCCATGTTGGGGAAATGGCACCGGAAGTAAGTACATTAGCGCCGCCTACAGGCAAACATGGGAACTATGGAAAGTAAACAAGTTCTTGCAGGCTTTTAAAGGTTTATTAAGTGAAACTATACCAAACCGTAACTCAAACACCTTTAGATATTTATTTAGTGCATCGTTATATTAAGGTTTATTAGGTAAATTATAAATACCGGCACCCGAGGACTTTCAATGGATAAGTTTCTCGTCCAAATATTACTTCTCTCATTCCAGTTTATCCCATCTAATCCAATTTCATCTCATAGAGTAAAAAGGGAATGAAAAAAGGAAATCATTATTCCAGTACACTACAATCCATAAGTATTAACTACACGCTCTTACACTAAGCTGACCATTTTTTTTTTGACTCAATCCGGGACGCCCTACCCTATATGTATAGGAGATGATGATGTCGTGTGTTACGTACATAAATAAAAACATTTTTTACAGAAAATATTTTTATTGAATAATTAAGTTTACAAAAAAAATACTAGAAAAAAAACTTAAATATTTAGCTGGTCTCGGCTGGTTTCTTATATTTGTCAGAAGAGCAAATTATTCTTAAAATGTCGGGTCTACTTTTAAGATTAAGATTTTTAAGATTATTTATTAATGTTGGTTTTGGTAATTAAAATTGCCTTATATACCCGAATACCTAGTTGTGTTTTTTCACTAGTACATATTTTATTCATCAGTGAGAGCACTCTTTCTACAGGCGCGTTACTAGCCGGCAAACATAAGATGTACTCTACTATTATTCTAAAACTGTCTCGCGTCATGTGATCACGTCGCTTCATTTCACGCGCGCGCGAAATATAAAAATAATTTAACCCTATTTTGTTTTTATTCTTCCAATTCGGGACATTTTTCCCAATCCGGGACATTTTCGGATACGCTCGGGACACCGGGACAGGCACCCTGAATCCGGGACAGTCCCGGACAATCCGGGACGTATGGCCACGTTATCTTACACACTACTTACACTCACTAATTCCCTTTACTGATTCTACTACCTACATCCCTTTTACTCACCAGATGAATCCACATTAAAATGACTTTTGGAAAACCTTTTTATCCAAAAAGCAAAGAACTTTATAAAATGGAAATATTTACTATACCTGAATGATGATGATAACACATCATAATGGGTAATATATGCTGGCTGATTTCACGAACTAAATATTTCGTATTTCATTTTATATTCTTAATCGGGTCTGAACGCGTAGAATAGAGGTATTTGTTTATCTTTCATTCCTACTCGACGTTTCGCTACGGGTTACATCAGCCGTGGTCACGAGTTGACGTGGTCGTGACCACGGCTGGTGTAACCCGTGCCGAAACGCCGAGTAGGATTATAAGGTGCACAAACACCTTTATTATACGCGTTCAAACCCGATTTAGAATATAAAATGTGTACAAAATGCGAAAGTTTAAAAAACAAAAGAATACCTGGGAAAATTAAAAAACTTACCGGTACTCCGAATACATATTATTTCGAAACATATTAGTATTTTGTTAATATTTCCAATCTTCAAACAGCCGGTAGATACTTGGCTAACCTCTGGCTTTTGTTAGCAACTCGTGTGCAGAATATTATTTATTATCTATACTAACGGAAGAGCGGAGTAAACAAATTTGAAATCGCAAAGGTTGGAAGCAATAAAACTATTTCAGCTGTAAAGTCTGGCACTTCAGCGGTGTAGTATACAACATATCAAAGGTCAAGCTACATTCATGTGAGACTTCAAACGTCAATTATTAGAACTTATTTATAATATTTTATTGACCACGATTTGATTTATTTAAAAATCGAATTTATGATTTAAACATTATATTCAACGTTGTGGAATCTATCGATTGTTATTTGGCATTCAAGACTGTTTGGCATTTTATGGGAGATTTTTGTATCCGCTATTTCCGTCTGATCGTCACTTCAATTAAAAGCATGTTTTGGACCCAATTCAGAACATCCATTCACTGTGGTGCTGGGATATATGGAATTACTACCATATAATGGGAATTACTACCATGATTTTTTGGGATACTTATAGCCATCGACCTTTTTATAAAAGGATGTAGATAGTTTATATACTATAGATAGATAGACAGAAATTTTATTTCATACACATAAGTGATCACTGATCACATACATATAATAGTGTTCCAGGGAATTGACACAATAAAATAAACAATATTGAGATTCTCTGTAACAAAAGAAACGACATTAAAGTATATTCTTCAATTAATGTCAATCCCTTTCAACAACACACAAATTCACAATATAACTCAAGCACTCATTCGCATATAATATTCGCACTCAAGTTTTCTAATCAACAACGCCATCGTCATGTCACCATACATTACCTATGGTGATATACCATAGATTATAGACCATAGATTACATAGAACATCGATAACCTTGTTTATCGACCGCGCCCGGAATACGCGGCAAATTCAAATTGAAGAAATAGATTTTCTTTACATATAGTGGAGTCTAGGCTTTCTCGGCCAGTGTCCATATCAATTGAATCTTCCGGGCTACCTGGCCGAGGTCTTCATTAATCTCTTCTCTTTCTTCCAAACGTTTCGTCAACAACTGCGGTTGACATCTTCAGCGGCGACTGCGTTCACTTTCGGAGAGATGTTATTTCTTCGGCTTCTCGAGCGCAACTGATGTGTCGAGCGCATGCGTCGATGCGTCAGTTGCGCCCGAAAGATTCAATTTTATTTACATACATATAAATTTCTAAATCTAATATGTCTTAAATAAACAGAGACGACAGCAAACAAATATACCATACCATCAGCCTATGTCTCCCCACTGCTGGATATAGGCCTCTTCCGCGGCTCGCCACCACACACGATCCTGGGCTCTTCTCATTCAAACACCACCGGTGAATTTCTTTAAGTCGTCGGTCCACCTGGCTGGTGAGCGTCGCACACTGCGCTTCCAGTACGTGGCCTCCATTCGAGGACTCGTCTACCCCACCCATCCTTAATCGATCCTGCGGCAAATATGACCTGCCCATTGCCACTTCAACTTGCCGATTCTACGAGCTATGTCGTAATGAAATAAAACGCCATAGCCATATGTAAAGAGTCTCCTTCTAAAGAACTTAAAACTTATTTAAAACTTTTGCGTGGTCGGGTTGTAGTTTTTTTAACAAGTTTTTGTATATAAATAATATATATTTTTAGAATGTGCACATTAAAACCTTTCATTTGATACTAAACACGATACATTTACCTGCATTAATTTTTTTGCTACACGTATTTTCGTATTTCATATCCGCCATATTGGATTTAAAGCGACGCCATATAGCCTATGTTAGGCGGAACATCAAAACGAAGCCAACGACACCTCATTTGTCATCTGATGAGTAGTTTAGGAGCTACGAGGGAACAGATGAACGTACTAACATAGGCTGCTAACTGTGTGCATTTTCTTGGGCATGAGGGACGTATGGACGTAAAACTACGCCGGCCAAGCGGGTTAGCGAGTCCATTATGCTGTCCCTTAGTCGCTTATTATGACACCTACGGCAAGAGATGGCGTGGCACTATTCCAAAGCCACACGGCGGCCAACGGTCATAACGTTACGTGACATCGCTTAGTTAGAAACCATGTTAAAACACGATAAACTTCCATAAAACTACCCACTTCACGTTTGATGTTTGATAGGACTCCCGGCCTCTCCGACATGTTGAAAATGATTCTTCTTTCTAGTGTTGCACTTTGAATGCTGGCTCACGCGCTGTGCTTATTATTATTCATTACGGTTAGCAATAAACTTTAAATGTGTGACCTACCCCCAACCCAAAATGATTTGATTGCTATCCTATAGCCAGCCGATACCATACGGCACATCTGGTGGATATCTGACAAGATTAGACAGCAAGTAGGAGAATACTTTCTGAATAATAACACGTAAATTCGACTCAGTACATCCGTAGTAATTGTGGGATAATTTGCTTGAAGAAATTGTCACGGAGTTGCCGCTACACTAAAGCAATGTATGTCCTTATCATACATATAGAACTAGATGCAATTATTTTTCCTCGTACCACAACTACGTGGATGACTATTTGAAACATTATGGGACTGCAATGGGACATTATAGGCTGATATCGAAGCCACTACAAACCACGCGTATCAAACCTTTTCGTCTTTTAAAAGACGTGGTAAAAGCTAGACATAAAGGCTTGCCGCTGAAATTGCTGGAATTTGTCACTGTCGCCGTAAATTATACTGTGAATGCCTGCTCATTTGCATACGGCAATCATCATACATTACCCACAATTACATATTTAGGCGATACAAGTTTGAGGGGCGTATAACTTTAAAAGCCCATAAAATAAAATCGCAGCTTACAGGTAAGATCTCATTAACGATTCTGAGATTATTCCCAACGGCCACCACCAAAATCGCCACCACTGGTTATCGTTAGCACGGAATCATAATTCCCATCGACCGCTCAGTGTAAATGATACGAGTATGTCATCGCTTTATTTTTGTCAAATTATTTCAGTAGAGCGGACATTTTCAAGAATAGTTTTAATTTTTGTTACCTAGACAGACGCTATTCGTGTCTGTGAACATTAATTAATAAAAGCTTTAATATATTTTCTTTTGTAATATTACCACGGTTATTTATTACTTAGATATCCTGTAATGCAAAAAATGTGAGTTGTCGCCATCTTTAATGTTGTGGCAAAAAGATGAAGATACTTTTGCGGCGAACAATTATTATACTGCTTTAAATTTTATTTAACATACTTTATTGTGCAGACGTAATATAATATATATCTGCTGATATATATCACGATATACATCAATTAATATTTATCGTCAAACCTAGAATTTAGTCAGAACCCACGCTTTTAAATTGTTATACTGACATAAATAAAAATGATGATCACTGCCACTGCCAATGATCCAACACTAAAGATTATAATTATAAATTACTTGAATGTTGATTAAGTAGACTGATTATTTATTAATCTCAAAGACTAACTCTTTATTATTCTAATTTCACTCTTATTTTTTGTTTTGTTTTATAATAAACAAGTCTATTAATCAAACTCAAAGTTTCATTTAACAATTTTGACACTATAAAACCACTTATAGAATGAAATTCGCGTCTTTTTTATATAAATATCGGATATTTAGATATTTACTATAAATATCGGATTTTTGCAAACCCTGTTTATATACTTTTGGTGTGTAGGTACTTATAACGCAAGGCCGAAGTTCGTGCGTGATATGGTATTTATAACTTGCTGCTATAACACTGATAACTATAGAACTGATATATAACTATATATAACGGAACTATATAAAAATTCCTGGCTTGACAACTAAAGTAAAAACACCTATATTAAAAAGAATTTCCAAATTCATTACAATATTAGTTAGATATATTGTAGTGGCACTATAGAAGAATGACGTCATTATTCTAGCTAGAAGGCGGTCTTTTTCTAACTTGTGATTATTAATCCCCCTATCTCAGTTATTTCCCAATATATTATAATTTTGATTTCACAGACTGATTTTTATACTGACTGTATCATAAATGATTTATAGGGAATATAATTTTTGAGATATTTTTTAACAATCAAGTATTATTTAAAATATGGTTCTAAACCTCTCCGATAAGCCAAAATGGGAGAGATGGCGTAAAAATTACGGGATTCTGAATCGTATTGTCACGAGAAGTAGAATCCTGTATGATAATTGTAAACGTTCGTCACAATGGTTGAACCCAGGAGACACAGCCAAACAATGTCTCAAACATAAACAGAGTCAAAAGAAGCTCATGATAGCCATGTGCCGGTATTAACCACTATATCTTCTTGAGATCTGGCAAAGCAATTAATGCAGATGTGTACTGTGAAGAACTTTAAACGACGATGGACATGTTCGTTATCAAACAATAGAGTTCTGGTCAATCGTTCTATTCCCTTGCTTCTCCATGATAACGCTCGTCCACACACTGCACGACAGACAGTATCAAAGTTGCAGGAGCTTCGACTGGAAACTCTCCGTCACCCACAGTACTCGCCAGACCTTGCCGAATCTACTGATTTCCATTTGTTTAGGAATTTGGATAACTTCCGATAGGGGAAAAAAATCAATTTCGATGAGACAGTGAAAAAGCCTTCAGAGAATTCATCGATTCTCCAGAAGTTCTATAGCAAAGGCGTGGACAATACTTCGATTAATGAAATATATAATTTTTATACGAAGAAATATTCGAATTTTTCCATATAAAATGTTGATTTCATAGGTCCTTACCCTAATATGAACATCAAATAAGTAACCCTTTTGGAATTTAATAATTCATGTACAATATTAATAAATGACATATATTAATGACCATCACAGCTGCCATCAAATGTTTAGCCAAGAGACATTAAAACATATACGTCATGTCGCGGTGATCTTTAACAGAAGGTAATCTTTTTGATGGACTGCATTTATATAAGTACAACAGCATCACAGGTTGTGTTCGAACCTTCCCCGAAGCTTAAAACCATGGATTCTGTTAAAAACTTGGAAATGAAAATTGGACTTTATATTTGGCAAATTTGTATGAAATTTTTTGTTAAAACCTTAAAAAAAAAGTTCCAAACTGATCCTTTAAATTTTCATCTGAATGGCCCCAGAATCATAAGTAGAATGCATGATACAGGGAAAAAGATTCGTACACAGCCTTAGATCTACTAATTGACAAGTTTTGCGTATATTCCGGAAATAATTGTATTTCCTGGGAAACAATTTGTCATATAAAATACGTTATATTTTCAATGCCGTTCCACTGATTTTGACAAAAGAGGCACAGAAACTTCCTTCAATAAATACCTACTCTACACAATAGTGAAAAAAAAACAAAACAACAGTTAATAGTTGTAGTTAGTATTCAATATTAGCACGAATAAACTAAAATAATCAAATCAATGTTTCTTCACACTATTTGCCTTAAAAATCTTAATAATCTCGATGCATGTACAGATAAAATGGAGTTGATGTTAAATTTTTATCTGCTGCCAAAATGTAACTTTCGACAGTAACTAATTTGCATTTTAAAGAACTATAGTAAAAGAATGTATAGACGTCGTTCCAACCATAAAATTAGTGACAATGTATTTGTTATGATTTATCATAATCTTATAAGCAATTGTGACTGCTAAAGCGATAGGGATTTTTTACTAAAAATATGAAAAAGAGTTTAACAAATAAAACACATAAAGCGGTTTATATGATAATTTTGTCATTAACTACCTTAATATTAAAAGATCTATGCAGGGAAGCTTTCCTTTGTGGAATACCTCAAGTGTGTTGGTACTATATATTGATTGTGATATACTTCAAGTGTGTTGGTACTACATGTTGATTGTGGTATACTTCAAGTGTGTTGGTACTACATGTTGACTGTGGTATACTTCAAGTGTGTTGATACTACGAGTACATGTCGATTGTGGTATACCTCAAGTGTGTTGATGCGACATGTTGATTGTGGTATACCTCAAGTGTGTTGGTACTACATGTTGATTGTGGTATACTTCAAGTATGTTGATACTACGAGTACATGTTGATTGTGGTATACCTCAGGTGTGTTGATACTACATGTTGATTGTGGTATACCTCAAGTGTGTTGGTACTACATATCGATTGTGGTATACCTCAAGTGTTGGTACTAAGTCGTTTTTCAAGTCGTCAGTCCACCTGGCGTCCCACGCTACGTTTCCCGCTATGCGATTTCAATTGATTAAACGCAAAAGTTTTCAATTAATGCGTCCTGCCCGTAATGACGTATGGTGCCGAAGCGTGTCTATGACGGAAGGAAAAAAAATTACAAAATGAAAATTAGTTAATATAAACGATTCTAAAATTGAGACACCTTCCAGAAACACTGTTCTCAGATTTATACAAATTTTCCTCGTTGTCAAGGGTTATTTTAGTAGTTTCTTTTTCAAATTCATAATTTATTTGCTAAAACATGGTAATAATAATGGTAATAAAACAAAACCAATCGGGTCAAAGCTACACTGTTGAATTTCCAATCTGTTTGCATTATACATAAATAAACAGCATCGATCGATTTTATCCGCCTATTTGGATCACCGCCATATTGAATATTTGACGTAATTACAGCCAATGGACTGCAATCGGACCTTTTGCATAAGATTTTTTTTTTTTACACCTGAGTTTTATTATTTGCTGTGTAAATTGTATGTCGACCGATTGGTGTCAGTCGGGTTTAGAGTAGTACCAACACATCTTTTCCCGTGTTATAAAAGGCGACTAAAGGCTAGCATGGAAGGCGATTCAGGATATTCGGTGCGTGCTTCACCGCCTGATGTCTCATGCACGAAGGTATAATGGCCTTAAATGCCACGCTAGCCAAGTGGGTTGGCGAATTCCGTCTTTTAGAGGTGATGTAGTTCTTCAGGGCTTGTGTTAGCGGCCTTTTGAAGACTGGAATAATTAAATATTGTTTTCATTTCAGAAGGAGGATGGACATCCCTCGGCCATCATGCGCCTTCCTTGTACTGATCATCCTCTACTTCACACAACAAATACAGTAAGTGATAAAAAAATAGCTAACGAATTCACATCTTACATAAGTGTCATATTCAACCTTATATTTCATGTAATGTCACATTCGGGGGTTGTTACCTCGGAGGTATCTTATGTAGGGCATATTAATGTTAATTTGTCCGTTAAAAGTTTTAACACTTCAAAATTGTTTTTAAAAAGTATTTTTCCATAGATTAATGTAAAACGTATGGATATGAAACGTAGGTACGTATGAATGTGTGCGAAACGAATTATTGCGTGATTTTTATCCCTCAAATTAAGGGATATCCCATACCTATTTGGGGTATTATTAAGGGATATCCCTTAGTGATTACTAGGTGACGCTTATATGCCTTGGACGTTTAAAAGATGACATTATCATCACACTAGAATTCCTGTGATTCGTGGGTCCAGAGATATTGTATACGAAGACGAACATCACCCAGACCCTATCTAACATCAATCAAATAAATATCTGACCGGGAATCAAACCCGCGACCTTTTAGACAGCAGTCAGTGGCACAACCGACGAAAGCCAATAAGTAGTAAGGGAATGAAATAGAAAGACTACCTACCCCATAACTCTGTCAGGACTAGACAGCAGTTCATTGTTTTATATATAGAAATATGAAATTAGTTATTATTATTATTATTTATTAAAATGTCCAATTGGGTTAGAAAAAAACTTAAAACTATGTTAGTACAATATACAATTTAGTATTCAAATAAATGATTACAATTAAAAGATAACCTAAAAATCCATTTTTATAAAAAAAAAAACAACAGATTTTTAGAGCTTAAGTTAACTTATTATTAACATATTGTTATTATGAAAACATTATAACGTTTTATTTTATTATCATTTCATTGTTTTATTTACATGGTAGCAAGTTTTCAGCACCAAATTGTTTCAACAGACTTATTTTTCAGCTGTCGAACGTTTATGTGCGGAGTTACTTCGAGGTTAAAAATAAATGTAACCCACAATGTGTTTATACCACAGTTAAATATACTGACTAACTGCAACAGACAGTTGTGAAACGTCTACTTCATGAGTTGAAAGCATGTATGTTAATATGAACTCACCATTAGGTTTCTAAGTGATTTTATAATGTTAAAATCCTATTTTAATAATAAATTTGTTAGTAAACAGCTTAAAAGACTGTTAGTAAACCTATTCTAAAAAAACTATAGTAGAAACAGTCTACCTTGAGACATTAACATCCACTCAATATCTCATAAATGGGCAGTCTAGACTGTCCGCTAATACGCCCAGGGATGCTTCTGGCATCACAAACAGACACGTGAAATGTATGGAAACCGAACGTGTCGCATCACGAGTCAATTTTAGTGATGCGAAATCGCTCACCATTGAAACGAAACACCATAACTAGGTATATTCATTATACTCGTAGGCAATAAGGCATTCGTGTTTTGTAACGATTTGCCAGCAACATGAGTCGGAGCAAACTAAACGAGCGGCGCGAGAGGTAAGCGCTTAGCCCCAACTTCGGTCACATTGCGACCCACAGCTTGCGTTATCCATCCCTGTTATTTGTGGCTGGCATTATGTAGCACACGGCGCATTAAGGAGGCGATTCTTTTTCCACGATGGCATAGAAGCCACCAGTTCGTGCCTCTGAAAATTTAACTGAAGCTTTAGGTACACTATTATAGACTATTTCTTTCTACAGATGCATGAACGCGAAGATAAACTTCAGGGAGAAGGAGAAACAGATCTTGGACCAGATCCTAGGTCCGGGGCGGTACGACGCTCGCATCAGACCTTCAGGGATCAACGGAACTGGTGAGCATACTCTCTGATCATTATAATGACACGATTTCATGAGATGCGGGTGGTCTGTTAAATACGTACGGTAGATATGATAAATATACATAAAATAAACGTATCTGCTTTTTAACCAATTATAGCATAATAGTTTAGGGGTCGTAAGTTCAATTGAACTGATATGTTTATACTTATAAAATCAATGTAGACAATTAACAGGCAATCTATATCAATATAACAGGCTCAGAGCTGAAATAACACCTCTCTATAGTATTTTAGGCAGGTGTTCACCCTTAGGGCATATTGTGAGCTTCTACTGCCAGTCATATTTCGTTATGAAATGAACTGTCTTCCAATTTTGTATTATGAGCGCGTTACTCACAGCCTGTGTAGAATACCATCCTACTTCTACATTGAATTTCGTCTATTGTCTATTAAAAACTAGCTATTGCCAGCGGCTTCGCTTGTGTGATTAATTGCGTTAATTGTGATTCCGTACGAAATTCGGACTTCCTGTATATTAGCCCCGTGGCGGAATTTTTCGCAGGAGTAAAACACGTGTATTGTATTTGCACTGTAGAATATTTAATCAGAGTTAATAGGACCAACAAATGTATTTTCCATATAATCTTGACAGGATGTCATTCTTTGACACCCTGTCAAACTTTCATGTGTCTAATTTTAATAGGTGTTACAGCTTGTACTCTTTCAGAGGATGAATTAAAAAAATCCCTTCTTAGTAAGTCGACGTCAAAAGGAAGATATTTAATAGATTCAATATTTCTAGCTTCAGCTGTTTCGGTTGTGCGTTGATGAGTCAGTCAGTCGGGACATTTGTCTTTATATCTAGGTATAGATAGCTAATTAAATCAAGAAATGTGAGCTACATTAAATATTATAATACGAAATAAAACATGGCAGTTTAGAGCTATGAATTGACTTGCTTGGTACTTTAATGATAGCTAAGCAGCGATGAAAATAGTTGATATCAATGAGCACTTACGGGTATGGAAGCAGTCATTTCCTGCGTCTTCTAAATATAAATGCAAATATGGGGTAAAAACACAAAGATAGGTAGCTTAAAAGATTTATTGTTAAAATATTTTTTAAAAATATGATTTAATCTTTCATTGTTAACCAGAAATGCGACAAATATAAAATCTATATCTATCATTATCCATGGATAATTATTAAAATAATTAGTGATTTATGTAATAATCCCAAGGGTTTTAATGTAAATTATCCCAAAATCACAAAGGGTTTGCCCTATTTGTGCGCAGAATGTAGGAAGTCATTAGTCTGACACGTCGTCAACCACTCGGAACGTATTAGCTCAAGGAGCTTGTTAATGCTTTGATCTAAATTTATGCTGTAATTATGTATGCAATCCATCGATCAACTAAAATACATAGATGGATAATTTCTTGTGACAAAACTGTGTACGTGAGTGATGCCAGAAACATAAATAAAATGTTAACAGTCACGATAAATGAGAAGTAATAATAACGTTTGTAAAGTCTTTGCTTTATTTATTCACTTAGTCAATTGCGCAAACATTCGCGAAATATTAGACCATTAATATTATTTGGGTTTATATAGAAAAAGTTTTGTTATTTAATTTATTTGCATGTTTCCTATATATTTTTTTACACTGACATGAGCTTCCGTTACGTCAAAAATATTGCAGTTATGGTAAAAAGGAAAACGTTCTTCATAGTTTTTTTGCCGCCAAATGAAAAACTGAATTGACAGGAGGTAAATTTGACCGTCTTGTGTATGCCTCACTTTTAGGGCCGTTATGCTACTTCTATGTATTACGGTTGATCTATGGTTGCTACCGACATTATATATTTGATCTCTGATATATTTGTTTATCGATTTATAAAAAAGATTAACTTAAAAATGTCTAGTACGTATCAATGACTAGAATTCTTTTAATAACTCATCTATTGTGGTCCATATTTTTAGAAACGTATTTTTGAATAAATCTTTTCTTTACAAAATATAATTTTTGAGTATAATAAGATTGAAACACTTGAGAAGTGAAAGAAAAATTCAACATGTTTCTTGGCCAAATCAAATCGTAATAGCAAAGTCATTATCCAACAAAGGCATAAAAAGATGCCATAAATCATTCTAGCACTTATTTTTTAGCTGCCTCACTCGATTTAATAAAGGAAAAACATCCTTATAGCGTAAAGAGCAGTCGTTTTGAAGCATCATCTCGAAAAGTCTATCTATCAATTTAGTGGAGATGAGTAAAAAATTTAGGCGGGCAACTTGGTGGGAAAATGTGATTTCTTGCTTTCAAACCATAAACAAGTAATAACAGTTTTATCGTTAAAACGTTAACGTTATTTAGTTGATTCATACCTGCGAATATAGAATCAAATATTCACATTTATTTTTAATTAGCTATTAACATCAAGGTTTTCGGTGTTGTTTAGAAAATTGCATTAAATTGCAAAGAAGTACCAATTATAAATTATTGTTTAGTTAATTTTTAATATTTAACTTCATATTAAGCTAATTCTAATTGAGTATAGCCATCAATATGGGAATAGACTAGATGACACATCATACGCTGTTGTCAAAGAAAGCTGCTTGACAGCTTTTTGGTGGTTAAAAAGTCAAATTTTAAACTTGGTACTACGTAATAAGAATGTTCGGTTTTTAGAAATATATATGAATTAAATAATTCGCGAGCTAGTGAACATAAGAACACTATTAGACCTAGACTATTACACGTGCCTGCCCTAGAGGGATTCTAAAACATATCTAGTATTCTCAAATCGATGAGTATAATATCTGCCAAATAACCAAAAAAGGATAATCATAAAAGTACAAAATTTTTGTGAATCAAAAGTTCACAAAAATACAAATTTGCATTCATAAACAACTTATTATGGTGATATTAAATTTCAAATTCGTTGCTCTAACTGAATGTACATTCTACATTTTTGTTTTACGAGTACAATGTTGTATTTGTCACTTAGTCTATTGTTAATAAATTGATAGGAAGCTACAAAGCACTTGTGTATGTTTGTTTCAAATTTATCCTAAATCTATCCTAATCTAACTATTTATCCTAAATTTTAGGCAATAGGTCCTAATTTTATGCAACTTTAAAATCTTTTAGGTAAAATTTTAACACATATCATGTTGTTATAAACGGACCTTTACTTTTAAACAATACTTTAATCTTAAATGTGAATACATAGTGTTGTTAACGCTGAACGCTTCAACATTCGAGCGCTGCCTTACGCGCTTAATTAGTGATCTGTAACCGTTTTAGAGTCGAGCTTTTAACTGCAAAGGTTTAAGACAAATAAACATTAAAATCTGGTCTATAACGCTTACTATCCTTTAACGCTAATCTTAACAGTTCATTAGCGCTCACTCAGCGCACGAGCGTCAAGCGTTCAACGTTTTTTTTTACAACACTACAAGTAAAATCGGATTATTTATTCGAGTCGGGGGTATGACATATAGAATTGTCGATTTGGATGAAGATGACACTTTATTGACAGTTCTACATGTCATATCCCCGACTCGAATAAAAAATCCGACAATAGTTACATATAATAATACCTACCAATCTACAATATAGACATTCAATACCCGTTTATCTAATGAAATGAATCATTCGATGATCGTTTACCGTGCCACTTGATAAGTCCGGTGTTAGATAGCCGCGTTTACTTTGAGTTAAATAACAAGAAGGTCTCTTTAATCTCTTGCGGATAGTGTTCTTGTGTAGTCGTCTTTCTAGGCAAGTTTATAACGATAAAACAACCATTTATCAATCGATTTAATTATTCATTTATCATTTCACGCTGTCGGCACATTAATAAGATGTCAATTAGATTAATCAGTTCTGTATACATGAATAAATTGTGTATTGTTATGTTAATACTTTGCTTTGTGATGCAAAATAAATAAATTTCGTTATTAATCAAATAATATATCAATCAATTTGTTGATGGATTCAATCAGTCTGCTGGTTAGTGGATCGTCCAGATTGGTGCTCTATCGGTTAATTGACTGATTTATAAATCAATAGATTTGAATAGTTTATGTATTACAACTTAAAGCTACTTAAATGTTATGGACTTGGTAAGAACATCATTATTTCTCCATACAAGTCTGGCATCATTTTTTTGGATGCGGCCAGGTATTATATTCGGATGATTGAAAGACTATATAAAACCTATTGGAATGTTACACAAACGAATTTTCATTTCAGCTAAAATAAGAGTTATATTGACTTTTTTTTAGGTAAAATAAGAGTTACATTGAAATTTTCATTTTAGGTAAAATAAGAATTACATTTATTAAAAACTAACTAGTTTTAGTTTGGTTATTTTTGTATTATTTTATGGTAGTTACATGGTAGTAGTTTTACTATTTTTATTTTAGACACACGAATAGTATTGTATAAAAGATAAAGATAAAGTAGGTTCATGGATGATGATAATGTTCACTGACTTTCTGCAATAAAATAAAGAGATATCGGCTGCCAACTTGTAACTCGTAATTAGCTCCCAATAAATTTCATAGAAGGCCACGACGGAACCCTATTAATGCGTCTCCGACACACTCTTGGCCGGTCATTTAATTATTCCAAAATCATACTCCAGTCTTATTTGACTCGTTTATAAGAATCGATATAAATCTTGTGTTATATAAACACCTAAGACATATACGTATGCCTAAAGGAATTTATGTAACTCTTATATTAATTACCTAAAATAAAAAAAATCATTTGTATACCATTAAGAATAGGTTTCATATAGTCTTTCGATCGTCTAAATAAATTGCCGGCCGCATAAAAAAAAATGATGCCAGATAAAATGATGTCTTTGATTGATTTAATCAAATATAAATAAAATATCACTAGCCTTCGACTCTATTTACAATATAATAAATAGAAATACAAAAAAAAATAAAAAAAATTGATTCGTATTATAGTATACAAAAGTGTTCATATAGTACTGATTGACGATATATCTATGTAGTCAGAAGAGAAAATCGGTGTATGATTCGTTTAAAGTAGAAATTATAACTTTTTAATAATTTTGTTATGTGTGAGTTTCATTGTCAACGTCGTGAAAGTTTGCTCTTGCTTATCCTAGTTGTACCGTAACTAAACTCGGTTTTTTAATTCGAGTGTGGGATGTGACATGTAGAACTGTCAATAAAGTGTGATCTCCGTACAAATTTCACTCTGTTTGACAGTTCTACATGTCGTTTCCCTGACTCGAATAAAATATTGGACCATACATATTATGTAGGGATATGTGGTATGACAAGTCTTACGTAGTTAATATCAGAGATTTAGTGATGTCTTCATATTGAAACTTGAATTGGAATCAGATATTTTCTATAAATTATCTTTTTTTTTTCATTTATTACCAACTTTACAAACGGAAAACATATAATTATCATAATTGTATCTAATAAATTAAAAAGGTTTGTCTATGGTACGAGTCCTGTTTACCCGTGAACAGTGAACAAATTATAATTTGGACAAGAAATATCTTTTGAGTTTGTATTTTAAATGATTTCTACTAATACCTGTATTTATTTTATTGTCTAATTATTTTATTAATCTAGGAACTAAGTAAGCGCTGGACTGCTGTCCGTGAAATCATGTCGGTGTGATCATGAAGGGCGATGGGTAAAGATGTATTAAAAAATCAATATGTATCGGGATGTTTCGAATAACAAATAATCACTATTCACAAATACGAATGGAACCTAACCTACTATTCGAGTACTTGTAAAATAAGTATGTACATGTAATTTGTAGTTCAATTTAAATTAGTGCTATATTTGTTTAGTTCAATCAGTACCTTTTTGGTTTAATCGAAAGTTAAGTATAAAAACTAAAAAATCAGACACGTATCTGATTTTCAAATGAATGTTTACTCTTAAAACTATTTCTTTTTGTATAAAACCTATGTTATCTACTATTGACATTGGGTTCTTACTACTATCGAGTAGTATACTACTATACTAATCGTAGTATTCGTTTAGAAAATGGCGAATACGAGTACGAATACGAATACTCGAAAATTGGCGAGTGTACTCGAAGTATACTCGAAAACTCGAATACTCGGGGCATCCCCAGTTGTATAATGTTTGCGGTGGTAATTACTATCTCGTAATTTCGTAGGTAATCGAAAACGGATTCGAAATTAAAATTGGATTTAAAATTATATATATATATATATATATATATATAAATTGGATTATTTATACAGTAATTTATAAGTATGTATACAGTAATTTAAATAACACAGAAAAATATCACGTGATATTTTAATTTAATACCTACATTCATTATTTTATCCATTTTAATTAAGTGCAGTTTCAAAATCGTAACATCATAGGTGATTAATATTTGTAAAACCTTTTAGAATGTTACAAACCTAAAAACCCTCCATGCAGAGGATTATACTAGTGCAGGGTGTACTTTGTACATGCTTTGTAAGGATTGTAAGAAATAAATTATATTTATTTGTATGATATATTTGTATCAATGTCGGTCTTTTATTTTGAAATGTGTATATTAACAATGATCCATTGTTGTTTTAGCTTGCCAGTACACCCCAAAACCATTGTTACATTTAAAATTAATCACCGGTTTAACACGGTTGTATTGACCGCGCACCATTTATCACGTTAATAGTTTTGTAATGGCGTCGATGGCGTACAAGTCTTATCAATTAGGACGGTACAAGTCTATTCGCTATTCCGGTTTGAAAGTTATTTCAACCATATTTCTTTATACTTAGGTGAATTTTTAAAATGGTGGAAAGTAGGTATGCCAGGCTTCATACAAAAATGTCTGACCCCTTTGTATCAACAGGAATTGTAGCTATCGTTGTAGTAGCAAGCCACAGTGTGTAAAATAGGAAAAGTTTTAGTTGAAGCGTACTCGGTCGTGGGGGCTATAATACCTACGGCTCAAACAAATAAGGGTATTTGGTCAAATATTATATTTTTAGGGTGTATATTAATAATGGTGGTAATAAAATTTACTGCCCCTAAGGGTCGCAGCACAAAGCGCGGTCTCAGTGAGGGTTGGGTGTATTATTGTAGCGATTGTAGCACGAAGCGCGGTAGGTTGTATCAGGGTGCGAGATAGTAAAACGTGGTCGTAGCTCGAGTTGTAATTCTAACCGTGGTCGTAGCATCAAGAGCAGTCGATTTATGTAGTTTGGGTACTCGACTAGTGAGATTTGTAGCTTAAATCGTAGTCGTAGTTAAGGTTGTACGATTCGGTTATCATAGGAACAGCGCTGACAGTTCTGTATTTAATTCATTTTAAGTAAATACCGTTTCTTTTTTAAGTCAACTCATAACATAATATAATAAAATGAAAAAAAATTAAAGGAGTCGTAAATTGATTTTTACTACATGCTAAAGATGTATGTTACGATTTGTGTCAACTGTCAGAGCTCTACCTATAATAACCGGATCATCATTAGAAGCGTGTTCGTAGCAACGGTCGTAGCATAAAACGTAGTCGTAGCTAGAGCCGTAGCATAAAGGTTATAGCATACATTGTAGCACAGCGTTACTGTCGCTACTACCGCAGTAATAGCGCAGCAGTTTTATAACATAATTTATGAAGCTATAGCCTCGAACACGGCAGTGACGTTCGGAAACGATTGATACTTTCCAACGTACCTCTCCTTGCTCCACCCAAAGGTTGGCCGGTAGAGAGCGCCTCCAGGCATTAAGCTCGCCTTTTGTACGATTAAGTGCAATAAAGTTTTTTAAATAAATAAATAAAATAAATATTTACATTACGGGCACTGTTGCCAGGGGCACTTCAGGGCCCAGTAGAGTGGAATGCTTTTGTAATGAAGCATTCTTTGCCTCTTTCACTCACTGTTAAAGGTCGTAATTAAAATAATTGTTCCATTCCTTTTCGCCATTTCTCACCTTTTCAAATGCATATGAAACTAATTGTTACGTGTGAGTTGTAAAGTATGAAACCCAGGCAAGAACGTTACACGCTGGCCTATTAAAACGGCTCCGTACACGCACTTTTCCCATTTTTTCTTTACCGAACAATAAAACTTACACCCAGGCCTCTGATCGAGTGTATTTTTTTGAATAAATTCTATCATCCGAATTGAACCTCTCTGATCAATCCAGCGGTTGACTGGTAGAAAATGCCTTAAGGCATTACGCTCGCCTTTTGTATCACGCTTTTCAATGACTTGTATAAATAAATAAATCACTGTGACGTAAGTGGAACTGAGTAAAAATACGAGTAACCAAACGAGTAGTTCACCGGACGAGTAGTTCACCGGACGAGTAGTTCACCGGACGAGTAGTTCACCGGACGAGTAGTTCACCGGACGAGTAGTTCACCGGACGAGTAGTTCACCGGACGAGTAGTTCACCTGACGAGTTCGTTCGGTGAACATATTCTTGCTCACCGGGTGAAGTAAAAATGACGTTAGTGGCAACCGCAACTGTGTACGTTACTTTCAGAGGCGTTCGATTTCGTTAATTCAGATTGCATTCATGTACAACATGACTTAAACCAAATTAGTAGCTGGTGTAGCATTAGCAATGAACTTAAAAACGGCACTGAAGTCTAATACTCTATTGATGATAAACCGTTACTGAAAGTAAATACCATCCACGACCTCGGTATTGTGTTAGATAGTAAAATGAGATTCCACCTGCATGTGGAACATATTGCCAAGAAGGCTTCGAAAATGTTAGGATTCATCTCAAGGCTTGTCAAAGATTTTAATAAACCTAAGTCTAAACGTATTCTATATAAAAACTTGGTGCGTAGCATGTTGGAATACAACAGTGTTGTATGGAGCCCTACCTATAATGTATACAGTATACATGGTAAGGTCGAGATGGTAAAGAAATATCCGAACGCATAACGCTGGACGTAGGTACGAGTACGTCAGGATACGAGGAACGCCTCGAACGTTACCGTTTTAACAGTCTACTGACAAGACTCTCCTGTACAGATGTTGTATTCTATTGTAATGTATACAACTATGTGTAATGTTGTATTGTAATGTATGTTGTGTATGTACAGCTAGACTCATCAGAAACGAGATAAACTTTGAGGAGCTTAATTTTTTTTTTTTTTTATAGAGAAGAGGGCGGACGAGCAAGCGGTCTCACCTGATGGTAAGTGTTACCGCCGCCCATGGACACCTGCAACACCAGGGGGTATGCGGGCGCGCCGCCGACCTTGCAAAATCCTATTCACAGCTCTCTTGACGAACCCCATGTCGTAGTTTAATGGGAAGACCTCTTGAGGCGGTTCGTTCCACAGCCTACGGGTTCGCGATATAAAATAACTTTTGGACCGAACAGTACGCGACACCTCCGTATCTAGGAAATGCGGATGGACCGCACTTCTGTGACGGGAGGTGCGGTTGTAGAAACCCGAGGTGGGAATTATATTGAACAATTCTTCAGAGTATTCCCCATTGTACAGGCGGTAGAACACACAGAGAGACGCAACGTCCCTCCGAACGCTGAGGGATTCTAAACTGCCTGTGAGAGTGGGATCGTTGACAATACGAACAGCACGTCCTTGGATGGAGTCAAATGGGTCCAATTGGTATTTCGGTGCGCCGGCCCAGAGATGTGAGCAATACTCCATATGGGGCCTCACCTGAGCTTTGTAAAGCATTAGCAGTTGCCCAGGGGTGAAGTACCGCTTCGCTCTGTTCAGCACACCGAGCTTTTTGGAGGCCATTTTGGCCTTACTTTCCAGATGACCCCTAAATTCGACTTTGCTGGAAATGTCGACACCAAGGATCCCAATACTCTCCGAGATCTTAAGAGGTATGCTCTGAAAGCGAGGTGCTACGACAAAAGGGTTATTTTTAGCGGTGAATGCACAGACTTGTGTCTTACTGGGGTTGAAATCCACTAGGTTCAGGGAACCCCAAATCGAGACTAGATTTAGGGAGTCTTCGATTTGAGACACAAGCCTGGCGCGACTCTCTTCCACTCCGACTCGAGGGATGTTGGCGTGGCCCCTGTACAAGGCGTCTCCAGTGCTGTCATCCGCATAGCAACGTATGTCACCAATTCGTAACAGGTCGTTGATATGCAGAAGGAACAGAGTTGGAGACAGCACGGAGCCTTGCGGGACGCCAGCGTTAATAGACATGGTGTCGGAGCAGCTACCATCGATAACGACTCTGATGCTCCGTCCAGTCAGGAAACTGGCAATCCATTCGCATAGTCCCTCGGGTATCCCGAAAGATGGTAACTTGGAAAGCAGCGATTTGTGCCATACCCGGTCAAAAGCTTTAGCAGTGTCTAGGCTTACAGCCAGAGCCTCGCCTCTACTCTCAATGGCGTCAGCCCAGCGATGTGTCAAATACGCTCTATCGTTAACGCTCTATCTCTATAATAATATCTGTCGTTAAATTCCAGACGCCTCGATTGCACAGTAAAAACACTAAATCTGCCCGTTTTACGTTCAAGCAACACACACAAATCCAGGACGTTCCCCGTATCAGCTCCCCTCAACTCAAAATACCATGATAAATTTAACATTTGCCACGATTCTTTGGCCTTAATCAAAGAAATAATATTAATTACAATTATTGAGGCAATAGTGATCTTCGATTGCCTAAGATATTTCATAATTTAATTATCTTGTTGTAAATATTCATTTAGTATCTATTTATTTGTTTTTTTTTTGCGTCACATATGAGATCCATATTAATATAATATAAAATTACAATACTAAATACATGTATAAAATTTTTACTGGGTATATATATTAAAAATTTGAAAATTATAAAAATTGTAATCAATATTTAAATATGTGAATGATTGTAGAAACATCCTTATTCATTATAAATTAAAAATAAATATAACATCCTTTGTATTAGTATCTATGATTATATTCTGACTGCACTAGCTCTCCGCTCGAAGCCTCTTTAGGATTAGGATATAGTGTACGTACGCTGTGTTTACTAGTAACCAAACCAACATACATATGTAGTGCATATATGCTGCATGACTACTATTATTTTCGTTTGTTTTCTGAGTATGTTCCATTTGTAAACCTTAAGAAATATATAAAATAGTTTATAATTGACGGAAAAGGGATGTGATTACTGACCAAATTTAACAATGAAACTCACACGTCGTAAATTTGCATATCTTTTTAAAATTTATTTATTTCAATTAATTATATCTTTTTTTTTCTTAATTGTACAAAATAACGATACGGTAGCATTATAAACTTAAGTGACTTACACATAATAGGTATTTGAATAGTAACCCGTCGGTTGCCAATCTACGATCCCTCATTTCAGTTTATTTGGGATCTATTAGGTTCAATTCCCGGTCAGACAATTATTTGTTTAAATACAGGTATTTGTTCGAGGTTGCGTGTTGCACGTGTTGTGTTCGTCTCGGTTTGTGTCTCTGGACCCACGACACAGCAAATCCTAGTGTGGGTCATAGCGTGTGGCATTATTTTAAAAAAAAAACTAATATTTCTTCGAAGTTTTTGGATAATTTCTTTAAATGAAAACGGACATTACATTTTACCATTCAATTAAAACCTAGTAATAATAATAATAATAATAAATCGCCAAATGTATTGTTAATAGTATTTTAATATATTTTCTTATGAGATTTTTCACTTAACTATAAAATGTTGCATATGAAAGGTACTTATAGCATACTTTTCATATGCGTAATTCTTTATTGTATCACTGTTTTAACTTTGTTACAACATAGGTACTAACACGACACATACGGACCTTCGAAGAGACATACGAATAGATCTTTTCTAGGCAAAAATATTAACGTGTCTTATAGAAAACTTTATCACAGAACAAACTGTAGATCTCTACAGTTTCTAACATCATGGCAACAAGGCTAAGGTTACTGGGATATCGTCCTTTGACCCTAAGACCGCGTCAGATGTCCACCGTTTAGTAGTATATCTTGTACCAAGTTGCGTCAAATCTTAAATGTTTCATTAACTGTGAAGTGTGATGGAAGCCTGAATTTCATAGCAAAGGTTAAACTGAGTTTGGGTACTACTATTCTTGTTTAATCCCCAAAAAACAAAGAATCTATCCACAATACATAATCATAGAGCAGATATGTTAATGTTATAAGGCAGAGGCGACTTGCAGGACTGAGATATCGCCCTTTGGTCTTAAAGCCGTCCCTCCTTTTTAACCTCCGACACAAAAGGGAGCGTTAAAGTTTGACACTTTTAATTTTATCCATTACTACAACCATTTTTGTATCTCTTTAACAAATGGTCAGATTTTCAAGCATTTTGTATTGAAAAGAGTATTTATCTAGAAAAGTTTTAAGGCATAAAACACTGCGCAATGACTTTAGGGTGGTGCCTAGGAATTTAAAATTTTCACAAACTATAGAAATATTGTAAATTCGTCTTGTTCTTTGCAACTATTTGTAACTAAGTATATGAACAATACCCAAAATATATACTTACTTATATCAAATGTGTGTAGGTACTTCAAAATGGCATGTCTTTGAGCCCCTTACTGGCCATTAGCTATAAACATTCCAAGTGCTCTAAAATGTATGTAATGCTAGCTTTCATCCCGTTTCTGCTTGAGTAAGAGTACCTAAATTAATACCCAAGCAGTAATAAAATCACGGGTATTATAAAAACACTGTTATTCTTTTCTGATTTTCAATACAGTTTCCACAGCGGTCGTAGGTGTTGCTAATTAAGGTACAACGCTTAACAAAACCATTTGTCAAGCGACCTAAGTTCATGTGTGTTGTCTTTTTATTTACTAATTTTAACAGATGGCCCTGCAATAGTAAATATTAACCTGTTCGTGAGAAGTATAACGACGATAAGCGACATAAAGATGGTTAGTACTTGGATGAAGAGGATACGAAAATGATAGTCAGTGTTAGACGGAAGGTGGTACCATTTGTGTGACACTCACAGTTATCTCTCCAAACTCACTCGACAATATCACAAGTTATATAGTTTGTAACAAATTATTAAGACTGGGTACCATAGACCATCAAATACCTTAAATAGATACTCTAGGAATAAATATCTATATATAGTGTATGTATGTATGTATATAAGTATCTATATATTTTATTGATGTATACGTTTATTTTAATAATACTTCCATTATTCTTTTCATTTATTTTTTATTTTCCCTTTGCTTTTTCCTTCGTTGATTGCGCCGCTGTCATTATTATATATCCTCTCCTGAAGGTTGGCTGGAAGACAATACCGTGTAGCATTAATTCCGCCCATTGTACGTTGTGTGATAAAATATGTGTTAAAATACGAGAAGTTGCTTCAAACTAACGGCGCGCGCGGCTGGAATTATAAATTCAAGAAAATTTTACATAAATAAATAATTATTACTTTTCCCAAATTACTTTCATTCGACTTCGTAATACTTATTCGTAATCTTCGTAACAGACTCTCAATTATTATTTAACCCCTAGATATATACTCAGGCAATTAGATGGGTTTTTTACTGTCTTTGGATTGTATGAGAATTATCGATAGTTACAAGTATTTATTCGTAGAGTATTTACAGCATTTGATATCATTACACGAAATATGTCGTAACAAAAAAATGGAAATTAATAAAAAATGGAGTGATAATATTCAATGGAATGATTGTACAATGGTACCCCAATGTCCCTTACTATTTGTTTTCGACGGTTATTAACGTTTAGTATATTCGAAATGATTTGGCATTGTTAATGCTTTATGTTCAACATGAAGACAACGTAATACAAACAACGTACGATTGTTCAAAATATTTGAAAAACTGACAAATTCAAAATTACTTAAACCCCCTTTGAAGTTTACGGTTGATAACTGTCAAAATTTTATAGTAAGAGTTAAAGTTAAGGTAGGTTATTCAATGTGTTTAGTTTCATATGCCTGATCGTCGTTCTGGATTATTGTGGTGACTTTCAAGATGAAATATACATATACAGATTTCCATTGGACCGGATACTTTATGGAATATTAAAATTAATATAAAATATCTCAGAATTAAATTAAAATTGTTTGTCTGTAACTTTACGTCTTGAAGGTCAAAATCCGGGTGGGTAGCGACCATTCGTGTCAATAGAAAATTAATTCAGTTGTGTTGTCAACATTAATTTTAATGCGATCAAAAATACATTGTTGGTATTACAGCTTCAAGTGAATAGCATTCGAGAACTCGTGTTAATACTGATTTATGTTTAAATAAATAATACAATAATAAAATTTTCCGCGCGAGTGCTGACGTGGACACAATTTTTAAGAGCAGTTCCTCCTTATAACCCTATAATTTATATAAATTTAAAACAGCCGTCATTTTCAGCTTAATTATAACAACTGTTATCTCACTATTAATTATAATATTTTATGCTAATTATCAGCAACTTTAGACGTTAAAATCTTGCTACGCTCATTTAAATATTTATTACTTTTTTATCTTTGAATTTATTAGCAAAAACACTATAGAGCCATTAAGCATATCGATACAGCAACGTTGTGACACGCAATATAAATATTTTATACCACAATTAGACTGCAATTATACAGGAATAAGTTTGTTTTAGATATTATCTGTGATAATTATAATAACAACATAAAGGCCAAGAGATATTAAAAAATATAAAAAGCTTTTTTTTACGTTTAAAAATGCAGTTCTAAATACAAAACATTTAAATGATTCAGTTCATTTTGCTGGGAAATTTTGAACGTAAATTACTTTGTTTCGAATTATAAGAACTTCCGTACATCCATTGTGCTAAAAATAGGCCGAAAAAACAAAAGCCTTAATCCACCTCGTGTACCATATTATCCATATTTTCATTTCTGGAACAAACCGGTAATTTCCGGTTTTAGTCGTACCTTACTTTAGGCCTCACCGTCTACCATGAGTTTACTGTTTTCATTCGGTACACGAGTATCATTATTTTGCATGACATTCATACACGTTAAAGGAAATCTTACCAAATTATTACAAATGCTTATAATGAAATTGGAATCATCTTCATTAGTATTTTTTTTTTTTTAAAAAAAGGAGGTTATCGTATTTATGATTTGAATATTTTTTGAAATTCCTTCCTTTCTACAAGAGTAACAGAAAATTCAGTTAAGTACTCGTACTAATTGAATTATATTTTCTTGTCAAACAAGTAGTACAGACTGAAAGAGTACAAAGTAATCAAGCGATGTTGAAAACCCTTCCAGTTCTGACTCACTGAAATGTGGAACATTAATTTCTTCTTCAATACAACTCAATCAGAACGGGATTTGTCATACCTTTAATTAAACTCTGCTCTGTTATACACAAACACAAATTCCTGTAAACAAGTCAATTTTATTTTCAATTTATTTCAATTGCCATGTCGGTTCAGTTTGCTCTTTCTTTTTGTATCACTTCCCAGTTTATACGTCGAGGCATCCATCTAGAATGTAGGGTGAAAATCTAAAATTTCAGGTGTCCAGGTGAGTCCGGTAATCTACAATATTATTTTAAGAGATATATCGACAAATATGTAACATATGTTGTTCTCTTAGGATTTAGTTTTCTATTTTGTTTTTGATGATTTATCAATAGTATATTTTGCTTGGTACTTAGATGGGCCAGCGGTAGTGAGCGTGAATATATTTGTCCGAAGTATATCAAAGATCGATGACGTCACAATGGTAAGTCGACATAAGGACAGACTGGACCACGCATTAGCCTAAGTTATTATATACGATACTTTTTACTCATTAAACATTTACGGTTTCGCGTTTCTTCCAAACAAGTCAAATGAACGGGCAACTCTCTCCTCATTGCTCAAGGAGAGATTTACCCAATATTCTGTGTAATGTTCATTTTTATATTTTTTCCTCAGATCCAGTTTGGTGTTTACGACCAAAATCGTTTTTAGACGCGCGTGTTCCAAAACAACCTTTTTATTTCTCCGTGCGATATTAGATTGCGGAATGAATAGCGTTTGTTCGTAGCTTTCTATTTCATCAATGGAGACTTTCCAAAGGTTTCTTTTGTCTATCTTAGACTTCAATAGAGATTTTTATATTTATTTTTTTACTTTTAAACTGGCTGGTTGTCCTTGTGATTTCATCTAGAGGGGCATTAGCTTCATAATGAAATGGACTTGCTTATAATAAAGAAGAGTCATTGACACTTCCATTTCATTAGATCTTTTTTTAGCATCTTGCATTCATCAACTTGCGTCCAATCACAATAGTCCCAACTCTTTGAATTGCCTTGAGGAGACGTAGTGTATAATTGAGCTGTGAATTTACAAGTTAGGTTTTGATATATTTGAGGAAGCGGTCTAAGATTTGATACCTGTTTTTTGTCACTAAGGCGACGCGCCAACGTTAGTACGCGTCAACCTGTACCTCCGATCCATCAGCAAAATAGATGATTACAAAATGGTGAGTTCGTACATGGTTCACATACCGAGCGATATAACCAACGACCTTTTTATTATTAAGCAAAGTTTTTAACATATTTTGATTCCAGCATTTGACAGTGGAAATGGGAAAACTTTGTTTCATAATAAAATTGGCCGTACTAATGAAATGGATATCTGGCAATATTTGCACTTTGCTAAACACTCAAGCTATCGTATTTGGATATGTGTTGGTTTTTTGTTTCATTTTGTTTTATTCTTTGAAGTTTGATGTTTTCGGATTTGCACAGTCTCCTTTAGTTTATAAATGTTCATTTACTAATCCACTTCTAACAAACAAGTAATTTAATGTTTTTTAACAATCAGTCAATAAGGGGGGTGCGGAGCCGCGCACCCATTCTTTTGTTCTAATCTCAACTATCCTTGTCTTTTCTAAATTTGTAAAGTAAATCAAAATTATTTCAACAAGTTAAAATTTTGTTTATTGCAAAAACTCTCTTTATTTATATTTATTTCATTTATTTCATTTATTATTTTATATTTTTGTATTATACCGTTTTTCTTATTTAATTTTTCTATATAAATCATATATATATATACATATGTATATCTTTAAAATAACACAAAATTATGCGACTAGGTACTGTATAAAACACGGGATCTGATGGATATTGGCACATGTAGACAGCACTGAAATCGATTTGCGGATTTACCGCTTCAATACCGCACTTGTTGTATTATTAAAACAAATTGGCTCACTTATTATAATTCACGTACTCACTCGATTATCTCAATAATTGGTATCGCTTTATCGTCTCTTGAAATAAAAATCAACGCTTTTGGAGCGGACACGAAGAAACTAACGCGGCCCGCACCCAACGCCGTCATCTCATTACTTTTAAATTATATTTATTTACGTATAAATCATGCTTCTTATTAATTTTACTGTGATGCATATTTTGATGAGGAGATTATATATTATTATCATAAAAACTATTTTGGTCGTGTACGTTTACTGTACGTGCCGTTGTTGATATTGTCTTGTTCATGTGAATTTGTGTTGTGTACAAAATATAATCGGGAGTTTGCGTCGCGTCCGCACTCGGCTTCGTGCTTCTGACCGGTGGCTGACCACCCGACCGCAATATGTGACACTTGAACCCACCCAATGCTAGACTAAACGTAGCTCTAGTTAAACCGGCCCTTGGCCTGCATGATGGTACAAACATTCCATCAACGAATGTGAATACGGTGAGTCTGGAAAGCTTCGCTTGAAATCCGGTTAGAAACCTGAATGCTAACGATACACGTTAGGAGCATGTGGCATAGCTTACAGAGAATCGTAACGATTCGAAATTAGCTTTTGGATAGTGTACCCTTAGCGAACCAGCCTTAGTTGATTACGTGGAAGTCGCGTCCGTTGTGTGTGACGTAAGATGAGATTTCACGAAGGGCGGACCTCGGTGCGTCTGGCAAGACGCCAGTTTTGGTCGTAACTAATACATTCCTAATGAGTCCGTCACATCCATCAATGTCGACACTATCTATGCCTTCTCTTTAGTCTACGGAAGCATTATCAAAGTCATCTACCTGAACATTGCATATAATGAACTCCAAAAGCTACATTCGAGCGCGCATGCGTCTATTTCAACAACATGTACATACTTTATGCGTATCTTTTAACATTTGCAAGTTTTATCTGTTACAATAATTCATTTGACTTGCTAAATTGATGTCGAGGGATCGAATCCTAACATTGATGACGTAAAATTGCTTATTGATGAAGAACCTTCGACTCAATCTCTATCTAGTCTCAAAGTTTGAAATATATGTTTCAATTTGTGTCAATCAAAAGCGTTTCACATCACAACACATTTGTCGTAATTGGCCACAAATATTGGCACAAATTTAAGGCTCAGTTACAGTAGTTTCGCAAATTCGCGAGTTTTGAACTTCGACTAATCTGTGTACGACAGATACGACTTTATATTTTATTATTACTATTCGGCGTATCAAAACTAAATGTAGTCGCGTCTGAAGGCTATTGCCTCATTGCCTCATAATCACGTCGTCTCCTTCATTTGTCATAAAAAATTAATACCAAATTATAGATATGTATTTATTTTAAAGTTATGCTTATAAGCGAATTTAGATTTACATGGAATTTTAAAGCCAGCCGATGTTCAAAATTTGGAATGCTCAATTCGATTGCAGGATCCAAAGCGCCTATTGTAACTCAGCCTTTAGAAGCTTTGCTAATTAATGAAAATAACTATCTTTGTAGATTAGTTGAATAACGCAGCAATTATAACTAAATGTTAAACGTTACAGAGCTTTTAGAAAATCGTTGCACAGACTAAATAATTAAGAAATAAATAGTGAAATAATAATATCCAGAGTAGTAACTCCATTATTAATTTCATCAAGTAATTAAAATGTTTTAAGAATATTGTCAGTAGCTCAATCCCGATCATTTATCTTACAGGTATTGTCAAAATAATGGCGTTTTTTTTTTAAATAACACATTTTGTACTAAAACACCAATTCTCTGAAATGTGAATTACCTTTTTTATTTCATAAAAATTATTTTTTTTCGCATTCTCTGTTACGTATTGAACACATTTTAAAGATATTTCGAGTTTATTTTAAAACTGTGTCATCTTATGTTGTGTTGGAATTGCATGAGTTTATCAGTTCCTCTTTACTCATAAATTTAATAATTACCTACTTAAAATTCTGTTTCTCTTTTAAATCAGTTTAAAGTAGTAATTGATAGAAAAGGATAACAGTTTTTAAACAGACTTTAAATTTAAATAACGTTTATAAATAATGCGTTCAAAGTTTGACGCCCAAATTTGACTAATTTGACAACTAATGATGGGACTAATTTAACGTCTAACGTAAAAGGCGTTTTAATTAACGAGTAACTGTTACGCGTTAATTAACATGTTGTCTAAGTGGTTAACGTTACACTACACTAGTATTCTTTTCCTGAGTTGACGACTAACGCCTAACCAATTGCGTTATTAAAATTAACTTTTTAGGGCTACATATACGTCTAACGTCGATTAAGGTCAGGTGCATAAGGTCAGGTGCAATTAGCAGACAAATATAGACGATACAGAATAAAATATACTTTAATAACTTCTTGCACATTTCGTCACTTTACATCACTTTATTGGTCCTTAAGATTTTTACAAACTCACTTGCACTGGGCGACGTCGTTATTTTGACAATGTCTTAGTATTTACTATTTAGCGATACATAATATGTACAATTTGTTATACCGTGTGTAATGTTTTCAGGAATACTCTGTTCAGTTGACGTTCAGAGAGCAATGGTTAGATGAGCGGCTCAAATTCAACAATTTGGGAGGTAAGACTGCCACCGAGAAGCGACTTTGCGTTAAAACTATTTTTTTATATAAAATTGTCACGGATATGTATGATCACAAAATAAAATCCATCGACACCACTAAACTAGACCTTAAATTGTATGTGTAAACTAGTACTTACTTAAGTTGTTATTAAAATAAATACAAATATAGAATAATTAAATGAGTCAAAGTAAAACATCTCACTGGTAAGAATGGCGCAGAAAACCAAGGGTTTCGCGAAGTTTTCCTTCAGCGCTTATTCAGTGATTATTGAAACAGATTGAGTTACATTGGTGCGGGCTAACTTCGGACTCACGACCTTCGGAATGCATGCCGAGAATCAATACCCTTAAGCTATCACTGCGTACAAAAAAAATATCATAATGAAAATCCTTCCAAAAATTTTAAAGTTAAAACTAGTTAACGGTCCTTCAGAGGTTAAATCATTCACACGGTTTTTAAACGAAAATTCTAATTCTAATCTTTCTTTAATTTGTTTTTTAGAAAATTAAATATCAAATGATACCATACAATATCATTTAATACAATACTATAACGTTTATTGTACAAAATGCAAGTACCGGACTATATAGAGCGTTTTCGGGCTATTTCAGAAGCCCGACATCATGGATTCCGCTCGTAGATCTGAGTTCATTGATTACTCGTAGGTAGATTACATTTTTTGTCCTAAAAATAACTGGTATTTGGGATTTATACTTAGCAAATTTATATGAAAAACTGGGTAAAAGCTGAAAGGATTTCCAAAAAATATTTGTAATTTTTTAACGTCAATGAACTCATAAGCGTGAATGGAATAAATGGTTCTGGAATTCTGGAACACTCCGGAAACAGCTTGTATACTTATATTGACAAATTTGGTTCCTGGCTAAGCTACTCAACCTAACTAACTTACTTTACTTTACCTAGGCTAACTTTACTTCGTTGGATCGCAAGGCCTTGTTAATATGGAGAGCGGTGAGCGGCAGCGGTGAGCGGCGCGGCGTTATATGGAAGTGGCGCTGCCCCGCTGCCGATGTGCACGCTGGCCACTTCCGTATAAACCCATAGATAGGTTAATAACGTCGCCGCTCGCCGCTCTCCACACTAACAAAGGCCTTAGATCGCATTAGATCTCTCATTTATTTTGTCTTTTTTTGTTTCGTTATCCAAGCAAATCCCATTTCCATCCCATCCTATCCCTCCCCATTTTCCTAACCGTTCCTCTAAATCAATTCCTACATCATCAAAGGCAGGCAGCGTTTGGGATGTCCATGGGCAACAGTATCCATTTACCACACGGTGAACTGTATGCTCGTCTGCTGCCTTCTTCCTATAAAAAAACAATTAAAAAAATGAAAGTACAATTAAAGTAAAAAGTAAAACCGCATAACATATTTGTTTTTTCCCACGATTCCTTCGTAGGTCGCCTCAAGTACCTAACTCTGACGGAAGCGAACAGAGTATGGATGCCGGATCTATTCTTCTCCAACGAGAAGGAAGGCCACTTCCACAACATCATCATGCCCAACGTGTACATCAGAATCTTTCCTAACGGGAACGTGTTGTACAGCATCCGGATATCTCTAACACTGTCCTGTCCTATGAATCTTAAGCTGTACCCGTTGGATAAACAAACGTGCTCACTGAGGATGGCCAGTTGTAAGTATAATTTTGTGACTTTAGACCCCCCCCCCCCCATCTCTTCTCATGGATGTCGTAAAAAAGTGAATAAGGTATAACAAAGCCCCTAGCACGGGCCACGAGGAACTAAACCACCTGTAAAGGAGTGGACTCGCCAACCTGCTTGGACAGTGTTGACGTTTTAAGGTCATACATCTCTGATGCACAAGAGGATCTGCATGTGGTGGCCAATATCCGGCAGTGGACGAAAATAAGGGCGCTCACGGTTGATATCGGACACTAGTTTATTTTTACCTACACTCTCTACTCTACAGGAACCTTAGTTTTGTAGCCTATGTATTTAGCGGAGCTGGTAGGTACAAACCACTTAGTTATATGTTTTATTATTGATTATTATTTTATAAAGAGTACTTGTTAGAATTTGACATAGAATTTGGCCTTGGAAAATCTGGATTCAGCAAGAGCGCCGAGAATCTACAAAGTTTGGGAATCTTAGATGTATTATTATTCGTACTGTATAATGCACATCACTGTATTATTCGGAAAAAGTCTTTTATTTGTATATGCACCTGCCTGTCATGCAAAATCGATTTTACTGTTACTCTAAGCGATGCTTGACGATGTTAAATTGTGCGTGGGTGTGGAACGTCATAGATCTTTTTTACTTTCATAAAATACGTGACAGTAGGATCTGTTTTTGCAGATATTATTATAGCAATCGTATCATTTCTTTGGGTTGGGGTAGGTCATGCATTTAAAATGTATTGCTAACCGTAATAATAGACACGGCGCGTGATCCAGTATTCAGCACGAGAAAGAGGAATCATTACCAACAAATCGAATAGGCTGGGAATACTACTATGGTATGGTGGTAATAACATGGTTTTAACTAAGCTGTGTCACTTAGGCACATTGTGACCGTTGACCGCCGCGTGGCTTTAGCGTAACCCCACCCCACCCCATCCCATCTTCCCCCGTGGGTATAGTAAAACTACACCGCTGCGGAACTACACCTAAAGAGTGGACTCACCCTCTCGGCGAGCTTGCCGTTTTAAGTCCACATATCTCTCATACACAAGGTAATCACCACCTGACGACCTGAAGACCACCTGAAGACTACCTTGAAATGTACTGCATTTCCCACTTAATCTTATTTCCCTAATGTACGTACGTGTTTCGGTAGTGAGTGAGATGTGTCAGAGCCCATTCCCATCCTATCCCTCCCCATTTTCCCAACCCTTTCTCCAAATCCAGTCCTATATCCAAAGGTAGACAGCGCATCCGGGGGCGTGCCAACGTTTGTCATTTTGGACTAATGTTGGCATGTATCACGAATGTCTATGGGCTACAGTATCCACTTACCATCAAGTGGACTGTATGCTCGTCTGCCACCTTCGTCCATAAAAAAAAAAAAATCATGTTTACGGTTACAGTACAGTGTTATCATTCTAAATTAAATGATCAATTAAGCCGATCTCATTCGAGTTTTAGTAATAAAAATTTTACTATAAAAACTATAGGTAAGTGACGGACGTTGCGTTTGTGCGGTCGTCAAATTTTAACTAAGATTCTATTTATATTACATTCTTAATCTGCAAATAAGCCAAAATGACACAAATGAACATGCAATTTGTGTGTCAGTACAATTTACTCGCAGAGTTCACCGCGTGACGGGCCCGGATCTCGGCCATTTGCATTCGTTGGCGGCTTCATTAAATAATCTGTTTACTTCTTGATGTTATCCCAAGTTATATGTAGTTTGAGGATCGGAACGTCTCTCTCAACGATACATTCGGAATTAAACTTTTATATTTGGATTTTTTTATATGGCAACATTTTAAGATTATTTCTAAAAATAAATCTACTTATTGGGGAGATGGCAATTTTTTTTTATAGACTAGTGGGCCGACAAGCAAACGGTCCCACGTGATGGTAAGTGTTACCGCCGCCCATGGACACCTGCAACACCAGGGGGTATGCGGGCGCGCCGCCGACCTTGCAAAATCTTATTCACGATTTTCGAGCTCAGAGCTTAGAGACCTCCACTCACAAGGCTATTAAATTGTCACGCTGGCCATTGCGAGGCGACAAGTCCACTCTTTTATTGGTTATTTAGGTTTGTGGTAGTGGGGCTGCAGATCAGAGGCTCGGGTTGTCGCCGCGACATATTCTACGTTATGCCGTTGCCCACTTAGCAGGACCCGGGGGACACGTGTACGTTAAAAACCGTAACCAACCCTTTCGTCGTTTACTGGTGGTTATGGGCCTCGTCATGCATTATGCTTTATGCGCGAGGGACATATGGCCTTAAAATGCCACACTAGCTAAGCAGGTGGGCACTCCACTCTTTCAAAAATGACGTAGTTCCTCAGGGCCTGTGGTAGCCTTTCACGGCATCGACGGGTAGAAATTGGGTGGGCTATTCTAAAGGCTGGCGACATCACACGGCCAACTATAATTTCTCTCTCCAGTCGTTCCTTCATTGCTGAAGATCGTGGTCCTGGTGATTTTGCAACCTTGTGCGGATTAAATTCTTCCATTGGGTTCTATCGGAGGCCAGTCTTGCAATGGTGTGAAATTTGAACTTGGAGTCCCTCAGCTGGTCTGACCATCTGGTTGGTGAGCGGCCTCTCGATCTTTTGCCCTCAGTGTTGCCCGTCACTATAAGCTTTTCTAAGCTGTCATTCCCCCGTCGTATTATGTGACCGAAGTATGTCTATAATTAACTATTTTTATTTTAACCGAAGACTATAATTAATGACAGTTGAATGCCTATTTTTTTTAATTTGCCGCTCTTATGCCAAGTTTCGTTGGCCAGACTAAACGATAGAATGTCTGGCAATAATAAATATTTGGCACGTTATAGTTTTCGGCGACGTGTTCCCCGCACGTTCATTATCCCACGGGAACCTTATTTTTGTAGCCTATGTTCTGATCGTGATCCCCAAGAAGATCCACTCACCCCATAAATATTTACTATGAAGATCTGTGGGATGTTATAGGCTGATCTATCTATCACGATAATAGAATCCAATATATTTGTATTCGATCAGGAATATTGTAAGTTCAATTATACGGAAGAGGCCAATTACGCTAGAGACAAGAGAGTACTCTGTGGCATATATTTAAAGCAGGGTTTATTTTTATTTAGGTATTACCACCAATTCATCTTCATTGACTCTATAATATTTTTTTTCTAAAATCAGACATCTAAAACCGCACTCTCACACATTCACATACAGACATCTATACATATAATAAAACTGTAGAACCAGCGTGTCTGTACATTGAAAATATTGACCAAAAACTGATTGGGAGCGATGAAGGAAGAGTATGAGAATACAAAAAGACGTTTTTGAAAATTTTTGTCTCTTACATACATTACATCACGCAGGAGTGTGAGTTGATGTATGGGTGTGTGTGAATAAGAGTTACACATGCTAAAAATGATAAGTACAAGTTAAGAATAATTTAACGCATTGGTATAAGTAAGGATTCGGTGTCATTATAATCACGGTTTATGAGTGAGTTTGATATCTAGTCAGGTGTTGAATCCGCAACTGTCCATTAATTTTATTGTATAAGAAGGGTACAAGGAAACATTGCTGTCGTTTCATATATCTTACTAATTTATATGTCTTTATTTTACACAATAAAAAAGTCTTATATGTCTTTGTGTTGCACACAATATCGATTATGTATAATAAAAATGTTGATGCTGTATACATAAATAAAAACATGTTTTTTCAATGATAACATTCTCTTGATTTCCAGACGGTTGGACGACGGACGATCTGGTGTTCCTGTGGAAGGAAGGGGACCCTGTGCAGGTGGTGAAGAATCTTCACCTACCGCGGTTCACGCTTGAGAAGTTCCTCACTGACTACTGCAACAGCAAGACTAATACTGGTAAGGTATAGGTCACATTTTTGTAAACAGTGTAAAATGTGGCTCATTATTCTCCAATAATAAGATTCTCCAAGGCCCAGATACGACAATTTTGCTTATTAACGTGGATACGTTAATAAGCAAAATTGTTAATACGGATACGTTAATAATTATCAAGGTGGAAATGGGCCTCGTCACTAAAGATGATTTTTTCTCCAAAATGATGGTCCACTTCATACTACTCTAAAATTCATACTGCGTCGCTCTTTCGTGTAGCGTTCCATGTTGACTAATTGCAACTTTCATATGTGACATCTATAAACAAACCAGAGTTGTTAACCGCCAAACAAAAAGATTGCGCTAAATTTAAATCCGGCGCTCAATCTGGGACACCCTATATAAACCATTACATAATACATTGTTCTATATCATTGTATTTCTGCTTCCAGGTGAATACAGCTGTCTGAAAGTGGACTTACTTTTTAAACGCGAATTCAGTTACTACTTGATCCAGATCTACATTCCGTGCTGCATGTTGGTCATCGTCTCTTGGGTCTCCTTCTGGCTCGACCAGGGAGCTGTTCCGGCCAGGGTGTCTTTAGGTATCTATACATACCTGGATATTTTCATTTATAGAAATGTGTTAGACGGTTATTCAGTTACACTACGACACATGGGGCTCTTCAAGAGAGCTGTGAACGGGATTCTGCAAGATTGACAGCACACCCGCAAGCCCCCTGGTGTTGCAGGTGTCCATGGGCGGCGGTGACCACTTACCATCATATGGCCCGCCCGCCATATAGTGTGTGATAAATTATTATTATTATTACGAATGCTGGTACTTGCGTTCTTGAGTAAAAGCAAACGTTCTATACAACAGTTTCAACTACATATACCTATACAAAATCTTAAACTGTGTATCGATTAAGCGCGGCAATCGTGGGGGCCATGTTCGAGCGCAACAAACCTGATAATTTGTCTCACGAGTCATATTTGTCACGATCAGTGTTTGTGAATTATTAATCGAGTTGCCGTCTGCCATTTGGCTCGCGAGCGAATCCAAGCAACTGCGCGCGAGCAAAGCACAGACGCGCTTTTGCCGCGTCGCGCTAAAAACCGACTGAGATTGACTCGCGCGGCAACACGGTATCACGCGCGGCAAAAATTGGAGGATTTACCGCTCGTAATTGATACACAGTTTTGGTTAATATAATTAGTAGGTGGCTTCACTAGCGAATTTCGTAAATTAAAACCAATCCTAGCGTAAATATATACAGTATAAATAGATGTAAAATGTGTGAGCGAGACAGATATGTTGTTCAACTCATGGCGTTATAATCGAGTGACTGTTATAGAAAACTGAAGTCTATGATATTAAATGGTTTGGGAAAAGAAACTAATTTTGCAACTCTTGCTCTAGAAACCCCATCTCAACTAACGGACAACATAATGACTATCACAAACCTTGAGGAATTATACCACCTCTATAAGAGTGGACTACGTCAGCGTGACGTATTAAGTCCACACATCCCTCTTGCCACAAGACAATGTGCATACAGAGCCCCATTTCCAACAGTGGATACGGGTTACGGTTCCAACAGTGGATACGGTAATAATAGGGCGGGTTACGGTTACTCCGGAAACACGCAAGTCTGTTGCAACACAATCTTCTATAAGCAAATAACGAAATGTCGAAAAAATAACCTGAAACATCTCAAATAATTTAAAATATATAAAACCGTTCTAGTGAAACATAAAATTATTTTATTGAATAAATCAAAAATTACAAACATGTAAGATTTTGTTGTATGTACTGTCTAAATTTTCGTAGCGCTCATTACTCGGACCGAATGCCTAAACGAATGCAACGCGCGTAGAATAAATGATATATTAAAAATCTATATCTATTCATATAATAACATTGTAAAAGAGCTGTGTCTGCACATGAAACATTAAAAAACATATATTGCAATGTACTCTACGAATGATAAAGAGCTTAAAACAATTTTTTTTAGAATTTTTGTCTGTCTGTCGGTCTGTGAACGCGCATCACGCCAAAACCACCAGACAGATTTTAATAAAATTTGGCATATGTATAGCTTATGTGCCGGGTTAACATTTAGACCACTTTGTATCCAGATCCGTTGTAGAGTTCCCACGGGAATCGCTCTAAAGTTTACGCGTAAAAATCTATTGTAGAATCAATTGTATTCTCGGCAGTGAACAGCCTTATTTCAGTGACACGTTGTATAATCTCTACTCAACCAAACCAGGTGTGACTACACTCCTGACTATGGCGACTCAGTCGTCTGGCATCAACGCCTCGTTACCCCCCGTCTCGTACACGAAAGCCATCGACGTCTGGACCGGAGTCTGTCTCACTTTCGTGTTCGGAGCGTTACTAGAGTTCGCTCTAGTGAACTATGCGTCTCGCTCCGACATGCACAGGGAGAATATGAAGAAAACGAGACGGGAGATGGAGGCAGCGGCCAGTATGGACGCGGCGTCGGATCTACTGGACACCGACAGTAACGCCACATTTGCGATGGTGAGCTCGCATTTGATTTAGTGTTATATTAAAACTAGTCTAGATTAAGGATTTTTTTTTATATAAAGAGGATGGCAGACGAGCAGACAGTCCATTAGCGACAGTATCCACTTAACACTAGGTTGTGGTAAGTGGATACTGTCGCAAATGGACATTAGTGATACATGTCGACAACAGTCAAGAGCGAGAACGTATCCGAATGCGTCTCCTACTATTAGAAACTTAGGAGTGAAATGGGAAATGTAATGGGATAACGTGATTATGATATTGCATTTTAACAAATAAGTTGATTTTGGTAGTTTGGTAGTGTGTGACCACTGCGCAACCGTTTGCTTTTTTACGTGCGTTTTCTTGAGTGTGAAAAACATTGATTCAGAAAAGGTTTATTTTGTTTCCATGACATTCATACATTTTTTTCATGTCTTTGTTTTTCGTCTTCTATTTCTACAGCATTTATTAACATATATAACTTAATCGCAAGTGTTCCAAGCAATTTTTGAAACATTTTTGTAAATTTTCACAATTTGAAATCGGAAATTCACAAACTTTCCAAAATTCTTTTCAACACATTTGTTATTTGTTAAAAACTTTCCAAAGTTGTTTTATACGATACGAACGAGTAGTGTCAATTGTTCATTCAAACATGTTCAAACACATGATAGAATGTTTCTTCTTCCCTATTAGAGGTATTATCTTCTCTTTTCTGTCTATTTCTTATCTGTCTCTGTTCACTTAAAGATTAAAGAAGAAAATTATAAATGTTTGCTTTAAGAAACATTTTTACACTTATGAAGGACAGAATCTAGGTGTAGACGAAATGCATTATGTCCGTGTCCCCTGACTGGTCTGCAACTGCAGAAACCGCTGGTGCGCGGCGCCGCCGACCCCAAGATGCGGCAGTGCGAGATCCACATGAACCCGCCGCGTAAGAACTGTTGTCGCCTCTGGATGTCCAAGTTCCCGACGCGTTCCAAGCGCATAGACGTCATCTCCAGAATCACCTTCCCGCTCGTCTTCGCACTATTCAACTTGGCTTACTGGTGAGCAATATTTCTTGCTTCTTCGTCAGCCTTTTCTTCATTAAACAGGGGAGAACGGAGCAGACAGTCCACCTGATGGTAAGTGGATACTGTCGCTCTGCGACATGCGCGGTTCATGCCAAACATTTGTCCAAAATGACGAACGATGGCACGTCCCCGGATGCGCTCTGCCTTTGGAGACTTGGGAATAGAATGATAAAGGGATTGCAAAGGAGGGATAGGCTTGAATGAGACAGGAATGGGCTTTGACATATTTCATTTGCTACCATTTCACGTACGTTGGGAAAATAGGATAAAATGGATACTTACAACATTACGGTAGTGTTGTGTAAGGGCGAGCTACTTAGTCGGGTCGGAAGTATAAAGACTAGATCTCAAGATAACTACATCATCAAAAAGTCTAAGTGGCATATTGACTAGATATCAAGAAGACTAGTTGTCAGAATGACTAGATCGCTAGATGAATATATTATAAAGAGACTTAGTCCCAAAATGTCTGCATTGTGTATTATTTTTACAAACTTTTTTGCAAGTACAGTCGCCTACAGTCGCCTACATTGTCACTAAAAGAAACGGGGAAAAGGCAAAATGTTCCAACAGCACATATAATTAACACGAAAGGTCATTATGGTCGTTTTTGGAGTCTAATCTTTTTATGAATTAGCCATCTAGCGATCCAGTCGAATGACTCATACCGAACACGAATACCTAGTCTCCTTCATATCTAGTCGATATGCGACCTTGACTTTTTGATGCCATAGTCAGATTGGTCAGTTGAGTGGGTGCAGGGGCTACGGGATTGCAATGCGCGCCCTCTAACTCCCGAAAGTCCCGTGCACACGTGTCGGGTATGTCATATATTAGGTGTTGTATGGTAGTATCGGCGGTGTGGGTGCTTCGTTGCAGGTCCACATACCTGTTCCGCGACGAGGACGAGGAGAAGTGATTCACGCGGTCGGCCGCCGCCGCGCCGCAGCGCGCCGCCCTCGCGTGCGCCGTGCTCGCGCCCTACGCACTGTTCGCGCTCGCGTATGCCGTCTTCCTGCGCTCGCCCTCGCGTCCCTCACCACGCACCACCACCACATACGCGTGCCCACCCCTCCCGCCGCCCCGGCGCTGACCACCTATCCGCATACACTTGAACGCCAATAAACACATGCTTCCTCTAAAGCCTCCGGCACGCAAAACTCGTGAGCGACATGTGGTGATTATATAAAGGTCATCAAATAGAACGCGGGGTGGTAGCTTCGCGGGACTTGCGAGGCAATCTTATTTACTTATTTTGTAGAACAGCCAATGAACCAAAAGTAAATATTAAGCGAACTACTATGCTATAATTAAATGTTGCCTTAGTTACAGGCTGCCACCGCAAAGAAAATGTGGAATATATCACAATGCGTGCCGCGTCGCTCAAGCGTTGTGTGCCGCAGGCTTAAAAGACTCGCTATCGCACACTTTCTCATCTACCCACTATTTTGCGCGCTTCCACCAAAATTAGTTCGCGTGTTCCTCTTCTTTGGTTAGCGAATTGAGGACTAACGCCCTGACCAAATTTTCTAAAATTGTGCTCAAACTGTTTACGAAAAAAGGCAAATACATACTTGTGAATTTTATTTTTAGCTCACATCTTACACATTTGGCATTAATTTTACTGAAATTTATCTCACTTCCTACTAAATTGGACTTACTTTTTTCATAATTAACTTCAACTTTTATTCAATTGACCTCAGGGAAATACAAATTCGTTTCATGAACCAATAACATTGGTATTACTTAATTGTTCTTAGTTCATAATAATTTATTCACCTTTTACGTATTTGAGTTTATCTTTACTGAACTTGATCTCAGTTTCTACTAAATAGGGCTTATTTTTTACATTTTATTCAATTGACCTTACGTTTACCTAAATCACATGGTTTTAGCAAAATAGTTAAATAAAACAATAAATAATAAAGACTGTAGTATTTTTTCAATCAATTTCTTGCTATGAAAATGTCAAAACCCATCATTAATTTAATGATGTTAGATGTATGAGTGCGATGGCGCGTGCTTATTAGCGACGTTGAAAGAGTATGAAAGAGACGACACGCAATTATCCATCATCAGGCGAGCTTCACGTGCTATTTTTCTGTGTCCATATGTGTAAAAGAGACAGAATGACAGTGCTCTAGCATCTGTATGAGAAGGAACACTTCTTTCCTTGTCCATATTCCAGTGTGTATAGAGAATAGAACGGGAATTTATTAATTTGCTATTGTGTTACTTTTGCCCTGTGTGTAATGTAGCCAGACGTTGGCACACGTGCGCCCCGATGACCTCAGACTTAAGTAACAGGTCTTTGGCAACCCAAATAGTGTATTATAGCGATCATGAATGTAGTGAGGAACAATATTTTAAATATTCACCGCCATTTTGACCGCATTATATTTTTAGACCAAACGTACCTGCTTTAATGTTTAGTCTGTATAAAATTTGGGGTCTTTGCCAAATGTAGATGTATAAAAAATTGAAGAGAGGCGAGCGCTAAAACGGCGCGACAATGCTCAAGCTATGTCGAAAGTAAACTAGACTTGTACAAAATCCATTTCAGTTTTAAAAACAACATTTTTTGATAATTTTACCAATATGTCTGAATGGAATCGCTGATTCGTAGTTTGTAAGGTTATATGGTGAACAACATAAGGTTAGGAATCTGTTAATAGTCCTAAAATAAATTGCTGTTAAGTCTGAAGACACTAATAGTATTATACAAGTAAAGAATACTGCAAGCACTTCTTAAGAAACTTAAGGGCTATTATGAATTAGACAGATATTAACCTTCTAGTATGTATGTGCATGTATGACGTATGGATGCAATAATATTATGAACTAGACTATCTCCTAGAGTTCGTTCCAACCCTATTAGTATATAGTAGTCGATAATCACAGGTTATCATAAGGGCCTAGATCTAGGTATCATTCATAATCTAGGTTTAAGAAAAACTTGTCTCTGAGACGAAAGGAATTTAATCATTCACATAAATAAATATTAGTAATTTAGGTATTATTTAGAATTCGGATATTTAGCGGGTAATTCAGATCCGACTTGAAGGACCATTGGTCCTGGAAGCCGGATTTTGTCTATGACCGGAAGTATAGGTGGTTACCGTGTAAATAGTGGGGCCTACTTGCTACACCTGTGTCGCTCACTGTACAGTTATCTTTATCTATTTAAAATATTATTATTGTATTAAATATACTAAGATCTATCAATATTTATTACTACTATGTTACACACGACACTGTAAATAGGTACTCAATTTATTTAGTGTTAATATAAACACTCCAATGTTTCCTAAGTATCAATGTTTTACTCTAATCACAGACTTGTCTAGTATACTCACCTCAAATTACTGTACAATATCACTTAAGCTGTGTTCGGTTGAAACAATTATTTAAGTCGTTCTGGTGACTCTTTTTGAGACTCCGTTTTTTAAATATTACTCTGCAATTGTTCAATCTGTTTTCGTTTACATTTTGCTCATCTTTCTCTCTCCGTCCCTTTGTTTTCGTCGAATGCAATTTTTAGGTTGTTAATACCGTTACTACATATATAGTATGGTATAATAATGGTAGAGAAAATATCAGACTAATAGGCGATATTATTATATCCGTATTTATTTAGGTATGTCCTTTTAGAAATTCTTGGGCTGTGATCAAGCATGTAGATTAACCTAAAAAATTTGGTATAAAATTGCCTATTACGTAACATTGAAAACAAAATGTCCATAGACAACTAAATGGTATTTAACACTGGCAACATTTATAAAAAAAAATGTCGACGGCCTTTCTCTTAAAGTCAATTAATTATCTCATTTTGTAAAATAAAATCATCGTCAACATATCGATTTTGATTACAGGAAAGGAAACGCCAAAATGTATTGTCGTGTTTGAAATTTATTTACCTCAATTGAATTTATTAGGCAAATAAAGATGACGAGCAATGAAAAGTTGTCGTCTGCCAGTGACAATTTTTTTAATGTTCTAAGTAGCCCGAGGTAAAACAGTATGTTATTGCAATTTAACGCATATATATTAGCTGTACCTATTTATTTGTGAATTGTTTGCTGACTAGTAGATAATCTGCATCATTCCTAATTCAATGAATCGTTGTAAGGAAGAGGGTCGAATGGATTTTAATAAATGTATACCCGAATTTATCTGTGTTTTATTTCAAGTTTGTAGGTATATAAAATACATATTAATGACATTAAGGTCACATTGAAAACTAGTAAATGAATGTAAAGTTAACTAAGTAAATTTTGAGAAACTTACCTACTCTAGTAACTAATCAGTAATTTTTATTGAGATCAATTACACTTTTTGCCATGCTTAATCGCAGATTTTTATAAAAAAATAAGAAAATCAACAGTAATTAAGGCTTCTATAATGTTAAAATTAGCGGGTACCCGTAATAAGGTAAAAATAATAAAGAAACTTCAAAATTATACAATCTTACAGAACAAAAAAAACTTATGCCCTCCACATTTTATTTAGTTCTGGCACAGAGTAGAAATCTCGACGACCTATCTTTTTCGGCGTATTTATATCGTGCCATTACTGATATTGTAAGACCCTTCTCATGCACTTTGGTTATTAAACCAGGAAAAAGTTCGCCTTCATATATGTATAAAGATAACATACTGGCCTACCACTAGTTTCAATGGTTTCAAGAGAGAAATCCAGATTGGTTGGATTTTCATTCTCCAGTTCACTTAATGGGTTTGTAGATGATTCCCTCAATGAGAATTGATCACTCAACTCTTCAGTATTGGTGCCATTAGTTTTCTTTTTGGAATGCTGTCTAGGGTGGTTGTCTCTCAGAACTTGAGTCGAAGTTGAGGGTTCTAACTGTTCAGCTACACTTTTCCCTAGAACAAGATGCAGCTTCTTTCGTCTTCTATTTGCGACATTCTTCGTCCATGACGTACTTTTGCTTTCAAGGCTCTCTACGAATGAACTTTGAATGGCGTCTAAATTTACAGATTGTGGTTTAGGTAGTCGGTCAAGCAGTGGCTGTACATCTGCAGGACAAATATCACTCGTACTACCATTACCGAACAGTACGCGACACATTCGTATCGAGGAAATGCGGATGGACCGCACTGCTGTGACGGGAGGTGCGGTAATTCCCACCTCTAGTTTCTAAGCCGAGGTGGGAATTATATTGACAATTCTTCGAAGCAGTCCCCATTGTGCAGGCGGTAGAACACGAAACGAAACGTCTCTCAGAATGGTTCTAAACCGCCCGTGAGAGTGGGATCGTCGACAATTCGAACAGCTCGTCGTTGGATGGAGTCAAATGGGTCCAATTGATATTTCGGTGCGCCGATCCATAGATGTAAGCAGTACTCCATATGGGGCCTAACCCGAGCTTTGTAGTGTTAAGAGTTGCCTCTGGGTGAAGTACCCCTTCGCTCTGTTCAATACACCGAGCTTTTTGGAGGCCATAGCCTGCTAGGTGAGCGCTAATTCTGCGGATGTGCTCATTCCTTGCTCTGGCAGTGATCCCCCTTACTGCACCTCGAGGCAGCGTTAAAGTTATTCCTTAAGTCGGTGGTATTTGGATCTTCAGATACCTGTGCTTTAGCCCAGGCCCTGTATGCAGCCAGTTTATTATAGCGAGCCTCTCTGCAGGACTGATTAAACCAAGGTTGGCTCCGTCCGCCTACGGGTATCACGGAACAAGGAATATAACATTCCATGCCCTGCAACACCACGTCAGCAACGAAGTCTGCACAGGTATCCGGATTTCCCGACGAGAAACAGAGCTGCCCCCAGGGATAAGAAGCGTAAAATTCACGCAACCCATCCCAATCTGCAGACTTGGTGTGCCAGACGTTGCGCGTTTCCTATGAATGGGTCAACACGGATTTCTCAGCTGGCACAGCAGTTCGAACGATACCAATGGTCGAATGATCAACGAAGCATCAACAACAACATTGTAATCAGTCGGTCACGTAGTTAGCAGGAGGTCCAGTAATGCTCTCGATATAAGATATCCTAATGGGTGAAGACACCAACTGCGAGAAACCATAGTCCAAGGCAAAGTTATAGGCTGCTCTTCCTGCGCGGACGGTAGTTCGGGATCTCAACCACTCTTCATGGTGAGCGTTGAGATAATGAAGTCTTAGGTACCGTCTTAGGTTAGGTTTATATATAGGTACCGTTATCTTTGAACTTTCTACAAAGATTTGTGTTAATTCTTCAAAACCGTACTTACTTAATAAACTTGTAACGTTATAATAATAATTTCTCAGAATTGTAGCTATCTCCGCTAAGTTAACCTATAAAAGCCACACGGATATTCCTCAGTAGAGTAAAAGTTCTTTACGATTAGCCATTTACGAAGGACACAATAAAACTTAGTATACGTACACGACAGATCTGTTAAATTATTTGGAATATATTGATGCCATAGACGATTTTTCCTACATAATTCTAGCCCTGGAGCTGGTATTTTTAATGGTAGATGTGTTACTAGTCTCCGAGTTGTCATTTTCGTGAAGTAGATTCGTGTTTTGTTTAACGAACTTCGCCATTTCAATATTACTTATAATGTATATCTACACTAGAAAACAATCTTGCTGTATCTAGAAATATGGAAGTTTACGGGGGAGTAAAACAAATATTTAAAATTTTAATGATTCTTAAACTAAATGATACTCCTATATAAAACTGATATACGTATTTTTTTCGATGTATAGAGGGTGCGGTTAGTCTTTTCTACATTTTGAATAACTACATCCTTACAGGATTCCGACCAATGCATGCTATATATGGGTCTCTATTGCATTTCTTTTGTCCTTTTGTACTCGCACTGAATTCGAGGAGTTACCCCAAAAGACAATATCATATCTGATTAATGATTATAGAAGAGACATATTATGTGTGATATACTGTCAAGGTTGCTTCCATAGAAGTAACACCTCTTATCCTTCTTAAGGAGTATGTACACAAAGTTAAGTTTTTCACTTATGTTCACAATGTGGTTTCACCAATTTAAATTTATATTCTAATTTAAATGTCTATATTATCATGATATCTTTTCAAGTGTCGATAATGCCTGTTTTATCTCGTGTACATTTAAAGTATGTTGTACGTGTATGATTCCGGCGGCAGCGACAGCGAACGGCTACAGGTGACAGCAAGAAGTCATCGGTGCCCTCGACGACATGTAGTTCTTGGAGTGTCACGCCACACTTGTCGCTGCATTCGTACACTAACTCATTCAAATCCATAGGATCAGTGATGTTCATAATAATTATGTTAAAGAATTCATGGTACTCCAACATACAATATGGACTAGGTTTGGGATCCCAATTCCAATGCGGACATAGAAGAAATAGATGAGGTTGAGGTAGACTCGGAAAGTCAACTGGACTGGGAGCCAGCACATTATGTCCCTCTTATAGACCTAAACCTGAGGGCCTTTTCTTTAACGTGGGGAAATCCATCATGAGATACGCCCCCGCCTACACCTTGGTGGGAGAGTATGCGGGACTCTACTAAAACCCCAGTACCATCTCTCCACCTATTGCCGAGGTTACGGGAAGGCTTCAGCACTCGTCCGCGACCTCGGCGGTGGCGGCCCGCTAGTGTGGGCCCCGGACTGATGTTCACCGGCCCATGGGGAAAGAAACGCCGTCCACCCAGGCAGTGCCCCTGTACCTGGGTAACCCTATTTTCACTGGGATGTCTGTGACATCTCAGGACCATTCACCTACTTTTTCTCCATCGTGCCCTCTGCTTATACAGAGGGACACGCAGAGACGAACCCTGATTCTCCGCAGTGCCCTCCGCCTCGATAGAGGGACACGCGGAGACCGTCACTGATTCTCCATGCGCCCCACAACACCCTGGGCACACAGAGAAACACCACCTTCTTCTTGGAGGCGAGAGACCAATCAATTGGACTCCGCCTCCCCACCTCTCGCCAGGATATTAGCCAACAGCCACCAAGATCTCCGAAGCAAAGAAAAGTTGCTGACTGTTGCCCAGGGTCCACCGTCCCTGATCTGTCGTTGAGCCATCGTTCCCTGCAGACGTATCCAGAGGGACAAATAGACCAGCGACAGACCGGGCACACGGGGACGTTTCCCGGCCACGCCACCCCAAACCTGAGGGCCTAACCTAACCTGACTGAAGTTTTAAATTGATTATACTGACATAAATAAAAATGATGATCACTGCCACTGCCAATGATCCAACACTAAAGATCATAATTAAAATTTAGTTGAATGTCGATTAATACGTTCACTAGAGTACCGTTCTCCGTCATTCTGAGGGGGAGAGTGTACGCTGTAATCCAACAGCCGCTGGGCGCGCTCGACTGGCCACGTTACCCCTCTCTCACAGAAGACTACCTTGAAATATACTGCATTTCCCACTTTATCTTATTTCCCTAATGTACGTACGTGTTTCGGTAGTGAATGAGATGTGCCAGAGCCCATTCCCATCATATCCCTCCCCATTTTCCCAACCCTTTCTCCAAATCCATTCCAATATCTCCAAAGGTAGGTACCGCATCCAACGTTTGGCATGCCAACGTTTGTCATTTTGGACTAATGTTGGCATGTATCGCGGATGTCTATGGGCGACAGTATCGACTTACCATAGGGTGGACTGTATGCTCGTCTGCCGCCTTCGTCCATAAAAAAAGAAAAAGTAGGATCCTCAATCAGGCTCCACAGGTGCCTTGGATCCATGGATAAACTTTCCGCCTCTTCGATCCACATGTGGAGCCATGGATAACTTTTTTCCTCTTCGACCCCGTATGTGGATCTATGGATAATTACTCCGACTGTTATATCCACTGTTCTATAGGACGTTGAATAAATTAATAGATTAAGTGTCATTTGAGATAATAACTTGGTTGCAAATTATGTACATGTTTATAAATAATAAATAAACGTCATAAACGTCGTGGTTTGTCAATGTAATCTAAGAAGCAATGGATGAATTAAAATACATTAATAAGAAAGGCGTTGTGATGCTTCATCGTGTGGCTATCAGTACCTATCACAAAAAAAGATTTTTTGAGATGGTGCAATTATGTGTCGGTGTTCGCAATGGAGGAAGTTGAAGTGTAATGGAACATTGAAAGTAAAAGTAAGTGATGTATAAAGGCTTATAAAATCAAAATATCAAGACGTATTATCACTTATTTTAATTATTCGTTCCGGTCTGCTGCATGCCGATGACACTAAATGGTCTTTATTTAATTTACAGAATGATGTCATTATGAAACAAAGGGAACATGTGGCACTGCACCGGAAACCAAATAAATGGCAACGAGATAAAGTCAATATTAAATGAATTGAGACAAATGGTTAAAAGCGAAGATTGTCGTCATATACCCAGTATTTACCAAGAAGAACAAATATGGAAAATAAGGGGATGAATATACGAGGGCCACATTGAAAGTATCCGGAATGAATACGAAAAAAATACAATGAATGGCCAAAACTCGATTTATTATTTCTCAAAATATTCTCCGTGAGCATCAATACATTTTTTCATACCCACCAATTTCCATAACATTTATTCCACTCCTCCGCGGTGACCTCGGAAACATGTTTTTCATACTCTTCGACAGCCTCTTCTGACGATGAAAATCGTTGACCGCGTAATTGGTTCTTAATTTTTGGCAACAAGAAGAAGTCACAAGGTGCCAAGTCGGAACTGTATGGAGGATGGCTCATGAGTTTTACGTTTTTTCGCCTTCAAAAAGTTTTTCAGGGAAACGTCTGTTTGGCCGTGTGAGAGCTGGCATTGTCATGGTGTAAGATTATGCGGCGTTTACGGTTGTTTTTTTTTCGATATATCGTTGCAAGCCACTACGTTCACAGTTATTTTACCTCTGACATTTGTCTTTGTGTCTGCCCGTTATGTTGATACTTACTTGCTGTCAAGTACTTGGGTCGTAAATCATGGCGACGTATTCTAAACCAATAAACTGAATGATTCCGTTTCAAGGATCATATCTCAGTCATATCAGTCCACAACTAATCTGATTTTCCTTTTCTCATCCTACAATATCATCATCATAATCTACCTATTTATACTCTAGAAAATTATATCTCTGTGAGCAACCACAAAGAGATTTAAGTGCCTTACCATTTGCTGATAGATTATCGGGCAGACAGTTCATAGAATAGTCTAACAAATAGATTATTCAAATAGTCTATCACCAAATGGTGAGAAAGACCCTAACCGTTGTAACTATTGTTAGTAATAAAATATATTAAAGCCCACAGTTGAATTATTTTGTGGGGAATGCTACAAACTAAATATGGCAACCCAGTGCTCAAGCTTGCAACTGTTTAGCTAGAGGGTATATAACTGTGAACGTACTGTACATTCTATTCAGACGCTTGTATCATCATACGGATAACGGACCACGATTAAGCTTTAAAATGTACTTTTTTTGTAATTTCGTGTCGTTGTTTTGTATTTTTGGGATACAAATTTCGGGAGGCCAGGCTCAGAGGCTTGTCGTCTTTGGGAGCGTTGGAGTAGGCAAGAGTGCCCTCACAGTACAATTTGTTCAGGTAAGTTCGCCGTATTAGGTTAATGTCCTGCTATACGCCTACGAACCATATGTTACACTATAATCGTCGAGATCTAATAGGTCCGTTTTGACACCTGTCATTATGATGTAATTAGGGATGCGAACCGAAGAAATCGGTACCCTGAGTATCCGATTATCACGAAAAATCGATTCTAAATCATGAGGTTTTAATCGTTTTTTTTTGGATTATTAGTTTTATGTTCTAGAAAGTGATAGAATCAGTGGTGCCGACTCCATGGGGCCTGAGGGGGCCCGAGCCCCCTCAAAAATTCGTTACCCTTGCCCCCCCCCCCCCAATAATTTAAGAAAATTCAGTCTTCAAATTCAATTTCAGTCTTTTCAGAGCTATATATTCACTGCTCTGTAATAGTCTATAAGCATAATTATTACTGTAAATTAAATTAGCTTTTTACGAAAATACCGTGCGTGTTTATGTTTTGTTTCTTTTTTCAAAGCCAAAAAGTGTTTCAGGCTTGTCGAGTTTCCCGGAGTGTGGAGTTATAGAGAGTCGAGTTTTCGGGGTTCTAATGTTGATCATATGACTCTAAAATACTTAAAAAAGCTTTAAAACTCACTAAATTTCATCTAAAATTTAGAAAATTTCCCGGGGCAGGACCCCGGTTTATTCATTCATTTTTTCATTTCTTCATTTTATTCATTTCTCTCAAAAATGAAACTCTTTGCAATATTAAATCACATCTTTCCATCATAATCTTTCTTTTGTCGGTCTTCTTGTATTTGAAACCAATTTATTTCATAATTGTGATTAGCGACCAAGAACTGTCAGTAAACAAGCCAGCTTTTTGAAGCGATATTAACAGTTTACTCACAGTAGGGTATTCGTTTCTTGTATAATAAGCATAAACATGGTTCCCAATAGCGTCTGCGTCGAATGTGTCCATGCCTGGTACAGGCTTGCTTTTCTTCCTCTTTTTAGGGTACGTAATACGTTTTCTTCACTACCGGAAGGCCCATACTTTTCCATCATGATGGTCCGTATCGTTTTTTTGCTTATTCCAAGTGCATCTGCGACACAATCAGGATACTTGTGTTACTGGCAATAGAGGTCCACCATTAGGTGATTCACGTTCGAAGAATAAAACATTAAAATTCATTCATTATATTATTTATGTTAATATTTTTATATGGAATCGAATATAGCCGGTGAAAATCAGCGATCAAATTAGTTACAGCACTATTGTTCAAAAAGAAAAGGACTGAGAACTTAACTGTTTTTGAGACGTTTCGCAGCAATTCAAACTTACATTTTACTGTGGAAATTACGTGAAAAAAAAAAACTTACAATATGTTCTCACATATTATTTAACGCGCGAAAAAAAAAGTGTTTTTTGAACCCAATAAAGCTAATAATTATTTCTTTATTATTTTGTTGATTTCATCCTAAGTTACATTCTATTGTCATAACTAACTGTCAAAACGGATCTTTTAGATCTCGATAGATCTAATTACATGTTTTATCGATATATTTTTCGAATCCCTACGATTTTTGTTGTCGATTACAATGAATTTTTAGCGTGGCGTCCAGGATACTGCTCACGCATCTATAGTCTATCTATAGCGTGGCGTTCAAAAGGTTAAACAGGCATGTTTACAGGTCAATAATTCTCTTATCTAAAGGATAGCGTGAATCTGGCGTTTAATCAAATTTTTGGTTTTCACACTGCGTCATGTATGTAAACAGGTGTACATAACAGTTTAGAGGAGGCCCGAGTCCAACAGTGGACGGACAAAAGGGTTGGTTATTTACGGTTCTAAATAATATAATATACTATAATTTCTATTTCAGAACCGCTTTATGAAGGAATACAACCCAACCATCGAGGACACTTACTTGAAGGACTACGTCGTTGATAATAAACTCGCTAAACTTGGCAGTGAGTCCATTTTGCATTGTTTTGTTTGCAACTTGAATGGAAAATAATAGAATAGAAATATTTTTTGGATAATAAATAGCGCCACACAATAGCGTACTAGGATTCTTTGGATCTAGAGACATAAACAAAAGCACCAACACAGACTAACGAAAGTGAACCTTAGATTTTAAATAAATTTTCATATGACCGAAAATTAAGTGACTGAACTACAAGTAATACACTCTTGGGGTGTAGGGGGCTCACCTACCATCTTCAGAGCCCAAACCAACCTCACCTGCTCATGGTGCATCCTGCTGCGTCTACAATGATAGCGTGCTCGAGCAATTCCCCTGCGCGGAAGTGATAGTCCTCGGTGATTTCAACACTCACCATCAGTGGCGGATTAAGAGTTTCGGAGGCCCTAAGCATAGAGGCCGTGTAGGCCCTCTGTTGCTTGGATTTGGAAGGTAGAAATTAGAATTAAAACAAAGTTCATCAAAATCAAAGGCCCCTGGAGAACAGGGGCCCTAACACATACTTATAATGCTTATATGTTAATCCGCCACTGCTCATCATGAAGAGTGGTTGGGATCCCGAACTACCGACCGCGCGGGGAGAGCACCCTATAACTTTTCCTTGGCCTATGGTTTCTCGTAGTTGGTGTCCTCACCCACGAGGATACCTTATATCGAGAGCCATACTTTCCCTCCTTACTGGACCTCTTGCTGACTACGCGGCCAGTAACTTCAGTGTCGACAGCTCAACTGTCAACATCTAAACTTAGGTCGCTTCGTATTTAAAAATCATTTTGTGTGCTTAGAGTGTGTTTTCGTGCAATTATTTAGTACAGGGTTTCTCAAACTTATAACCTCACGTACCCCTATTAAATTTCCCCGAAGGCTGCGTACCCCTTTATAAAAAAACTAGTTATATATATTTTTTTAATTTAATAATAATAGTACAGTGCAGACAAAAAAGAAATGTTCTTAATTAATGTGATGGACGAGCTTGTTTTTTCTCGCAAATTGTGTCAATTTGAGGAGCAATTTTGGTCAGTTTTAATCGTAATTCTGACTCAGCGTCAAGTCGATTTATATATTTCATTTTTATCATGACCAGGTGTGAAATCCCACTCTCACATAAATATGTTGTCGAGAAGGGTAAAAGTCTTGCTGTGTCGCACACATTTGCCACTTAGACAGTTGCCATAACGTAAATCTTGCCGCATACCCCCTGCGACCAGATGACGTACCCCTAGGGGTACGCGTACCCCAATTTGAGAAACCCTGATTTATTACATTCCAGTGTCTCGTAACTTTAACAACACTTTGTGATAGTTTTTAAATTCCGGTGACAGTGACGGTTTTCGTGTTTAAGTGTTTCTCAAGACTTGCGAAAGGATGCCATATATCAGCTAAATTTTACTTCATTATTGTACTCGTAGTTATCCCCATTATAGACCGTTTCTGTTGTTGTCTATGCCTATTTCTTTTATATTTCCCGTATTTCTAGTATTTATGTTCACTTATACGATTATATTTGCAAGTATAGTTTTGTATCAGTAACCTTGAGACCGTTGATGGCTCGGCCTTGAGATATGATTTTTTTTCCTCGTACAGCAGCAGTGCACAGCAGCGCACTCACTCACTCACTCACTTAGTGCACTCACAGCAGTGCTGTCCATCAGCATTTCCTCGATACGAAAGTGTCGCGTACTGTTCGGTCTAAACATCATTTTATACCGCGTATTCGTAGGCTGTGGAACGCACTGTCTCAAGAGGTTACATTACGCTACGATATGGGGTTCTTCAAGAGAGCTGTGAATAGGATTTTGCAAAGGTCGGTGGCGCACCCGCATACCCCCTGGTGTTGCAGGTGTCCATGGGCGGCAGTAACACTTACCATCACTTGGAACCGCTCGCTCGTCCGCTTACTTCCCTATTAAAAAAACTTATAAATATAATTGATTTCCATATAACAGTATGGTAAATTGATTGAAGTGATTGATGCAAAGACCAATTAAAATGCTTTGAATTAATGTATTTAGAAATAAACACTCCACTCTTGCTTTACAATTATAGTCTGTGACTATGTATCAATTTGATAATAATATTTTTTTAAGAAACATCGGTACGGAATCAATGTGAAGAGTGTGTACATATCACACCTTCGTGTAGCTGATGACGTAGTCCTCATTATGGCGGACTCGCTGGAAAGTTTGAACAGGATGCTGAACAGTCCCAATGCAGTAACACAATGTGTTGCTCTCAGAGTAGACGTAGACAAGGTGTCCAATGAACATGTTCTTTCAAGATGCTTGAAGTCGAAAGTCTCTCAAACTTTATTCTTACTTTTGTGTGCATGAATATTTTATATAAATGACATTATATCTTCATTACATTTAAGAATAGGTAACACCACAAAAGCACATTTTTGTTTAGAAATTTTATATGTACGGTATTTCACTGTGTATCTGTAGGGTTGCCATATACGGGACTGTCGCCGTATTTCACTACTCAGTCCCGTATTACTATTTGTCCCGTTTTCTCCCTAAACTTTGCGTGATGAAATGGGCCGTGCGACGTGGCGCAGGAGGCGCGGGCGCCACGGATCTCTCAGTCAGTCTCAAATGTCAGTGTTCGGTAAACGCGAATTTGTCTCGCGCGTGTGTAATAAATAAAATAAATAATTGCTCGCTCCCGCACATCGAGTATTATACGTATTTGCCATTCCAGCCCACAATGCAAATGTGGAGAGAATATTTTCCCTAATGTCAACTCAATGGTCGGACAAAAGTAACAAGGGTACCTACTTGTAGAACCATGGGAAGAATTTCCAGAGCAAACGGTTTGAAAAAGTAAAAATTGACTTGTCCCATGTCTTCTATTTAATGTATTGTTAAATAGAATTGGCCAATGGCCCACGACATTGGCCAAACCATTGGCCCCACGAAAAAGTGATATGGGAAGATATTTTAAAGGATGAAAAGGAACACTGTCTGTCTAGTGCCACCATTACCGACTGGTATAGTTACTGTCGGGAAGCAGTGGTAATATATCAGTTGGAAAAAGAGCAGTCGATAGGGAAGATTGGTGGTCCCGGAAAAGTTGTCCAAATAGAGGAAAGCAAGTTTGGGAGGAGAAAGTACAACAGAGGTAATTTAAAGTTTTATTTTATCCATTGTCATTGTAATTTAAGAAGTTTATTTTGGTGTAGCATATTTAACTTAGAATTTTACTTGCAGGTAGGGGAATCGAGGGGTATTGGGTCCTGGGAATGATTGAGGATGGGAGCGGCTTGAGGTCTGCCCCGACAACATCAGATCGGCTGAAGTGTTGGTGCCCTTGATAAAGAAACACGTCATGGAGGGCACCACCATACATACAGATTCTTCCCCTTCTTCCCCGCCCCCTTCAACCCCCTTAAATCGTGCGGTATGACCGCACGATCTAAATATTTACCGAAACAGGTTGTCAGTGGAGACAATTGAAGCAATTTTAATGTGTCATTATAATTTTAAAATGACTTGTGCCCAATTTTATAATTATGTGAAAGAAGAAAATGATATACTTAAGAAAGTAAAATCAACTTTAAAATATGACTGTGCTAAAAAGGTGCCTTGCATCTTTTTTATTATTCTAAGTGTTCAATTTATTAGATTGCTGAAATTATTGATTTTTTATCGGAGTAAAATAAACCATTACCTAGGTACCAACTATTTCATGTTTTATTTCCTTTCATGAAACCTGCCATATAGTCTTCTGCTCTAGTATGTACTTGTCTTTTAAACATTGCATATTATCCTCATTGCAGTTGCGGACACAGCCGGTCGGTCGGAGTTTAAGGCGTTGCGCGAGCAATATATGCGTACTGGCGAAGGCTTTTTGTTGGTGTTCTCTGTGACGAACGGGGTCAGCTTCGAGAACATTAATGCGCTTCACGATGATATCCTGCGCGCGAAAGGCCGCAATGAATTCCCCATGGTGCTGGTGGGCAACAAGGTCGACCTCGACGGTCAGAGAGTGGTGAGTGGGTCTCGGAACTCGACATTATATCTCAATGCCCTTAAATCGCCTTATTACCTTAATACAAAATAATATACTACAGTAAGATTTCCTTCAATTTTAGCACTAGTATTTTAATAGTTTATGATAACGATGATATAGAGCCTAGAGGTATATAGATTTTCATTGATGAGGTCGTAAGTTCCAACTCCAGCCCGTACTGTGGATTTTTAACATCCTTGTTTTCGTTTTTAGGATTACGTCATAAAAGTGTCCTATTTACGCATATAAACAATGCATACGTGCAAAAATGCTATATACAAAACGAAATACCCAGTCATAGAGACAAAGTCCACTTAAAAATACCTTAAAATTAAAATACTTAGACATTGTTAAAGTTATTCTCAATGTTTTACATTAGCCTATGTGATGTACCACCATTTCAGCTATGGCCTCTGATTGGCTCTCAGCTACACTAGAGAGCCATATCAAAGGCCATACATGAGGAGTGATCCTGCAAAACCAGACAAGTCCGGTTAATAAAAAAGTTTGAAAAATAACAAAATATTTTTATAAGTTTGATTTTGCATGATTCATTAATTTTCTAGTAGTCGCAGCATGAGGACTTGTATGAATTTGCACATTCTATGACTGTTACACGACGTAGCGATAGCTATGCATTAGAATATAGGCTTCAAACTGAAATTTTCAAAAAATGTGACTTGTCTGGTTTTGCAGGATCACTCCTCACATATACTAGCCCTGTTTAGCCTCAAAACGCAGTAATATCAATTTTACAGTTTTTGAGTTCTACAATTATTCAATATTAGCAGATTTTTTTATATCTATATCTCGTTTCTTTTCGATATCGGAATTGTGAAGACGGCTCTCTCTATATTCACGCCGTGAAACCCTGAGAACAGCCGTGAACACGATCGTGGATGGTTCTCGCGGATTTCGTGTAGAGAGACGTCCTCTAAGTTTACACTTCACGGCATGAGTCTAGGAGCCGCTTTGACATTCTAGATTCGAGAAAAAAATCGTTTATAAGTGATCCGTCCGTTTAAAAAAAATTGCCGAATTTTTAACAAACCACCATTTTTAGCTCAGAGCGGCAGATTTTTAATTTTGTGTGATAAGTTACCCGGTAGGTTAAAGCATTTGCTACATGGAATATGAAAATAAATAATAATGATGAATAATTATCATTTTCAGGTGTCAGTACAGCAGGCACAAGCGCTCGCAAGGCGATTCGGTGTGCCTTACATGGAGTGTAGCGCAAAAACGCGTTTGAATGTAGACCAGGCATTTTCTGCATTAATTAGACTAATCCGTCGATTCAAACCTACAGGAGGTATCAGCTCCAAACCCGTTAAAAGTAAGAACAAAAGCAAAAGAACATAAATGAAAAGAATCATCATAGGATTCATAAGATCGCGGCATGAGTATACCATAGAATGTACAATGTTTTTCTTTTTCTGGCGGTGTCACTGTTGGGTGAAACATTCATTCTCTTGTCACTGAACTAGGTCTTTTTGTACTATTTTTCGGTTGAGAAGCTAATTTTTTGTGATTGCGGTGATTCATGTTTGACACGTTAAAATCCATTTTTTATATTTGTAAGTTTTTGTTTGTAATTTAAACATATTTTTTGGAATTCTGTTATTAAATATCCCTTTCCAGTAAGTATATTATTTATAAAATATGTTTTTATATAATTCGCTACAAAACTGTTTACAAATTTTTCACACAGTAACATTGAATTTTTTGTCAATGTAGTTAGTTATGCACCCTACACTTAGGCATAACATCCGTGTCAGCAGTATCTAATGCAACATTGTATAGAGGACATTAACGTCGACACTAGTCGACAGTATTTAAGATGTCATTGCCTTAAGATGTTTAGTCTAAGTCGCCCACCTGCGAGTGGACCCTAAAGCATAAGAACATAATATTGTACCTACTTCACTTAATAAAGAGCCGTGATGGTGTAAAGCCGTGTTGTCTTTTTAAAAACTCTATCCCTCGACTCTGAAACTTGACTATGCGTAAACTAAATATACATAGTTCTCACACAAACATTATTTTGGAAAAATCTGTATTATTATAGTTTCATGTTATTATTATTTTTATCAAATATGGCAACACAGGTTTTTTTTGTCAATATTAAATACATATTTACGTTCTTTTTGAATATTAAATTTAAATTTTGTTGATATACCTATGTCGCGGCTATCTACTCATTTACTACCATCACTACCATCTACTAATATTTACATACCATCACGTGGACTGTCAGCTTGTCTGCCACCTTTCAATTATAAAAAGAACAATAATGAAAGTAGTGATTTGTGATGTAACGTGTTATATTACAGTGGTCCTACTGAGATGACGCATTTGTTTGTGTTTTGATAAAGAAATTGGTCATGAGTCATGACTCATGAATCAATTCAATCAAATATGTTTTGTTCACGAAACAGTTTGCGTCAATTTTTATTATGCACCTCGATTTTTGATAAGAAATCTGGTTATGTCGTATTGTATACCGTCTTAACATAATAATATGTATAAATATTTTAAATATGTAATTACATAATTAAAGTGTAATTAAATGTTTAAAATATTTCACCCTCGATATATACCAGAAAAATTAATCAAATTTCGAAAAACAAAATTCGACCCGTATTTTAATTTGGGCATATCGTCTTAATATTTTAGAATGTCAAATGGTAAGTATATGGAAAAACTAAAATATTTTTGAACCGTTATTACGACTGTATAACGCAAAATTTTCGTATGCTCTTAGATGCGATAAATCGATAGAAAACATTAAAATAAATAAAAATGTTCTTAGATAGAAACTTCTAAACAGTAGGTACCAATATAGAAACAAGAAGTAATTCATATTGAAGGTTATAACTTTGACTTTGCTTATTTCAGTTTTAGAATATATATATATATATATATATATATATATATATATATATATATTCTTATATACATATTCTTTTTTATTGTTTTGATTTCTTCTTTCGATTTATTAAGGTTTGGTGGGTGGCTGCAAAATCTAGAACTTTTCAAAATGGCGGAAAGTAGGTATGCTACTTATGTCACATGCCCATTTCTCGCATGATATTTTTACATATCTCAAGAAAAATTATCACAAGATAAGTTTGTACTGTTGTATTATGTTAATCATTATTGTACGTTTACTACCAACAGTATTTTTGTTGTGTTGTAACGAATTATATGCTATGATTTAAGACAATCTATTGACATTATCTTGAGCTCTATCGATAACTTATTCAATTTGTCACTTATTTGATTAAAAATGGTTATTCAAATTTCCTTCGTTTTTTTGATTGATTAAAAAAGTCTGACAGTAAAAGTGGAAAAGCGCGATAATTTTAAAAATAAATTATTTATCCTGTATTTAGGGATATTTGAAGAATGAAAACACGGAATATACGTTACACATTTAATCGTCGGCCACAGACTGCCGTCCTGGACTACCCACGTATCGAATAGTGACAGTATTGACAGCGCATACCTAGACTACACAAACATTCTCGGGTTGAGTTCAATAATAAAATAAACAAATTAAAATCAAACCGACTTCAATAGATAACAATAAAAGCACTAAAAAGTGAAAAATAACTCCATAACGCATTCACAGTTGTTATGAACCTACACACAAAGTATTAAACACAAACAATAATAGGTGCTTATTATGTACAAATTAATTATCTACATATCTGGCATATATTTGGAGTCGGTGCCAAGCAGTTATCAATTCAAGAAGCTGTTAAAATTTTTTTCAATCATTTTTAGCAATTAGGTATCAATTCAAAAAGCTGTTCAAATTTTTTGGAGATACCGATTTCAAATATAATGCTAGATATGTAAATAGCCTTGTAGCTCTGATATAGCTCCATGCGACATCTTTCTCTTTCCAAAAGTGTAGCTTGGACATTCTTTTCGACAGCCCTGAGGACGCTTTTATGACAGTTGTTGAGGACCTCGCTAAAGAAGAGTATCGCCAGTGCTTTAAATTTTGATTTACACAGTTCACAGCTCTCTTGAAAAACCCCATATCATTACTATTATATGCTTTAAGTAAGCATAAAGGAAAGACCTCTTAGGGTAGGTCATTCCGTAACTCAGTTTTTAACGTAACTCCGTTCTCATTCAGTCATATAATTAATGTCTATTATGTACTTTTAATTAAACTTGCTTTAATTAACTTGAGCTCAAACAGTACTGACAAATAGATAGATTCAAGTAATTTTTGACAGTAAATAAATAAATAGTGCCACGCTCAATGGCCTCAATGGTCTTGCTGACTGTTGTTACCTGTGGTAAATATGCACATACATTTTTAATTTTTGGGTAATATTCACGTAATTAACAATATGTGATGATCATTCGCAGTAAAGAATATATAATACTTCTATAAACAGTGGATTCTTAAAATTTTACTGTGTAATATTCTTTAAGACGTTTCTTTTCATAAGTTGGACCACACTCATAAAAAAATCCATTCATATTGATCAAATGAGACATAAATACAGATTAAAAATAGAATTTGCGGTAAATAATTTATTTTTGAAGCAAGACAGGTCCTTGTCCAAATGATTGTGGAACACAGGTTTACTTCTGGCAGAAAAGGAGTCGTTGGGCTTCGCTCTGGAAAGAAAATATTATGACCATAGTAAAGATGAAAGAAAGATTGCCGACTTACTTTTACATGATTAAATAAAAAATACTGCACCCTTCTTCTATCATTAAAAGTAACAAATGTTGTTCTATATTTTTTTTCTGCAGTTTATATATGTATTCTCAACAAAAAAAAAATTTCATCCCTTTCATAACTTTTTATACCTTTGGCCATTACACCGTCCGCATGCATTTTTTCTATCTCAACAGTTTGGCAACATTGCGTATTTTTACTTTACAGAGTAGATTACATTGTTAGGTAGGTATATAACAAAAATGTTGTTAGTTTTGTGTAAAAAAAGTCGTAGAACAAAATTGTTTTTAGCTTAAAGGGGGTCTCAAAAGGAACTTAAATATTGAACAAATGGAAAAACATTGAATGAATTCCGTAGATTTTTTTATATATAGTACATAAACAGATCAAAATTATTGACTAGTGTCGGTCAAATACCACCGTGATTTCGTTGGCAGCCATGGACTCTGGACGAAATTTCGGAATACTTTTTCCAGTAAGGACCGCGGGATTTCGTTCATTTGGTGTTCAATTTTGTCTTTGAGTTCTTTAATCGTCTCAGAGTGGTTTGTTGGTTGCTTTAAAAAAACCCACAGAAAGAAATTTAAACAAGTTAAATCACAACTTCTCGCCGACCAATTTTGGTCTTCAAAACGAGAGTTGACACGACCTGAGAACTTTGTTTGCAACAACGTCATTGTTTAAAGCGCAGTGTGGCAGTGGCACCATCCTGCTGAAACCACAAGTGAGTTATGTCAATTGCATACAATTTTTGCCGAAAAAAAGTTTGTCAACATGCCACGATAGCGATCGCCAATGACAGTCAGTCACCTTTCTCATTTTCAAAAAGTATGGTCCGTTGATCCCTCTTACCCACATGGCACACCAAACTAACTTTTTGGGGATGTATCGGAAGCTCATGCAGAGCATGACGATTTTCTGATTCCCAGATCCGGGAAATCTACTTGTCTGCGTTAGCCGTCGAGGTGGAAGTGAGCCTCGACACTAAAGATTATTTCGTTCTGAAATGCATCGTCAACTTCCATTTGTTCCAAGGTCCAGTTGGTAAAGTTCCTATGTTGTCTATGGTCTGTAGGTTTCAATTCTTGAGTAAGCTGGATCTTGTAAACACGAAGGTGCAAAATTCGACCGTAAAGAGGTTCGTCGTCGATGGACTCTCGTCCTAAGCGAAATTGCTTACACCAATCTTTAACGGTGGAAAATCATGAAGCATCCCTGTACACATTAACCAACCTTTGTTTGATATCGGTCGGGTTAACACCTTCCTTTGTAAGAAACTTAATCACGGAACGGTCTTTTTTTTTAATGAATGGATGGCAGACGAGGGGGCGAGACACATGTTAAGTGGTCAAAGCCGCCCATGGACACCTGCAACACCAGGGGGCTTGCGGGTGCGCTGCCGACCTTGCAGAATGCTGTTTACAGTTCGCTTAAAGAGCCCCATATCGTAGCGTGGCGGAAATACCTCAGCTGTCAGTAATTTCCACAATTTTCGGGTTCGCGGTAAAAAGTGTCTTTTTGACCGCTATGTCAAGTCAAGGAAGTACTCTATGTCAAGGAAATGCGGATGAACCGCACGATGATGACGAGCGGTGCGATGATAAAAATCCGAAGTTGGCAGCAAATTAAACAGGTCTTTAGAACATTCCCCATTATAAAGGCGATAGAAAACGCCGAGAGTTGCAACATCTCTACGTATGCTGAGCGATTCTAAACCACCTGTGAGAGAGGGATGGTCGACAATTCGTATAGCGCGTCGTTGAGCGGAGTCCAGAGGGTCTAGCTTTTCGGGACACCGACCCAGAGGTGTGAGCAGTACTCCATGTGGGGTCTAACTTGAGCTTTATAAAGCGACAATCATTGCCCCGGAGTGAAGTACTGCTTTGCTCTGTTTAGTACACCGAGCTTTTTACTAGCAAGTTTTGTTTTGCTCGCTAGATGAGTCCGAGACTCGACTATGCTAGAAATATCGATACTAAGGATCCGAAAACCCTCAGAGATCTTGAGAAATGTTCTGAAATCAAGGTGCCACGACAAATGGAGCTTTCTTAGTGGTGAATGCACAGATTGTATCTTGTTTAAATTGGACCAAGTTAAGTTTACTTTTTTTTTATAGACTAGTGGGCGGACGAGCAAGCGGTCCCACGTGATGGTAAGTGTTACCGCCGCCCATGGACACATGCAACACCAGGGAGTATGCGGGTGCGCCGCCGACCTTGCAAAATCGTATTCACAGCTCTCTTGAAGAACCCCATATCGTCGCATAATGGAAAGACCTCTTGAGGCAGTTCGTTCCACAGCCTACGGGATCGCGATATAAAATAATTTTTTGAACAACGGTGCGCGACACCCCCGTATCGAGGAAATGCGGATGGACCGCGCTTCTGTGACGGGAGGTGCGGTTGTAGAAACCCGAGGTGGGAATTATATTAAACAATTCTTCAGAGCATTCCCCATTGTACAGGCGGTAGAACACACAGAGAGATGCAACGTCTCTCCGAATGCTGAGGGATTCTAAACCGCCCGTGAGAGTGAGATCGTCGACAATACGAACAGGACGTCGTTGGATGGAGTCAAATGGGTCCAATTGGTATTTCGGTGCGCCGGCCTAGAGATGAGAGATAAGAGATGAGATGAGAGCATATGGGGCCTCACCTGAGCTTTGTAAAGCATAAGGTGTTGCCCAGGGGTGAAGTACCGCTTTGCTCTGTTCAGCACACCGAGCTTTTTGGAGGCCATTTTGGCCATATTTTCCAGATGACCCCTAAATTCGACTTTGCTGGAGATGTCGACACCAAGGATCCCGATACTCTCCGAGATCGGGATGCTCTGAAAGAGAGGTGCTACAACAAAAGGGTTTTTTTTAGCGGTGAATGCACAGACTTGCGTTTTACTGGGGTTGAAATCCACTGGGTTCAGAGAACCCCAAATTGAGACTAGGTCTAAAGAGTCTTCGATTTCAGACACAAGCCTGGCGCGACTCTATTCCACTTCGACCCGAGGGATGTTGGCGCGGCCCCTGTACAAGGCATCTCCAGTACTGTCATCTGCATAACAACGTATCTCACCAATTTGCAACAGGTCGTTGATATGCAGAAGGAATAGAGTTGGGGACAGCACGGAGCCTTGCAGGACGCCAGCGTTAATAGACATGATGTCGGAGCAGCTACCATCGGGGCCCAATTTGAGACTAGGTCTATGGAGTTCTCGATTTCAGACACAAGCCTTACGCGACTGTCTTCCACCTCGGCCGGAGGGATATTCGCACGGCCCTCATATAAAGCTTTCCCAGGACTGTCGTCAGCATAACAACGCATGTTACCAACTTGTAACAGGTCGTTGATATGCAGAAGAAACAGTGTGGGGAAAAGCACAGAGGCTTGCGGGACACCAGCATTAATTGACATGGTGTCGGAGCAGTATAGTCCCTCGGGTAACTCGAATGATGATAGCTTGGAAAGCAGTGATTTGTGCCAGTTTCCAGTTTTAACAATTTCAAAGGTTTTGTGACTTCCTGTTGTTGTAAGAGTCGAGGAATCAAAACTAACGAGGGTTGAACTCTAAGAAATATATACGAATTTGCAGATTAAATGACACTTACAATGACGTATAATTTGTTTTTTAGACATCTAGAAATATGTCAGGCGAGAATCTTTTGGACCTCACTGGTACCTACATCGACGGCTCAAAACAAAGAAATCAAAAAATTTAAAAGTTACAAACCTTCATTACCTACATTGAAATTATGTTATAAGTACATTCAATTTAATGACTTATTTTCTTTGTGGAAAGAAGGCGACGCTCAAGCAGACAGTCCACCTGGTGGCAAGTGGCCCGCGGACATCCGCGAGACATGCTGTCGGGTTTGTAAATAAGATAAGGTGTACCAGCGACTACTGTTTATTCAACTGTTATGCATATTGCATATTCATTAATAAATACCCTCATACATGCCAACATCAGTCCAGAATAACAAACGTTGGCACGCCCCTGACTGCGCTGCCTACCTTTAGAGATTTAAAGGAATGGATTTGGAGGAAGGGTTGGGAAAATGAGGAAGGATCCGATAGGATGAGATGGGAAGGGACTCCGGCATATCTCACTCACTACCGAAACATGTAATATTGGGGAAACGGAATAAAGTGTAAAATGCAGTACATCGTTTCAAAAACTCACCTCAATCAGCTTATATATAGCAATGAAAGTGTCTTCCGGCTTGCAAGCGTCACTTCCGCCATCGTGGCTCATCGCTCTTTTACCCCAGTTTGGGGTAAATGTCAACTGGGCTTCGGAGAAAATCAAAATGGCCGTCATCATAAAAACTATCACCAACATACGGAACATTTTTTAAATCTTGATTCTTACTTTTATTTCCGATGTTTAAAGACTACTTGTATGCTGTTAAATCGAACAGAGAATGAATGTCAAAGAGTAGTTCTTCTGCTTTTATAGCTTAAAACAGAGGGAACAATTAAAGTTTGTTTTTTCAAAGGTTTCTAGGAGCAAATTAAATGAAACCTTGCAATGGAAAACTAAAATGTTCCTATTGTGTTTCCTGAAAAATGCCTGTCGTAAACAATTTATTAGTTCAATTTTAAAGTAGTAGGAAAGAAAGAATATGTTTTTGGGCGTAGATACCGATTATACATAGTCTAAACATCGTTTTTCCGAAGTTTGAACCATGTCCGTGATTCATTCATGATTCCGATTATAAGTTAATTGGCTTTAAAATCCTATGAATCACTTTTGTGAAAAATATTTAACCGTTTTAAAAAAAATATATTTACAATACAAATAAGGTCAATGTGGGTATGTTTGTTTGTAAGGCAACTCCCTATACCTACGTGCTATAAAGTGCGATTATGAATAGCTATGCAGCTTACACATCGATCGGTAAAACAGTATTATAGTTTTAGTGGGAATTGAGTATCAGAGATGTCGCTATAAGCAGTTTTGTGGGAGAAAATTATCTATTAATTTCATTTCGTGTTTTGAACTCGAACTGCAAGTGTCATGTGTTGCCGAAAAAAGTGGTAAATCGAACGAATTTCAGCGCAGAATGTGGTTATGTAAGTAACTCGATAACCCTTAAGAGCCATTTCACAAAAATGACTAAATCAAGTTTAGGTAATTACTTACAATTATTAATTGAATCTTCCGGGCTACTTGGCCGAGGTCTCCTGGAATCTCTTCTCTTTCTTCCAAACGTTTCGTCAACAACTGCGACATCTTCAGTGGCTTTATAAAGTATGAATGCGACATCGGTTGACATCTTCAGTGGCAATTGCGTTCACTTTCGGAGAGATGTTATGTGCGGAGAAGAGATTCCAGAAGACCTCGGCCAAGTAGACCGGAAGATTCAATTAATATGGACACCGACCGAGAAAGCGTACACTCCACTATAATTATTTACAATGCAACGCGACTGGCGATAGTTCATGCCCCCGTCTCTATAGTGTAACTATGGAAAAAGGTTTTGATACTTTGAACAAAACCGAACTTTTCTCCGTGTGCTTACACAATAATTGACCCCAAAAATATTGGAAATCAATTATTCCATCAATCAATTATATCAATGACGAAATGTTCCTAAAACAAATAAAAATAAGAAACGTAAAGCATTTGTAAATAAATACACTGTTATGTGTGCATGTATGCATTTTTTTTTGTGCTGAAACCAACAGCTTATTACAAAAAACATTTATTCATACTTTATAAAGCCAATTACAAGTTTCAATCTTATTACTAAAATGAGAAGAAGAAAAATATTGTGAATCGAGAGGAAACATGAATTGTTGCATTAAAAGTGCTTACATATGTACATAATTATGCCATGTACGAACTCATTGGCATTAATAAGTACAGCATCACGGATGTCATTTCCCAACACAGCAATAGCGTTAGATTTTTCAAGAAAGCAGTGAATCGCTGTCTCCATTGAGACCTAGGGAATGGAAGATGGCGACAATGAAAAATTTAACGTATAGACGTGCGTTTCAGTGGTTACAAGGCAAAAAGTAAATCAATTGCATTTCAATATAAGCTAATCTATGTATGTAGCCAGCGACATCTATATGCTCGGAACTTCTAAACTATATCGATATTAATGCATTAGTGCCACAATAGTACGACTCAATTGACACAGATGTCGTCTCAAGTTGTCCTTAGTATTTCTCAGAGATGGCGTTGTTCTTGGAATGTTAAGTGTTTAGTGTTAATTTAACACGGTGTCTGCAGGACCGGCAGCGCAACAGTGACCCCTCTGATATTGCAGTTGTCTACCATATTAGCGGTAACAACCACTTTTCATCAAGAGGACCGTTTGTATAATATAATAAAAAAAAATATTTTATAAATGAGGACTGTCATTTCAAAGGCGCTTATTTCCACTTCCAGGAAAAAAATATTTTTTTTTAACGATTTTTAGCATTCCTTTACATCTCCATGCAATATAATTTTCTTATAAAAACGCTTATTTCTTTCAGAAAAATGACCTTAAATTTATTAGTTCACGACAAATTCTCTTATTTCCTTATATTAAACACACAGAAATCGTTAATCTAAAGTTCCATACAAAACGACTTAATTCCAATATAACTAAAGATAAAGCCCCGTCTTCTCTAACAAACCGACTTAAATTTATTTCATAGATCTATTATTTTAATTTAGTGATACCAGATTTGATACGTAATAATATAACGAAAGAAAGGTGGTCCAGCTGGTGTGATGTTACAGTGTGAGAAAGAGGAAGATTGTAATTGCTTAGATTTAGATGTAGGTGAAATTAGAGTATAAATATTTTAATCGACTTCATTTATTAAAGTAATTTATGCAAATCAAAATACCTATTATTTATATCATAGTACAAATCAAAGTCTTAATTCCAGCAGTACTGAACAAAGGTACTTATTTCCAAATTTGATATATCAATATCTTCTCATATAATTAGTTTAAAAATAAATAATTCAATGTTTAATAATTTAATACAGCTCATGTGAGTTACTTTGCAGTCCGGGTAGAAAAATATTTGTGCATTATTGATATAATTCTATTGTATTTTCCAATTATTGAAAAACCTGATAAGGTGGAAATAAGTCCTTTTCAAATGACACTCCTCAAATAATTTTAAATACTAACGATTTCTCCAGATCCACGATCTTCCGATTCCATTGCGTGTGACAATGCTACTAAATCCTTCTAAAAAAAATGGCGTTGTCAGAGGACAATAATTTGAAAATGCCGTATAAAGATGCATTTTTAAATTATTACACAAGTTATCTTAATTCACCACGCTTTCGGTACCTACTATTGGAACTTATTTGATGCTCAATCAGATATTGTCACTTTTTCATCCTGAAATTAAAAACTAATTTACAGAACAAAAGGCAGTGACAAAATGAAATAATACCTGGCTTCTGTTGCTTTTTTCAACGCTGCATAGTTATGACATTTTTTTCTTTTCACACAATGGTAAACGGAATCTTTTCTCCCCATTAGTAAAAATAATATTTTTTTTAAATACTAATAAGAAATATTTTAAAAAATATCAAATACTAGCGACCCGCCCTCGCTTCGCTTCTACACGCCGAGTTTTAAAAGAGGACCTCTGTTTTAAAGATCTTTGATATGTATGCAATTTCAGAAGTATCTAAACTGTCAATGACAATATTTTACATCATCTATAGCCATAAAAATTACCATACAGTTACTCTAGAATGCATAGATCAGGGGTGCTCAAACTTGAACTGCTGGCGATCTACCTCAATATTGTTAGACTACGATCGATCGACTCTGAGAGGCTGCAGGTATGTGTGATGCAGGATTGTCGTCTAGATATGGTGTATCGTGGCATAGATATTAGTTTTCCGCACAATATCCATTTTTTTAGTCAAGGTAAATCGGTCGATCGCGATCGACCTTTTGAGTACCCCTGGCATAGATCGATTAGTTTGGTTTAACTTTAATAAACTATGCCGGACTTCCCCACACTGACCTTATATATATAATAATAATATAACATTATATGTTAATTAACTCAGAATTATGAGCAAAATCCATGGTTTCAGGTTTAGGCAATGTTTTCGACACAGACTGTATACAGATTGCTTTTATCGCAAGATGGCTCAATTACACTTGCTTGTTCTCCCGTATTCGGACACCTAACCGAACGCCTTTATCCGAACAAAATCAAATCAATCACAGATCACCTCACTTACCCTATTATGGGTGAACCCAAATTCATTTTTGAATATTTATTTACATTTACCCGAATATGAAAGAACCGAATACGGGCTAACGACCAAGTACCATGAATATTGTCATTGGTAAGTAACCAAAACCTTATCAATGTTATCTCGGATAAATGATTATTTTTTATAAGAGACTGCCTTTTCCCTGATTATTCTAGGAAAATCTTAATAAAAACAATTATGGCTAGACAAATTAAAATTACAATGGCTTCTTTCATTTGCCGCCGACGCAAACTTGATTGTATAAAAATGCTATTTTCCTGGCTCTGGACATCACAAACATCCAGTCATTTGAGCTTTAAGTCTAAAAAAGAAATAATAAAAAATGTACAGAATTTGTTTGTTCCTTGTATTTGTGGCCTGCTTCTGCGCTATAACGGAGGCTCAATTGACTTTTACGTCGAGCTGGGGAGGTGGCAAGAGGTCAGTCACGCCAGCAACGATGTGTAGAAACGATGAGTCGATTGGAGCGATTTTTAGGATGATACAGGTAATATTTTTATTTCTACATAACAAACCTATAGTCATGAAAATAGGGGTCATCCACCATATTCTAAAAAAAATGATCAAAACCTATGAACATATTTGTTCGAAAAGATTTTGGAAAGGAATTCGAAAATTTGTTTTCAGAGATTTGTATGTTAAACCTTAACATTGAAACTAGTGTTGTGGAATCCCAAGCATCCCTATTCCTGGCAGGAACATATCGAGACGGAAAAATGCAAACCTCTTTTTCCCAGGTCCAAAAAAACATGTTGATTGGTCTTTAAGCAAATGTTTAAAACAAAGGGGTTAAAATACAGACCAAAGAAGTTTGTTTAAAACTGTCTATACAAGAGATTTTTTTTGGTTTGAATATTAAATTTATAACTATTAAGTCTTGTATTATTTTTTTCAGAATGAAGCTGAGAAATTGTTGCTCTGTCAGAAATCGTGAAGTCAAGGAATAATGGATTTTTCTAGGCATTTTCCAACGTTGATGGCATTACTGCTATATTCAACTTAATTACTATTAATAATTACTATTCAAAAATTATATAATAATGTATTTAATAACTTGTATAAAATTTTGAATAAAACTTTATAATCAGTTAATTTATCATCATTTCCGACCTACAGTAATACTAATTATATAAAAAAAACTATAATAGATTGGTAAATAATAAGCAGGAAAAGTATTTAAGTCTTTTTAATTGTAGTCTAAATTATGATGTCTTCATTTAGTCATAAAATAATGTATCATTTAAACCTTGTCATATTCTAAGTCTTTACAAAATTGTCCCAAACTATATATTTAAGTCCATTTTCATATGGGCTTGTTACATTCCAACAAGATAATTGTAAATAGACAGGTAAAAAAGCTAAAAAAAAAAAATAGCTGGAAAAATAATTTTGATACTTGAATTCAATAATAAAATTAGGCTAGCATTGAATTTAACCCTCAAGATAATTTTTCAAAATCTGGTTTTTGTCACTTGTGCATCTGTTTATTAGCATAGTATCTGACCTTGAACTAGATCACTGAATCTGCATCTAAACATTTTCTGGCAACTGGTTCCACTCATTGACTATACAAAGTATTAAATTAAGTACTTAGAGTATTGAATTTTATCCAACCTATTAAATTTTTATGATTTTACTCATGCTTACTTTCATTTGTCAGACTAGTTTTATTTAAAAAAAAATAATAATTTTTGTGTGTTTCAAAAAGTGTTTTAAAGAGAGTACAAGATGTCGAACATACAGACTGATGGACTGACAGTTGATCATGCAATTGAGTGACACTTTCACGTGACCCCATACACTATCAAGTTAGGTAGTACCCTAGTCGCTTGTCCCAATGACCAACTATACCATGTGCCCGACTCCTACAGATATAATCAAGCCCTTAAAAACCTAGTCAATCATCAATCTTTATGATGCAGATGGAGAAAGAACCTGTGACACCCCACTAGTATCCAACGACATCCTGTTTGAACCCGCATAATCTTGATCATCTTCATCCAAAGCCTCTCTCATCCTCCTCTTGTAAATTTCACTGTCCGGATTGTTCTCTTGGTTTCTACATCTGTCCAACTTCTTCTCTATGATTTTCACTCGCTCTTTTGCAGGACCCTCCACCATTTTAACCATAGAGCGTATTTTTCTAACTGCTTCTATTAAAATTGCTAGTTTGTCCTGCCCAGCATCACGGAATAGCATGTCAGTAACATAGCTGTCAAGGTTTTCTTGTTCTTTGCTCGCTGCATGGAGAACTGCAGCTAAAGCGATCTGAGAAGGAGCATATAGTAAACAAGCATCCGTCAAAAACACCTTTTCAAGAAATTCATCAATACCACTTCTTAGCCGTTCTGGATTTGCCAACGTACACCTTGTTTTTATATCAATAAGGAAGCCTTCAACTGGTCTAAAAGGGTTGTGGATAGTCAAATGGTAATTCAATTGCTGCATTAAGAGTAATTCATTGTTCTGTATAATATCTGAAGCTTTACCTCTGTCTCCTTTAATATTAGCCACAAATTGGGCAATAGACACGTTGAATTCTTCAACTTTGCACGCTAAATATACACAAGTAGCTAGAATTTCCTTTGGATGGTAGTCCATTGAAGAATCGTGGAGATAGAACCTTTTGAAGTAATGAAACGCTGTTCCTAGGACGCCTTTAGGCATAGGCGGATTGAAGCGCTTGCAAAACTCTTTCAAATGTAGCTCGTACTGTTTAAGAAGTAGCCTTTCTTCACCCGGAGACAGGAAGAATTTGTACCTCTGAATTTCGTCAATGTGAGACCCGTGTTTCGCAATGAATTCTAAATTGTGCTTCTCTCGAAGACGAGCCAGCTCGTTTTCCTCACTGAACGTCCAGAACTTTCTCTGGCTGCTAGTCGAGAACATTTTTATTGATGTTTTGAATTTATAACTCAAATTTATTTACGAAAACAGCGAATATATAAAATATAACGGATATATTTAACTTTTAACTGTTTTTGACATTTTGTATACTGTCAAGATGACGTTGTATATATTTTTTCTTCCTCTGTAGCAATGGTGCAATGAGCACATTCTGCCAGTGTCAAATTTTTCTCCGTATATAAACGTCTAAAACGTACGATCTACACACGTAACTTTGCCAGTGGTCAATTTAAAAACTAAATTTCACATTAATTGAATTATTTAAGAAATGAAAAAAACATACATTTGGTTTTTGTTTGTGTCAGGATGGTTACAGGTCACTGTGATTTATTCATTTGAAAAATCACAGTGACGTCATGTCACTGACATTACTCCAACTCTATTTCCAGGAATTTTATTTCTCATTCTATTCAGTCGCTTGTATCATCCTACTGACCGTCAATAAATTAATTGGACTATTTTTGTAATTTCGTGTCGTTGTTTTGTGTTTTTGGGATAAAAATGTCGCGAACGGGAGAAAGGCCAGGTCAGGCTCAGACATACAAGCTTGTCGTCGTTGGCGGCGGTGGAGTAGGCAAGAGTGCCATCACAATACAATTTATTCAGGTAAATTCGCTGTATTAAGTTAGTGATATACGCCTACGAATCAGATGTTACACTAATCTTGATGTTCCTCAATTACTGCATCGAAAACTTCAATTGGATCCATTGTTAAGAGCAATCTTTGTATGAATGGATATAATGAATTTTAATGTCTAACAGAAATACAATCGTGATTTACCGTCAAGGTTGTGTGATTCGAAGGCGACTCCGCCCACTATCGTCAACAGATGGCCCTATAATACCTTTATATTGAAATAACGTCTGAATGTTCAAGTAGATGTGATGAAACTTTCCTATATATATATAGGCCTGTATAGGGACAAGTAAGATAACATTCAAGAGCATAGTAAATAACTTCCTGATTGAATCAGATGTTACACTACCTACAGAGGTATGTACCTACAGCCACACTTATTAGGCAAGTGTTCATACGGCGACTCCAAAATTAATGAAACTGATTACATCTACATAGCATAGTTCACTGTGACCACAACTATTTGCCTATATAATTGTTATGCCAAATTTTGTCCTTTAATTATTTTTTTTCAAACACAATAATTTGGCTTCAAAACAATTTCATAGGGATAATTTTTCATCCATACCTCCATGAAAGTTGTATATATTTTTTAAAATGAAAATTAAAATAAAGTAATGAACTGCAAAAATATTATCAACATAAGTTTTCAAAAGTTAATTTCACCACCCTAATCTAAAATTTGCAATGGAAAGTTGTTTGTAATAGTTTATTTAGGTATGCACTATGTCTGCCCATTTTATTGCTTACTTAATTAACACTCCCAGGTTTGATGTTAGAAATCTCCCAAGGGGATTAGCATGCCTTTTGTATGTTTTTTCTTTTGTAACTATTTTTATCATTAGTGTGTACAATATAGTATATAAATAAAAATATAATATGAAAATTCACAATGAAGTACTCATACCCACAGTTTCATTTATTTTGGAAATTTTTGGGTATGGTCACTAGATGTTTCCATATCTTTTGTTCTAATTCAAATTTCAAAATAAAACAAAATGCATCTAATAGCTATGATGTTCTTATTTCAAAATCAGTATTTCATGTTTTTCTGTACCAAAATTTTGTTCTTGTCTTAAAAATAAAATGGCTAAATTGAAAATTCCTGTTACTTTTTAATATGAGTTTTGTCACGGCACCAATGCAAGTCAGACAGCTCATAATATAAATAGTGTGTATGGGCCAAAGACTACAGTGACAACAGACAACAATGCGTCAAAGTGTGCACTGTGTTATTGAACCATAACAAAAATTAAGGAATGTTGAATCATATCGTGATTTGTGATGAGAAATGGATCCTGTAAGATAACCCCAAACATTTGTAAACATTCCCTGAATCCAGGAGTTGCAGCCCAACAAAGTCCAAAATGCAAGATAACTAAGAAAAAGCTACTGGTATCAGTTTGGTGGTTCTGTGCCGGTATTGTCCACTACAGTTTCTTGCAGCCAGTGAAACGAGTTGCAGACAACAATGCCAAAGCTGGCAACAAAACAACTGAGCTTGGTCAATCACTCGTCTCCACTTCTTCTTCATGGCAATGCCCTCCCTCACGCTTCTCATACAGAAGTTTTAAAACTTCAAGAGCTGCAGCTGGAAACTCCCTGACCCACCATACTCACCCGACCTTGCACCTTGCCCTGACAGATTTCAATTTCTTTCATAACTTTTTGCACTGAACAAATTTGATTTTGAATTAGCTGTGATTAGAGCTTTTGAAGAATTCATTGATTCCCGTCCACGAGACTTACAGGAGTGGCATCAAATAACCACCCTGTGTAGATAATATGGGTCAATATTTCGATTGACATAAATAAATACTTCTTGTTAGTTTTACTTAAAATATGTAGACACGTCAGGACAAAACAGCTGTGCAATAATTTGAATGTCATATGTTTACCATATAGTGTGCATATTTACCCCTTTTTATGCAAATAAATTGAAATTCGAATTTGAAATTTTCAAATTTTGATTCATGGATAATATAAATACATGCATTTTTGATTTATTAATAGAAGAGAAAATAAATACAAGTGTTTAAAATTCAAAACTAACTGTTTATAGGAGTGGATGATATTTCTTTGGATATTTATATAGGTAAATATAAGGTCGGAGGAAAAAGTATCTTCGTATTTTATATACAAATTATATAGTATAATTCAAGACAATTTTTTTAAAAGTTTAATTACATTTAATTATTATATATATATATATATATATATATATATATATATATATATATATATATATATATATATATATATATATATATAATGTGCCGTTTTATTCTATAACTTGTTGCCGTCTTGTAGTGACATAATCCCGTTGCTGTAGAAATTTTGGGATTTTTGGTCAAAAATTGCAACAAGTAGTTTTGACAGTCCTCTGTTGATGTTAACCTTACACTACCTAAAGAATTCTGAAGAGACCGAAACCGGGCTATATTGTGGGTGTATCAACACTTCCCAACCAAACTCTCTCAATTTTTGCTGAGTGGCCAAAATGTGTGTGGTCTGGCGTTATCAGGATCAAAGACTACACCCTTTCTGTTGATCAATTCCTGGCATTTTTCTCAATTTCTTGCTTTAGTTTTATCAGTTGTTGATAGTAGAGATCCGAATCGATGGTTTTGCCGGGCGGTAAAAGCTCATAATAAACGATGCTCTTCCAATCCCATCACACACACACACACACACACAGCAACACGCACACACACACACACGCAAACACACACAACATCACCTTATTGCGTGTTAATCCGGGTTTCGCCACAGTCTGTGGAGCTTGGCTGCACTTACACCATGATCTTTTCCACACGTTCTTGTCGTAAGTGATCCACTTCTCATCACCAGTCATCAATCTTTTCAAAAATGGTTCGGTTTCATTGCATTTTAATATAGAATCGCAAATGGGTACACGGTTCATTAGGTTTCTTTCAGTGAGCTCCTGTGGTACCTAAATATCGAGCTTTTTTGTGAATCCAGACATTTCAAATGAGTGTAAACTGTAATATTTTCTTAGGTTTTCGCGATTACTATACATAGCAATTAAACAACTTTGAACGGTTTAAATCGCGTATATTTGACATTATTTATATCCCGACGTTTCGAACACTTTGCAGTGGACGTGGTCACGGGGTGACTAATTGATTTTATTTGTCACTTGAGTTATTAAGAAATTATTTGGACTACCGTCTGAAATTTTTTGAACTACTGTCTGGATTTTTTAATCATAACATTCCCTATGCACGCAGTATTCACTCACGGTGTCCAGAGGTCTTGCAGTATTGCGTTGGCCTTGGGATTTAATTAATTTAATGACTGGATCCCAAGCCGGTGGTACTTGCCAACCATCTTCTCTATTGAAATTTGGATGTTTCTTGATTTCAATAGCTTAATAACTCAAGTGACAAATAAAATCAATTAGTCACCCCGTGACCACGTCCACTGCAAAGTGTTCGAAACGTCGGGATGTAAATAATGTTAAATATACGCGATTTAAACCGTTCAAAGTTGTTTAATTGCTATGAGTGTAAACTGTTTTATGGTCAATGCCCAGTTCATCAGCAATGTCGTAACTACTTATATGCCGATCTTGCTGCACTTTTTCACAAATGGCATCAACTTTATCGGTAACAGGGCGAGCGGAGCGAACTGCATCTTTAACATTAAGATTTCCTGACTGAAAACTCTTAAACCAACTTTGTGCTGTTCTTACTGACACTACATTAGGTCAATAAACGGCACAAATTTTTCTCGCGGCTTGTGTCGCATTTTTCCCTTTTTTGTAATAAAACATTAAAAAGTATGAATTCGTTAGATTCACTCATTTTCTTGGACAGAAAAACAATTGAAAAATGGCGGGAAACAGTTTATATTTTTTATTTCTTTTTTTATAAATGTTACCATTCACTCATTTTCTTGGACAGAAAAACAATTGAAAAATGGCGGGAAACAGTTTATATTTTTTATTTCTTTTTTTATAAATGTTACCATTCACTCATTTTCTTGGACAGAAAAACAATTGAAAAATGGCGGGAAACAGTTTATATTTTTTATAAATGTTACCTTTTTAATGGTATCATAACCAGCCATGTACAAACAGTTCAATCAAAGATATTGAATTACAACTTCATACATACAAAATACGAAAAAACTTTCTCCCCGACCTATTATATTAGGAAAGGGCCTTTTCTAAACAGGTTGTTTACAGGTCAATAATTTCCTCATATAAAGGCCAGTGTGAGTTTTTAACAGATTTTTGGTTTTCACACTGCTTTATTTATTTTGAACAGGTGAACATTTTAGAGGAGGCCCATGTAAAACAGTGGACCGACAAAGGGGCGGGTTATTTACGGTTCTAAATAATATGCTATAATTTCTATTTCAGAGCTACTTTGTGACGGATTACGACCCAACCATCGAGGACAGTTACACGAAGCAATGCGTCATTGATGATATACCCGCTAAACTTGACAGTGAGTCCATTTTGCATTGTTTTGTTTGCAACTTGAATAGATAATAATAAAATAGCCTAATAGAAAATACTAATAATAATAGAATAGAAAATACACACACAATAGCCTACTAGGATTCTATAAATCTAGCGACATAAACAAAAGACCAACACAAACTAACGAAAGTGAACATTAGATTTTAAATATTTTTTTATTTGACGGAAAATTAAGTGACTGAACTACAAGTAATACACTCTTGGGGTGTAGGAGGCTCACCTACTATCTTAAGAGCCCAAGCCAACCTCACCCGCCCATGGTGCATACTGCTGCATCTACAAAAGACGACTGATAGTCCTTGGTGATTTCAACGCTCACCATGAAGAGCGGTTCGGATCCCGAACTACCGACCGCGCAGGGAGAGCACCCTATAATTTTGCCTTGGCCTATGGTTTCTCGCAGTTGGTGTCCCCACCCATGAGAATACCTGATATCGAGAGCCATGCTGATTACGCGGCTGAATGACTACAATGTTTTTGTTGATGTTCCATTGGCATCATCCGACCATTGTATCGTTTGAACTGCTGTGCCAGGTAAGAAATCTGAGCTGACCCATACACTGGGAATGCACAATGTCCAGTAGCACAAGTCTGCAGATTGGAATGGGTTGCGTGGGTATACACTTCCTATCTCTAGGGCCAGGCTCTGTTTCTCGTTGGGTGATCCAGATACCTGTGCAGATTCCGTTGCCGATGTGGTGTTGCAGGGCATGGAAGGTTATATTCTTTGTTCCATGATACCCATAGGTGGATGAAGCCAACCTTGGTTTAATCAATCTTTGTGTTCTGTGCCTGGGCAATTGGGAATGCTCTGAAAATTTTTTCAATACAATTCTCACCTCGGGTTTCTACAATCGCACCTCCCGTCACAGTAGTGCGGTCCATCCGCATTTCCTCGATACAAAGGTGTCGCATATTGTTCCGTCCAAACCTGTAGGCGGTGAAACAAACTGCCTCAAGAGGTCTTTCCATTATGCTACGATATTGGTTTCTTCAAGCGAGCTGTGAATAGGATTTTGCAAGATCAGCGGCGCGCCTCTGGTGTTGCAGGCGTCCATGGGCCGCGGTAACACACTTACCATCACGTGGGACCGATTGCTCGCCCGCTTACTTCCCTATAAAAAAAAAACTTTTAAATGTAACTGTTTTTGCATCTAACAGTATGGTAAATTGATTAGAGTGATTGATGCAAAGACCAATTAAAATACTTTAAATTAATGTATTTAGAAATGAACACTCCACTCTTGCTTTACAATTAGTCTGTGACTATGTGTCATTCTGTAAGGTCATTTCAATTTGTTAATAATATTTTTTTAAGAAATAGTAATGAAAAACATTGATACGGAATCAGTGTGAATAGTGTGTACATCTCACACCTTTGTTTGGCTGATGACGTAGTCATTATGGTGGAGTCGCTGGAAACTTCGAACAGGATGCTGAACAGTCTCAATGCAGCATGTTGCTGTCGGAGTGAACTTAGACAAGATGTCCAATGAACATGTTCTTCCAGGATACTTGAAGTCGAAAGTCTTCAATCAGTGTGACCTGTGATGCTGAAATATGGTCTCTAACGGTTGGCCTGAAGTTTAAAATTGCTCGGCTAGTTATGGCGAGAGCTATGCTCGGAGTTCTTTGTCTGATAAGATCCGAAACGAAATGATTCGCCAAACAATGAAAATCACCGACATAGCTTACAGAATTAGTAAGGTGAAGTGGCAATGGGTATTTTCATATCTGCCATTGGATCAACAACCGATGTGGTAGACAAGGTCTTGAATGGAAACCTGTATTGGGAAGCCCTCCAGTCAGTTGAACTGTAGTATTGCAACAGTTTGCCAGTAGTGGGTGAGAAGAGCAGAAGACCGTGTACGGTGGTCAGCCTTGGGAGAGGCGTACATCCAACAGTGGACGGACATCGTTAAGACCCGTTTAAATAGATAGATATGTGTGAAAAACGCGAAAATCTCAAATGTTATGGTATGTTTATTGTATTGTAAATGTAGAAATTACAGCATCACTTCTTTATATTATTGATATCATCTTCTTATTATCTGGAATTACTTGTGACTATCACTCGTGTGTATCGCACCTGAGATGCATTTATTGCAAATTAGCTCTCAAGCCTTGATTCTTTATTTTTTTTTTCCTTAAATAATGTGTAAAATTCAAGGAAAAGCACAAGGTGAAGTGTAAGGTCAATTGAAGAGAATAGCGCTAGAAACCAACGAATGTAATACGCATATCAAAGAACAGAGGTTGTAGCATCAAATCTTCATACAGGAAAAACAGATTATAATGATTTAACAGTGTAGCAAGTCATTGCAACCGAGGTCTCGGGAAGTATCTTACACGCTGCATGAACTCAAACTTTATTCTAACTTTTATGTATATGAAGATTTTATATAAATGACGTCGTACATTTAAGAGTAGGTAATACTTCAAAAACAAATTTTTGTTTAGAAATAATTATATGTATTTCACTGTGTATCTGTCTAAAAATAATTATATTTGACACAAATAATAATAAATTTGTTCTACTGACAGAAACATGATAGCTTTAATAATTATATTGTAATACTATTTAATAATACTCATCTCGATATAATTTAATATTTCTTTGTTAAAATAGCCACATCAGTGGCACATCCACATTATTTTTACTTTTTTATGGACGAAGGCGGCAGACGAGCATACAGTCCACCTGATGGTAAGTGGATGCTGTCGCCCCTAGACATCCGTGATACATGCAAATATTAGTCCAAAATGACAAACGTTGACACGCCCCCGGATGCGCTGCCTACCTGTGGAGATATAGGAATGGATTTGGAAAAATGCTTGGGAAAATGGGAAGGGATGGGATGGGAATGGCCTCTGGCACATCTCACTCGCTACCGAAACACATACGTACATTAGGGAGATAAGATAAAGTGGGAAATGCAGTCTGTGAGAGAGGGGTAACGTGGCCAGTAGCGCGCCCAGCGGCTGTTGAACTGTAGCGTGCACTGTCCCCCTCAAAATTGTACATGTACATTATTAACAATAAATCGTACAGACCCGTTCCATGTTAATCCAATCTATTATACACAGCGCTCACCATATTATGATATCAAAGTATGTGATCCTTAATTTTTACATCTTGGTATTATGAAGTTATTTTTTAGTATCAACCAGCCTACCATTAGCGTGTGTTTCTCCACTATTGTATAGACCTTTCCCGAAGCTTGCCATAAAGTCTTCTGCTTCAGTTTGTACTTGTCTTTTAAAGTTAAACATTGCATATTATCCCCATTCCAGTCCTGGACACAGCCGGCCAGGAGGAGTTTAGCGCGATGCGCGAGCAATACATGCGTTCTGGCGAAGGCTTTTTGTTGGTGTTCTCTGTGGCGGACCACGCCAGCTTCGACGAGATATATAAGTTTCACAAGCAGATCCTGCGCGTGAAAGACCGCGACGAGTTCCCCATGCTGCTGGTGGGCAACAAGGCCGACCTCGAGCATCAGAGAGTGGTGAGTAGATTTATGAACTAGATTATATGTAAATACGTGTACATTATATATAATCGCCGTGTTAATACTTGAAAGTTTGGAGTTTCCCTTAATAGGAAATAATATACTACATTAACATTTCCTTCAATTTTAGCACTAGTATTTTAATAGTTTTTGAGAACGATGCGATGATATAGATAGAGCCTAGAGGTATATAGAGAGAGTTTCATTGATTGTCGTAAGTTCCAACCCCAGCAGCAGGTACTGTGGATTTTTAAGTTATCACTAAAGCTCGGAGTCATGTATCTTGCAGTGGAACATTATTGGCAGATAGCAATTAAACAACTTTGAACGGTTTAAATCGCGTATATTTGACATTATTTATATCCCGACGTTTCGAACACTTTGCAGTGGACGTGGTCATGGGGTGACTAATTGAATTTATTTGTCACTTGAGTTATTAAGAAATTATTTGGACTACCGTCTGAAATTTTTTTGAACTACCGTCTGGATTTTTTAATCATAACATTCCCTATGCACGCAGTATTCACTCAAATATACGCGATTTAAACCGTTCAAAGTTGTTTAATTGCTATGTATAGTAATCGCGAAAACCTAAGAAAATATTATTATTGGCAGATATCGACATAACTCTACGAGGGGTGATATTGTAAGACCTTTCAGCTAGATTGCTAGTGAGCGCTAATGAACCTCTAAAATACGAGCATTAAACGCTTGATAGCATTATAGTCCAAGTTTTTTTTAACTTTGAGGTCAAAAACTCGAATTCCAAAACAGTTAAGGTTCTTTTTACAACCACAACACAATATAGAGGCCGAGTACCACTTTGGTTTACTAAGTCAGTAAGCCAACTATTAAAGCTTAGTTATCAGGATAATGTTTTAAAATTGAATGGATCCTTTGAATGTCAATAAGGAAAATTATGAATGAAAAGTGATTCAGTAACAAATGTAATGACTCATGAATGTAGTGACAACATTATCATAACCGTGTATTATAGTATCGTATACGGTTTTAAGTCTCATATACGCATAGGGCAGCTTTGAAAAGCTCAATCAGACCTTGTAAAAGAAATAAATGATCATAACCAGTCCTTTTGTTTGTTCGCCGGTGGAATGCGGACCTCCTTTTACACGTGGTGTTGTGAATGAGGGATGTATGACCTTAAAATGTGCTGTAGTTCCTCAGGGCTTATGGTGGCTTTGTTATACCTTAGTCGTCTGTTACGGCACCCACGCGAAGGGATGGGGATATTCTAAAGCAGGCTGAATGTTGTTGTTTTTTATTTAATATTTTTATAATTAATCATTCATTCGGGGAATATTACTATTTATACTACTTCAATGTACAACAAACATCCTTGTTTTCGTTTTCAGGATTACGTGATCAAAATGTCCTATTTACGCATATAAACGATGCATACCTGCAAAAATGCTATTTACAAAACAAAGTACCCAGTCATAGAGACTTCAAAGTCCACTTCAAAATACCTTAAAATTAAAATGCTTAAACATTCTTAAAGTTATTCTCAATGTTTTACATGGCCCATGTGATGTACCACCACATCAGCTTTGCCATTTAATTGGCTCTTAGCTACACTAGAGAGCCATATAACAGCCCTGTTTAGCCCAAAAACGCAGTAATATCAATTTTACCCTTTTTGAGTTGTACAATAATTATTCAATATTAGCAGATTTTTTTTATATCTATATTGCGTTTCTTTTCGATATCGAGATTGTGAAGGCGGCTCTACATTCACGCCGTGAAACCCTGAGAACAGCCGTGAACGCGATCGTGGATGGTTTTCGCGGATTTCGTGTAGAGAGACGTCCCCTGATTTCGCAATTTACCGCGTAAATTCACCGCCACTTCACAGCATGAGTCTAGGAGCCGCCTTGATTCTAGATTCGAGAGAAAATTCGTTTATAAGTGATTCGCCCGTTTAAAAAAAATTGCCGATTTTTTTTTTGTAAATCACCTTTTTTTACTGCGTTTTAAGCTGTGCAGGACAGATTTCCTGTGATAAGTTAGCCGGTAGGTTAACACATTTGTGGCATGGTATATGAAAATAAATAATAATGATGAATAATAATTATTTTCAGGTATCACTAGAGCAGGCACAAGCACTCTCAAGGCAATTGAAAGTGCCTTACATAGAGTGTAGCGCAAAAGCGCGTATGAATGTAGATCAGGCTTTTCATGAATTAGTTAGACTAGTCCGTCGATTCCAAGCTACCGAACGTATCAACTCCAAACCCGTTAAAGATAAGAGCAAAAGCAAATGCGCCATCTTGTAACAGAAGACTGACATCGCAACTGTCAAATTTCGCGTTGAATTCGGATGTCAGATACCATAGACAACTTTTCTATTTTTTTTTTCTCTTAGCTTGACAGTTTGGTATCTGTACGGTAATAAATTATACTCGGACCGTCATCTTATGAATCCTATGACGTTTCTCTAGTGACATAAATAGAGATGTGAAAGTAATTAAATCCGATTATTTTCAGAGATCCGATTTTTTCGTATATCTTAATCTTAGATTTTATGAAATGAAACAAAGCTATAGCATTTCATATTCATTTAGAATTTAATGGTAACAAAATCAGTGACACCAACATACAACACAAAAACTATTGGCCAATTTGAAACTTTTATTTTAGTTGTCACAGAGTAAAAGATGTATGTATAGTTATGATAAAGCTAATAAATAGGTATTTTATTTAAAATATTACCATGGCATATTTTGTTTTATAACTACATAATTTTCGTAACGATTCACTAATTTAATGTAACCATTAAAAAATCATAAACTGTCATAGAATTCATAAGATCGCGGCACGAGTATAGAATGTTCAATTTTTTTTCATTTTTGTTAGGTTCACCGATGTAAATTGTTAAGCCTTATATGATAAGGTATTTATTCTGTCTTTTAGGTTGTTTCTAAGCTTTATTATTTAATTTTGTTATTTAAGTGCTAGATGGATGCATAGGGTTTTTGAGAATTATACACATGTTCTTGTTATAAGAATAATGTGATATGTTTTCATTTCATTTATTATATTATTGGTCTGTACGTGTTATGGATATGTTATTTTGTTCTCGTCTACAATTTTCTCATACCGCTGCTTTGCACACATTTATCTTTAGAAGACGGCACATCAAACGAAACATTAGTAATTTTGTTGTATTAACATAAAGGCGAAAATGGAATGAGAAAATGTTACACTTTCTGTTTTTTCTATCTATCTGTATAAAGTGCATATACCTACGCCAAAAATAGTCATCCAAAATGCTGGTAGTCTTAAAATAATGGTTTATTTACTGAAGTTTATTATCTTTAGATTTTACGGTAAACATTTTAGGTATTACGAGCATTTAAACAAAAGTTCGTTCATATGTAATTTAAAGGTTTCGATTACTTTTAATATTTCATTGCATCCATCGTGATTTTACCATAGTTGTTATTCCAATCTTTTTATAATTTGGTTGTCAATATGATTTCTTGTCTATGGTGCCATACATATTGCTGCTCTAAATCATGATCTACAGAAACACCAAATAATGCTTTAACCTATAGCTTTAATTTCTCTGTAATTATCGCTATACGAATCATTAAAATTAAATGTGATTCTGAAATGCATTATCGCGCTTTCAATTTTGCGAAAATAATGTTGTTTATGGTGAGGCGTGTGTAGTTATTGGAACTTTTCTAATACAACACGTAATTTGATTGAAGATTACGTAAAGCCCATTTCACAATTGAAGACAGAAAAACATTTTGTCCTAAAAAATCAGTGAATATAAAAGGTGTTGCCATATCTAAATTAAAATCAATACTATTTTGTATGTTATTGGCAAAGATATGGCTTCATCATTCATAAATACGCATTTGACGGTCAATTTGGTTTCATACCTATTAAAATTGAATTCAAAAATAATCTTTCAAGCGATTTACGTATTGCTCGTGAAAAAAAGATCACATATTGATTCAAAGCACAATATCGTGACGGTGCTAGTTAGATACAAAGCTTGTCGATTCGCACAATTCTTTTTTGAAACTCCACCACAAAATACAATTCTGTGTGGGGTACGCTTTTAAAACTTTAAAATAACTTCTGGCTTTAAAATTAAAAAAAAAAAATAACGACACTGTGTTAACACATGACAAAAATCAGACCTTACAGTGCAGCCACTGTAAACTGCACGAAATAAAAAAATAACGACGCGACTAACTAAAAAAAATGTGTGAATAATTTAACTACGTCTAGAAACCAAATACTAATTTGTATATAAATATATGTTACAATCTTCGTTCAATAATCGTAATCTATTAGGTTAGTTCTAGTTGTTTAATATTAACCGTTTTTCGAATAGAAAGTTTTTAAACAAGCAATTGAACGACCTTACGAATTGAATGTGTATTAAAAGCTATACTCCGGCAACTATGTTATTTTTTATTTGTCGTTTGCACGCCTATCAAGTTTGCATGATATGAAGCAATTCGGCCATCACTAAACCGATCTGTCATCGAGAAACTAACATAGTGGACGGAGTATAACTGGCTAAAATTATTGCGTTGATCTGCGTCCCGCCCGTCTGTAGTGTGCGTTCGTTGTCTCAGTTTTGTACCGCTACGCGCTGTGGCGCGACGCGGCTGTAGTATGTGTGAGCCTTTATTGTCGAAAATAAAATAACGCGTGTTTTTGTGAAAAATGAATCTGTAACATCCACTGGCTTATTTTTTTTATCAAAAAAGTCTTTAAAAAAAAACGCTCGCATTTATCATCAATGCGTTCTTAGCCCTAAAAAGTGTTTTTTTTTGAGATAAACCTAGAGTAACATAAAACTTTCTATTCAAATAACATATTTTATAATAATATGTAATCAAACACAATATAATATGTAGTTAATATGATAGATACAGAGACAATAATAGACGCATGATATTCCATTTTTTATATTTGTATGTTTTTGTTTGTAATTTAAACATATTTTTTAGAATTCTGTTATTAATTATCTCTTTTCAGTAAGTATATATTATTTATAAAATATGTTTTTATATAATTCGCTACAAAATTACTGTTTACAAATGTACAACACAATAACACTGATTTTTTTTTTGCAAAATAAAGTGTATTTTTGTGTAAACTAAATATAGTTATCACACAAACATTATTTTGCAAAAATCTTTATTATTAATTTATCATAGTTTTGTCTTATCAATCTTTTTAACAGATATGGCAACACAGGTAAGTTTTTTTTTGTTAATATTAAATTTATATTTTACATATTTAGGTTTTTTTTTTTAAATAGTAAATTTATATTTTGTTTTCATTTCAATGGGATTAAACGCGTCTATTAAATGTCAGCGGAAGTATCTCACTGGATAGAGACATCAGTTAAATAAAATTTCTTTAATACCTGTCACCATCATTATATTGGCAACATTGTCGTATCATTCAATGCTTCGAGATAAGATTAAAAATGCGTATCCCTGATGTCCCTACGCAGTTTGAAACACTTGTAATTTATAAAAAGATGTATACTATATATTTTTGTAACGTATTAGTTTTTATGCATTTTTTGCTAAGCGATACGTGTTTTGATATGAATTTTTACAATTATTTTGTATAATAAATTGCTTGTGATCAATGTCGAAAGATGTGGAAATTAATTTCAGCTTTAAATAAATAGTTTTGGGAGGTGTGGGGCGGGGGGAGCAAATGGACGTTTTTGTCTGGCCTTTAAGGTTATTGCAGCTGTTACATACTATCGTAAATTTTTTGGTCTACACAACAATCGTGCATAGATAAAAACAGTATAAGATACACAGTGCAATCTTCAAAAGCGTTGACCATAAAAAGTGCGCCATTTAACCTTGTGTGTGGCACACTTATCATTCAATGTTGACATTAATGAATCTTTTTTTTGTGTTTTGTATTACTTAGTGAAAAAATAGCAAAAAATCAAATAAATTGAATGTTTAGCGAGAAAATTCTTAAAATTTTAATTTCAATGAATTCTGAATCCAGAACAAAATACAAGACTTCTGACTTCGGGGAAAGTTCAGTTATAGCCTGATTATGTTACACAAATGAATTGGTAACACTTTTTATTATAATCTGTGTATCTAACATTCTTTTATCAATGCCACAGTGTATTAACACGGGAATCTTAACGTTATATAAAAATAAGACATATTTTGGAGTGATTTATAGTTTGATGACCTTAGGCCTGTCTGCGTGTTATACGAGAAAATAGGCATTTGGTAAGTGCGTCAGTCCAGCAGGACCATCGGATAACAATTACAAAAATATATTGCACCTTCTTTTGGTACCATCACCTAATGGAGGTTGGCGATCAGCATGGCTATTATCAGCAAAGAGACTGCTGCTCGGAACAAAGACCTGGTGCTCATTCTCTTAAGATTTCTGAGCCAAGACGTCCATCTTCTGCCAGGTTTACGGCGACCGTGTATCTTAACCCTGCATTACTAATTCTAAAAGATGGTATCTATAATTTTTGAGAACTAGAAGGTATTAATAAAATAACAAAATGAGATTAAGGGAATATTCTCTCTTTACTTCCCCTCCCACCCCATCGCCTCCCCAAAGGAAGATTGACGTAGTATAAAAACTCTTCATCTGATTAAACCCTCTTACCATAGTCCTTCCCAATCCCTTTTCTTAAACCAACTCCTAAATCTCCAGAAGTAGGCGGCGCATTCGGGGTCGTGCCAACGTTTGATATTTCTGACTGATGTTGGCATATGTCGCGGCCGACAGTATCTACTTACCATCACGTGGACTGGCAGCTTGTCTGCCACCTTTCAATTATAAAATAAATAATGAAAGTAGTGATTTGTGATGTAACGTGTTATATTACAGTGGTCCTACTGAGATGACGCATTTGTTGGTGTTTTGATAAAGAAATTGGTCATGGATCAATTCAATCAAATATGTTTTGTTCACGAAACGGTTTACGATAATTTTTATTATGCACCTCGATTTTTAATAAGAAATCTGGTTATATCATATTGTATACCGTCTTAACGTAATAATATGTATTATGTTCAAATATTTTAAATATGTAATTACATAATTAAAGTGTAATTACAAGTTTAAAATATTTAATACCCCGAGATATATACCTACCAGAAAAATTAAACAAATTTCGAAAAACTAAATTCGACCCGCATTTTAATTGGGGCATATCGTCTTAACGTTTTAGAATGTCAAATGGTATTTGGAAAATCTAAAAGTCTAAAGTTTAAAATGAGATATTTTTTTGAGCTGTTAGTAACGCAAAATTTAGGTATGCTCAAATTAGATGTGATAAATCGATAGAAGACATGAAAATATATAAAAAAATGTTTGTAGAAACTTCTTAAAACGTACCAATATAGAAACAGAGGTAATTAATGTTGAAGGTTATAACTTTGACCTTGCTTATTTCAGTTTTAGAATATATATATTTATTCTTATATATTTTTTATATGGTTTTGATTTCTTCTTTCGATTTATTAAGGTTTGGTGGGTGGCTGCAAAATCTAGAACTTTTCAAAATGGCGGAAAGTAGGTATGCTACTTATATCAGATGCCAATTTCTCACATAATATTTTTACATATGTCAAGAAAAATTATCACAAGATAAGTTTGTACTGTTGTATTATGTTAATCATTATTGTATGTTTACTACCAACAGTATTTTTGTTGTGTTGTGACACATTTTAGGCTATAATTTCAGACAATTATTGACATTATCTTGAGCTCTATCGATAACTTAATAAAAGTCATAATCCATTGAAAAATATCTATTGTTTTATTGAATTTCACTTATTTGATTAAAAATGGTTATTCAAATTCTTTCGTTTTTTGATTGATTAAAAGTCTTACAGTAAAAGTGAAAAAGCGCACTAATTAAAAAAATCGGTTATAATTATAACTAAAAAATTCTTGAGAGATAAGTTTGAATTCAATAATTAAATTAGTCTAGCATTGAATTCAAGTATCAAAATTATTTATTTAAATTTTAAGAGGTGGTGTAGTCCCTTCAGCCCTTGCGGTAGTGGCTTTAATACCCTTTGGATATCTACGGGAAGAAATGGGTTGGTACTATTTAAAGCCACCAGACATCACACAAGTTTTTGGAGTGTACTATTATAGTATATAGTGTTTGTATAGTATTATCTCATCATCTCCAATCATCAGAAAATTTCTTGCTTAAACTGCTGGACTACTTCTTTTACTGTTCACGCTGTCAGTCGGGAAATCTCTGCCAGTATCCGTCCGGGAGCTAAATCACTGGTCAGCTTTAGAACTAAGGACCACTTTCTTAAGCGTTCTTAATTGACTCTCTTCTCTTTCATACTAAATCGTATACCTTCACCTTACCACAGTTAAATCAATGAGACCAGCTTTGCGGTTGTGCTACTGCACATCGAATTGGACAATTTGGCACCCACTCGCACAGATTTAAGTCTTTCGTCCTCAAAACAATAATAATTACAACGTTTCAGTTAAATCTAGCTTGATTAAAATGACAGCTGTCAAAGTGCCTCAAATAGTGGTGCGACAATAATGATCAAATCGAGGTAACGTTTATCGACTAAGTGTTATGCACTAACATTAAAAAATACGTGGTACCTATAGCAAAAACCTTTTGTGATTTTTATTTTTATAGAGCACTATTCGAGGCACTGACAGCTGTCAATATAATCAAACTAAATTTAACTGAAAACTGAAATTTCTTTAACAATATTATAATATATACAGGGTTACTGGTAAATAGAACAGTTCTTCGGGGGTTGGTAGTATGATGTAAAGATTATTTTTCCCTCTTACATACCCTGGCCAAAAGATAATGGTTTCCGAGATATTTAAGATTTTGTATTTTTCTCAAATAATAGGGGTTAAAGTATGAAATTGCCGTTTTATAGTAGTAATAGATACCTTGAATTGACATAAAACCTTCATGGTGTGAGATTTTCGAGTGAAACTTTTTTCACATGATTCCTATGAGGTTCTTGTTTTAAAAAATGTGCAATAACGCTGAATTGAAGGAGATGGTGGAAGCCGATCCGAGTCAAACTACCCAGGAATTAGCGGCATGGTTTAACGTTTACCTTACCTACAATATTGACTCATTTGCATCAAATCAATAAGATAAAAAAATATGAAAAATGGGTGCCTCATGATTTGACTGATCTGCAGAAAGAAACGCGTGTTGAAACTTGCGTTGCCTTGTTGAATCGGTACAGAAATGAAGGAATATTGGATTGAATTGTGACATGTGACGAAAAGTGGATTCTTTACCGAGTGGATAACCGAAAGCGAAAAATGCAATGGCTGACCCCAGGTCAAACGCCGCAACAGTGCCCTAAGGCAAAGCTCACCAATAAAAAGGTAATGGTAACTGTTTGGTGGTCTATTCATGGTGTTATTCACTATAGCTTTCTCAGGTCTGGTCAAGCAATAACAGCAGATGTTTACTGTGCCAAACTTCGAACAATGATGGCGAAACTAGCAGTGAAACAGCCCCGACTCGTGAATCGATCTTCACCATTATTGCACGAGAAACCGTTGTAACTCTACAGGAGCTGCAGTTAGAAACCATACGTCATCCTCCGTACTCGCCAGACCTTGCTCCAACGGACTACCATTTTTTTCGTGATTTGGACAATTTTCTACGTGGTAAAAAATTTTCTTCCCAAGAGGCAGTACAAAATGCTTTCACACAGTTTGTCGAATCTACATCCCCAGAGTTCTATCGCAAAGGCATAAATGAACTTCCGATTAGATGGCAACAATGTATATATAATGAGGGTAAATATTTTGATTAAATAAATATGTTATATTTTAGAAAAAAACGAGTTTTAATTTTTCAGTACAAATCGGCAATTTCATACTTAACCCCTAATACTAACCTACTATCGATTATCGATAGTATCGATTAAAGATTTCCTATTGTTTTTAAAATTAATTAAGTATTTATTGCAATGAACTGATATGAAACTATCTACAAGAGCTAACTAAGAATAATAAATGAACTGAAATGATACTAAAACTAAAAAAAACGTGAAAACAAATCTGTTTATTTAAAAAATCTACAGTAAGTGTAAGAACACAATAAATAACAAGCTTAGTTTATCGGCTAACCAACGAGTTACAAACCTCGAAGAATTTCCCACAATTCCAGGAAACAGCCGTCTCAAGTCACAAGGCTCATTGTTACTTTCTTTTTGTTAACAGATAAATTAGACTGTTTGGGGATTGTTTAACACTGAAGTCTTTCTTGATAAAATTTAATTTAAATATCATGTTTAAACTGACGTCCTCCATGTCGGATGCAAGTTTAGCTAGTAGCCCTTACCTCTGATCGGGTAATTCGTTTAGTCAAATTTTCCTTCAAGGTTTCTGCTGATGTTCAATCATCGTTTCTTCAATCATCATCGTTCTTTCTTTTTTTTTTCGTAATTCTCTTTTAATAGGAAAAGCGTATACTAAGTCTTTCATATGTCCCCAAACGTAGAAATCCAGAGGCATTAAGTCTGGACAAGGTCGGTCCTCCTCTGCCAATTCATGGAACGGGGAATTTTCTGTTCAATGTTCTCTTGCTGTGCAGCACTAAGAACCATCATGTTGGAAAATCATTTTTCTTGTTGCTAAGGGGATGTCTTCTAAGGGAATGCTAATTAAAGAACTCTTCTATTTACCAGTAACCCTGTAATATTACTGTGTATTAATGTCTATTGCGTTCACATACATGTATATTTATATGTATGTAAGTATATAGTTACGTGTAGTATTATTATCGTTACACACTACCTGCGTTATTACCTCAGTCACAACTCGCTTCCTCAGGGTGGTCTGGAAGAAATTGCTATAAATCATTAATACCGCCTGGTTGTATATTCTCTTCGTATAACAGTGTTCCTTATTTTAATCATAATGTCACAATTATTTATTTATCTATGATAGAACAATAATAGAAAGGTAGTAGTGATGGGTAACTTCGGAGTTAATGAATCAAAAGAGTTGAATCCGCAAGCGGAGCAGAGTCCCTTTAATTGTTCCATTGAATTGTTATTCATTCCAATTCCGGCGCTAATCATGATCGTGAGTGTAATCACGCTAAAACACTGAGATTTCTTGATTACCCACCACTAATAGATAGCATCTATTATTATCATTTCCAATGAAACTGTCATAAATACGATCTGATTCACTTTATTACATAATCATATATAACTACATTGTTCACTATTCACTTCCTGGCGCTGATGGCGGCTAGGTCGGCGATGCAGCGGTCCAGCGTTTGCTTCTCCTGGTCGGGGGTGATGGCCTTGGTCACGTTGGTCACTATCCAGTCGACCATGTGCTTCTGGGCGAGGCGACGTTCAACATTAGACTTTTCCAGCTGGTAGTCTAGGCGGCGTTTGACCTGGAATTTTTTGAGAATAGTAATAAACAGGTATCTATACTCAACTTCAGTAGCTCGGCGGTGAGGGAAAACATTGCAAGGAAAACTGCATGCTCAAGAAATAAAAAAAAAATCTGTGTGTTGGATACACAATCCACACTGGGCTCGCGTGGATTATGGCCCGAAACCCCCCCAGTGATTCACTAGGGGAGGGCTGTGCCCTGCCGTGAGACATTATACTGATATCATATCGAGAAATAGTAAAAGCCGGTGACAATGGGAAGGAAGATTATTTATGTATTATATATAGAATATTATATGGGAAGGAACTCTGTTCGTATTAAAAATGCATTTGTGAGTGAAAAATGTTTAGACATAAGTCGTAGAACCCTATCCAATATCATATTGTTTGTATACAGGCTGAAATAAAAAATAACTGCATCATCCTCAACATAGAAGGAATTTAAGAAAAATTCAACATTTTCTTCACACAAGAATAAAAACCAATTTTGTTACCTAATATAATATACTCTGTGGAACTAAAAACCTTTTTTTTATATAAAGAAGTTGGCAAATATGTATACAGTCCACCTGAAGGTAAGTGGATACTGTCGCTCATAGACATCTGTGATACATGGCAACATTAGTCCAAAATGACAAACTTTGGCACACCCCTGGATGCATTGCCTACCTTGATTGATGAAAGAATGGATTTGGTAAAAGGGTTGGAGACATGGGAAGGGATAGGATGGGAATGGGTTCTGGCATATCTCATTCACTACCGAAACACGTTCGTAGATTGGGGAATATGATAAAGTCGGAAATGCAGTACATTTCAAGGTATATTCTGTGAGAGAGGAGTAATGAGGCCAGTCGAGTGTGCTCAGCGGCTGTTGGATTGCAGCGTGCACTCTCACCTTCCAGTAGCAACATTATCAATTTGTTGAGAAAGAATAAATTGCAAGCATAAGGCGTATTAGCAAATACAAAAACAACAGGTTGAAAAAAAGAAAATTGCGGAGAATATCAGAGTTGAGAAAAAAGTCATAGAACAAAAGTTATTATACATACCTCATTATAAGCCTGCATAACCCTCTCCCTGTAAGCGGCTTCCAGCTGCAGAAGTACATTCTCCTTCTTAGCCTGGATGAGAAGCTCCTGTCCCTGTGCTTGCCACTGTGCTTTCTTTTCATCCTCAATGGATTCCTCGAGGTTGGAAATTGTGCTCTTGCGACCCGCGTTCCATCCTTCTTCGACTTCCTGCAAGAGAAATAGGATTTGGGATTATTATTATTAATGTGTAATAGGCGAGCAGCATTACTGCTGGTATGCCTATATCCCATGTTAGCTGGAGTTACAAGACTTGTCACATCTCGTCTCCTGGAAGCCATTTGATAGGCATTGGGATTAGCAGAAGTTGATTTCCGTGTTTTGTGCGTCTTGAGAATATGGTAGATATAAATTGTAAAATATTGGAAACAAGAATTCGAACAAAAAGAAGATACTTATGATCAGTCATATCAAAAATCACAGGGTACTTCTAGCAACACATTCTAGCAATTTATCGTCGTCCATTTTGCGGTTGCCTCACCTCACTATAGTCCGTTGTCGATTGCCCTTCGGGCGCCCGGCGATCCCATTCATGTTACGACGTGCCGTGGCCGGGCCGAGACAGGGAAAAGAATAGCCACCGACATTATGACGCCGTGCCCCGGCCGGGCCGGCCAGGTGTAGCTTGATATGGTTCATACAAAAGTATACTATAGATGTTTGACCGTGCCCCGTCCGTGGCACGGCCCGGCCCCGGCACGGTGTAATGTGAATCATCCTTTAAGCAGTATAATTCAGCAATGACGTCAGGTACTAATGTACATTTATTACCTGTAATATTGTGAAGTAGTAAGAGGAAGTTTGAGTCGGCGGCTTCGCTAGCTTACTTTCCCATGGGAACCTTAGTTAGTTTTGTAGTCATAGGCTACAAAGCTAATGGGCATAAGCCCACTTGTCCGCAGCTTCTCCTATTTTCTCACTATCCCACGGGAGCCTTACTTATATTATTATTATTTCTGATACACTAGCAGCTTTAAGCTGATGCGTGTACATTGTTTTGTTGCACTTTTTTTTAAATGATTGTCCAGTCTATTTTTGAAACAGTTCATCGAGGGGACGGGGACACTAATAACAGTCTCCGGCAATTTGTTCCAGTCTTTCACTACACGGTTGGGCAAAAAGTGTTTCTTAGGATTGCTTGTAGTCGGCACAGTTGCGAGTTTAAGTGAGTGTCCTCTCAGGTTTTAGTTTTCGTTCATAGTATATAAATGGTTGTCATGTTTCGTGTGTTGTAATGTCCATTTAGTATTTTGTATGTATCTATTAAGCCTCCTCTTTGTCTTCATTGTTCTAAGGAGGTTAGACCTAGTTTTTGGAGTCGAACTTCATATGTACAGTTCTTCAGAGATGGGACCATTTTAGTAGCTCTGCGCTGTACTCTTTCGAGAAGATCAATATCCTTTTTGAAGTAAGGATTCCAAATCTGGACTGCATATTCTAGTAGTAGACGTATGTAAGTTTTGTAGATCTTTATGAAGAGATTTATGTAGGAGAAAGCTTTTCTTATTGTGTATAGAATGGAGTTTGTTTTTTTAGTTATTTTAATAATATAGGTTTCCCATTTAAGATTTAATGTGATGTGTACTCCAAGATCTTTCTGGCACTCCACAATTTCTAGTTGGTTTTTGTTGATGTAGTATTTTATTTGGGATTTTTATTGCCAATGTGTAGAGTACTGTGCATTTATTTTCATTTAGAGTTATTAATCAGTCTGTTGGTAATATCTGTCAAGTACTGTCTGTACTGTCAAGGTTGTTTTGGATAATATCGTGGACTATGTGCTGGTTGCCCATTATTTTTGTATCATCTGTAAAAAGCGATAGTTGTACACACTGCCTCAGGTCGGTCAGAAAAATTCAAAAGAGGATAGGTCCGAGCACGGATCCTTGCGGAACTCCACTATGGACCTTGTGGGGTTTGGAGTAGGCTTCTCCCACCCGTACTTTATAGTCCTGTTTGATAGGAAGTCTTCTATCTACTTCAGAAGTTAGCCACGGATTCCAAAGTGTTCTAATTTAGAAACAAGTCGTATAGGCATATGGTCGAAGTCGGTCGCTCGGTCGGAGACGCAACGTCTCTCCGAACGCAGAAACCATTTCAAACAAACATTGCTTCACTTTTAAATAATTATTACGATTTAAAAAAATAGAAACTTACATCAACTTCCTTATCCAGCCACTTAGCGACAGCAGGTCCTAATTTCTTAGCGGCAACATAGACCATGACGAAAAGTGAGAGGCCTGAGTAGTACTCGTGTTCCATCACGTAGATCTCCTTACTGCACAGGTACGTTGCCAGACCGACACCGAATGTGTATGGACCAGTTACACCGGTCTTTGAATGGAAGAATTGGAACCTGAAACAAGGAAAGATTTTTATAAGTGAAATTTCCTATCTTCAACATTTAAAGTACTTTCTTTTCCTTTATGTTGCATCGAAATGGGACACCCTTGCCCTGTATGTGTCAATAGTTGATAGGGCTTCATTAAAGCTTGGCTTGATAAGTTTGGCGGCGTTGCGTTGAGGTTGCAACAAAGTCGGAGGCTTCATAAAAATGAATTTTTTTTGCAGAGAGTATCACTTTAAAAAAAATCGTAACAAAGCTGTACACATACATGAAATATTTTTTGAAAAAGTGACTGCAATAAGTGTTGGTTTAACATTTAGGGTACTTTTTATTCCGATCCATTATAGTTCCTATGGGAATTACTAAAGTCCACGTAAACGAAGTGATGGGCACTAGTTTTTGTAGTATAATGTAAATTCAATCAAAAAGTTTAATTGCCTTTTAATATAGATACAATAAAAATGTTTTAGTCTTACCATTCTTCAGGGATGAATCCAAGCCTTACTTTGCCCGGCTCCCCACGGACAGGCCTGGGGAAGTTTGCTTCATCCCGCACACCGGAGCTTGAGCCACGCGCCACCAGCGCTGTGCATGTAGACTGTCGGGCCGCAGCTAGAAGCAATTGCTGGTTTTGTAAATTCTTTTACAAACAGCTAACACAAGATAAAGTCATACCAGCAGTAATACGTATCATGTGTTCAGAGACACATAGAAAGATGAATACACCACCCAGACCCAAACAACATGTCTTTAAACAAATTTTAATGTTCAACTGGGAATCAAATCTAGGACCTTTTGCGCAACAAGCAGGGACTATCAAGCTAATCAGTTGTGTAAAGTTATAAACTGTAAATGTTGTCTTTGTATGTGCCTCATGACATGACAGAGGTGGGTCATTATTATAATTATAAAGATAAAGGAATAAAAAACTCATATACAATAAACTAGATAAAAATAAAGACAGTAAATAAATACACTTGAAAAAGTCAATAATTAATTATAACTAGGTATATAATTATAATATTAACTTTGGCTTCAAAACTTATTTTACATTCACACTGGATGAAAACAACTGTTTAAAAATTCTGCCAGTCAAGTTTCCACCCTCGGCTTTTAGGATGACATTATCAGTGCAGTCTGCTCCAGAATGATACTACGTGCATAATAATAATAGGAAAATAGTCAGGCATCTTCCTCAGCAAACATGACTATCCTCATACTGCTGTGCTACCTTTGAAGGTGGTTAATCCATAGTTGGCAGGTGTAACGAGACTGACAGTAAGATCTAAACAATGTCCCCTTGACTTCTCCAATACACCTGCGAAAAATGCACACGAGTATGTTGCACTTGACAGACAGGGCCCTCATTTCTCTTTCCATATCCAGATCGTTCGTCAAAATATGACCTAAATATTTAAATTGACACGAATTGCCGAAACGGTTAATTTTAATGTTAGATTCATGTTAGGAAAAGAACAAATCTTCAGCACTATGAGAGTCCAGTATAACTAAGTACACAATTGGGGCATATTAATAGTTAAGTTAATGGAATAGTTAATTAATTAAGTTCACATGAATTAGAGCAGTTAATAAAATATTTTTTTATTTCCTATGAGCTGATATCTAACGTAAAGTTAAATTGTTAGAATAAAATTTGAAATTCAATTAAGCGACATATAAAATTAAATATTCGTAACTATGTAAGTAATGCGAACTATGCAATAAATGCAATGATTTAAAAATGTAATTCCTCAAATGTTTTTTTCAACAAAAAAAAAGAAAAATTATTATAACTTGTCAAATCGGTGATTACATAAACCTATTTAGAATCAGTTTTAAGGTTAATTTTTTATGATGAAATATTACAAATTATATGTACTATTATCGTGTCCAGACATACCTGAACGCAAAGCTACGCGTGATAGCATTTCTATGTGTATTCCACAATTATTTCAGAAATATTCGACAGCCTGTAAGAAAATCTACTTTGCGTTAGTGTTGTACCATTTGAAGGTACTTTTTTATCGACAAAAAAACCGGAAGTAGGCATACTATAAATATATCGACAAATTCTGTAGTAAAAAATGAAATCTAATGATGTGTAAATGTTTTGTAACTGCTACGAAGTACGAAAGTAACACGAAATTTTTAGCGAATTACTCAAGGTCGTTCCGATATTTACGTAAAAAATACATTGCACCTAAATATTTTGTACTTTCAAAAGCTTAGCAGAAATCCTGACATTAATTCTTTGCGAGAGAGTCGGTTGTTTTTGCATGTAATACAGATGTCTTATTCAATTGTAGCATATTTTTAAATATATTACAGGAATGAAAATAAGAATTCTATTTGCAAAAAATATTTTGCAAATAATGTACCATAAACTATTATATGCTCTTCATTGCTTTATTTTTATTTGTTGGTAATATTTTCGCACTATCGATCGTCAGTCCATCACTTCAATTTGTTAATTCGCGAGTGTCGCCTTTGAATAAATAATAAACACTAAACACTAACGACTAGAAGAGTTCAACTACTCAGTAGTCTTGTTCATTTGATCTGTAATATGGCAAACATAAATTCTATCTGGCAGCGAATGGTTAGTGAATTAATTAACTATGTAACTCTTACCTGCAAAACAAAAAATCAATAAAGCTTTTTGCTTTTCATTATTTTATAAACTTTGCAATTTTTTATATCATCGATCACCAAGATCGGCCATAATTGGATATTGCCACTGTCATGTTCTTTGTTTCGTATCCGTAATATTTCAAAAACAGCTTGAAGTTTTATCAAATTAACTTTTGGTATTGTAAGTCACAGTAATTCCCTCACTGAAGAATTATATAGCGGATCATTAAATTGGAACAGTGCTTTTAAACAGTTCTAGTTAAAATTATTGCGCCATCGTTTTCTAATTTTTAGACGTTAATCAAACTGTCAAAATTCTTAACGTGTTCTGATAACCGAAGAAAGAATTAGATTTAACGTGAATTTTTGCAATATTTGTTCAAAATCAAAGTTTTTTTCCCTAAAATGGGGATCATAACATCCTGCTGTAAACCATCAGCGTCGGACGTGTTGACTCCGGACGCTGTAAGTTCATACTTATTTCAAATCTCCCAGTATTTTGTAACTTGTTTCAATTACGTTTTATTTTATTTATTGTTTTTGTGATAATTTATCACTTTGCGGCGTGAATAGAAAGTCAAAACGGTGTATGTATATTATTATAGTACCTAATTAAAAAGTATTTATGAATAATTTACTAGGTTGAATTTTGTAGAGTAATTTTATGTTTTTACCACTAGGAGACCAGACGTCGGCAACAGGTGGAGGCAGCAGAGCGCAGGCGCAATGACGAGGCCGCTCGCGGGGTCAAGGACCCCGACAAAATGAAAAGAATGCAGCAAAGGGCTGACGAAATGGAGAAAAGGGAACAGGAACTGCAGAAGGATGGGGGACCTACTTTAAAGGTCTGTAACATCCCCATCTTCTTGTGCCAATCTTCTCACAAAGTCCAAATTAACAAAATTCACTTCAAATCATGACTTATAATGACTCCCTTTGGTATATTTGGAATCGTGGTACATTCATATATTCACATGTTTAGTTATTTTTTTAATTTGCAAGTTATAGTACATAATTAATGTTTAACAACACTGCTTAGGGCACAGCAAATGCTGTATTAATTTATAAATTATTAATAATTAGTTAATTATTAATTCATTATTATGTTTACTTTGGACTGAACATTTTTCCCATCAACCTGTGATTGCTGCCAAGAGTAGTCAGAACTATACAATTCATTATTATGTTTACTTTGGACTGCACATTTTTCCTATCAACCTGTGATTGCTGCCAAGAGTAGTCAGAACTATACCAAAGCAAACAATTTTCTTATAGTTTTGAATAGAGATTGTGTAATCTAGAAAAAGTCTTAATTATTTTCTGTACCGAGGACACAAACCTCTATGTTACCCTACCCCAGGCTGGGCACGCTTATTATCACTGCTACATGCTTGCCTCCCCTGGGCTAGTCCCACAATTAATCTGCTTATCAATAATAATTGATAAAAAGCCATTTGAAAATGAACTAGCTATTTTTATTTCATTCCTGAGAAATTTGCAGAACTAATCATAGCTTATAATAATAATTATTGTGTGAGAATCTATAATTTCCCGACTTTAGTATTATATTAATTAAATATACCCTCTTCTATGGAGTATATAGTTATTTGTAATTTATTTTTCGCAGTGGACAGCCAACTGAGATCCGGAGCAAGGTTCTAGCAACCAAACAAGAGATGAGAAATACAAATACAAGAATTGAGTAGAGTGAGATCAGACCTTGCTTCTATTGCGAAGTGATGCTTGTTTTGTGTAAGACATGGAACATGAATGTATTCCTTATATAATAAGGCATTAATATTTGTTATATTTATATATATGTGTGTACTTTTTGCGATGTACTTTCTCTTGCTTGCAAGTTCAGTATTTCTAGTTTGTAAAACGGGGGGTAATTTTGAATAATTTCAGGTTCAGAATGAATAAAAATAAAGGATAATTTCGGCATTACAACAAAAAGAAAACTTATTTTGTGTATGTATCAGCAATAAAGCCTACTTAAATTTTAATAACTGATATTGATACAATCAGGCATATATTATATAAGGGAGGTGGTCAAGGGTGTCCTTTCCCTGGAGACCCTCAGGGTGCATGAGACTACTAAAACAAGAGTGTCACATCATCGGTCTCTGTACCCTTTGTTTTAAAAAATACAAACAACTCAAAATGATACCTTGAGGTTTCAATATCAGTTTGTTAAAAAAATGTAATATTGAAGAAGGAAAGAAGTAAAAATGAAAAATTAACGATTTTTCTACATTTCAGTTTCATACTAGTTTTATATCAGAAAAAAAAAATGTATATGTAGTTCTTTCATCTTTTGAAGGCGGGTTATGCTTAGTAGTGGTTGTGCTCGTACATATACGTTGTTTTAGTGTGCGTAAACTTGACACACTAAACTTGACGCTCGGTTGGGTTCCCTACGTCGCAGCGCACACATAAACCAACGTAGGAGCACAACCACTACTAAGCATAACCCGCTTTCGTGGAATGATAGATTTTTTTTATAGAATAAGGTGGCAGACAAGCATACAGCCCACCTGATGGTAAGTTGATACTGTCGTCCATAGACATCCACGATACATTGCAACATCAGTCCAGAATGACAAACGTTGACACTCCCCCGGATGTGCTACCCACCTTTGCAGATTAAGGAATGGATTGGGAAAATGGGGAGGCATAGGATGGGATGGGAATGGCCATGGGCTGTGGCATATCTCAATCACTACCGAAACACATACATACATTGGGGATAGGATAAACATTGGGGGATTCTGTAAGACAGAGCTAACCTCACCAGTCGAGTGCGTGCAGCGGCTGTGGGAATGCAGCATGCACTGTCCTACAAAACTATTAAGTTCGTATTTTTTTTATAGTGTTAACATAACAATATTTTTCAATATTTTTCATAACAATAGTTAACATAACAACAATATGTTAACATAACAATATATAATTTCCCACTGCCATGTTTCATTTCAACTTTATCCAATGTTAACTAGATAAAACTACTGCTATCTTAAAACATTTGCTCTGTGTTATTTCCGGATGACTGATATAATTAATCATTTTCTAGGCCTATTTACTGCTTAAAAAACACTACTTGTTTGTAAAAAGTGTATATCAAGGATTCAAAACTAGAGCTTTTATGGGACCTAGAGCTATGTAAACATTGCCTATCAAATGTTTGAATAATTACAACTCTTTCTGCAGTTTGCAAACAATTTATAAACGGCGAATAAGGTTTATATTTGGTGCTACTACAAAGAAAGTTATTTTTGCAGTTGACGACATGTAGCTAGCTGCCTCTTGAATTAATTGATAATGAGCTGCAAAGGCATTAGTGATTGAATATGATATACACAGCAGCGACAATACCAACAAAATTGACCCAGTAGATATTATACGTTTTCTTGAGATATAGGACCAATAACAGTATATCCTAATTCACGATATCCCATATGTGTATAATGCAGGACCCCATAACATATCATACTCCACTACTAAATATAGGCCTCTTCCAAGGCTCGCCACCACACCATCTTTCGCTCTTGTCATCTACCCACTATACCTTCAAGTCGCCCCGGTCCACGCGACCAGTGCTTGTCCTATACTGCGCTTCCCGGTACATGGTCCCGCGGCAGATAACCTGCCTACTCACTTCTGCATGCTAAAATTCCATGAGCTATATCCGTTGTTGAATTTTTTCCTTTCCGATATTATCCTGTAAACATTTCGAGTATATAGCTCTTTCCATAACTTGCTGAGCAATTTGATCACTGTATTTTATAATAAATATAACTAATATATGCAAAGGTAAAAATTAACGACAATTGTTACTTGGTTAACGATCATTTTAAGTGGAATGTAGATAGATCAATGTTTGCATTAATCGATAAAAATTTTAATCGTCTAATTAGACGACAAAAAAATATTTTAAAATTAAATTAAAAAAACTATAACGTTCTAATTGAAAAAAAGTGTCGTAATTACGATTAGTTTTTAGTAATCATTAATCGGCAATTCAACAGAATTGACAAAATAGTCTTAAGCCGAAAATTAATCGTTAGTTGTTAGAAATTGGTCAAATAACTTTTAGGTTTCCATGAATGACTGTTGAGTTCTATGTGGGAGTTCTATTTTTCAATTCTATTGAGCTTAGTCGAACTGGTCGAATGTGATATTGTTCAAAGTGAATGGTGCTTAGGATTTTTTTTTCATTCCCATTGATTTTAGTCCTTTAATTATTTTTACAGATTTAAATTTTTAGTCTACTTATATAATTTATTAATTTAGTTTACTGAGATATCGATTTCTTGTATAAAATATGTTCTATAATGCTAAATGTTTTTTCATAATGTAAGTGATATTTTTAATCTATAACTATCTACATGTTATAATTATGTGCACTGAATAGGATAAGTTTATATAATTATTATTGTGATGTATTTGGAAAATATAAATATATGTGCCCTAAGTTTTTTTTTTAAAGACGTTATATGTACCCACTACCCATGATATAGTAACTGACCTATGAAACTCCCAGCCTGCCTTATTTAAACAGAGAAATTAATCTATGCGTACAGTATAGGGATAATTTAAACATGACTAACTAAGAGATAAAAAATCTTTTACTTATCCACTGATTTTTATAAGAACTGTACACAATACTATAAACCTGTGTATCGATTACGCCCGGAAAATCCACGAACCGTGATCGCTACCTTGTTGCCGCGAGCCGCGCGTGATCAATCTACCTTGTTGGCGCGTGAGCCAATTCATGAGCGATGTTCGAGGATTTTCCGCCTGTAATCGATGGTATCGATACACAGCATACCATTTGTTGCTGAGAGCATTAATTGTGTTGTACTAGGTTGATCAATAAATTTCTGGAATCGGATACTTTACATTAAATTAGAGTTTATTATAAGAATGCATTCTATTTCATTCGAATCTCAAATTCAGCAAAGAAATATGAGATTATTTTGCATAATTTGTTAGCGCGAAGTTATTTATTTGTTTAATGTATTGAGTTTTGATTTTGTAGATGTAACTTTTTTGTATATAGGTATTAAATATTTCCCTATTCAAATTAGAAAGGTTTCGCAATAAATTTTTTTTAGTGCATCTGCGTTTTGTTCTCGCAACTTGACAACCATATGATTTGTGTGAGCTGTCAAAATTGTCAATTCTGAATTGGAAAATTAGGTATCTATCGTTTTCTTGTATATTTCTAGATAATATCCAAGTTTTATTACTGAAAGTAATAATGGCCGATAGTGGGGACTCTGATAAGAAGGTTAGTAGTAATTTTATCAGTTTAATGTATGAACCGTGTCTAATGTTATCAAGTTTTGTTCGAGTTACGATAACTCGCCTGTACCCGCGTAACCGCGTATTTACTTGCATGACCTTGCCAAGATTAGAGGTCACGCCAACAATGTGGTCACCTTTGGTGGTCTCCTCTTTTAAACGTAAGCATAAGATAAGATTATTGTGCCGTAACTATTTTTTTAGTGGACCTGACCATCTCATTTCTACTGCAGTTTGCTGCACGGGTATTCATGCTTAATGAAACGAACGCACTTGGCTTTAGCAAGCGGGAAATTCAAACATTTTTTTACATTACGGGTACAGGTTAAAAAAAATAGATACAATAAAAATTGTTACAATTTCATAATTCTTTGGAAGAGATTTATCTATCCTCTTTGCTACTCCATGTCGAGCGCGACAATTATGTTTTACTATATTCATACATCCCTCATGCATAAGACACCTACTGCTTAGTTACATCAATGCATATAACCTCTGCAAAGTTCATAGTCATTCAAGCTATTTCTTTGACTAAGAACTTGTAAGATAAGATGGGCTAGTTCGCAGGAGGTCTAAGACCAAAAGGAGAAAATAAAATTGAACAAAATTAGTTTTACTGGTTCTTTATCATCATAATCTGGTTCGCAGGAGGCCTAAGACCAAAAGGAGAAAGTAAAATTGAACAAAATTAGTTTTACTGGTTCTTTATCATCATAATAATAATTATTGTCTACCTACAATTTAGATTTAGTTATAGGTCAATTTAAGTAGGTATATGAAAAGTTTTGTTTGTTAAATTTAGGTATTTCGTTATCATTAGCTTATCAATGGCTAAAGCTACATAGAGTAGAGGGATACCATTTATCTAAATTCCCATATCTATATATTTTGTAAATTAAGAAAACAATTTAGCTACAAATAAAACAGTTCTGTGTTCATTGGATAAATAAATTCTTTACGCACATCAAAGATAAATATATATTTTATATTATTTGAATAAATGAGCCTTGCTGATTAAAGCCTAGTTGATAAATGAGATTTTCTCACTTCTGTTCAATAGAAACATGGAAAAATTGCACACATTTTATCTGAATAAAATGTCTGCAATTTTATCTGTAAGAGTTATCAGAATAACAAATCAATAAAGTATTATTTTTTTTTTATTTAGAGAAAATTACTAAAAAACATTAAAACATAAATTTGATTTGAAAAATCTATTTTTTAGTTTATTATTATACACTTTTGATAAATTTTATAAGTTGTTAAATCTGATTTTAACAACTTTCAAGAAAGAAGTGGGACGATATAATGAAGAAAACTAGTATTTATTTTCAATTTTTATCCTAATGGAACAACATTTTGTGGGTCGAACTAATGAGTTAGCCAGCTGCTTTAACATCTGATAAATCAATAAATCATTGTTTTTTAAAACAAACTAAATGTCTCAATATCTGGGAATCCAGAACCAACAATAAGGCTCTTTTTCTCAGATAATGTCAATAATGACATGATTTTTTAAAGTTACATAAATGTGAAAATACATATAAATGTGTATATGAGAGAGCTATGAAATATGATATAATTAAAATTAATACTCCCAATAATTAACAAAGCTGCTATCACAAGTTATGTGGAACTATGCCACTAAAAGAGTAGACTCGCCAAACGTCTTGGCCACTTGGCCTTAAGTTGATAAACAGGCTGGTTATGTTTTCAAAAAAAAACGAGCTTTTATTAAAAAAACAATTATTAAAACAGGTCAGCAAATAACTAATTAACCATGGCTTTTAATGGTGTTTTTGGTAGTAAATTCAATATTTATTTTTAATAAAATACAACACAATTACAAATTGATATCAAATATTGTTTTTCTACTAAGCTAATTTCTATTATCATCATATATTTATGCTTATTTAGCCAGACTAACATTATAAAGCTAAGTTTGAACTATAACTTACAGGATGAGAGCCGGCTAAGACTAAGACCTTCGGTAAGCTAATAACTTTTAAATTTAACATTTCTTAGCTTTTTATTAGCGTTTAAATTATTTGCTTAATGTTAAATTGCATGTGTTACGTTAAAATGTTAACATTACTGACTTCAAAAATAAAGGTGTATGAAGAAAAATAAAATTAAGTTGAGGAATAACATTGTAATATCTTAAAAAGGTTACTTAAATTACTTTTTTCTAGTAAATTTTATTAATATATTTTAAGTTAATGGGCAATAGACAATACTTTATTTATTTTAAGTTAATGGGCAATAGACAAAACTTTATTTATTTTAAGTTAATGGGTAATAGACAAAACTTTATTTATTTTAAGTTAATGGGTAATAGACAAAACTTTATTTATTTTAAGTTAATGGGCAATAGACAAAACTTTATTTATTTTGAGTTAATGGGCAATAGACAAAAGTTTATTCCGACATTCACAGACATATACATATTATAACAACCGACAGAAACGATGCAAATATATGTTTGTATTCATATATATTTAGCATACAGTTTGTTTAGCATAAAGTTTGTTACCTTTATAATATATTTTAACATTTTAAAAAATATCAACAGCTTACGCGCTTTTCACTGCTGTTGTTATCAGAATGAAATGATTTATTAGTACCATAACAATGTAAATTAACAAACTTATCAATGTATAACACAGTTAATACAGTGTACAGTGTCTCTAAAACTGTATAAGTTAACTGTAAGGTAACTTAAATTGTTATGTAACTAAACTACCTTACAATTATTATATAAAATATATGTCTCTCGCTCTCTCTCTCTATACGTGTGTGCGTGCATGTGTGCGGTGAAAAAACTACAAAAAAATATAATTATGAAGAATACGGCCTGTGTTCTGCGTTCCGAGCAAAGAATCGCTACGGGCATTAAAACACTGTTCAGTTCAGTTGAGAAGTAACACAATGTAGGTAAGGGAGGTCCAAAAATTTCCGGTTTGATAAAGAAAAAGCACACTCAAGTTCATGAGACTATTTTTATTTTTTATATATAGTCTTCGTCTATTTGAACACACTTCGAATCTTCACACTTCACTTTCGGATCGTTTCATTAACATTTCTATCCCAGTATAAAAATAGTCAGAAGTTTTGTCTTCAAAATGGGCGAAAACCGCAGCGGTCATTTCATCATCAGTGGAAAATCATCTACCTTTAAGTCCGCCTTGAGTTTTGTGAACAAATAGTAATCACTGGGAGCCAAATCAACACTATAGAGTGGGTGGTGAATTTCCGTTAAGCCACACTTTAAAACAGCAGCTTTCGCAACTGCGGCGGCGTGGACGGGTGCATTGTCATGGAGAAGCCGCACACCTTTGCTTAGTCTTACACGACGTTCTTGCTTGATTGTTTCTCGTAATTGCCTCTATAAGATTAGTATAATAGTTTCCAGTCAGCGTAGTATTGCGTTCTTTTATGTCTATAAGCAGTATACTTTGAAAATCCCAGAATATCGAAGCTATCATCTTTGTGGTGGATTGAGTCACCTTGCCTTTCTAGGCGATGCTTCACCAGAACGACGCCACTCCATCGACACCCTTTTGGATAGGGGATCATAGTAAAGAGCCATAGTTTTATCTCCAGTAACAATTGACTCCAAAAAATCGTTTCTGTTTCTCTGAAAGGTTTCCAAATATTCCTTTGAGTACGCTACTCGTTCACTTCGCTGCAATTGGAGGGGGAGAATGCACGCTGCAATCCAACAGCCGCTGGGTGCACTCGACTGGCCTCGTTACCCCTCTCTCACAGAATACTACCTTGAAATGTACTGCATTTCCCACTTTATCATATTCCCCAATGTATGTACGTGTTTCGGTAGTGAGTGAGATATGCCAGAGCCTATTCCCATCCTATCCCACGTCTCCAACCCTTTCTACAAATCCATTCTTTCATCAACAAAGGTAGGCAGCGCATCCGGGGGCGTGCCAAAGTTTGTCATTTTGAATGTCTAATGTCTAATGTTGGCATGTATCGCGGGTGTCTATCGGCGACAGTATCCATTTTCCACCAGGTGGACTTTATGCTCGTTTGCCACCTTTTTTCTATAAAAAGAAACATTTGAAAGATGTTTGGCATGAAGATGTTCATGAAGAATGCCAAAGACTGTAGTTTTTGAAAGCCCGGTCCTTACTGCTATTTCTTTCGTCTTTAGTTGTCGGTCGCCCAGAACTTCTTCTTCCACTAATTTGATGTTTGGAGTGAGTGTCTCAACGGGTCTATCAGAGAGAACTTCGTCATCGATGATGAACTGTCGTCTTAAACGAAATTGCTTACATCAATTTTTGATGGTGGAAAATGATGAAGATGAATCCTCGTACACATTATCCAACCTTTGTTTGATATCAGTCAGGCTTCCTTTGCAAGGCACTTAATCACGGAACGATATTCCAATTTAGACATTTTAAAGATTTTTCGACTTACTGTTGTTCTAACAGTCGAGGAATCAAAACTAACGAGGGTTAAACTCTAAAAAATATACACGAATTAGCAGGATAAATGACAAAATTTGTTTTTTTTTAGACATCTAGAAATATGCCAGGCCGGAAATTTTTGGACCTCACTGGTACTTATGATAAGACCGTGCGCGGTAGGTAGCAGCTGAAAACACGATGCCGTATTTTGACTACGAACTCCACTGGTATAAATCGGCTTTGCCTGAAACGAAGACTAAGATGCGGGCTGACCAGCGTAAAACGTTACACAAGATGCGAATATGCATTGCTCGGAACGCAGAATTCAAACCGCGTTGTATGTGAATAGTCAGTTTGTATGTGCATCCAATCAGGAATCAGCTCGTCAATGATAGAAATTCAAATAATCAGTTCGACCCAAGTTCGACCTTTGACGATCGCCAATCAGCCCGTCATCGACATGACTATCGAATTTTACTCCACCATGCACTAGCATTTTTTTTGAGAGGTCAATTCTATTTTTATTTCGTGGTCAAGCATTGTGGTATAGGTAACAGGAAGAGGTGACACATTGTCCCGAATGCCAGAGGACGAGAGGGCCGTCTTTCAACCAGGTGGACGAATGACTTAGTCACTAACCGGTGGCTGGATGAAAAGAGTAAATGATAGTGTGTGGTCGCAGCCATTACGAAAGGCCTAAATTCAGAACACAGTCTGATGATATTGTATGGTTTTAACGTTTATTGTTGTTTTTAATCGTCTGGTGGTTGGAAATTGCAATTAATTGTAGCTCCTGAGACTAGCTAGCGCAACCTTGATAATATATGAATGATCGTCGATACACTCGTGTGTTTCAACAGTCATTAACTACTTAAGAATCACAATGATGCGCTAAAAATAAATACAAACATGACATGCACAATTTCAGCAAGTTACTGACAATTAGATTATAATAAGAGGCTTGATAATATACGCAATCTTGCGTATTTGCCTTTTATTTATAATTATTTACATTCTTAATAGATATCAGAGATCTAACCAGGGCCGTAGCTAGCCGTAGGGATTGAGGGAATCCCCCCCCCCCCCCCCCAATTTTATTTTCTCAATTTGCATTAAATAAATCTAATGGCGTTTTAATTCCTTTAGGATTATTTTTTTCTTTTAATTTCTTTAGTTTTACGATGTCCATACCAATTTAGTTGATATTTGTCCAGTTGTCAAATATTCGGTTTTAAATGTGTGGTTTCTACGATATGATTAGTTTTCGATATTGCTCGATTTAAAAAACAATGCCTTTATACAAAATTATTTAATAGATTGCAGCAGGGTCACTAACAACTGCGCCAATGGTTGCTAGCCAATGGTATTTAAGTTGTAATTTTCGCATTACTCAAACATCATGTTTGATGTGACTCAACCATAAAAAAAATGAAACGATCAATTTTAAAATTACGGTTATGTCGATAAAATACGGTAACACGTGAATAGTATAACAATTTACCTAAGGATTACATAGAAACATACTTACCATACATAGAAACTTGCTTAGAAAAGTTAAAGATGAATTTGAAGATGATGATGTTGAAGAAGCGATCCCTAATAATTTATTGAGGCGGGTCCACTTAATCGTATGATAAAAGTATTAGATATTATAGTATCGAATAACTTGCCACTCAGCTATATTTTTACTAATAATGGTTTAATAAACGATCTCATGTTTATTAATAATAATAATAATGAAACGATTTTTTCTTATTAATTAATGACTTCTGTACGTATTTGGGTATGTTTTTTATTTTTACATAGTTCCGTATAGTTTGAGAGCTTATGAAGTATCATCTGAACTTTTATAATTGGTTCAGAGACCCCGACAATGATATGTTATCTGCACTTATATATTATTGTCGCAATCATCTGTCTCGTTAGTTCACCGCCATTGCGCTGTCCGTGGAGTGCGTCGAGCAGTGGAAACTTTCCGCGAAATAGTTTTGAATTTCGAACGCTAGTGCTAAACTATAGATAGTGCTTAATTATTTTCGTTGGCAAAGATTTCTGTGATACAGCCATGGACATTCTTAGTAAGGTAATAAATATTTATTAATATTGTGTTTCCGTAACATTCTAATGGACAATAATATGATTAAACTGGTTCAATTGAATACCTTTTTTTTTTATGGACGAAGGCGACAGACGAGCATACAGTCCACCTGATGGTAAGTGGATACTGTCGCCCATAGACATCCGCGACACATGCCAACGTTAGTCCAAAATGACAAACGTTGGCACGCCCCCGGAAGCGCTGCCTACCTTTGAAGATATAGAAATGGATTTGGAGAATGGGTTGGGAAAATGGGGAGGGATAGGATGTGAATGGGCTCTGGCTCATCTCACTCACTATCGAAACACGTACGTACATTAGGGAAATAAGATAAAGTCGGAAATGCAGTACATTTCAAGGTAGTCTTTTGTGAGAGAGGGGTAACGTGGCCAGTCGAGCGCGCCCAGCGGCTGTTGGATTGCAGCGTGCACTCCCCCTCAATTGATTACGAATACGTATATTGAATACAAATCATACATCTTTATACACACTTTAGGACTGAGTTCAAAATTATTTGGCCATTTATTAAGGTTCATATCGACCATATTGCATATAATGTTAGATAAAATTATACAATCAATATCAGTAGGTAATTAAAATTATGTATACATATTAAGGAACATCAGCTTGTTGATTTTTGTGTTTCGGCCTAGAGATAAGGGGGGGTCAGTCGCCCAGTCAGATAAACCTAGAAAAAGACGATGTTAGGACTGAATAAATACAGGAAACTGTGAGCTAACGATATTTAGTTATACAGTAGCTTTCGTAACGCTGGAGTGCACATAAGCCTTAATTTTCTATACAGTATCTCTTTAATCATCTTACTTGTAACATTCTAATCTGAATTATATTACGACGGTTTACTTAAATATGTAAAATTATAACATTCTCATACATATGGAATCATTACATGTTTATTTAGTTAATTTGTAACGATATGGATAATCGTAGATATGCCTTAACATATTACTAAGTAATATAATTAATATATTCCTAAGTAATATAATTACCATATTACTAAGTAATATAATAAACATATTACTAAGTAATATAATTAACATATTACTAAGTAATATTAAATCACCATATTATAATGTGCACAGATTATTATATCAGAATATGATGTCCTAGCCAAATTGCTTACTGTTCAAAAGATTAATCTTGGTACTTTCACGATTGCTATCCTTAATATGGAGAGTGCTAAACCAAGCATAGACAATATAGTGGATGCGTATCTTTTAAGCTTCTTTAAGGCAACTTTACATCAAGGTGTAGCGTCAAGGCCAGTCAGGATAATTGTAATGCAAATGTAATATACAGGATGAATCCGATCTTTTCCCAAAGTCTGAAATTATGGATTCTGAAAAATCCAAATTTATGTAAAAAGTTGCTAAATCTAAAATAAAAAGAAATTATGCAGAAAATGATATGTAACGAAAATGATATTTTATGTCAATGAACTTAGATTTATGAACAAAATCTATAGTTTCAGGCTTCGCGACATATTGCGACACACGCTGTAACAATTCACAAAGGAAAGTTTCACTTACCTATAGGGTTTCCGTGATGACGGCAAAATGAAAACGCAAAAATACAGTTAAATTTGTCGACAGAATTCCATATTACATACGACCATTGCAATTAGCCCAGTTGTCGGTGCCCCGGCCTGCTGTACTGTCCCGGGTTCGATTCCCGGTCGGACAATCATTTGTTTAAAGACGGGTGTTTGTTTGGATCTGAGTATTGCCACGTGTTTTGTTCGTCTTTTGCATGTGTACCCACGACACGGAATTGTAATATGAGCTATTGAGTGTGGCATTATTATTATTATTATATAATTAACTCAAACGTCCCATCGATCTTAATAAAACAATGTGTCAGACGTAAATAGAGTAAACTGCTCAGTTCAATATGGCTCAAATTTGTTTGTTTGTAATATAATACTCAATGTAATATATATTTAGTATATTGTAATATATAGATGTTGAGCCCTGTGATTCGATAATGAAAGCCGCAATTAAACGACAGTCATAAATATCACCCGTACCTACTTATATTACACTGCTATCCTTAGAGAAAAGGCTTAAGGCAATGATATTATAAAATATCATTGGCTTAAGGGCATTTGGATAAAAATTAAAAAATAATTAGTAAAATTTCATTGATTTTAAATCAAGCTATAAACTTGGACAAAACAAGAGTAATCTTTGTTTTCTCTTAGGAAGGCAGTACAACACATGTAAAGTTACCATATATCTATAGGGTATAGTCTATAGACGATGATGCTTATTTTTGTCTATGGAAGTGTTCGTAATGTCTTTGATTAAGAATGTATTAAATTAAATAAAGAGTTAATTAACAAATACGGTTGTTACTGCCTTAAACAATAGACGTAATATTTACTAAGGTAATCGTATTTTTTTTATTAACTGTGGTCTGAGTGTAAAATCTATCTGGTTTGCAAATGCTACCACAAATGAAAACTTACACTCGGCACACTGAATTAGATATGTTAACGTTTCCGATCGTACTTATACCTAATTTGAATTTACATATTTTCAATTTCATACGCTTTCGTTATTAGCCCAAGACGTCCCCGAGAAGGGCACAGACCTGTTGCAATCACAAAGTTAAGATTAGTTAAAATTTAAGTGTATTACGCAAACAATAAACCCTAAGGTGAAGGAGAAAAGGCATTTTGTCCCGTAATGAATCTCTAAAGGCTGTTAACATTGAACAAATCATTGAATCGTTAGCTTATTTTAGAAATATATGTGATGTAATGAATTATTTATTATTAATAGACTTCAATTGACCTTGAATGCCATCTTAGACGTCATATACGGGTCGTTAACTATTTGCGTAACTAAACAATCATTGCAAGTTGTAGGCGCCTATAGAAGTACTTCCCGGCGAGATTGTTAGACTGCTTAAAATATGTAATTTGTAAAGAACGAAAAAAATTAAATAAATTCTACTGATAGCCCATTGACATTTACACGAGTGATAAATAATTGCAGAAAATTTATTTCCCGTAATAAATTGTATGGCAGCATTCATTGAATATACAATGTATAGGCAATACATTGTATATTGAAAATGAATTTTTCATTCTAATTTCGAGTATAAAATATAAGCAAGCAAACTGAACGTACTAAGTTCGAAAAGACTGATGGCGCTGCCAGTACCGAGTTCGCTGTTTGCAGTGCGTTTTAGGAAATTAGGCAAAAGATGTTGAGCTTTACGAGCCCTATCCGATGACCTAATTATAGTTTGTTTTTATGTATTGGCGTCAAATTTTAACTTAGGATTTAATTAAACCCAACCCACCTTTTTGCAGCCATCGATTTGCTACCCAATTGAGTATTTTCCGGTCCTCATTGAATTATTTCTTATATAAAATCTCACTAAAGAATATGCTAGGATTATCGCCGCTAATCGTTTTATTATGGCGATCAGAATTTTAAAACTGATAAGAAATATTTTAACTTCATTATTACGTCACGTATATTACGAGCATTACGGTTATAATCCTTAGATATCGTGGACTTTGTGTGTTTTATCTGTTAGTTAACCGGTGGCCGCACAAAGTGGCGTACACGTGCTTGTGGCGTACTGAATCAATTTTGCATACATTTTGCGATTGACTTTCCTAATGGACATTGTAATACAGTTAAATATTAATTAGTGTTTCACGTTGGTGTTCCATTGATATCGTTCACTGTTGCGTATCGATAGAATACGTCTCATATATCAGTGTGTTATTATTATTTGATTATACTCAGGAAAAGTATTATTATTAATTTTTTTTTTAGTTATCTTTCCTATAATTATTGAATTCATTTTTGAGACATTTTCCATTTGTGATTAACTGTTTATTACATCTTTTTTACCATAAACAAATTTCACCTTTAATATTAATATTATAACTGTCATTAAAACGTATGTGGTTGCAGCTTGAACTAAAGATAAGTTTTTTTAAAAGTTTTGTTTATATATACTAAACGGGCCGTAAAAACGCGTATATATCTTTAGCTCGATGTTTCGGCCGGGTTAGCTCTATTATATTTTTATACTATCTTCTATCCTATACATATAAAGAGAATTGTTCCGACTGACTGACTGACTCATCAACGCCGAACCGAAACCGCTGAAACTTGAAACATGACATTTGCACAGTAGATGCCTTTTATGGTGGCTTTTATGCCGTAAAGACTTATTAAGAAGGGATTTCTTAAAAGTCTACAAAACAGGTCTACAAAACAGGTCTACAAAAAGGTGGTTCTATTAAATTTTTTTTCCTTCTTTTTAAGGAGGTTCTATTAACTTGAAGCTTAGTGTAAATATTCTACAATATAAATTATAAACACTCATTCCGATAGTTTTTCAAAAAAAATTAAGTCGATGTAATTTTCTTTGTATAGATTCACTTAAGTAAATATTCTAAGGCCGCGTGATATATTTTTAATTCAATTCGCTTCAGCGATATATAAATAAAAATATGTTTTACTGTACCAAATACTATACCCAAATTAAAACCATGCGACAAAAGCCGTGGGCAACAGCTAGTGTTATGTAAATACTAAAATTGTGGACTAAAATTGTGTAGTCTTTTTATATATAGGTATTTCTAATTTAAGAAAGCGGGGGCTTTAAAACGAGTCGCGAATGTATTTGAGGAAGACTTCAAATTTTTTTGCGATACATACCTAATATACATATTATTGTACTTATGATTATCTTGCATTATTATTATTTTTTGAGTTTATTTATCGATAGAAATTGATCTAGGAAAGGGCGGGATTTCTCACGAGTGTTAACATTTAAGCGGGTCAAAATAAAACTTCACCTCTAAATGCGACTCTGGCTTTTTTTATAGGGAGTTCGTAAGATAACTTATCGCTAAAGTTTTTCTCTCGCCTTTAGGTGGAACACAAACTTTAAATACTCATTGATTTTATATAGGTACCTACTTCATATGTTCCTTGTAGTATTCACACATTTACAGTTTAAGTGAGGCTATAACATTTTTCCGTGTTTAATGTGGTTTTAATGGCATAATTTTTAAATCAACGTATAGCAGTTGATTTGTTGTAGTTTGTGAATTTAAAAACACAGTGCTTCAGTGTTAAAATGCCCGGTGAAACTGACTTCATTGGGTCTTGGGTTTGTATATTTTAATTGTTATGCGTTAATTGTATTTCCTGTAGAAATAATTAAAATGTACCTACATTATAAGAAAGTAGTGATCCCACTCTAATTATATGCGTATATTTTTTCAGAGTATTTTTAATGTATGTAATTTAAAAGGTATTATTAATTATGCCTATTAAAAAAAAAAACGTTCAATAATACATAATATCTATTTAACCGAAACCTATATTAATAATAACTAGGCATTTTTAAATAGTGTTCTGTAATATTTGAGCATATTAAAGCTGCGTTCCAAAACATTAAGAAATTTATAATCTTAATATCTTATTACTTTTCTATTATTACGAAAATAGAAACAGTTGCACCATATTTAGATTGTCAAAAATCTGTTAACGCACGTTTTGGAACCACGATTTGAATCTGGAACTTTTGACATTGTCCAACTGATTCAAAGACGCCTTAAAATATATGAGTGAATATGAACAAAAATAATTAAATAATAATAATCGCTTGTTTTCCTAATTACCATCATTATTTTATAGATATAAAGTAATGAATCCCTGGCCCTCATACTGGGACAACCTATGATCCAGTTGCCCCTTACAGCCAACAGTCCCAACAGCAAGTCTGGCAAATGAAAGATGAATTTCGAAAGGCAAATAAAAAAAATTGGTGATAATGAATTCAAGTATCAAAATTATTTCTCCAACTATTTTTTTAGTGATTTGATAACCAATTATTTTTTAATTTCATGCGTTTTTCCAGTCTCAACTTTCATTTGCTGTACTCTATGGTAAATTAACAGACATTGTATAATTTAAATGAAAACTTTTGGAACAAAATACAAAAATTGTAGTACAAAGGTTAATAAGAAAAAGAAAACCAAGTATGTCTTATTTATTGTTTATTCCTGTATTAATTATCGCGTCACGATATGCGATTAAAATAAACGATATTCATGCAAAAATATACAAGTTATATACTATATGTTACCTTGAAAATATATTTAACACAAATGACAGCTGTATATATTGCTAGCAGAATAAAGGAAATTTATGACATTACCTATCTGTTTGTGAGGTATTTGCGTATTAAAAACTACACGTAGTTATTTTAAAATCATTATAAAACACTACACATTGCATGACTTTGCATGATTTGTATTGTGTGTATATTAGCAAGTACACATAACTAAAGTGATTTTCCTGTAATTATGAGAATGAGGATTTTTTAAATTATATTGGAATATTTCCGAGTAGCATACTATATGTTTTAATTTTATATGTATCTTATTATAATATATATTTTAACAATGATCGGAAAATACGGAAGAATAATAAGATTTAAATCTTCTTTTCAATCTACTTTTTTTTTATCTTTGAGGTCTCAGTCGGTTTGTCCGACTATGCTAGCCTCATAGGGACACTCACTATAATCATGTTTTGTCTCAGTTAATCCTCAATCTGAGGGCATGTACCTATAACATAATGTATGCACCTAATTCTTACGAAAGTAATACTTTACCTTGCATTAACCGTAATTCATTTTAAAACGTCGGTGACTGGTTGATTCTCTTCACATAAATACTTTACGAGATCAATAAAATAGTTATTAGTCATTTGGTTTTCTATTGAGTGGCTATTTATTCACGAATTTAAATTTTTTAGACTTGTATTTAAACCAGCATCAAATTATAATCAACAAAACAACCTATTTTCGAAGTACTGAAGTAAATAATTGTAAATTAATAAGAATACATCGATGTGGGAATAGACTAGATGACACATTATACGTTCTTATCAAAGAAGCTTGGTTGGTGGTTGGAGGGGTGAAGCAGATGGGGAGGGGTTTCCGTTCCATTTTCAAAACACATGAATTAAGAATTCGAGAGCTAGTGAACATAGAACACTATTAGACTAACGCGCCTGCCTTATAGTGCTTGTATCACATATCTAGTATGTAATGTTTTTGAAGGGGAGAGTGCACGTTGCAATCCAACAGCCGCTGGGCGCGCTCGAGTGTCCACGTTACCCCTTTCTCACAGAAGACTACCTTGAAATTTCCTACTTTTATCTTATTTCCCTAATGTATGTACCTCTTTCGGTAGTGAGTGAGATGTGCCAGAGCCCATTCCCATCATATCCCTCCCCATTTTCCCAACCCTTTCTCCAAATCCATTCCTATATCTCCAAAGGTAGGCAGCGCATCCGGGGGCGTGCCAACGTTTGTCATTTTGGACTAATGTTGGCATGTATCGCGGATGTCCTATGGGCGACAGTATCCACTTGCCACCAGGTGGACTGTATGTCGTCTGACGCCTTCGTCCTTAAAAAAAAATTTTTCTCGAATCGATGTAAGAATACGATCCACCAAGTCGACGGAGACCACTATTTCTTTTTATTCTTACCAGAGAATCTAGACTATACCCCACCTTTAAAATTGCTGCCATCGATTTAAGTACTGCTTATTCAGTGTTTTTTGCTGCACATTAAATTACTTCTCATTTTTAAAATTTGAATTCCAAGTTATGGGAAACCTAAAATCTTTCGGATTTATGACGCACAAACCTTCATATAAATTGTCATAGACAGTATACCATTCTTATACTAAATTATCAGCACATATTGTAACTTCTTGTTCTTCATATCATCAGATCCGCAGTCACCAGCGTACTCCGTCAGGGTCTCGAGACTTCAAGGAGGCGACCAAGCGAGATGCTCTCGCGAGACTCGAGGTAGAATTGGAGCGTCTGTTGGGCGGAATACCGGAGCCTAGGCGAGGACAGGTCGAAAAGGAGTTCCGTGGTTTTAAGAATCTCTTCCGCAGGTTCTTGGCTGAGCGTAAGTGGAAATTTTATGAGGCTTTGTTAGTTGTTCTTTGTTATTTTTTATATTGAAAATAACTTCTTCCTAGAAATCGAAGGTTTGTGATGAAAAATTATTAAAAACATTTTTCGAAAAAACAACGCGACGATACATCTATATCTATACATATAATAAAAATGTAACTGATCGCTGTCTGTACATGGAAGATATATGAGAAAAACTATTATTGGGGGCCTTTATCAACGCAATAGAACCCAAAACAATGATTGTTACAATTTTTGTCTGTTTGTCTGTGCGTTTGTGCGCGTTAATCTTAGAAACGGCTTAACCGATTTGGGTACGGTTTTCACTAATGTATTGTGGTAAGTCACCGACATAGCCTCTCGGGTTAGCAAGCTGAAGTGGCAGTGGGCAGGGCACATAGCTCGAAGAACCGATGGCCGATGGGGCAGAAGGGTTCTCGAGTGGAGACCACGTACCGGCAGACGAAGCCGAGGACGTCCATCTGCTAGATGGACAGACGACCTCATAAAGGTTGCGGGCACCCGCTGGATGCAGGTCGCTGCCGATAGGTCTAAATGGCGGACAATGGGGGAGGCCTATGTCCAGCAGTGGACGTCCAAGGGCTGAAATGATGATGATGATGATGATTGTGGTAAGCTTCACTTAAAATTTAGTGTATGTTTTATTTCAATCAGTTCATAAAATAAAAATGTTTTATCAATTTAAAGAATCACGTCGGATAAAGACGGTGTTTATAAACTAAAGTCCACGCGGACGAAGTCTCCGGCAACAGTTAGTATTAAAATATTTTCACTATTTTTATATTTGCAGGACATAGGATATAGGATTTCAAATTTATTAAACTCTATTTATTTTACTATTAATAACTTATTTTTTTATAAATTTCTTCTTAGAGTGGTGGAGTGATTATTAACCCGTCACATAAGCTATAACTATGGCAAGTTTCATTTAAATCCGTTCAAGAGGTTTTTGCAATTCTAAAATTGTTTTTTAGGCCCTTTATTATCCGCATTTTTAATTGCGATCACTTTTTCACAAAATATTCGTGTACCTACAGACACGTCTTTATTGAGATTGTATTATACCTATGTATAGGCTATGCAAAATTTAAGCTACCGAGGAACGGACATTAGGACAAAACCTAATTAGGTATTTTGATGTCATTTGTATGTACCTATAATATGAAATATGACTATATATCTATAAACTAGAGACAAACAGAGACAAATCTTTAAACAAATAGAACGGTGATAGATAGCCTAGAGGTAACCTATACTTGACTCGCATTCGTGTGGTCGTCAGTTCAAATACTCGGCCCGTCCCACTGAGTCTCTACTTAAGTACAGATTGACAGATTAAATTTGTCACTACCTCGGCGGTATGAGGAAAAAACATCGTGAGGAAAATCGCATGCTCGTGAAATTAAAAAATCTGTAGTATGCGTATCTACCAATCAGCAGTGGATCCGCGTGGTGAACTGTGGCCCGAAACCACAGAGTGATTAACTAGGGGTAGATACAATAATTACTGTTTTCACAGAGGGTCCATCGGTAACATGGGAGAAAATCGAGAAACTTCCCGAAGGTGCTGTGATAGACTACGCGTCCCTACAGACGCCGACCACGGATAACATTCACCACATGCTGGATAAACTCGTCGTGGTCAAACTGAACGGTGGCCTTGGCACTTCCATGGGCTGTAAAGGTCCCAAGTCCGTGATCCAAGTGAGGAATGAGCTCACGTTTTTGGATCTGACTGTACAACAGATTGAGGTAAGAATCCTCAAGTATAACTTTTTAAACTATCGCGTTATGTACACATTTTATATTGTAAATTGTAACGCGTAAAATTAACGGCATTTAGGATTTTGGCTGGCGTACCTTGTGCCTAAACGTCGTGTAGAAATGTAAGGTAAACAAAAGGCTTTATTTTACGCGTTTAGACCCGTTTTACAATATAAAAAGAATCAGCATGTCGTTTTTATGCACATATTTCATTTAGATGTGATATTCAGACTTCTTCGAAGACGCATTGAAGACGAGTTTTCAATCAATGTGTCTTGCCGGTTATAACGTATGGTGCTGAAACATGGTCTCTAATGGTATACTCGATTTACAAGTACAAAGTCGATCAGCGTGTGATGGAGAGCATATGCTCTTAGTATTTTTACGTTATAAAATCCGTAAGCAAGAAACTCGACGTAGAATTAAAGGTGCAGACATAGCTTCAAAGAATCAGAACGCTGAAGTGCCAGTGGGTAGGCCATATATGCCGCAGGACCGATAACCCACGGGGGAGACGAATCCTCGAATGGAGACCACGCATCGGAAATGTAGCGTGGGACGCCCAAAGTGGACACGTGGACTGACGACTTGAAGAAAGTTGCCGATAGTGGTTGAATGAGAGGAGCTGGAGACCGGGTGTGGTGGTGATCCTTGGGCCTATATCCAGCTCCACTATTGACACAGGCTGGTGGTATGGTATGCGTTAAAATTTACAATAAAATTACATTGATGGAACAGGAGGGAACAAGCTGAGACCAGTCGGATATGCCAGCGGTTGTGATATTGCAATACTGTCCCATCAGAGCGGTGATATTTATCTCAACTTTCATCTATCTTATTTCGACTTTCATTCTTGATGTCATGAGTTCAAATCCTCAGTCGGAACCATTTAGTTCCTCTTATGTAAGGGTTTTTAACTTGAGGAAACCTACATGTTCAAGAATAAAAAAAATCTGCAGCATATCCATAATCCATAACACATATCCATACACCATACACATATCCATAACAGACTAAGGTTGCCTTACAAGCTCGCGAAATTATATAGAAATCAAGCGTGTGACTTCATTTTACACATGGAATCAATGTGCAATTCTCAAAATGGCAAATTCTTAAAATGGTAAAATCTCAAAATGGCAAGTTCCCAAAATGGCAAATTCTCAAGACGGCAAATCTCAAAATTGAAACATAACAGTTATTTATGTGCCATTTTGAGAATTGCATAGGTTGCCGACCGACTAAACCGACTAATTCACGAGTATTTATAATTCTAATTCACCGCTTGATTTTGACCAATTTTTACAATTGATTACAGAGCAATTAAGCATTTTCGTCTATTATAACAACGATAAGCAGCGCGAGAAGTTGGAGTTTAGCGCCAACTTCGTTTTTGTGTATTTATGGTATTCGCACTGGGCCCACGTGGTGAAAATTATAGTCCGGTTATTATAGGAAGAGCAATGACAGTTGACATAAATCTTTAACATGTAGTAACTGACAATCATTTTACAACTCGATTGTCCTTTAAGAGTATTTTTGTGTTATGTTATTAAGATTTAAAAAAGAAAAGGTATTTACATCAACTAAATTATATATAGAACTGTTAGCGCTCTTCCGATGATAACTGAACCATTAATGTTTTACAAGGGAGGCTTAAAAACAATGGGATGTTAAATCAAAATCAAATCCGTTCACTTGTGATTTTTTTTTAATTTACTTTTAAATATATTAGGAAGATTGTTGTCCCGATGAATACAATCGTATTGATTTGGATAGTTTATTGTATATTTTAGGCGTCATAGAAAATATACTATTTTTATACATAGCAGTTCGACAAGACGGTGCCCATGACATATTCCTAAGTCGTTCACTCTTAAAACGGTCTGTAAATAAATTTTAATGGATTTTAACAAATACTGCATTTTCTAAAATGTACAGTGAGGGAAGGGTGAGAATTTTTTTTTTTTTTAAATGTGGTTTACGGCTCTCTGTAATACATAGGCTGCATATCGCTCTTGGACATTTCTATTGGGCCTTGAACACTTTCTTTTTATTAATTGGATCTTCCGGGCTACTTGGCCGAGGTCTTCTGGAATCTCTTCTCTTTCTTCCAAACGTTTCGTCAACAACTGCGCTTTACATCTTCAGTGGCGACTGCGTTCACTTTCGGAGAGATGTTATCTCTTCGGCTTCTCGAGCGCAACTGAGCTGCCTGGAAGATTCAATTAATATGAACACCGGCCGAGAAAGCCTACACTACACTTTCTCTTTATTAGTTGGGTTGCACCAAAGCCTTACATACTTAAGCCTGACATAGTCAATTTTCTTTTCAGCACCTGAACAAAATATACAAATGTAACGTGCCGTTGGTTCTCATGAACTCCTTCAACACAGACGAAGACACGCAGAAAGTGATTCGTAAATACAAGGGGTTGAAGCTGGACATCCATACCTTCAATCAGTCGTGCCACCCTCGGATCAACAGGGAATCTTTACTGCCCGTCCCTAAGAATGGGGATATTCATGTTGATATTGATGCGTGAGTATTTGTTATTCAGTATTTTTGGTTGAATATTGAATGTTAGTATTGAATGTGCTAAAAATGTATGAACAAAGAGGTCTTTATTGTCGGTAAGGACTTCTGAGGAATTTCTTTGTTTCAAGATTGTGTTTTAATAAAAGGTTTGTACGATACACTTTATTCTTGCAAGATACAATACAATTTATTAGTATATTGACTAAGATGCAATGGAATGCAAACAGCCTTTTAAGTATTCACTGCTGGTCATCTGCCTTCCCATGCACATTGTCTCGTGTATGAGGGATGTAAGGCCTGGAAACGCCACGCTGACCATCGCGGATTGGCGAGTCCACTCTTTCACTTCAGGGCTTATAGCTGGCGGCTTTGTTGTCCCTCAGTTGCCTTCTCTGACCCACGGGAAGTGATGGCCATTGTGGACACGACACGGTAGATGTGGTTTAATATAAATTCATCTTTTCAGCTGGTACCCACCGGGCCACGGGGACTTCTACGAATCCTTTCACAACTCAGGTCTTCTACAGAAATTCATCAAGGAAGGTCGCACTTATTGCTTCATAAGCAACATCGACAATTTAGGAGCTACCGTAGACCTCAACATCCTAAATTTACTCCTCAATCCAGAACTTCATAGAGTCAGCGAATTCGTTATGGAAGTTACTGATAAAACTAGGGCTGATGTCAAAGGTGGCACCTTAATACAATACGAAGGTACGAAATGTTTATTGCTTGAATTTGTATTGGCATGTCATTTAATTATAAATAGCATTATTGTAAATTCAATTAATATGTCAATTGATATGTCATTTATGACATAAAATTAATTTTCATGACTTCTATTTTTTTTCCTTTTTGTCTCAAAAATGTAATAAAAATCTATTTAATTTACAACCCACCCCTAGATGTTCTTAGATCTTCTATATCCTAGTGCGCGGGGTCTAACAGAAACTTGTACCCGCTTTAAGTTAATTTTGGTCAATAAAGAAACGTTGTATTTTGTATTTAGATAAACTGAGGCTGCTTGAAATAGCTCAAGTTCCAAACGAGCATGTTGATGACTTTAAATCCGTCAGCCAGTTCAAATTCTTCAATACTAACAACCTTTGGGCTAAACTTGATGCCATTCAACGAGTCGTTGATCAAGGATCTCTAAACATGGAGATAATAGTGAATAATAAGCATTTAGCAGACGGTTTGAACGTAATACAGTTGGAGACTGCAGTCGGAGCAGCCATGAAATGCTTTGAAGGTGGAATCGGTGTAAACGTTCCACGGAGCAGATTCTTGCCAGTGAAAAAGACATCGGACTTGCTTCTAGTCATGTCAAACTTATACAGTCTTGCTCATGGATCTTTGATAATGTCTCCGCAAAGGATGTTTCCCACTACACCGTTGGTGAAGCTCGGTGATAACCATTTTGCGAAGGTCAAGGAGTTTTTGAACAGATTTGCAACAATCCCGGATTTGATAGAGTTGGATCATTTGACAGTGTCTGGTGATGTCACCTTTGGTAGAGGAGTCTCTTTAAAGGTAAGTTTATTTCTTTTTATCTCTGTCAGACTCAGTTGATCTGAGTTGATCAGTTGATCTCTCTCTGTCAGTTGATCTCGTGTCTCTTTTATTTGTCAGATTTTCTTAAATAAACTGGCTTTTTATGTGGTTATTTAGAATCGATAACTGAGCATAATTCTAGAGAATTAATTATAATTAAATTCGAATCTATTGCGAGACCACATTTTACCTTCTTGTGTAAAAGTAAAGCGCCTGATAGGAAGTTTTATGTAAGGAGTTGTATTTTTTTAATTATTTTCCATAAAAACGCTGTGTTATCAATTCTAAATCACCCTATAAAATGATTTCTAATTTTATTCTAATTAATTCTAATTTATAAAGATATACACCGCAAAACCTCTCTCCCCAATTAATTGTGAGAAAAGTTAAAATTTCTCGATAGAAATTGGGTTCTAAACGGATGAAACCACGGTGAAAATCAATTAAGATAGACGTATGGCACAAACAATGGCTGTCTAAATTAAAATTGATATATGGTAACACCAGTGGGCTGTCTCAATTAAGATTGACATCCCTATGTCATCAGTAGACTTGCTAAATTAAAATTGACATACGGTAACATCAGTCGGCTGCCTGAATTATGATTATCATATGGCACCATCAGTAGACTGTGTGAATTATGATTGACAATAAAATGGTAACGTCAAATATTAGACTGTCTCAATTAAGGTTGACATAATACCACCATCTGTGGACTGTATTATGGCTGTTACATCAGTGGGCTGTCTATATTAAGATTGAAATAAGGCAACATCAAAGAGTTGTCTGAGTTAATATTGACAATAGGTAACATCACCGTACAGAGATACATTACGAAAACATTGGTCATCGGCTAATCCGGAAACATCTGAAGACGTCATCCACGTCTATGCAATAAAGTATCTCGTAATAAAGTATGCAATTAGAGGTACGGTAATTCATAGACGTGGATGACGCGTTCGGGTGTTTCAGGATTAGCCGATGGCCAATGTTTTCATAATGTATCTGTACATATGATAATCTGTACAGTCTGAATTAGTTTAATTAAATACAATTAATTTAATTCAGAATTAATTAGTGTGAATTAAATATTCCCTTGTATCCGCAGGGCACGGTAATAATAATAGCGAACCACGGGGATCGTATCGACATACCGTCGGGCGCTTTGCTGGAAAACAAAATCGTGTCGGGAAACCTGCGGATTTTGGATCACTAATCTATGGTTTTAGCATAATACTCATGGGATTTAGCATGGGATGCATGTAGCAATTAATATGAGAATATAGTAATGTAGTAATTATTAAGACGAGCGGTATGTGTAAGGTCCTACAAAAATGTGGTGAAATATTTTACTATATCTATCGGCACACTAAAACTATTATATAACGTAACTAAAAATTAACATATATTTCATGATTTTATTTTATTACGTTAAAAATAAATAATTGGTAGCTAATTAATTTACTCGTATGTGCATAATACTATCCAAACTCATAGGTACTCACTGCCTACTTGCTTTCGTTCGGGGTGTGAACTGTTGCGCGCGTGGATGTGTTATGCTGTATGCTCTGAACTAAAATGTGTTGCTTTTTTTCCAGATTTAGGCATGTTTTTTTTATAAATATTATCACTATAACCCACTGAATGACAGACTAGAACATTTTACACTATTTTTGTGGGACCTTATAGTAATAGATTCAGGGTGTAACCGAACCTTTCCAGAACCTTGAAACTTTGAATTTCGTTTATGATTCTGAGTTCATTTACATTAAAAATTTACGAACCCTCTTTATTCATAGAAATTTGATAAATGCAAAGCCCAAAATTTTAGAAAAGAGGTTCCGTAAGATCGGTTATATGTCGTAATAAAGTTGCGATGTTTATTAAAAGGGTGATACAGTGATAGGGGATGATTATTTAAATCTTGAACTTGCCAATAAAAAAAGGATTGAATGATGAATTGATGATTGATTTTTTTTTCCTAACTTCATAGAGGCGACTTCAGATTAAGACATAATAAAAAAAGGATTGAATGAATGACTTCACTGAATGAATTTTGAAATTGAACGACTTCACTAGTCATTTTGTTTCACGAAAACGTAAGTATATCATATTGCAATATCACTTGAAACTAATTAAAAAATAATGTCATTTTCAATTGAATTTGAAACACAATTATATTTGAAAGAAATTGTCATAAATGATATTCTACGGTTTCATTCGCACTAAATATTCTTACTTTTATCCACTAAAAATAAAAAAATATGTCCAGGTATCTGTCATTTTGAACTGTTAAAATATTTCAACAATACTTTTGAAATATGTATTAGTAAAATTATAATAATAAATATATAATAGAAGTGTTAATAATCCTGTTTTGATGTAACTTTCGACATTGTCGTTAAATAATATCAGTAAGTCGCTTTCTATTTTTATTATTTACAATTGAACTGTTGTAAAAATAGCTCCAGATGATAGACATTTAGGTTATTAATAAAAAAAAAACAACAAATTGCACTCTTTATTAATACGGATGGTTATTTTTATTTCATAATAAAAAATAAAAGTTTTTACATTACTTTGAACGGTAGAGTGGTGAATTTTAAACTTTAAAATGTTTCGGTAATGAAATTCTTGTTTCTACATTTTATAAGAAAAATAATTCATCTACGAGTCCGTATGGACTTTTTAATTTTGTTTAAAAATAGCTATGTAAGAATATGATTTTTTAGTATTCATCAAAAGGAATTTTTACCAAAAATTTGCATAATTGTCTTTATTTAATTTTTTATGATTGGTTATTATTTTTATACTTTTTATAAATATTTCTTCAACGATATACTAATATAATGTTATATATAATATAATGTTATTATATAATATAAAATATAATGTTAAAGCCAAACCTTAAATTACTTAAGTAATAATTACATTGTATTAGATTGTTATATTCGTACAATTATATGTAGTGAATAGTATTTGGGTGTAATTATTTGGTTAATTTTGTTAAGAACGTGCCATTATTCGGCTTATTAATAATAAAAATATTGTTGAAAAATATTTCCAAGTCTTTTATTATACATACATATCCCCCGCTATAGCTATCTACGTCGGTAAAATTATTGTGTAAAGTTAATGTCAAGGGCAATAGATGGCGCTGTATCGGTTCTACATCGCGCTATGGTTGCATTCCCGTGCAAACCTAAAACAAAATAACCAAAATTCACCGTTAGGTTAGGTTCACCGTTAGGTGAATTTTGGTTTGTTGGGTGACCTTGCCAGTGGAGCTATAAAATAAAAGGGATATACAGTCACACTTGTTTTTTTTGGACACCTAAGTACAATCGTGTACAATAGCCAAGAAGGGTTATATAATCTGTGACCAAGACATTATAAAGAGGATAGCGAGACAAGGCTCATTTTTTTCTCTTTTTTTTTTGAAGTCGGCCAACGAACATACATACACTCCACCTGACGGTAAATGGATACTGTAGCCCATAGACTGTAGCCATAGAGCATCCGCGATACATGCCAACATTAGTCCAAAATGACAAACGTTGGCACGCCCTCGGATGCGCTACGTACCTTTGGAGAAATAGGAATGGATTTGGAGAAAGGCTTAGGAAAATGGAGAGGGATAGGATGAGAATGGGCTCTGGCACATCTGAGTCACTACTGAAACACGTACGTACATTAGGGAAATTTACTCATTTACACAAGGAGAGTTTCTCGAACCTGTGTAGGAGAGTGACTCGGTGAAAAGTATGCATACCTAGCATAAATAACTTATCAACGAGTTTTTATCATTATGTGAACGGTTGCAGGCGAAAATTAAAGTTTGATCGCATACGAAAATCGTATATGTACAATATTCTTGCCCGAACCGCTCGAGAAACTCCTTGGGTAAATGGAAAAGTGTGTGGACTGTCCAGCCTGGCCAACCTGGCCGGTCTACACTTTTTTTTGACATAAACAGAGTCGAAACACAAGAAGCTGGGTATAAGCTTCTACCTAAAAATAGTAACTGCAGTGGGCTAAATAGAAAACTGGGAATTAATGTGTGATGATCACTCGTTGAAAGGGAGTATCAACGGATGAACCGCCGGTCAAGGGATAAAACAATATGCGGGTCCAAGTAAAATATATTTATTCATTGTCACACAACACATTGTAGAGTAGAACATTAAATATTTAAGGTATATTGTGTGCCGCGACTACAGAATGAAACTGGCTCACCAAACGCTGCAAATAATCCACAGCACTGGTATTCTTTCAGCACATATACGCACGTGACGGTTGCTAAGAAAATTAATAAAGTGTTGATTGTAAATATAGTTAGTTTATAATAAAACCTGCTACCGTGAATAAAGCATGTTAATCTTCTACGAAAACAAAAAGTCTATATGAGTCTGTTTATTCGTCTATTTTATCAATATTCTTTCTACTTTCTACTCTTCTGTAAGTATTATTACTTCACTTCCCTTTGTTTTAAGCTAGTTTTACTCTTTGGTTCCTATTTACGTAGATTTTGCTCAATAAGTGTCTGTCATCTCTCATTGCTAGCACCAACACCCTTCATCCGGCTCGCCACGAGACTGATCGCCGCCGATATTAGAGATAGTCCAGCGCTGGTCATGGGCAGCGACCATAGCGTCAGCTGATGGAAGATACACGCGCCATTTTCGAAGAAGGCGCAGGTTAAATCTGGAAGAATGAGTAGATAATGGTAGACGGACAGTCTATTTGATGGTAAGTGGTCACCGCCATCCATGGAGACCTATAATGTTAAAGAAATTTATTGCAATGCAATCAGCCCTTTCAGTGTCCACTGTTGGACATGCACATTATCTTGTATATGAGGGATGTTTAGTGTATTTACAATTATTTATTTACAAGAAACGTAAAATACATTATAACCACCTGACATCCTGTCAGCACATTGCCCTCTCTCGCGATTGGCCGAGAGGAGAACCAATGGGTATTCAGTTACGGTGTGGCGGCGAAGCAAAGTGTTGCCACCACAGATGTAAAGTCTTACTACGTCACACTGGCCAAGCAGATTGGTGAGTCCGCTCTTTTAGTGGTGGTGCAGTTCCTTAGGGCTTGTGGTAGCGGCTTTGTTATCCGTTAGTCGCCTTTAACGACACCCACGATAAGGAATGGCGGTGGTGGTATTCTATAGCCAGCAGACACCACACGGCCCAAACAAATTTATTACTGACAGTCATTTCTGGCGAGCTTATGATGGACGCCCAGTGTGCTGAGGACTCTGAGTAGCTACAGTTTTTTCCTCTTTCTACGCCATTGTTGTGCGAATTCTCGCAGCATAGGTACCGAGATTCCTCTCTGAGCTAACAAAATCGCTGTAATAACCGAAGCGTCTCCCGATCCTCTCCAGTAACGTCAGGGCCGTCTTAAGTTTATTCTGCGCCGGGGTGCGGGAGTGTATCCTAAGACAGTCAAACATCCTATTGTGTATCCTAAGACAGTCAAACATCCTATTGTGTATCCTATGACAGTCAAATATCCTATTGTGTATCCTATGACAGTCAAATATCCTATTGTGTAATTGTTTACTATAGCGTTATATTTTTTCATTACCTTTAAAAGGTGAGCGCCCGGGGTGCACCGCACCCCTTGCACCCCCTGGTAAAGACGGCCCTGAGTAACGTCCTTCTGCTCCTTAACATAGACTGGTTAAGTCCACAACGTTGTAAGGCCCTTCACACTTTTAGATCGAGAGGTCGGAAGTTAATCTTTAGCAAGACTGACAATAAAACATGGCTCGGACTTATTCTAAGACCGAGTATCATTTATTTTTGTAGATGTCAGACAAAAAGACAGTCTGGAAAGGAAGGGGTTTTGGGAAGGGGAGAGTGCACACTGCAATCCCACAACCGATGGGCATACTCGCTGGCCATGTTACCCCTATCATATCTATCATAAATCACACATAAATAATACCCTATCACAGGAGACCTATCATAAAGTGTACCTGCTGCATTTCTCACTATATCACATTCCTCTAATGTCCGTACGTGTTTCGGTAGTGAGTGAAATATACGAGAGCCCATCCTATCCCTATCCGCTTTGCTAACTCTTTCTCCAAATCCATTCCTATATCTGTAAAGATACGCAGCGCATCCGAGGGCGTGCTAACGTTTGTTATGGCGGATGTCGCAGGTCGAAAGTGTCCACTTACCACCTGGTGAGCTGTATACTCGTCTGTCGCCTTCTTTCCATAAAAGTCTACCCGATGGAAAGCAGTTGTTATCATCCATGTATCATTTAACAAATGTTTAAAGGGAACTTACAGCTAATGATCATATAGAGTCCATTCCCCAGCACATTGGCCAGCAGCGCAACGAGACCGAAGCCAACGCCGATGGCGACTGGTTTGTCGCCGCGGTCCACTGAGCGCAGCAGCACCATGCCCTGCATCAGGAGGGATGCACCTGGAAACCGAAGTGGTATTTAAAAAGGAAGAAAATGAATGAGATCTCCACAAGAGATAAGCTTGCCTTTTGTCTTCTCTTATTTAATCATATACGAATATATTGTTTTATGTGTACAATAAAATATAAAAAATCATGTATTTAAATACCTACACATAAAATACCATAATATGTGTCGTGTAGTGATAGTGTGGGTAAAAGATAGTGTGATGTAATTGTGTGTCGACAATACGGTCTATAGCTCAGCTTATATGCTGCAACACCACCCTTCCCCTTCCACTTGGACCCTTCCAAGCGCTCATTTTCAACTACAGCCAAGTAGCTTAGGGCGACACTCGGACAATCTGATGTGTGTAAAATAGTCTTAATAGGGATTTTTTAAAAATAGAATTAAATACATGGTGTAATTAATTCTGAGATTTTTACCAAGAACAGATCGATAAAATTTTAATTGGCTAAAAATTTTACTACTAGCCTTTTGTTACAAAAATATATAGTATATATATTTTTAAGTTCTTTTTTCATACAATTTGCTAAATACAAAATCGAAATATCATGTCTTTTTAAATAAAAATTCCTAAATTCCTCATTCTTACCAGATAAAGCCAGTACGACAGCGAAGAACACCTGGTACAATGAGAACACAATCCGACACGAATGCAGCATGCACCCGCCGCGGATTGCGCGCTCCATGCCGCAGGTGCAGTTGTAGAACATTCTGTATACAGTAGAGTAGGATACGAGTAGACCAGTAGAAAAGACTTAGGTTATTTCAGTGTCTAGAGAGTCAAGGAATTAAAATATAAATCTTGGGAAATTTGGTGTGATCCATAAGTTTAAAGTCACCCAGCGAGCTTGGAGATTCATTTATGTATTTTTTTTAAAGGTAGAAGCCGGCAGACGAGCATATAGTCCATCTGGATACTGGACGCCCATGGACATCCGCGGCACATGCTAACGCTAGTCCAAAATGACAAACTTTGGCATGTAGGATGAGGTTTGGAGGAAGGGTTGAGAAAATGCAGAATAGGAAGTATAACGAGATGGGGAGTTTTTCTCATCCGATTACACCTTCTTGAGATTGAGTATAATGGAATTAAGAGTTACTTTTATTTCGTAATGACCTACCATATGTCCTTCATTCGATGAAATGGGGGGGGGGGGGGGGGGGGGTTATAGATAGGAGTGTAGTGTTTCCGAAAAACATGAAAAAAGTAGTGTTGTCTGTCAACAGGGTAAAGATAATATTAGTACTACAAAAAATTATTAGTGTATTATCGATTGGTTTCGATAGCATTGACATTGTTTTTGCGATAATATCGATAGCGTAAAATTAACTAATGTTATTGATAAAAATGTTTTTGATAATATCAATACTATTACACTATCGATTTAAACTTACTACTTACTATTGTTTACTGTTGAAGAACTACAATACGATTCTATGAAATCGTTTTTATATAGACCTTTTTATATGAAGTCTTGGAGACCATATCCAGGAAGCGTAGAAGCGTAGTCTAGGACAGCTTAGGGTAGAACACCATACCCTAGTTTAGCATATCCTGGTTTAACTGGGTATTAACTGTCAAAATAGTAATTAGATTGTTAACGTGTGGTGAAACTTACACAAATCCCTTGAGGTCTTCATAATCTGTGCAACCCGCGTGACACGGAGAAAAATATGTAGTATCCGTGTCTAACGCGCATACTGGACTGTAGCCGTACACTTGGGAATTGCAGCTGAAACGTATGATATAACGCTTTCTTTAAATTATTTCGTATAATCAGTACCTATGCATATTCTGTATACCGATTTTTTGAAGAGATTTCCCAAAGAATACCAATATAATAAATCACCAATATAATTCATAATAAAATCAGCACGCTGAAGTGACAATTGTCAGGCAATCATATTTATTTGCTGCAGGCCCGACGGTGTTGATGAATTTTGGAATGGAGATCACGTACCGGAAAACAGTGGAACCCTCTCTGATCAAGTGTATCGATGACTAAAGTTCCGTGGTTGAACAAGAAGAACCGAAAACCGTGTGTGGTGACGAGGTGACGTAAGAGACATAGGCTGGTGGTATGATAATGGTATGGTAAATTGTATATCCAACTTCCAAAATCTAAAAAAGCACGAGTCCGAGAGGCAAGATTATCGATTCGATATTTAGTATTTGAGTTGAAGATCGATAGATATTAAACTATCTTCATTACTTCATAATTCCTGAAGCAGATATTTATAGCACCAAAATTTTAAAACAACTCCTTATTTGGACAAATGGGCGCTTTATAAGGATACTCACTCGCATTCCTGGCTGCAAGTTGGCTGCTCGTACCCTCCACTGTCCAACCCAGCAAATTCACCAACACTGCACTGAAGTACTGCCAGCACAACAAAGAACACTGCGACGAGTACGGCCACCATACCACCAACTCTCGATGCTGTGTTTGCTTTCACACCATCTGAACGACGCCCTGAGAAGCGGGCTCGGAAGATCTAAATGCATGCATAGAAAGAACTTATAAAAACCTTAATAAATAAACACACAGAAACTCATGCCATACCATCAACCTGTTACTTTCCTCTGCTGGATGTAGAGCTCTCCCAAAGGATTCCTGTCCCCGTCGCAACTGCTGGTCAAGGAACTTGGTGGTAACAGTGCTAGGTTTCAAATATTTGATACCTATCGACTACAATGATTATACCGCCATTAGTCTGTTGCTAGAGTGCCGTCCGTTGCACAAGGTACAATGGGCGTAGTAATGCTAAAATTCATTGTCTTTCAGCCAACTTTATAAAGTATATAGATATAGATCTATAGATAAGAAAGATGAGATAACGCATATTGGTTTTGTTAGGAATGTAACCGTTTTCTTAAAACGTTAGTCGATTTTAAAGTCTGCGAAGTTAATATATCCAGAAGCAACATAGGTTTATCTGGAGTTTTGAGTGGTCAACTTATTTACTTTATACTGGAACATTTCAGCTAGACTGAGGCACGGGTACTACTACTGAAAGTTACTTAGTTAAGAAGATAACTAGTATTTCTATCAGCGATCCAGTACCGGGCTGGTCCTCTCCATCGATTTTGACATTCTTTCCTTAAGACTAACTAAGAAAGACCAACAGTTTGAATGGAAAGCTTGTTACCAAACTTTAATTAAATTCATGCTTAATAATGGTTGAGGTAACATAATGTATCGCGATCCCTGTATAAAGAAAAGGAACAAGAAAAGAACATACAGTGACGAAGAATATGATGACCAGTGAACGAAAGATGTCGCCAGCGAATCGTGAGGAGCGAGGGTCTTGTCGAATAGCTTCCACGTGGAACCGAGCCTGGAATCAACGACCAACTCATTATTGCATTCTTGCATGTTCACAGATTTCTTGCATGAAATGTTTGCGTTTATTTAAGTTTTATTCAAAATTTATTGTAGAGATAAAATGTAAAACAAAGACAAAAGGTTTGAGGAAACAGAGAATCAAAAGAATGTTTCGAAAGTTTTTGTTGTAGTGAGTATAATTCGTTTGGGAGGTGCAAAAATTGGCAACTTATTGAATTAAAAAAAACGAATCTATTACGTGATTTAGCCGTGTGGCTTTGCACAAACCATATAAGTATTAAATAGGTAATGTTGTATGGTACAGTCCGACAAGAGAGGACGTGATTCAAGGGTTACCAGTTTAACGAAACCTCAATAACCTTAGCCTACTCTTTTACAGTCCACTTCCGTACACCGGCGTCCTCGTGCACATTGTCTCGTATACGAGGGTCACGTGGCCTTAAAACGCCACGCTGGCCATGGGCGGCGAGTTACCGAGTTTAGGTGGTCCGTGGTGTAGTTCCTCAGGGCTTGGGCTTGTTATTTTACAGCTGGTTTTAACCAGCTTCGTTATCCTTCATGTTTATTTAAATCCTTGTCGCACTGCACTGTATGTTAGGTAGTTTTACTAAAACTTTGTTTAGAATCTCGTCTCATCTATGGCATTGTACCATATTCAGTACCTACGTGTCAAACTATTTAACCGACCTGTACGTATTCGTCGTCGTATCGTATAAAACCGAAGAGTCCTGCATGCATGAAAGACATGGCTACGGTCTGCAGAACGAGTGCTTTGTTGCGTATCACACGATATACTGACGAGAAGAAACCTAAAAAAGAAAGTAGATATTTTTCCAAAACTCTCAGGTAAGTCCTTTTTCGACCGGTCTGGTATTCTTTAGCAAAGAATGGGATAGCTTACTTATCTGATTACTAGACAATTAGTTCACTCCCGATTTGACAGAATCTCCTTTCACAGCTTCCTGTTAACGTACTGTTACACTCTACCTTTACGCTTAGTAAATTGGCTTCAATATGTTTCTACGCATTCATGCAAGTTTTATGTGTTATTAATACTATAAATATTCACGCATTTTATTTTTGTGATCAACTGAACTAACCAGTTACCTTCTTGACTAGCCGAATTGCTGCCCAGCTACGGACCCGGTTTCTGCTTTACCGGCTGGCTTTCAGCAAGGCATCTAGTATGGTTCGGTACCCAAACTCCGGGTCGTTCTTTAAGGCCTTCACTAGGCCCAGTTAAATGTCGCGTCGTTTCATTATTCAGGTTAATATCAAGTGCGTATTATCCACCAAAAGGTATAGTTTGTGAAGCAAATTAATACAAGTGTGAAACAAATTAATACAAGTCAAATAAACGAAATTAGTGGTAAATTGTATTTTTTTTAAATTTCATGTGCCTCTAACAGTACGCAGATCTGGAAAGGTACTAGGCTAGGTGTTATAACTCAAATATATCCTGACTAGAAAAACAACTAAACCTTCACAGATTTAAATGACATTGAGGCCATCATTATCTAAAAATATGGCTGTCTAAGTATTAAATAGAAACAAGGTTATTTATTATTCTTACCAGAATCCTGCAATTCTTCAATTTCCTTATACTGCGGCATCTTCCTGGGGAACAGCGTAAAGAGTACGGCGAACATGAAGGTCAACATGGAGATGCTAATTTGAGCGACCCACCAGTCCTCACGCCTGGAGCCCGGGGTTAGCCAATTGACGCCGTTCAGACCCAGCGACAGGCGAATGGAGATGAGGATACCTAGAAGTATTTGGTAATGTTTTGTTATTGTTTAGCAACTTAAAATCTAAATATCTGCAAAGTTTTAGAAGCAACAGTGTCATAAATAATGGCAATACAAAAGTGTCTGCAGTTTCATTAACATTTTAAAAAGTCTAGTGGTACCTTGCCTGTTGAATTCCTTACAAAATTGCCTTCATGATACACGGATATTTTCTTTTTCTTGGCATTTTCTTGACATGTTACACTGTCCAAAAAAATGATTTGCAATAGCAATGCAAATAAAACTGATCATAAAGAGGTCATTCGTTGGTCTTAGATCCTCACCGAAAAAGTAACAATCTTGTGAAAGTTGCCATAACCTTATATCCCCGACTTCAACAGTTGTTTCTTTAAAATACATTTAACAAATGAGGAGTTTCAGAATAACAATTAACTTACCATAGAAATACGGTCCACTTTGTGGTTCATGGTCATCCAGATAGGTGATGCCATGTGCCCAGATACTGACTCTTGTTAGAGCACACAATATTGCAGTAATGATCAGCAATGTGATTCTTGCAGTGGCGTTAGTGTCAGTGGGACTGGTAGTTAGAATTTCGGAATATGGTGTTATGCTATTACCATCACATGTTTCTGGAATGATAAGTTGAATTTTTTAAATAATAACCAGTTGATAGAGTTAACATCCGTAAAACCTACTAGATGAATGGCTATCATGCGTTGAAAAAGAGCTGCGTTGGGTGAGACAGAGACAGTTGTCCAGTGAATGAAGTCATGCCTCCTTTAAGACGTGATTTCATTACCAAGCTAAATTAGGATATGATTAGGCAAATGAACTCACTCCTGCAGATACTTTTAGATATTTAGCTTCAGGAGAAACCATTTCTCCATATGCCCTACAGAATAGAGAGTACTCTGTAATAAGGGAAACAACTTATGTCATTACTCTCCACTCGCCATCTTTTGGCGGAAAAATCTTCATCTAACGGATAATTCTATTTTCAAATCCAGGTTACTAAATTTCAAAAGGCAGGTCACGCGCCTGTTGACGTGTCAACATTTATATTTTTTTTCTGATGTTGGCGTAAATCGTAATTGTCTATGGACAACTACCATGTTGACTATCCGCTCGTCTGCAGTTTCTGGGTAGTAATTTGAGTAAACTTCGTTCTGTTCTTCAACATTAACCAGATTCTCATTAATCATTGTCTAAATGATTCCAGAGTCCACGAGAACATAAGGTAATCAATAAATGTCAAAGCCCAAATCGTTTAGGTCTATCAGCAGAGCAGACGTGTTTTTATCTCATGTCAGGCCAATTCTACTACTAATAGGAACCCATGTATGTCAATTTGGAAATGATGATGACCATATAAGACTAAACTTACCGACGTTAATCAGATTCTCATCTTTATATGGGAAGGCCAGTACCATCAGTCCTGAGACAGCAGTTACAAGCAGCCAGCCGGCCAACGTGAAGTGTCTCCATCGTCGTCCCCACCACGCTATAGCTGCTCCCAAGAGGAACTCTATCACGGCGCAACCCATATACACCCAATCTGGATGGAATGAAGTTTAAAAATTGTCTTTGAAATACAGCTACTGATAACAGCGCAATTTCTATTGCGTATGCTGTTGGCAATTTGGCATAATAGTATAATGCTTATTTTTTTTTCTATGTTAAATTAAATAAGCACTGTGTAGATGTAGGCGTATACTTTCTATTCTCCACGATATCCAATCTTTGTTTCAAATCTACTCATAAGTCTTTAAAGGTAGACTCCAGAAAACGTGTCAGTCAACATTTGTCATTATTGACTGTTTAGTTATTTTCTTTATTTATGAACAAAAATCCACAGCAAAACAGAAATGTGGAATTAAGCTTATTGTCATAAACGAATTTTACTATGTACGAGTATATAACGCAAAATAGATAATGCTTTTATTTAATGGGCTGTTATTTGTATGAGTTGCGGATGTCTATAGGTCACCATAAATTTTCTACCAACATTTTGTATCGGTATGTATTGATATGTACGTATTATATGTAATTTATGTATACTGTACACCATTTATTTACCTGTGATTAAAATTTTATTTCCTCTCTACCCAAAGGTTGTCTGACAGAGATCACTAATAGCGATAAGACCGCCTTTTGTGCATTTCATGTGTTACAATATCTGTTACAGTCTTATTGTTAGATCAAATCAAAAAGGGAAGGTACGGCAGGTACGTTCTTACTTTGCGGCAACTGAAAATAGGCTCGAATGCACAACTACATGAACACAAACTCGTACAGCTATAATTGAAGTCACGTTGTACGACAGAGATGGCACATCGCTCAGCTTGGACAGTAGCAAGAGCGAGACACGCTAAACGTGTCGCTCACACATGTTTCGTATAGTTTCATCTCGCTCCCTCATTAATAGCCGAATGTAAATTAATAATTTTAAAACCTTCTACATATTATTACTCTTTGGTGTACTTACGCGTGAAAAGTGATTCCATGTATCTTTTCTTTTGCTTCTTGAGTGATTTGTGCACTGAATAAATGCACGGGAAGTCATTATTAAATGTATTTTCCACTAAACTGTAAACGGTAAACTGTGTTTACCGTGTGAGCGTATCACGTGCAAGCAAGTCGCTGTTCTATCGGTGACTAAATGGAGCAGGTCCATTAGGCTCGGTTTTGTAGGACCACGCGCGGTAAGTGAGTAACGTATCTTCCTCGTTTTGATTTGATCTAAGGTTACGTAGGTTACGAGTAAAAATAAAAAGTAACAATAAAAAGTTTATCTATCTGTCTGTCCATTTAGTATTTTTATCTACTCTTCTTTTATTTATTTCTCATTTGTTATTCTCGTGTAAGCTTTAGTTAATTTTTATTTCATGTGATGTTGGTATATTTATGAGTTGGCTGTCTAAACTAATCAATAAAGCATTATCAGTGGATTAGTGAATCTGATTATTATGACAAAACTAATACCTTGTATCAAACCAGGCAGGTGACCTTTAGCAGCATCCCTCTGCAGCAGCAGGTACGCGTTGGAGTCCAGTAATATCACGATTAGGAGTGATCCTTGCAGGAAGAGGTCGAAACGTGGTATCGTCAGGATGTAAGTGCGGAGGAAGCGCCATAGCTTGTGGAATACTGGTTAAAGTTAAATGGCGTTTAGACATTTAAAAAATCAACTTTCCATTATCAACATCCGTTATCAAATCAACACAGACCTCCCCCCTAGTAATCAGTAATTAAGGCTCGGTGCGGATAGGTAGATACTAGCGATGCGCGATTACGAATTGAAATAACTGAATCATTTGATTATTAAATTTATTCGAATGACAATCGATGCCTATTCAGTGCAAGTTGCCTATTCAAACGACCGTCAGTTAATTCTTATTGAGTTAGTTCCCGTGCGATACGGCTTGATGAATCGAAGCGATACGCTGCATTGCCTCGATTAATCGAGCTGTATTATCTAGATCCTATAGGATCCTATACATGCCCCAGACCTATTTAAAATTCTCTTGCACGCGGATTTCATCACTGTTTTCCTTCATCGTCGAATTAGTGACACATTATAAAACTTAGAAACAAGTTGTACTTTCAACCTCACGAATGAGAATCGAAAAAACCTCTGGACTGCCGTTCTATGCTCGAAAAGTATTTTATGCAAGTTTTTGTTTGGGCTACTTATTGCCTACGACCTCTAAACAATACCTACATGTTGCTCAGTATCTGTCTAATAAAAAATGACGGATAAAATTAAGTATTTTGACAGTAAAATCAGTCGCCGAAACAAAATACAGAATTAACTGAAATAAACACTTAAGGAACTGAAAAACAAATCAAATTTCATATTGTAGTTAGTTTCGGATCTACATGATTGATCGATTAAACCACACAGGCGTAAATGGTACTGTCCTATGAATACATTTAAAAAATTGCTCCCGTGTTCACTCGCATCTGGCAGAACAGCAGAAGCTTTAGATTAGATTAGTGTGCCAAACGCCTTAACCTTGATATATTTATGTTAAAACTGATTAATAATCTAATTAACAACGTACTTCTAATGTAGTATTTGGTCCCCACGTCACTTAAGCCTAGATATAATTAGCCCATTGTTTACAGAGTTCAGATAATAAAAATTTTGATGACAAATGAGCGCGAATGGAGTTACTTGTACTGATAAAGTTCGATAAATGGCAGATAGTGGTATGATAACAAAACCGCGGTTTCCTCGTGGGGTTATTGTATAATGACCGGCTTTAATCAGAACGGATCCAACTCAAATGTAGTTTTAAGATGCTGGAGTATGCAAAATATAAAACGAAAATTGTGATAAAGAACAATATGTATATGACTACCAAGTTCTTAATTTACGTTTAAAAGGCGCTTTGATTAAAAAAAATATATACACTATATTTTAGATTTTTGTCACAAACTTCTTTATTATGAAAAAAAGTATGATTGTGGGTTGGATCCATTCTGATCAGATTAAAGTCGGTCTATTCGCCACAGTGAAAATTTGCCACAGAAAAAGAAATGTATCCTCGCCACAGCTTCGTTTTATATGTAACACGTATATTTTTCCACATCGCTATGCTTAAAAAATACTGTTAGCACGAACTGTGGACGGATATCATAAATATAAATAAAAATAAATAAATCTTTGCAGGACCCTGTTTTTGATTTCCCTTTCTACTGCTAACTATACAAAAAAGCTGGTTTTGTAGGTATTTAACTGTCTGTGGCGAATAATCACTTAATAATATATATAAACTTCCTAACCCTTTCTCAAAATCCATTCCTTTATCTCCAATGGTAGGCACATCCGAGGGCTTGTCAACGTTTGTCATTCTAGACTGATGTGTTCACTTCTATAAAAACAATAATTCCATAAAAAAAACTTTAACAATGTAATGCAATCAGCCTTTTCATTATCCACTGCTGGATATGGGCCTTTTCAAGCACAATGTTTCGTGCATGGGGAATGTATGGGTTTAAAACCCCACGCTGGCCAACCGTTTGCCAATTCACTTTTTTTAGAGACGCTGTAGTTCCTCGGCGTTTTACGCCTTTTACAACACCCACGGGAATAGAGATGTTTTTTTTTATGGACGAAGGTATGTTATTCTATAGCTGGCCCATACCACACGGCACATTTTCAATTTACACGAATTTTTATTGTGGCGAATACGCAGCACCTTGCGCGACGTGTAAGGTATATTTTTTATACTACAAGAAAATATTTACAGCTTTTGTTCTAGAATATGGATGTTGTCTTCTTATCTTACCCAGCAAACTGCGCCACTAAACGAACATATTCGCCCTTACCAAAAAAAAAAAAAAAAATAGATTTAAAACATGTTTTAAGGGTGTTTAATGCTGGTCTAAAAAATTCTCGACTAAAAGGATTCGTTAGACGTTTATTAAAACAAACGTGTCTTTTATGTGTTCAGTAGAACATTCTCTGGCTTCATAAAATACTTGAGAAAAGTTGCTGGCGGTGATTGAACGAGATGATCGCATGTGGTGATGATCTTTGGGAGAGGACTATATCCGACAGTGGATGGTACAAACTGTGCGCCGAAATATCAACTGGACCCTTTTCACTTCGTCCAACGACGCCCTGTTCGAATTGTCGACGATCCTACCCTTACAGACAGTCTAGAATCGCTCAGCATATAATGGGGAATGTTCTAAACAGCTGTTCAATTTGATGACAATTCGGGTTTATACCATCGCACCACCTGTTGTCGTCGTGCCGTTTATCCGCACTTCGTTGACTAATAGTCGTTGCATACAGTGCAGTTTAGAAGACATTTTATCCGGTGAACCTGAAAGTTGTGGAATGAACTGCCAGCTGTGGTTTTTCCGTTAACCTACTACAAGGGGTTCTTCATATGAGCTGTGAACACAATTCTGCATGGTCGGCTGTGCAATCGTATGCTCTGTGGATTTGCAGGCGTCTATAGGTAGCGGTGACCACTGATCATCATGTGGCTCGCCCGCTCGTATGCCATCTCTTTTATAAAAAAAAAGTTAGATACAAACAGTCTTCGCATAAGATTTGGCTTTGAGGAGTAAAAATATGTTATATCATAACTTTATTATACAAGGAATTATAAAGAAAACAGTTGATCTTAAAAAATTAATTAAAAAACCTTACCAGTATTCCGATCAGAAAATGTCATTATATCTAAGGGTTCCGTGGTAACTTCTTTTAATTAAGTTATAACCGATCAATCATATCTGTCACAAACAAAAACGAATTTATTTTAACAAAAATACACAGCGATGCGTCGTTATCGCGTGACCATGGCGAGAATACTAAATTATCGATATGTATCCGTCATCTAATTACTTTTTTATCACTGGTCTATTCATAAATCAAATCTTAATCTATTCGTGAATAATATTATAATTAGAGATCGAATATTCGGGTGTTGGATAAGTATGGAGTGCACTTTTGTATCGGGCGAATGCCGTAATCTCGGAATCGACAAATTTTATGTTTCGACTATAGAATACAATGCATACTTTTAACTAAAGTAGTAAAGTTAATCCCTGAGACCCTCAGAACTGCATTCCTACAAATTGCAATTAGACCTAAGAATTTGAGTCCAAATCCGCAGTTTATTACTTCAATAGTGCCTTAAATCGTATCGATTCTGTACTGGTCACCATCAGACCTTCAAAACTGCTGAGGAGTTTCATAAATAAGCATCCTATTAGTTGTGAAATCTCGGGATTTCGGTTTTCAAATAAATTATTTTAAGAAGCCGCTTCAATACTTTACACCTTGTAAGTGAATATGCACCCGAACATCCGATCCTAGTCATAACCATTAATTTGCCTCTTCACCATTACACTCATAAGCAACCAGTTTGGTCTTTTTGACTTTTATATGAATATCTTACACACATGGCTTCAATGGCTGTGTCGGCCGACTGCCCATCCTTTCCCGTGGTAATTGCAGAAGACGACAAAACCGCCCACCATGAGCCCTGAGGAATTACGTCACCTCAAACATTGGGCACGCCAACCAGCGTGGCCGGCCAGCGTGGCGTTATAAAGCCATACGTCCTACATCCCTCATGCACAAGACAATGTGAATGGGTAAGGGGTGGGTGGGGGGGGGGGGGGGGGTGGAGTTTCATGTCCAGCGGTGGACAATAGAAGGGCTGTTACTGGATATATAAATAAAAATAATTTCACGTCAATACCAAATTTATTTATTGGCAAACAATATTGTGCGGTAATAATCAATAAAATCTTGTTCTGTAGAAAAAATGTGACTTAAAAAACTTACAATTAAAGCTAAATGTAATTAATACAAATGTATTGAAATTGTATTTTTGTACTTACAATAAATAAATAAGATTCTTAATAAAAATAAATAAGTACAATAAATACAAAGAAAAATAATAATATTAAAAAAAAAACAAATTGTTAAAAAAGAAACAATAAGATGAAAGTAATTTTTAAGAAAAAAAAATTGTCTCTTGCTCGGCGGCGAGAGAAACTGCATGTTCCGGCAATAAAAAAATAACCGGAGCATGTGATCCACAATCCGCATTAGACCCGTGCGGTGGATTACGGCCCGAAACGCCCCAGTGATTTACTAGGGGAGGCTTGTGTTCTGCAGTGGGACGTTATAGACTGATTGACAGTGGATTTTTATAATGTACAACCAGCAACAGGTGAACATATACCCATCAATATTTAAAACAAGGGCCGCCGTATTGCATTGTTGTTGACTGTACATTTTATAACACTATTTTATTTAAAATACTATGAGAGCTTTACAGACCTTACATTTTAAATTCTTATAAATAGACGATATACAGAATGAAATAAAAAATGCATACGCCCTTCTAAACACTTAATTTATATAACTAAAACTAAAACCTTTTCTCTTTCTAAGTTATTTTTCAATGAAATCTCTGACTTTATTACTCTGCACTAATCACTATGCGCTGTGGTAGCAACACTGCATTGACAGATACTCGTAGCTGCTAATCGAGCCGCTACTATTAGATCGGAATAGATGAATCTCGGTCTTAGAATTAGGCACAGTCATATTCAATAGCACCTTATGCTGTCCGCATAGAGGTTGGTTTCCAACAAATCTAAGCAAAAGTAAAAATCACGTACGCAAGTGAGTGAGTGAGTGGTTTGTGGAAAAAGAAAATGTTGCATTTTAAAAAGTCGTGTGTATAATAAAAGTTCTTAGTTATCAACATCAAAATTCAAAATTTTCAAAATCCCCCTTGATCTACAAGAGGAATTTTTGGACGAAATTTGCTTTCCACTCCAGTTTTTCCCCGTAAATGCGAGATTCGAGGATTGAATTTGTGGAATAATCCAGAATAAAGGGCGCGCCCCGTATCCTGTATATTATTTATTACTTACACCCTCTACATGTAGTCAAACCTCTCCACAGATCGCTCGGCAAAATCTATTTCGAGTTTCTATCGTAATTTATACTTTCTGACATACATACACTTCAACATTCAATTGTCATAGAATGTATCACTGGTAACTATTTGACTAAATTACTAAAGACGTGACGTGGACATGTAGAACTGTCAAACAGAATGAAATTTGTACGGAGATGACACTTCAATGACAGTTCTATATGTCATATCCCTGACTCGAATGAAAAATCCGACTATTAAAGACTATTAAACTATTAGCTGTTTAGCTCTATATAATATACATTACGTTTCAAATTACGCAGAGTCGATTGGAATATTTTTCCATGTGAAAATAAAAAAGAACAAGATACCTGATTTATAGTAAATATCAAGTAACCAAAAAGTTGGTGCAGTTTTTCTTATACAGATTTGTAATGGATATTTTTTTAATTATTTATTGATAGCTATTGTTTATATACTGTCATTTACTTTCGTATGAATTCCTCTTTCATTTGATGCACACACATTTTGCGACAATTGTTTAATTCCTATTGTGAAATAATTTAAAATGGCCACGAACAAAACGTTAATTCGTAGTTGTATACTCTATGAGTACAAACTTGGCGCCAAAGCGGCCGAGGCGGCGCGAAAAATATGTGGCGCATATCTGAGATGGCGCTGTAAGTGATCGGACAGCGCAGAAGTGGTTTAAGAAATGTTCCTCGGGAGATTTCAGCTTGATCGACGAAGCACGCTCTGGAAGACCGAAGTCAATCTGTATAAGATAAACCGCACGAACTTTTTTGGTTACTAGATATTTCCGAACAAAATACATTCCTAGTATTTTGTAAATACATTCATTCACACAACATTCGGTTCAATAATCGCAAAAAATATAGTATTTTTTTTAAGCGAATGATAATAATATAATTCTTTACAAGAAATAAAATTAAAATTGTTTATTTGAAATAGTTATTTTCTATGAATTTTTTTTACTAGAAAAATCTGCAAAAAGTACGTCTTAACAAAATCGACCGATCAAACAACAAGACAGAATAAATGATTATGTTACACTCAAAGTACGAAAGTACAGTACGCGTTCTGGCAAAATGAAAACGATCACGAATCGTGTCGCGGCTGTTCTATAACTACCCTCGACACGTCGTGGCACACGTAAAACGGCCACAAAGTGTATGTGTTTGATTTAGCTGCCTTAATAATGAAAGACTATGCGTCGTGGCAATAAGTACCACAATACATTATGGATACTGAAATGGGCATGACCCGTTATGGTAAGAAAAACTTTTATGGTTATGGCTTATTTATTGTGATAATAATGGTCTATCATGTGATAGGCCATCATTATCATACCGGTATCCACAACGCCCACAACGCATTATATGAACACTAAAGTAAAAATGACCCGTTATGGTAAGAGAAACTTTTATGATTATGGCTTATTTATTGTGATAATAATGGTCTATCATGTGATAGGCCATCATTATCATTACAGTATCCACAACGCCCACAACGCATTATATGAACACTAAAGTAAAAATGACCCGTTATGGTAAGAGAAACTTTTATGATTATGGCTTATTTATTGTGATAATAATGGTCTATCATGTGATAGGCCATCATTATCATTACAGTATCCACAACGCCCACAACGCATTATATGAACACTAAAGTAAAAATGACCGGTTATGGTAACAAAAACTTCCATACAAAATAAATATCGACTTATTTATTGTGATAATAATGGTCTATCACGTGATAGGCCATCATTATCATACCAGTATCCACTGATCTCAGTTGGTGCCAATAACATGTTCCTGTATCCAGGGCATAAAGTTGGTGACGCGGGTGTAGACGCCCGGGAAACCAGCCTCAGCGCATTTCCTGCCGTAAGATACTACGCCGGTTTGGAAGAAATAAGTCTTGAAAGACTTGTCGTTCCACTGTGGAGGATAGAAATTATGTTAATGGATGTAGTTTGAAGTAGAGCAGACATACGATTTTATATTGTTGTAGTGTAGGTAGGCGCATATTGTCACTATCCGATATGTGGGTAGCGTACGAGGCAATCTGTAGCCCACAATTAAACGTGTAACATGTGTTCCGTGGTTCCATTATTCAATATCCCTAAAATACAGGATAATTGTATATCGGGTTTGAACACTTTTCTTCTTCATATGAGGCAATGGTGCAATTAGCACACTCTGCCAGTGTTCAGTTTTCTTCGTAATAAACAATTTCGAAGTCCAAAAAAACGTATCCTGTCAATGTTTAGACACGTCTCAGTAAGTCAGGAGGCGCTCAGCAAAGTGATAGTGGGGTTACTGGACAGAACATGACTCCTTGGGAGCACGCGGAAAACGCAGTCCTATGCTTTTACTTGATTATCACCAACATTGCAGACTTAAAGTTAATTAAGCCATAAAATTTAATTAGCGCTCCCCCAGCGCCTGAGCGCTCAAAGCTCGTTTATTCAACACTAGTTAGGTACACCACACTAGTTTTGGAGAGTGCACCCTGCATTCTCACAGCCGCTGGGCACTCGACGTCACCCCTCTCTCACAGAGACCTATAGAGAGCATTTCCTACTTTATCGCATTTTCCCAATGTACGTAGGTACGTATTTCGGTAGCGAGTGAGATTAGAGCTCATTCCCAACCTATCCTATCCCTCCCAATTTTTCCAACTCTTACTCCCAATCCATTCCTTAATCTGCATTTGTCATTCTGGACTGATATTGGGCTGTATCGCGGGTGTCCATGGGCAACAGTATCCATTTACCATCAGGTGGACTGTATGCTCAAATTATTATTATTATTACAATACTTACAATAGGCTGCATGAGGGGTCCCCCACTGTCCCCCTGGCACGCGTCTTTGCCCCCCTCCTTGAACCCGGCGCAGAGCACGCGGTCGTCGATCACCTGCGCCTTGTACGCGGAGTACGCTTGCGCGCAGAACTCCTTGCTGACTACGGGCAGTTGCAGTGCTTGCAGACGGGAGGCTTTTGGACCACCTGTGGGGAAGGTGATAATTTAATCAGATTCCAATCAGTCAGAATTAAAACTGTAAATAAAAATAAAATACCTACATAGCCGCTCTACAGTTATACCATGCCATCAGCCTATGTCTCTTCGCTGCTGGATATAGGCCTCTCTCAAGGCTCGCCACCACACAAGGTCATCGGCTATTCTCATCCAACCACCTGCCCCATGCTAACTCGTCTATGTCTACTTCGTCTACTCGTCTACTGCATCGACAATCGGTCCTGCGGCAAATACCATATGACGTGCCAGTTGCCACTTCAACATACCAATTCTATGAGATATGTATGTAGCTATGTGTGTGTGTGTGTGTGTGTCTAAAAACGAATAAGAGTTTTGGCGTGTGTGCGTTCTTTGCTGAATTAGTACTTGAAGACCACGCGAGCGAAGTCGCTGCAACAGCTAGGTTGACTGAACTGGTGAGAATTTTTCGTTCCATTAGTTCAATCGTTCTACTGAGCCCTTCGGACATAGTTAGTAGTTCTTGGTCTTCCTAAGAATAAAGTAACGAAAACTGAAGGTTAGAAAGGAAGAGTTGGAGGATCAGAACAGTGGACGTAAAATTATAAGAAAATAAAGATGAAGTGAATTGGCCCAGGAATAGTCTTAGTTAATTAGGCTACTGGAGTTGAAAGAAGAGATGACTTACGGAACTCGGTGTCACCCCATCCAGCGATGATGGGGGTGTAGTTCTCGAACGTGTTGCTCCTGAGCTCAGTGGCTTGCGGCAGGCAGATCGGCCTGATCAAGTCTGAAACATAATGTAGTGAAGAATATGAAATAAATATATAAATGTGTCACCATGTGGACTCGTCAGCGCCGCAGCATTGAATATACGAACAAACAGATACCACTTTTTCATTTGTTTCGTTTTTTCTTCACTCTTATACACACAAACATACATACATTTATATACACACACTTACCTTGAGTCTTACGCGATAATTCATTATATAAGTAAACGAATCGCCGACAATAATTATGCATTGTATACATAGTAAAAAACGGTTTTTGTAATAAGCTTAATTTAGAGTTCCTGTTTCTATGTGGATTTTTGTTTATAAATAAAATGAAATAATGTTGACTGTACTGCTCTGTTCTGCTTAAAATGCAGTAATAGGAAAAAGGCGGCCACATAAGACTACACAGTAAATTGTGCTGCATTTCCCACTTTAACCAATCCCCTAATGTACATACGTGTTTTGGTAAAGAGTCAGCCATCGGCTGACCTTCCGAGAACACATAAAAATTCTCCGAAACTGAGATGGCCTTTGTACTCGGTTGTTTCAATTCTCTCATAGGCGGGAGAAGTAAAATGTTGCTTAGAAATAAACTGACATTGTACAAAACCTGCGTACCTCCCATAATGACCTTCGCTAGCGTTGTCTACCATATGCACACTGGACGAGCGATTGATTGCCGCCGCTTGTCAAGAACTAGCTTCATTGATTTATTAGCAAGTCTCAATGAGGTGTTAAAAATATAGACAGATGTCGTTGTGAACGACGACGGGACAGTTGCATCGCGGAGGCATCGCGGAGACGTCCGGCTAAACAACATACGCAAAACTTCCTACCGAGAAGTTACATAAATTACCGCTAATATAATTAAAATATAATTTCCCGCAACGCTATAGTCAATCTTCCATTTTATTACGCCAAATTCCTTATTGTGCGTGTATTAGTGTCTTTAAGTGCCAACACAGGAGAACCAAGGGCCGGCGCCGGCAGAAGACTTCGGTGCACCAGACAGCGTTCAGGTCAGTGAAGCTTTATTTAGTCCACTTAAAATTCTACCCTCCACACACAAAGCCCCTTCCAACATTAAAATACTCAAAACCCTCCAAAATAGATTAATTCGTAAGGCCGTGGCTGCCCCATGATACTCTCGCAATGTTGACCTCCACAAGGACTTGGAACTTCCCTCCATCGTCAAATACGTGAAAGACTCCGCCCGACGCTACTACGACAGTGTTCCTCACCATCCCAACCCCCTAATAGTTGCCAGCCTAAACTATGTCCCCGATAAGAATGCCCCTTCGCGTTACCGTCGTCCTCGTCGTCCTCGGCGCGTCCTAGACGACCCCGATGACGCAATTACCGCTGCCGATTCGGTTCTTGCTCTACACTCACACACTACACATGTACTGCGTCCCCGCTGCGGATACGAGGACATCCCCCTCGCTACACCCTCAATAATACTTTTACTAAGTATCGGCACGTGCCTGGGCGCCTCTCACCGACTCGCGATCCCTCGGTGTCCTCCTAAAGCAACGCCATAAGCCGAGATCTTTTTTTTTTTTTTTATGGACGAAGGTGGTAGACGAGCATACAGTCCACCTGATGGTAAGTGGATACTGTAGCCCATAGACATCCGTGATACATGCCAACATTAGTCCAAAATGACAAACGTCGGCACGCCCCCGGATGCGCTGCCTACCTTTGGATATAGAAATGCATTTGGAGAAAGGGTTGGGGAAATGGGGAGGGATAGGATGGGAATGGACTCTGGCACATCTCACTCACTACCGAAACACGTACGTACATTAAGGAAATAAGATAAAGTGGGAAATGCAGTACATTTCAAGGTAGTCTTCTGTGAGAGAGGGGTAACGTGGCCAGTCGAGTGCGTCCAGCGGCTGTTGGATTGCAGCGTGCACTCTCCCCCTCATTACTTTCGGTTTACCGGGGAGCCCTTAGACTCATAGCTAACATTTTTTAGCTCCTGGCTGTGCGCGTTCTGCCCTCGCCGTAAACCATACATGTCCGGTGGACTCTTGAAAGGCCATCAAAGCCACAAGAATTTAGCCATACCGAAAAAAATAAGATTTTGGCGAAAATTTACGATAACTTACCCGTGAACTGCACCTCTGTTTCCAGAACCAGTATGGCGATGTCGTTGATGTAGGACTTAGAGTTGTATTCCTGGTGCTTGATTTGAGTCTTGATGGGTACGTCTATGGGCGTCGCGCCATCGTCATCCCTCTCCAAGTCCAGCTCTCCGAGACGGACTAGGTATCTGGAATAATAGAAAATAATATATTGATAATAACATTATTGTTTGTAATTTTTTTTAGCCGTGTGCTGTCGACCAATTTTAGAATACCATCCATCTCTTTCCGCGGGTGTCATCAAAGGCGACTAAAAGATAACAAATTGGCTATCACAAGCGCTGGGTAACTAAACTCCACTACAAGCGTGGAGTCGGAATTACGCTTGGCCACCGTGACGTTTTAAGGTCATACATCCTTCATACACCGTGTCCAGCAATGGACGATAAAAGCGCTGGTTACTGTATACAGATAATATATGTAATAATAACGCCACACTCCGCGGCCCGCACTAGGGTTCCCTGTGTCGTCGGTCCAAAGACCAACGACCCAGACTAGAACAAATATTTGTTTTTAAACATATTTGTTGTAAATAGTAAATCTACGGTAATCTGGTCAATTAGGTTCGGTGCAAATTGTTGAATCTTAGTTAAGCGGCCTCTAGACCTGCCAAAAAATTGTACAATAACGTCTTTGTACAATGTTATTAAATCGCGCATTGCACTCAAACGAGTTTCAGTACGTTCCCTAAACGATCAAAAACATGCAATCCATAAGGTTGCAGAATATAATTGATCGTTTAGGAGGCCTCTTACACACACAACCTAATATCAGGACTAGCTGAACAGGTATATATATAATGAGTCAGTTGTCAATAAATACGAGACCATTAATATATCACACATCCGTAATTACAGGAATATCCGTATGTTTTCATAACAAAAACATTATACAGAGAAAATTGTTGTGTACGCTTGTTTCCTATTCAGGGGAATAACTATTTTTCCTAGATATAATTATAATCTATACTATAATTATAGTATAACAGCGGACACATTTGTATTCAGTAAAAATGAATATGAGTAAAATGATAATCCGAAGATGCTATGTCTGGACTGTATGGAGGATGCATTAAAACTTCCCAGCCAAGGCCCATCAATTTTTGTCTAGTCATCAAAGATGTATGCGATCGAGCAGTCATGATAGAAAACTAAACCTTTTGTATTCATTAATTCAGGGCGTTTATCTTCAAGCGCTTGTTTCAATTTTACTAATTGCTGACGTAATGCACAATGCCTTTCCAGTTCCACCATACACATAACATGACTTTGTTCGGAGTGAGGCCTGGCTTTGGGACTATTTGTGATTAATCACCGCGCTTAGACCTAATTGTTTTCGAACATTTTTATGATCCACTTCTCATCGCCTGTTAAAAATCTCTTCAAAAATGGATCGATTTCATTTCGTTTTACCAACATCTCGCATATGGAAATTTTATTCATCAAGTTTCTGTCATTTAAATCATGCGGCACCCATACATCTAGCTTTTTACAAAATTCTGTTTATTTAAGTGATCTAAAACTGTCGAGCGGTGAATGCTAAGCTCTTCCGCAATTTGATGACTGGTTATGTGTCGATCTGCTTCAATTTTTTCAATTTTTGAATGATAACATCAACATTTACCTTAATAGTACGACAACAACGAGGAACATTATTCACATCAAAACTACCAGACCTGAATCGACTGAACCATTCTTTTGCAGTAGTCATAGATAAAGCATTTTCTCCGTAAACACCACAAATCTCTTTTAGAGCACTGGAAGCATTAATACCCTTGTCGAAAAAAAAATCTCGTTATTAACTTCCATTTTAAAAATGTTAAAAAATGTGAAAAGATAAAACTTTTAACTTTAATTTCAATTTGCTGCCATTACAAAAAAGTCAGCTGTCAAAGGGTATATCACTTTCCCGCCAGTGATCAGTGTTGCCAGAAATATAGCACGCTAAAGTCATACCTTCAAAAAGGCCGCCAACTTTTCCGACTACCTATTTTAATATGATAATTTATTGATTATCTCTTAGACGCCTTTTACAATACCCACGGGAAGAGATGGGTGGTGCTATTCTAAATTGGGCCGATAGCCCACGGCACCACCTCATAAAGAGTGGACTCCCCAACCCGCTTGTCCAAAATGCACAACATAATTTACATGCGAAGGCCCATGTCCAGAAGTGGATACCTAATAGACTCGTATCAATTACAAAAAAAATACAATTTATTGGTAGAGTTTCACCCGGCCTATTGGGGTCCTATTTGGGATATTCGAATTCAGGAAAAAAATCACTAGTTTTCGACTAAACAACCAGCTGAATTCAAACTTCCAATCAGTTTAGATTTTTACCAGTTGAAATTTAATTTTCGCACAAATATAATTCTGGTCTATATCTCTCGGTTAGGTTCTACCATAGGAATAGATTTTTTATATAGAACTAGCGACACGCCCTCGCTTCGCTTCGGTTTACAAGTTATGTTTTTTTTTTTCAAAATTTAAAAATAAATATAGCCTATATTAGACTCGGATAACGTAGCTTCCTATTTGTGAAAGAATATTTGAAATCGGTTCAGTAGTTCCAGAGATTACTCCCAACATACCCACAAACACACAATTTTACCTCTTTATATATTAGTATAGATGTAGATATAGATAAATGGCAGACGAGCGGGCGAGCCACATGATCGTAAGTGGTCGCCGCCGCCCAGGGAGACCCGCAACTCCAGGGGGCTTGCCGACCTTGCAGAATCCTGTTCACAGTTCTCTTGAAGAGCCCCATATCGTAGCGTAACGGAAATACTTCGCGGTATTTTTGCGGTACATAAGCGGTATAATACAAGTGGTATAATACTCGTACATTATTATTTATTCTTACGGTTCCACCGAGTAATGAGGTTGTAGAGAAAAACTTAAAAACTTTACATGTTTGTAACTTCTATAATAAACTTATATTTAGCACGAACGGTTTTATATATTTTAAATTAGTAGGTATCAAGGTTATACGTTATTTGGGCAACACGTTCTGATAGATTCAATTTCACTTGAAATTGTTTCAGAAATCCAACTAACTGCAGCCGGTTAATAACAGAAACATGTCATTTATACACATTTGCCGTGACGTAATTAAATACAGTAATATAAACAAATTAAAATGATCCACCTATCCACCTGTCCAACCGGTTTTCGCGATAATCGTACGAGTACATGCCGACCCACTGGCAGATATAATAACAGTTTACAGACTGGTTTGTTATTCAACAATATTAATAAAATATATTTCTCGATTATTGAAATGTTAGGAATACTCTTGAAATAAACCATATACTTCATTAAGATTTACAAGACTGCTAACGTTAATTTTGACTGTAATCATCCCGGGTGAATAGCGTTACACAACAATGAAAACCACATCAAAATCCGCTCAGTAGTTTACGAGTTTAATTCGAACATACAGACGGCATGTCTGCATACAGACGGTTTCAGTGATTTAGTTTTATAGGAATGTAGGCGGACGAGCAAGCGGCCCACATGATGGTAAGTGGTTACTAAAATGCAATGGGTTGTAAAATGCAAAATGAACCTTGCAAAATCTTATTCACAGCTTTCTTGAAGAACATCATATCGTAGCATAATGGAAAGACCTCTTGAGGCAGTTCGTTCCACAGCCTATGGGTTCGCGGTACACTTGTGTGACGGGAGGTTCAATTGTAGTAACCCGAGGATTTTTTTTATGGACGAAAGCGGCAGACGAGCATACAGTCCAGCTGATGGTAAGTGGATACTGTGGATGGCCCATAAATATAGACGTCGGAATTATTTTAAATAATTCTTGAGAGCATAATGTATATTGTGTTTGTATTATAGTGGTAATCCTGCAGTGACCTTCGTCCGATCATGAAACTATTCTAGTATCTATCCGCCTGTTAATTTTATAGTCGGCCCATTCTTCTACGGTTCATTGTGTGAATATTAACATTGACATGAGTAATACATTATCTGCGCACAGGTCGATATTGTCGATATGGATTTTTTTTTATAGAAAAAAGGCAGCAGGCGAGCATACAGTCCACCTGATGGTAAATGAATACTGTGGCCCATAAACATAGACGTCGGAATTATTTTAAATAATTCTTCAGAGCCCATAGACATCCGCGATACATGCCAACATCAGTCCAGAATGACAAACGTTGGCACGCCCCCGGATGAGCTGCCTACCTTTGCAGATATAGGAATGGATTTGGAGAAAGGTTTGGGGCTTGGGAAAATGGGAAGGGATTGGATGGGAATGGGCTCTGGCACATCTCACTCACTACCGAAACACGTACGTACATTGGGGAAAGACGATAAATTAGGAAATGTAGCACATTTCAAGGTAGTCTTCTGCGAGAGAGGGGTAACGTGGCCAGTTTAGTGTGCCCAGCGGCTGTGGGAATGCAGCATACAATCTCCCCCTACCTTTGTTGACTTAGGTTAAGATTTTCTAACTTAGAATTTCGTTGTTTCAAGATTTTGTCTGAACGGTACTATGAAAGAGATCGAACTTTATAGTAGGTAGATACAGTTACAATGGGGCTGACATACACAAACACATGGACATACACATAGTGTAAAAGCCCCCAAATAAGATAAATGGAGAGAAAAAAAAAAATTGTCGAGCTACCTATCCTTTATTGGGCAGAATTATACAAACATTGACATACCATACCATCAGCCTATATCTCTCTACTGCTGGATATAGGCCTCTCCAACATTGACATTGACAAACATTGACATCGTAATATAAAATAATTCAATGATATAACGTCACAGACGTACTCGTATGTATCGAGAGTCGAGCATTACAGTATTTTAACCTGTGTTCACTGATATATATCACGATATACATATATTAATTGATATGTATATTGATATATATCAATTGATATTTATCGTCAAACCTAGAATTTTGGCAGATCCCGCGCTTTCAAATTGTTATACTGACATAAATAAAAAAATATGATCACTGATCACTGCCCACTGCCAATGATCCAGCACTAAAGATTATAATTATAACTTAGTTGAATGTTGATTGAGACTGATTTTATTAAACTTAAAGATTAAAATTTTTTGTTACTCCAATTTTACTCTTATTTTTTGTTTTATTTTATAATAAACAAGTCTATTAATCAAACTGAAAGTTTCATTTAACAATTTTAACACATTAAAATCACTTACAGAATGAAATTCGCATCTTCTTTATACCTATATTTTATAATATCGGATATTTTGATATATATTATAAATATGGGATTTTTACGAACCCTGATTATAAACACGGTCAAATTAATTAAAGAATAAAGATTAAGATTAAAGAATAGTGGCTCAACGATTATTTCTTGCGACCGTGCAATACTGCGTACTCCATGCGTACAAATTGCCATATAACCAAAAAAAATGCAATAAAAATAATAATATGTAGCCAATTTAAATTGATTAATTGATTTAGATTGTTTAAATTTCAAATTGGATCGATTGGAAGCCGATTTCCAAATCAGTTCCTCGATAACATCGAAATAGACAGTAATCATCTGATTGAAAATAATAGATGACTTACACATCCCGGCCGAAAGTAATACACATCGACTATGATCGGCTAGCTCGGTTTTGTAGAGCGTCGTCTCTGTCGTAACGGCACACGACAGAGACGACGCTCTACAAAACCAAAGCTAGCCGGTAGTCCCTTTCTAATATGTACTTTCGTTACTACTTTCGGCCGAGAAGTGTACTAAGATGACTTTAGTACTTAGATTACGGGAGGTGTGAAAGATACATATATTCCCAAAAACCAGTTAAATTTTGTTCAATGTTCAATTTCTTTTATGTTCAATGTTTTCAGTTAACTGACATGAAATTATGGGCATTTCTCAATTAAACGCATTATTTGTGCTTTGTGTGTACCAAATATTTACATAAATAACAAAATATAAAATATATAAATAAGACAGGTTTAAGAATAAAGAATTCATTGAGGAAGAATTTTTTTTGGTCGTCTTTTTTTGGGAATATTTGCGCAGTGGACCCCGAGACCAACACAAATAAATAGACAGACAGATGGATCACACTTTTTCCTTGTACGGGCACAGAGAAATTTGTAGGTACTGACATTAATGATACTTTATATAAATGGGTTAGGTTGGTGAATAACGGATGTACTCAGAAAATACGCGCAGTTCCCCAATTATATATGTTCTGCATGAAGTGTTTTTGTGGCAAAGTGTATTATTATTTGTAGTAGTAATTTATTTAGTAATATAAACTAGGGATGTTATGGATATGCAATTTCGGATCTGGATAAGGATACGGATATATCAATAATATTATACCGGTTTCAGATACGGTTACGGATATGAAATTATTTCGGATTATCCGTTAGTTTCGGATAGTTTCGGTTACGGATATTCGATTTTTAAGGAATAGTAAAATTAATATACAAAAATCGATAAATGATTTGACTTTATTTCTAGATTATCATTTGGTACTACGACCAGTTACATAAGTAATTATTATAGCTACTCATTTTTAAGTGTTATTTACTTAAAAATGCAAAAACAAAATTATAATAAACAAAAACAACATATTTTTTTTTTCTATTATATTAATCAATATCTGTATAGGAATTATTACCGCATATTAATCAGTCTTAATAAGAGTCATTGCGTATTAAAGAGTAAAAATTAAAATGGCAACTAAAAATTGGAATGTACAATTGTACATATTTCCTGTAATCTAAGAAGAACATAACAAAAAAAGCTTTCCTCTTGATAAATTTGTATAATTTGTAAGTAATGAAACCATTAAAAAATATTAAACTTAATTAAACTGAGTCGATTTCTTAAGGGGTCGTAAATTAACCCAGCAGCGCTGAAAAGCTGCTCACTCGGTATACTAGATCAGTACATATTAGTAGATCAGTACATCAGTAGATATGAGTACATAGTAAATTAGTAAAATACTGCCGACCTCTTAAATGATAACGTGGTAATGCTGCGTGCATTAATCTTTGAAATCCCACACCTTCCACAAAGTTAAAAGGCAAGTTTTGTAACGCAATCATCTCAGACACTAATTGATTAATTTCTTTTTGTTTAGTATTACTATCATCCCAGGAACCTCTATTTTTTAAACAATCTGTTTTTGACAACTGCTTTTTACACTCTTGTAAAGGTGTCAGCTGTTGGGATTGTTGGCTGTTGCGCTGTTGCGCGCGGCTAGTGTGTAGGTTCGGCCGGCAAACAAAAACCTGTCAACATATCAGATTTAGACTCCGCCCCTATACGAAATTATTCGAAACTTTTATATCGGATTCGGTTACGTTACGGATATTTTTTTTATTTCGGATATCCGATAGTTTCGGTTACGGTTACGGAGCTCCATAACATCCCTGATATAAACAGATTATCCTAGTACAGATGTCAGCACACATTGTCCTTATTCATAAGCTTATCTTCTTGTAAACTTGATGCTCTCTTGTAAGCTACATTATACGTGACAATTACCGTATAACTTGTATTAAAAAATTAACTTGTATTATTTTGGGAAGGTACTGGCTCCCAAAATAACAGATTTTTTCTAGTTCGGGAGTCAGGCTCACTATAAATTTGTATTAAGTATGTTTCATACAAATAATAATTAGAATTGAATTGAATTTCCTAAACAAAATCGCTATCACAAACGCTGCGGAATTCTAATAGAGTGAACTCGCCCACGTTGCAGCATTAAGCCGGCTACAATTAATTGTGCAATACACACATTGTGCAATAAAATGTTAGAAAATAATTAAAGACTCACAAATCGTTCTCGTGGTTGTGTAAGCAATGCGCAGCGGTGAGCACGTGGCGGGCGGAGATGAGCGAGCCGCCGCACAGCCAGCGCGGCCCCGGCGTCCGCCGACCCTGGTACCCGAGGAGCGCCATCCACGGGAAGTCGCCTGACCAACATAATTCAAACCTCCTATAGCGATGGAACAGCGTACAATAAATGCCCCGATTCGCAAGCTAGGGAAACCTGTATATCAGGAGCCTGTCCCATCCTTCACTATTGTGTAAAACCTTAATCTATATTAAATCTAATTTAAGGCACAAAATTATTACTATTTATTATTATTATTTTATTTTCGTTCCACAGCCTACGCGTAGGCTGCTCAAGAGGTCTTTCCATTAAGCTACGATATGGGGTTCTTCAAGAGAGCTGTGAATAGGATTTTGCAAGGTCGGCGGCGCGCCCGCATACCCCCTGGTGTTGCAGGTGTCCATGGGCGGCGGTAACACTTACCATCACGTGGGACCGCTTGCTCGTCCGCCCACTAATCTATAAAAAAAAATGTAATAAAGAGTCAAATTACAGATGTGTAAATAATTATCACTTCACTATTTAATTTAAGGTCGTGTCAGTTAAGTCTTGTTTACATTTTGTACAAATGGAATTTAAACGGAATATACATCTTTGAAGTATGTTAACAAGTTGTCTCAAATCAATTGAGATAAATATCATAACAAACTTAAACATCGAAATGACTTAAAAACTTTTAACTCGAGATGTTTACACACACAAATGTTTTATGTTTGCGAACAAATGTTTTAGAAATCAATTCCATTGAACTCGGTCATGAGTCAAGTTTAACACCAACTTACCAAGTGAAGCATTAACACCACCCACGACTCTTGAGAACGCAGCGCCACTAGTGCCGCACACTGGCGGGTCGGGGAACGCGCTGATGAAGTCTCCATCATTCGACCTGCCAGAGGCGGGAGATTCCGTGCTAGTGGTAGTTGTGGTAGTGGTTGTGGTCGGTGGGGCCGTCGGTGGTGTGTTGGGGATGTCAGGTCTGGGGCAGCAGACCTGGATAAGGGAATAAAATTCAAGATTACGTCATCGTTGAGAGCCGATTAATTCCCGTTAAAGCAAGATAACTTTCGTAATGAAGTACCTACATTGATTATAATAAGTTATACATACCTAATAATACCATGATTATAACATGATGTAACATGAATAACATGATTATAATAATACTACCTAATAATAATATACCTACATACATATAAGGTATGTATGTAGGTATACATATATAGGGTATTTCGTAGCAGCTGTAGGCGGTTTTTATTATGGACGAAGGCGGCAGACGAGCATACAGTCCACCTGATGGTAAGTGCATACTGTCGTCCATAGACATCCGCGATACATGCCGACATTAATCCAAAATGACAAACGTTGGCACGCCCCCGGATGCGCTGCCTACGTTTGGAGATATAGGAATGGATTTGAAGAAAGGGTTGGAAAAATGGGGAGAGATAGGATGGGAATGGGCTCTGGCACATCTCACTCACTACCGAAACACGTACGTACATTAGGTAAAACGTACGTACGTAAAACAAAAATTCAAACAATAGAGCTAATTACCGTGGTAACTAATTGAAAACAAATTTGATGTCAGTAGAGACAACAGAAATAATTTTATGTACAATCGATGTTCCCACTAGTGGTCAGTGGGGGAGTGGGACAGTGGGGACAACGCGGCGGTAGCAAACTGTATTTGTGACTCATTTAATTTATCGTTATTATTTTATAAACATACGTAATAACTAATATCTCTATACATCTATCTATACATATACCTAATAAAACTGTAGAACCAGCGTGTCTGTACATTGAATATATTTACCAAAAACTGATTGGGGGCGATGAAGGAAGAGTATCAGAATACAAAAGGACTATTTTGAAAATTTTTGTCTGTCTGTCTGTCTGTTCTAACACGCTAATCACCAAAACTACTGAACGGATTTTCATTGCTTCAGGATTCAGGAGTTTTTACATGTTAATTAAACTTAGCTCGGCGCTTCGAATAGGCTTCGTTTCATCGAAATCGGCTGACGGGAAGAAAAGATATCCCAATTTGGAGTTTAAAAACTAAAATACCACGCGTACGAAGTCGCGGCCACAGCTAGTATTGAAATAAACGAATTACTGATGTAAAGCTGAATAACGCAACATAATAATAATTGCATATAAACATGAATAAAAAAAAAAAAAAAAGGTTGCGGGCACCCGCTGGATGCAGGTCGCTGCTGATAGGTCTAAATGGCGGACAATGGGGGAGGCCTATGTCCAGCAGTGGACGTCCAAGGGCTGAGAGGAAGGAAGGAAGGAAACATGAATATTATTATTAAATGTTATATTGTTATTATAGTTTATTTTATTAGATTAACTATCAAAATTATATTCTTAGACCGACTTGAGTGGTTATATATTATGATGTTAATAATATGTTAATTACTCATGAAATCTGAAATGTATTATATACTTCAGAAATAAGTTATTATACAATTTATAACGTTATCTAAACTTATTGCCTTAGATTAAGACGTTTAATCTTAAAATTCATACGGTAAAAAACAAAAATCATACCGTAGATCATGTTCAGTGATGATCATACTAGAACATGCTCAGTGATAATCATACCAGAACATGCTCAGTGATAATCATAGTAGAACATGCTCAGTGATAATCATAGTAGAACATGCTCAGTGATAATCATACCAGAATTAATTAGAACATGTTCAGTGATGATTATACTAGAACATGTTCAGTGATGATCATACTAGAACATGTTCAGTGATGATCATACTAGAAACCAGTCAATTTACCTTAGGCGTGTTGCTTCCTTCAAAGCCGCAGTGCGCTTTCCTCAATATCTGTGTGACAGAAGGATTATTCTTCGCTGACTGCAGCATCTTGAAATACGGCTGGCAGTTGAATATCGTGAGGCAGCTGCCAATTTCACCGTCCACCGTTTGACAGGTTTCAGCTGGAAAATCAATAAATACAGTTGGAAATGATATAAACATTTGAAAGATAAGATTGAATGGATATTTCGGTGGGTCTGAAAACTGTACTGAAACATTAATTAGTGGTAAAGTAATTCGTTGCCACGGGTCCACGGATTGCCACGGATAATCCGTGCCACAAAATATATATGTGCACGCGCCGCTCGGTTGTCATAGCAACGGACAATTAAAATATATTTTTTTGGACCCTTGGACATATGTGAAAGCTATAGCTACGCCTGTGCTTGGAATATTGGGTCTTTGGCCATTGAATGAAAAATACTGGGATCTAATTCTTTATACAATATTACATATTTACATTTCTAAGTCTATAATACCTAGTGAAAGGATCTAGGTAATTTAAATTTAAGTATACAGAGGTGCTACCCCGCAATATAATTTATTCCAAATAAAATGAATAGTTATAGATTTTGAGTAGGTATTTATAGGAGTAGGAAAATCCATCACAGGACCCAGATAATTAATACGTGCAGGGTTACATGTCGTTGACCGCGAGCCGAGGTTACCACAAGGTTTTATTGGCTAGTTATTCGTACGTGAATAATTCACACCAAATTGACACAAATACGTAGGTGTTGTGTGTTTAAATGACTATTGACTTCGGTGAAATTTTTTTCAAAGACACGTTTTATACAAAATGGCTAGAATTTTGAAGTGATACTAGAATTCTCTGTTTTGTTATCCAGAGATACACAAAGGTCAGTGGCGGTCCTTCCATTTAAGCCCAAAAATCTGGCTACTTATCATATTTATTTATTTATAATTTATTAACAAAAGCCGACTTAATGCTAAAAGCATTTTCACCCAACCAACTTTAGGGATTTATATAGTGATGGGCTTTATACTTAACAAATCGTAAACTTATCAAACTAATAGGTAATTATATGTATTTACTATAGATTGTTTGGAATTGGCGCGAGCATCTTTGCATACCCGCATACATTCATTATTTGAAGCAACATTTTTTTTGTCCCCGCCATATTGAAGGCGGTTTGAGAATTTGATATTTTGAGTAGTAACACGCGCTCGGCGGCGAGCAGAGTTAAATTGAGTTAAATTCACACCGCGGTCTCGGACAGTTGATTATTGATATTCGCGCCTATTAATAGGTCTTGTTCGCGATATCCTTGTGCCACGCGAGTGTTTTGGTTGGAATTGTTTGGGTGTGATTGTGCTTGTGGTTTGGAGTCATTTCTCGAGGTGATTTGCTGCCGGGTGTGAGTTGCCGAACGATAGCGGCCACCGGCTCACCACAGGACGAGACTTGGATTACTACACAAGTATTTATTGGGAATTTATGTATTTATTTATTCAATCACACTAAGATAGGTCACGTCTAGTAGGGACTAGCGTAGGAACACTTTCCAGATTTGTGCGTGGGCAAACCCACCTGGGGTAAGTGAGGCCTGTATATCCTATTATTGTGCTTACCCACCATTGTGGTGGTTATTGAGTAAGTTTATTACATTTGGGCCCGAGTGCACATTCCTCGGGCTGCTTTCGCGTAACGCGAGGCAGGTGCGCGCCTAGTGTGCGCATCGTAAACATCTGGTAGCAGAGCGTGGTTGATACCGCTATCAACCATTGTTTTGTCATTATTCATCAACTTGATAATTGTAACTTCCCGTGTTAAGGGCCTTGCGTATATCGGGTCCACGCTCCTGCTACATCGTAAACATCTGGTAGCAGAGCGTGGTTTGATACCGTTACATGATATTGATGATATTGATAATACCATTAGGTAGTTAATATTGATGACCTTTTGTCTTATTTGTATATTGGTAATTTGGCTTAAATATTTGGTTTTTGATTTTTATTTTACGTTCACGGTTTGAAGGCTAGGCTCTACGTATAATTTGTATTCTGAAGATATTTTGAATCCACGCGTGCGACGTTTAGTAGCTGGCGAGTTACCCACACGCGTTAATAATTTTTTTTGGAAATAACGCTTCACGTTTTTTTTTGATAGCTGGACATTGTGGTTTTATTGAGTCCACGCTCGTGTACACTTTTGGTAGCGTTTATTTTAATTTGATAATTTAATTTGTTTTTTTTTTGTTGTTTTGTCAGGTAGTCTTAATTAATTTTTTGGACGGTTATACCTTCTTGAAGACACATACGCACCCCTTTTGTTTTTTATTGTGCCTCCACTGCATTTTTTGTTTTTTTTATTTTGTTATATTTTTGTTATTGTTGTTTTTTTTTTTACTTTTAAATTTGTTTTTTATTTTTGGTTTTTGTTTTGTATTGCGTGCGTCCTGAGGTGTAGACATGTCTGTCAAGGTGACCTTTTCCACACATCAGTCCGCAATGACTGCGCAGCTGAGATGGTTTTCTTCTGCGGTTGCAATGGTCAACCGCCCGGACCGGAAGCAAGCCTTACTCGCCCGAGCGAGTGAAATGCCGGCCCGTTTGGTGGCGTTAGATAGGAGTTTTGCTGAAGGCTTGACGTTTGTGGCGAATTTGGAAACGCCTGTACCGGACGAGCAGAAGCAGCGATATGAAGCGGACTTTGGCCAAATATACGAGTTTGTGGACGCAATTAACGAGGCGGTCTCCCACATCTCAGCTCCCTCTGGTGGGGATTCACTTGTTGCACCCCACGCCTTGTTGGGTCGTCTCCCCACGCTCAACCTTCCCACCTTTGACGGTGATTTGGACCAGTGGTTGAGCTACTATGGGATGTTCAACAGTTTGGTGGACTCCCATACCGACCTGTCAGCTGCTCAAAAAATGGCGTACCTGTTGGCCTCCTTACAGGGAGAGGCTCTAGGCCTGGTACAGCACCTGAAGGTCGATGACGGCACCTACTCGACAGCCATGGACTTGTTAAAGCGCCGTTACCACAACGTGCGCCTTTTGGCTGACACCCATGTGGGGCAAATTTTGAATCTGCCTAAGGTTGCCCGTGCGTCAGCCTTACGGACTGACATTGTAAACCCGGTTTTGGTGGCGGTTAACGCCTTAAGGCAATTGGATTTACCTGTGGACCAGTGGTCCTTTTTGCTGCTCCATATTGTGTTGGCGAAACTGCCTTTGGAGATGCGGCTGCGCTTTGAGCGACAATATGGTGGGGACAGCTCCACTCACTTGCCTTCCTATGAGGAACTCGAAAGGTTCCTCGAAGACGAGTGTCGCAGGGTGGATACCGTGGAGGGTTCCACTCTCTTGATGCCGCAGACTAGCGTTCGCCGAGAGCGACCACTGGCCCGACCGCAGGGTCCGCCGGTGAATAAGCAGTCACGGCCGAGATATGGGGTCTCCCAAGAGGAGTCCATGGCTTGCAGATTCTGCAAGCGCTCCGGCCACCGGATGACTGCTTGTCACAAATTTGTGGCTTTGCGCGTAGCAGCGCGTCGACACATCGCCAAGGAGAGGCGATTGTGTTATCATTGTCTGGAGGGTCACTTCCAGCGAGAGTGTCCTCAGCCTCGTCCATGTGGACAATGTGGTGGTGCTCACCACGTCATTTTGTGTGCGAACCGCAACCAGGAGGGTGCTGGTGTTCGTGATGCTGAGCGACATTTGGCTGCTCGCGCTGGTGGTGACAGTCCTGCCAGGTCCAGCGCCCAGGATCGAGCCCTTACGGGCAGGGGTAGGCGTTCGCCACCCCCTAGAGGCGCTGTTGGGTTTGCGGAGTACGCACCAGTCTACCGCAACCGGAGATTCTCCCCCCCGCTGTTGTAGCGACCGAGGTTGGAGCGGCGTTTAGCCCGCCTGGGAGGGCAGGCTGCAGCCCCCCTCTCATCCGCACATGTTGTGCAGGGTCGTCGCGGTGAGGGCAGGGTAGACAGTTATCGTCCCCTGCCGCACTCGTGGAGGGAGCCCTCACTCCGTAACTTCTCCCGTTAGGGACTTGCAGCTCACCACGCTGAGAACCCAGAGACCATCCTTTTGCCTACGGTCTCTGTGCGGGTATGGGACCCGAAGGGCAACTCGATTGTTGTTCGTGCCCTTTTGGACTCGGGTGCCCAGGGTTGTATAGTCTCAGCTTGGTTGGTGAGCCAATTGGACCTCTGTGTCGGTCCTTCTCCTTTCCCAGTCTACGGAGTAGGAAACGTTAAGGTGACCAATAGAGTTGGTCACACCTTTGTCGAATTTTCTCCAGTACCACTTGGAACCAGGAAAACCAAGATTCCGGTTATTGTGCTGGAGAATATATTGAGTCACCACCCGCGTATAAAGCTTCCTCCACCTGTCATAGCTTTGACAAAGGGTTTGGTTTTAGCTGACCCCATGTTTCATACTCCAGGTCCTGTTGACCTATTGTTGGGGAGTAATATTTTGGGACAGGTTTGTTCGGGGAATTGGAGAGCTTTGCAGCCTGGTGGTTTGGTAGTGGTCCCCACGATTTTTGGTTCGGCATTGTTGGGCCCTATCCTTCCGGTTTCGACCGTGTTTCTTGCTGAGGATGGGCTACGTGTGGGATCCACGCTTTCTGACGCCGTTCAGAAGTTTTGGGAAGTGGAGGAACCTCCCTCTATGCCTAGATTGTGTCCAGAGGACGAAGAGTGTGAAAGCTTCTACCAGAGCAACACAGGTCGCCTCGCCTCTGGTCAGCTTGTCACCCGTCTTCCCTTTTTGGCGAATAGGCCTCCGCTTGGCGAGTCTCGGCAGTTGGCTGAACGAAGATTGGTCTCCATGGAACGTCGCATGAAGCGGGATCCGGAGCTTCGCCGGAAATATATTGAGTTCATGCGAGAATATGAGGATTTGGGACACATGTCTGTGTCGAATATTGATTGGCGCTCAGTGGAGCATTACTTCCTTCCTCATCATGCCGTTTTGAAGACGCCAGGTGGCAAGATACGTGTAGTTTTGATGGGTCAGCGCCTACTACTTCTGGTGTATCTTTGAATCAGTGTCTCCATGCCGGACCTAAGCTACATCGAGACATTGGAGATATCCTCACTGGGTTTCGTCGTCATGCAATTGTGTTCGTCGCTGACATACGTCAGATGTTTAGACAGACGGTAATTCATCGCGATGACCGGCGATTCCAGCTGATTTTGTGGCGAGAGCATCCTGACGATCCCATGGTTGTCTATGAACTTCGTGTCAACACCTATGGTTTGCGTTCTAGTCCTTTCATTGCGATCCGCTCGCTCTTGGAGCTAGCTGAAAGAGAGCGGATAAGGTTTCCTCGCGCGGCTGCCATTTTGAAGGAGGATATTTATGTTGACGACTGCTGTAGTGGGGCAGCAACTGTAGAAGAGGCTCTCGTCTTGCGGGACGAATTGATTGACCTCATGAAAGCTGGTGGCTATGAATTGCGAAAGTGGCTGTCGAATTCACCTCGGCTCCTTGCCGATTTGCCGGAGGAGCACCAGCAGAATCCCCACATCTTCCAGAATGTAGACAATCCTGACATGTTGGCTGTCCTTGGTGTCCAGTATAGACCAGTCCAGGATGTCTTCACTTATCATGTGGACCTACAGTCCCCGAAGTCTTGGTCGAAGCGATCAGTGTTGTCCACTGTCGCTCGGACTTATGATCCGAATGGTTGGATCAGTCCAGTCATTTTTTGGGCGAAATGTTTTTTGCAGAAATTATGGGCTGCTGAATTGTCGTGGGATGAGCCTCTTCATGGAGAGTTATTATTGGAATGGCTAGAGTTTGTGTCATCCCTCCCAGCTCTTAATCGGGTTTCCTTGCCCAGACGTTTCCTTCCGTCTGGAAAATATCGAGCTAGCCTTCATGGCTTTTGTGATGCTTCCGAGCGAGGATATGCAGCGGTTGTTTATCTACGCACAGTGGATGCTGCTGGACATGTTTTGATCTCGCCGGTTCTAGCAAAGAGCAAGGTTGCGCCTATTCGCTCGCGTATGACAATACCGAAGCTAGAATTGTCAGGCGCCACTCTCTTGACTCGTCTCTTGAATCATGTCGTCGCTACTCTAGGGCGTTCCGTAGAGTTAGCAGACGTATTTGCATGGACAGACAGTCAAATTGTGCTTTGTTGGTTGCGAGCTTCTGTTCACACCTTGGAGGTGTTTGTGGCGAACCGTGTTTCCCAGATCCAGGCGTCGCAAGCTAGATTGAATTGGCGACATGTCCCTGGCGATATAAACCCAGCTGATTGTGCATCACGTGGATGCTCAGCGCTAGAGATTATTGGACATCCGTTGTGGTGGGGTCCGGACTGGCTGAAGGGACCAGTGTCAATTTGGCCGGCCTCACGGATCACTCTAGTTCAGCCTGCGATAGGCTTTGTAAGTTTACCAGTGGCCGATGGTGCCGGGAGCGGCCAAGCAGCGGAATCATCATGTACAGCTGGCCATGATGTTTTGCTGGCCAGGTACAGCTCACTGGATAAACTTTTGAATGTGACAGCTTGGGTTAGACGTTGGCGTCACAATGTTAAAAACCCACAGAATAAATTGTTGTCAGCCTTCATCTCGTCTGAGGAACGACATGAAGCGCTATTGAGTTGGATTCGCGTAGTCCAGTCTGTTAGCTTCGCTTCAGAGTTAAAAACTATGAAGGAAGGTCCCGCTAAATTGAAAGGCGCTATTGTGCGATTGAATCCCTTTGTGGATCCTTCGGGTCTACTGCGCGTGGGAGGTCGGCTTAGACATGCCAATTTGCCTCATGGTGTCCGCCATCCTCTTCTCTTGCCGAAAGATGGACATTTGGTGCGGTTGCTGGCGATTGATCGACACATCAAGAACTCCCATGCAGGCTGTAACGCACTGTTGGCGATTTTGCAACGCGAATTTTGGATTTTGTCGGCTAGACGACTCGTCCGGGGAGTCATTTTTCGTTGCATGTCTTGTTACCGAACTAAAGCTTCTACCATGCAACCCCAGATGGGCGACTTGCCCGCGGACCGAGTCTCTGAGTCTAGACCCTTTGCCACAGTTGGTACGGATTTTGCTGGTCCTTTTTTGGTGAAGTCATCTCAGCTTCGTAATGCCAAATCCGTAAAGGCATATTTGTGTGTTTTTGTGTGCCTGTCTACTAAGGCCATACACTTGGAAGTTGTGTCTGCTCTCTCCACAGAAGCCTTCGTAGCGGCCCTCAGCCGATTTGTATCTCGTAGGGGACTTCCTACCTTGATTAGGTCCGACAACGGAACTAATTTTCATGGGGCCAATAACTACTTAAGGGATGTGTATGAGTTTCTTGAAGAGCAGAAAATGAATTTGGGTCGTGAGATGGCCCTCCGTGGGATAACCTGGCGCTTCGATCCGCCAGTTTGTCCGCACTGGGGTGGAATTTTTGAGGCCGTAGTTAAATCGGCAAAGACCCATTTGAGGCGCGTTATTGGTGAGACGATTCTCACATTTGAGGAACTCGCGACCGTGTTTGCGAAAGTTGAGGCCGTCCTCAACTCTCGACCGCTATGCCCACTTTCGTCGGATCCGAATGATTTGGAAGCCCTAACGCCGGGCCATTTTTTGATTGGTCAGCCACTCGTCGCTCTGCCAGAGTACCCTTGGACTGATGTGCCCAGTTCTCGTTTGTCGCGTTTTCAATTGCTCCAGCAGCTCACTCAGAGTTTCTGGAAACGCTGGCACCTTGAATATTTGCACACTCTGCAGCAGCGCGTCAAGTGGACGGAGAAAACGAATCCGCCGAAGGTTGGGGACCTCGTGTTGGTTAAAGATGCTAACCTACCGCCCTTGTGTTGGCGCCGGGGGCGCATTGTTAACCTTTTTCCGGGCTCTGATGGTGTTCCCAGGTTAGCCGAGGTCTTGGTGGGCGATTCTATTTTGAAGCGGGCCGTCGCGACATTATCCCGCTTACCCATTGATTAGCGACCCGAATACTTCGGCTCGGGACGGGGGATTGTTTGGAATTGGCGCGAGCATCTTTGCATACCCGCATACATTCATTATTTGAAGCAACATTTTTTTTGTCCCCGCCATATTGAAGGCGGTTTGAGAATTTGATATTTTGAGTAGTAACACGCGCTCGGCGGCGAGCAGAGTTAAATTGAGTTAAATTCACACCGCGGTCTCGGACAGTTGATTATTGATATTCGCGCCTATTAATAGGTCTTGTTCGCGATATCCTTGTGCCACGCGAGTGTTTTGGTTGGAATTGTTTGGGTGTGATTGTGCTTGTGGTTTGGAGTCATTTCTCGAGGTGATTTGCTGCCGGGTGTGAGTTGCCGAACGATAGCGGCCACCGGCTCACCACAGGACGAGACTTGGATTACTACACAAGTATTTATTGGGAATTTATGTATTTATTTATTCAATCACACTAAGATAGGTCACGTCTAGTAGGGACTAGCGTAGGAACACTTTCCAGATTTGTGCGTGGGCAAACCCACCTGGGGTAAGTGAGGCCTGTATATCCTATTATTGTGCTTACCCACCATTGTGGTGGTTATTGAGTAAGTTTATTACATTTGGGCCCGAGTGCACATTCCTCGGGCTGCTTTCGCGTAACGCGAGGCAGGTGCGCGCCTAGTGTGCGCATCGTAAACATAGATTCTATCGGTTCTGTTTATATCAAGATTGAGATTTATTGGGCGTCAAAAATATTGGGGGTAACACATTTATCTATATATTTAAACGGGTCTTAACACGAATGTTAACATTCGCTATCAGGTCTTAACATACGTGTTAAGACCCGTTTAAATAGATAAATAATTCCATAGAAGCCCAAAAGTCCGACTGACTACTAGTCGTGACTACTAGCTAAATAACAAGGATGCAAAAATCAAAGCAATCAATTTGTTTTAAACATTTTATACACACAAAAGAATTACCAAAAATCACCCAAGTCGTACCCTTCAAAGTGCACAAGTAGATACGAATTGTAAATCAAATAATAACACCGGATTAGTACAATACATGCGTGCCTGGTGATTATCCCTTAGATTAGCACGTCAATATGCATGCAAACTAAAATTGAAGTACATAATTATTACAACACCAAAGCGAGATCGTTTAGTGAAGAAAAAGCATATATACCTACTCTTACTCATTGAACCAAGAGTCGGTATATAAGTGGAAAGAGTATTTATTTACAAGACAAACAAAAAAGCAAATTATTAAAGATTATTAAATTATTGTTATGGGGTCTAAACGTGTTAAATGTTCAGTTTTCGTTAACTTTTATTTCTACTCGACGTTTCGGCACGGGTTACACTAGCCGTGGTCACTATATAAAGATATAAAATATATAATAAAACACGAAATGTTAAATTAAAAAAATCTTAATTAGTTAAGTTCATACCGACAATAAAATTCCTTTGTTCAGATAACGGTGCACAATTTAATATGATAAAAACATTATTAAGATTTATATTGAACAAAAAACAAAAATTGAATACTAATAAGTTAATAAAAAAACAATGTATATTCTATGAAAAGTGTACGGTGTGATATATGATACAATTGACCATTCAAGTCTCATACTGTCTACACATTTGACATATCGTGAGGCGAACTAACCTTGAACACACTGTATATACGAACAGACAGAATGTCACTTCACAAATAAGACATTGTTTTGATTTGATGATTAAAAATATAAACACTATACAGGTTGAGTCCGAATCCCGAAACTCGAAATTATGGATTCCATTCATAATTTCTGAATTCATAATTCATAATGTCTTTTTTTAGCGTTTACCAATTATTTTATACAAACAAAGGAAGATGGGTAAAAACGTCTCAAAAAAATCAACATGTACCCAATGATAGATACCAATGTAGGTACTTGAGATTAATACCTCAAAAAAACCTTTTATTTTATAGAACTTTTAATGTCAAAAATTATATGTTAATAAGTCCCATATTTATATCTTTGAGTCACCCGTATATCACCGTAACATAAGTTTGTTAAATTTAACCCATAATGTTAATTATCGTGACACATTCTCTTCTCTCCATACCGTCACATATATAGGCTTGCCATCTTTAATAAACATTCAAATTTCATTATTAATGTCATTATATTTCATAACATTTCCCAAATGAAAGTTGACATACGTGATCGATATACGAATGATATACTAAAATGCAAATGTACCTATTTATTTATAAAATGTGTGCTTCTTCATGCATGCCATATCATTTTTATATATATATTTTTATACTCAATTTTATAAAACTGCCTCTCTGCAGTATTACACAATATAATTTGTACTTTATAGTATAGTCTTAGGGTTTATTTTGCAGCTAATATGAGAGTGGACAGGTTTCTTTGGTTTACCTCGGATCTGATGTATTCAAAGACATATCCGCGTAATATGGACTAGAGTTCATATAAAAAACTTCAATGTCAATGACAGTGGACGTAAAAAGAGCGATGATTCAACGTTTACCTAACTGGAGGTTATTTTCTGACCTTCCAGTAATCAACATCGCAAAGGAAGAGTGGAACATCGTTTGAAGTTATTAGTTTCGGGCCCAGCAGCTGTTGGATTACAGCGTGCGCTCTCCCCATCAAGAATACGCCCAAAATACTTAACTTCCAAAGTGGTGACTCCTGTCTGAGCATATACCTAAGTAGTGACATGAAGAATGTGGACGAACACATTTGGATTTTGAACAGATGACAGGAGACAGCTTCCTCGTTTCCACCAGGGGTATAGAAATTAAACGTCAGTAGCAACAGAAGATTTGAAGAATGGCTGAGGTTACATGACATTGCAAAATCAGAGCAAACGTATGATATGGATACGGAACTTATTTTGATCAGTGGTCGATCTGTCAAGTGCGGCTTGATTCAATACGATACAACAATACAGAATTCAGCTACTATAAAAGAGAACAATTGATGATCAAGGGTCATATAGCTTTGATAGGATAATAATAATAATGTCTACATGATTTATTATTGTCTAAATCTTGAAACGGAAATAACTACGAGTATTTAATGCGTTTCGTTAAACCTGCATTCGTTAATGGAGCGCATAAATATTTGTTTTCACGATATGCATCAATCATGCGTTGAATTAAGAAAAAAACATTATAAACATCGTAATTACATTCTCCTGATAAGTAAAAAGATTATATTATATATGTGCAATGGCAAAAAGTAATACCTTTTAATCTAATTACATATTAAAAAACCCCAACAGAAATAAAAAGGTTAGAAACAACACAGTTTAATTAAAATAAGTAGGCTTTTAATTTAAGTTGGATTATAGGCAATATCCCAAATGTGTTAAATATCCCTTCTTAGTGCAGTTAGTGAAGTCCCAAAAATAAAAAAAGTGAGTTACAGAACAATCCTGCAGGGCCGAAGTTGAAATTATTTCTGGACTCCATTTTAGGCACGGGTGTTAGTTCCGGAAGTCTTGTAGTCGACGTCAGCTCTGGAGACAAGGTCGGAAACCCTCCATTAGTTTCTCCAAATACAGGCTTGTTAAATGGACCACTACCTGTTGATTGTCCACTTGGTACCAGTTCTGGAAGCTTGGTCGTCGAAGTCAATCCTGGAGGTAACGTCGGGAAACCAATTGATGCTTCTCCGTTGTTTTCATATCCGAAAACAGGCTTGTTAAATGGACTATCACCAGTTTGACCTCCAAAAGTAGGTTGATCATTTGGTCTAGTAGGAGTCAATTCAGGAAGTCTGGTAGTGGAAGTCAGATCGGGAGGTAATGTCGGAAATGCAACCGATGCGTCGTCTCCAAATGCTGGTTTGTTAAATGGTCCATTATCAGTTTTATCGCCAACGGTGAGTTGGTCTTGCGGTTCACTAGACGCTAAATCAGGGAGTTTAGTTGTCGAAATTAACCCTGGAGGTAAAGTAGGAAAGCCAACTGACGCACTGCCACTGTTTTCATCTCCAAAAACAGGTTTGTTAAAAGGTCTATTATCTGTCTTACCGTCAAAAATAAGTTCATCTTTTGGTCCAACAGGATTTATATTAGGAACTGCCGTAGTCGAAGTTAATTCCGGAGGTAAAGTTGGAAAACCAACGAACGCGCTACCACTGTTCTGATCTGCAGGAACAGATTTGTTAAATGGGCTTTTTTCTGTTTTATCTCCATTAGTAAGTTCATCTTTTGGTCCAACAGGATTTACATTAGGAACTGCCGTAGTCGAAGTTAATTCCGGAGGTTTACTTGGAAAACCAACGAACGCGCTACCACTGTTCTGATCTGCAGGAACAGGTTTGTTAAATGGGCTACTTTCTGTTTTTTCTCCATTAGTAAGTTCACCTTTTGGCTCATTACTATTATTTCCTATAAGTTGATCATCTGGTTCTTTATTCACATTGTTTCCGTTACTATAAGTTGGTTCGTTGGAAACTTTACTAGGATCAAAATTTACTTGGTCTTTTCCAATATTATTTAAATCTCCAAAATTGACTTGACCGTTTGGATCTCTGTTTACATTTCCAAAATTAAAATTGCCTTCCAAATTATTTTCTTGGGCAAAACTAGTTTGGTTTTCTGCACCATTAGGACCACCTGGAAATATAACTGGGGTTTTAGGTTTTTCTGTTACCTCTTGATAAATTTGTCCAGGATAATTATAATTCTGAGGAAATCTCGGATTTTCTCGAGCTGGTTGATTCACATTTATATTCGGGTATTGATTAGGAAATCCTCCATATGTCCAATACATTTGATTTCCATTTTGGGTATCATAGTTTTGATCTTGTGTGGGATAATTTTGTACTGGGAAGCTTCCTTGCTGTGAATAATAATTTTGTTGGGGTGAGTTTTGTTGATAGTACGCATTGGGATCATATGGACCGTACTGGTTTGTATTATATGGTTGATAATGGTTTTCGTATGGGTTATATGGTGTACTGCTTATCTTTGATTTATCATAGTGAGGTGTGAAGTGATGGTTTCTACTTTGTTCTCCAAAATGCAGTATCCCAGTGAGTCTTTGTGAAATTCTGTTCACATTAGGGATGATATTTTGCCCAACGCGTGGATCAAATCGACGTTCCTCGCGTTGTTGTGGGAAGAAACCTACGATTAGGAAAAAGTACATCTAAATTCAATGGTTACTCCTCAAACAAATATTAATTATTATTTGCACCGTTGCTGTGTTACAGCGTGAAGGAAGCAAATGTATTTTTCTAATTATTTATTATTGTTTGTTTTATAATATTATTTCAGTTATCCATTGTATAGTTATGTGTCAGGAACTATTATTATGAAAATGAATGGAAGTTTACCTTAATAATTATTATAAATAGGTACATCCTATGAACCAATATAAGTATATATATATAGGTATAAATATCTTATTAAGTTTTTCAATCACATGTGTAGAGCTTACGATATTCAAATATATTTTTATATTAATCATGAACTCAATAGCCTTGACCTCGAATGATGGGAACAATAGTAAATCAGATATAACTAATAAATCAAAATAAGTAGATAAATGCAAATATAAAATATATTTGTTCAAATATAAAAATATATTATTCCAGTATATCTCAATATATTATTTGCTTTCTATATATTGGTGATTTTTTCAATCTAGTCTGTCATTTAGTCGCGCAACGAGGTTATAAAGGCCTATCGGCTATCACATACTTATATTACCCATATATATTACTTATACTAATACCATGGAAACTGTAAGTTGTTTTTTTATTTGTTTATAAATGTAAGAGGTAAATTCAGAAACTATTGGACAGATTTGGAAAATTGTTTCACTTTTAGGAAGCTAAGCTATAATGAAGATGTCACAGAGCCGGCAGATTGTGTTAGGCCCGAGGGGTAGTTGACCGGGGGGGGGGGGGGGGGGACAGTCCCGTGTTAGATTTTAATTCTGCACAGTCGTCCATTGGGACTAGATAGATATCCCTAACAATAGGTACCGTACATTAGCTTATATTAGACAATGGCACTAAATAACAATGAGGCCGGGATATAATTTTAAGTAAGATAAGATACAAAGAAAGAAAATGCGTCTAGACATGGATTTTTTGAGCGACGAGGAAATCCTCATGTCCAGTGACGTCAGTAACATTATCCGCCGGCCCTGGATGTACATACGTGAGCGAAGTCGGGGTGGATTATTAGTGGGCAATATAGCGCAATGTGAGACACTTTCCAGAGAAATGGATCGACGACTTAAAAAACGTAACCGGTAGTGGCTGGATGAAAAGAGTGGAAAATCATGTGAAGCAGTGGAGAGACAAAGGTCGATGATGTGTTATGGTATGATTGCATGGTCAACTACACGACTATTAATAACAATATTCTTTTCTTTATTTGATTTCCTCCTTTCCTATCCTAACATAGCTAAAGACTCATCGAAGGATTTCCGTAGAAAGTTCGCGTCTCTTGTTTAAATATTTAACTAACTGTAGTCAATGACAGTATTCAATGTTTAAAGTTTCTTTGAAAGGAATTTATTCAGAGTATATGAACGTACTCAAATAGTTTTTATATTTTAACTAATATACATATATGGAAGTATTATCAATGAGTATTTTAAGGGTAAAAATTGTTTCAATAAACTTCATACAACAATCAATTATAAAGGAAAATATTTCGGTGACAATTATTTGAATTCAAACGAGTAGAAAACACGTACTAAATGAGCAATAAGTCATAATCAACATATCTAACAACCCATTTATGAATAGCGAAGTAAATAATTTTAATAATTTACTTAGAATGTCATCACGATGTCCTACCGAGGCTTTATCGTCATCAGAGAACCTGAATTAAACCCACTTTTAAACTTGCTACCATCGATTATCTGCACACTTAGTTTTTCAAGTTCTAATTCTAAGTTTTTTTTATTTTTTCTTAGTTTTTCTTACTTGTTCTTAGTTTTTCTGCATACATTTAGTTCTTCTCTATTCATTAATTATTCATTTAATTATTTCTCAACAAATATTAATTTTAAACTGGCCAATGTTATTATTTCAATCGTATATCGCGATTTCCTAAAATTACGGCTTGTACCTACAGTTTATACAAAAGCAAATTGCTGCTCATTTTAATAGAAACGATTGTGCCGTTTATAACTTTAAACATATTTTATTGTCATAATATAGAGTGGGATTTGGGGACTTTACCTTTAATATTTTTTTCACAAAACTGATTTAAATTACGCTATAATTTATTAGAGGTTAAGTTACTGATTTTATGAACCGGTTTAGATAATATAATTACTCAATAATTATTTTGTTGTCGTTACGTTTTCTCTAGTTATTGAAGATGCAACTATAAGTTTGTATGCAACTGTAAGTTTTGTATTATATATCAATTATTTTTATACATAAACCGAAGGATAATTTTTGCAAAGTAGTATTTCAAAATAGACTAATATACTTTTGTCTTTTTCACAAGAAAATATAAAATTAAATAATGTTCTTTTTTAATGTTTGTCCACGAAATAAAACAAATCTAGTTTAATTAATTCATATATTTTAATACACGACCTCGCGGCAGTTATTAGTGGATTTGTGATTTTAAACAGATAATTGGTTGTCAAGAAATGCAAATGGAAACAAAACAAAACTGCCACAACAACAACCGGTTGACGACAACAAACAACCCATTTGGAATTAGTTTTTCGTTTTACCAAAATAAAATTAAGCAATATACTAAAAATATGTATTTGAGATATTTTTTGTTATTAAATTTATTATTATATCAGTTATTATTAGTTATATTTATTACTGAGTATTCTTGTTTACTCATAATAAAGCTTATTAACCCACTAACCTCGTTACGACGTAGTAAATATTAATTTTTACATCTATGTTATTATTACTCCTTTCTTTATATGGCAATAGCGGAATTATTACGTTGTGCCAGTGTTAAATTAATTAATTAGCCAATAAAGTAATAATAATAAAGTAATATTAATCATAACAAATAATAAAGTAATAAATAAAGTAATTTTAAAATCAAAACAATTCAAAAAAACATGCACATAAACACTTTGAAGTTTAGTAAACTATTACTATTAAATCACAAAACCCACAATTTCAATAATAATCAAACAAAACCTCGACTTCACTTTTCGAGTTGCGGCCAAAAAGTCCTTATTACTACTTATTCTATATGATACACAGTTTAAAAAAGGGGTTGTTATGATTATATGAACCTACTTATAGGCTTATGTTTGAATTTGTAAAACTTGTTTTTTACCATTGTCTATGGTATAAAAGACTGTAAAACATTTTATGAGAAACATAGCGGGAACTCGAGAAGTGAAATTGAGTTTTTATTTGATTTAATAAAAATTGTGTATTGTGTTTTTCGTGTGCTTCCAAGGAATCCTCTTCTATCCTCAGTAAACTGAGCGACTCTTGATTTACTTCGACGGGATTTAACGGAATACGCTTTAGACTTTAAAATTGTTTATTACGAAGAAAACATGACACTGGCAGAATGTGCTAATTGCACCATTGACATATGAATAGAAAAAAAAACACTTCTTTTTTATAAAGAACAAGCTAGGCTGTGGTAAAGACGATGTCGTGAGTTTTGGAGAGGTTTATATCCCGCAACGGAGAGATCATTATATGGTATAGTATGGTAGGTCGCAGAAACAGTACCTACGTGTAACGATATATGTATCTTGCAGAAATATCTCGAATTGATACTGTCTGAAGTCTATACAGATTTCTAGTTTAGTTACATGTATTTTTCGAATATACAAACGATTACATTGTTCGGTAATTATTATTATATAAGAGATGATACGTTTTATAGAAGCGGATATTGCGATGTTTTATTGTTATTTAGACCTTATACGTTATTGTTATGTTTTATTGTTATCTAACACGTTACACGATATTAAGATATTATACACGATAATTTTAGATATTAAGTGCAATTTATAGAGTTTGTCTTCGAACGACTTTATTATTAGTATAATAAAAATATTAATTCTATCAGTAATTATATAATTTATTAACTTTTAGCAATGTTAAATTTAAAATCAATCGCTGATAACGAAAAATGCAAAAACTTACCACCAAACTGTCCGAAAGTTACATTATCACACATAAAAACACAAAGAAAAACATAAAAACAATTCGCCATTTTAACAAAAAAAAAAAAAACACGTCTGCAACACTTAAAATTTAATCTAACACTGTTTTTGTGAAAATTCCGGTTTTTGACTGCGGTTTTTTTCGAAGTGTCGAAAATCGCGTGCGTGCGCGCAGTCGGCAGGAGCGGTCAAGTATAACCAAACTGGCTAGTATATAAACACAAGTTTATATTCCTCGAGGTTATGTTATACGTCATTATATATGCTTATATATTCTTGTACGTGGTAAATCCGCATCTGTAGCCTCCAAAATTCTATTACTCAGCCAATTTATGATGAATTCTTCATGAAAAATGGGAATTAGATTATCCTTGATCTAACTGCTGGTAAAATCGCTACTGTCACATTAGAATACTGCGGATACACTGCTGACCTTTAGATAACCAACGTTGGATAAAGCATATACTCAATATTAAGGGTAATTAACCCGTCTGTTACTATATAAAATATTCCGAGCAAAATAACTTTTCAAACAAAAAATTGCATGAAAATCCGGCTATCCGTTCAATCTCATAGTAGAAAAATAAGGCGCAGTCTACATCGAAACGAAATACAACGTCATAGACAAACAAATTTAGTAAATCTAATAACAGTTGTCTTTGTTGTGTACAGAGTTAAGAATGTGTACCTACCAATACTTTTGGTTCTATAGCCAGTTTTAGAACAGCAATACCCCATATCCCTTCCCGCGGGTGTCGTAAAGGGCGACTGAGGGATAACAAAGCCGCTGCCACAAGTCCTGAGGGACTATACGACCTCTAAAATAGTGGACTCGCCAACCCGCTTACTCGTGCCGTTTTAAGGAGACCATATCCAGCAGTGGACGATAAAGGAGCTGGTCTCCAATTAATACGACCCTGATACACCTCTTTTGCATCTTCCGCATTCATAAGTTACCTATGCTTCTCAGGTTTACCTTATATTTTCAGACAAATTAAAATGGAAGTTGGTTGCGAATAAAATTAATCTATGATTTGATCCACCTAGTAAGTATATAATGAAAACGGGCACACGGTGTCGCTATTCGCGGCGACTACATAACACACGTCTACTCTTAGTTGCTACTACTATCAATTATGCGACTACTAAGCCCAAGCTTAGTCGGCCCAAGCCGGTCACTAAGTCGCTACTAAGTGATACCGTGTGAAGAAATTCAAACGAACTCATACATTCCCTTCGAGTCGTATCGCTTCGAGCGACACAATCCTCTTTACCACAAAAGCTTTAAAAAGTTTCTAATGAACCTGATTGGTCGAGAACCATTTAGATTAGCGTTGAACATTTGCATTACTTTTAAAAGTGTTTGCATTTATGGTAAGAATAGATTATTTTAAATTATCCCGGATCTTCTTATATCATCATTATACTATAAAGGTGATTATTTCTGAAAAAATCGATCTTAGAATCGATTCGAATTGGAGGCTACAAAATAGATTCTCGATTAAATCGGTGTCTCAAAGATCGATTAATCGATTCGTTTGCAATTCTTTTAATATGCCTTTGAAAAGCCGCAAAATTCAGTGAATATATTGGACTAATATATAATATACTCGTTAATAACTATTAAATCTTTTTATTGAAAAATTTACTAAAATCGTTACGATTTTGAATTTAATGGAGAAAAATTCGCCCACAATATCATATCTACGATTTGTCAGTAAGGATTCGATTTTTGCGGCTCTAGGATTCATTGACATCGACTCACTGCGTGATATCGATCTTATTAATCGATTTAAGCCCTATTAATCGATTAATCGATCTCAGATCACATCCTTATTAAATTATTGTTTGATGAATTGATGAGTTTCAATAAATCTTTTTGGTGGTAGTTGAATAAGAAAAATAAAACAGAAAAATTCGATCTTACAGAACTGTGACTTCGTTAAAAATGTGAAATAGATAACCCCTTCTGTTTATCATTTATACTTCTTAAAAATACATTTTTATATTGCGAAGCATTCTATAAAACTTATCAAGAACTGCAAACAACGATAGTATAAAAACATCTGGACGGTAGCCTAATTTGATTGGACTTATAAGCCACTTGATTTTAACTTAAGAAGGTGACCGTCGAGCATACAGTCCACCTAGTGGTAAATGAATACTGTCGCCCGTGGATATCCGCGGTACATGCCAACAACAGTTCAGAATGACCTTTGTTGATTCAGGAATGGATTCGGATAACGAATTGGTAAATATTTTAATGAAATTAGTATTCACATTTTGTTTAATTATAAATTATTTAAATAATATTTTTTAATTATTAAATTTTTACACTATTGAATTCAATATTTTATTATTAACCCTAGAATCATCCGGAGGGTACACGCTGCCGTCCCACGCTGCCGCTGGGAGCACTCGACCAGCCGCGTTACCCCTCTCTGACTGAAGGACTACATTGAAATGTACTGCATTTCTTACTTTATCGTATTTCCCCAATGTACGTACGTGTTTCGGTAGTGAGTGAGATATGCCAGAGCCCATTCCCATCTTATCCTATCCCTCCTAAATTCGTAACCCTTTCTCCCAATCTATTCCTTAATCTGCAAAGGCAGGCAGTGCATCCGGAGCCGTACCAACGTTAGTCATTCTGGACTGATGTTGGCATGTATCGCGGATGTCTATGGACGACAGTATCCAGTTACCATCAGATGGACTGTATGCTCATCTGCGGTCTTTTTATAAAAAAAATAATCAATACACCATCGGCTTATCCTAGTTTGGGGTTTAAGGTACAATTGTTATTATTGTTAACCCTTCAGAAAACAATTTACAAAAATACAAAAAAACTATAAGGTCATTCCTGTGTACGACTACGTATGTTTCAACGGTATACCTAATTTTATGAAGATGTAAGTACAGCGAACGTATCTCGGTTTATTTTAGTACAATTAGTGATAACCCCTGCTTTGTAAGTCAGAGGCGGTCAACCGGTTTTGTCAATGTCGTCTTATTAACCGTATAATACTCGTATATGTTACGTCAACGCAATTTGTTTGTCGAACCGAACTCGTACACATGTATAGCAATTTGTAAGATATAAAGACGATCACATCGATCGTCATTATAATCATTCTTATTATTATGTCTCATGGAATGATTATTATATGTTGATTACTATAAAGATTTATTGTTAACAATCATTGCTTATGTAATTTATTAATTTTAATTTTACATGAAACATCAACATAAACACGGTACAAAAATTACATTATAAAAATCTCTAAACACATACTTATGTTTCAACAAATGATAATAAGTAATCGCTTATATTATAAATACTACACTTTTAACTACCTATAAAAAACTGGTTCTAAATTTATGATAATACTTACCTACTTACTAATAATAATTATCTTTTACATTTTTCTGTTTTTATTTTCCCCTCCTAAAAATACTAAAAGCTTTTAGCCTCTATTTATCCTCTATAAATGGATTATGTGTTTATTAACAATAATATACATACATAAGTAATAAATACGCATATTAATAGTTAGTTACCTAATAAAAAATAATGTTTACAACACCTGTTGTGTGTTAATTAGCGCGTTTTGAATTATTAATCAGAGTAGCAAAATGAACAACATTTGAAAATATTTTTCAAACTAGAGACGGCGCCATATATTTTTATTTATCTGAGAAAAGGACCTTATTGTTTCCTTCGAATTTCTTAATTCAACATTTTCCAACATTAGTTCCATCAACATCCCAACAAAATATGTCACCTTATTATCGAGTTTTGGGCAAAGGGACCTCATTGTTGATTCGGAGTTATTGCCATTTCCGTGTAATTATTGATCAAAATAAGAACCATCTTAAGTCTTATAGAATTTAGGTTAATACAATGGTATTTACCGAGTATTAATGAACACAGGTGGAAATTTTAAGAAATATGAGGTATTATTTTTCTCATATTTATATATTTTGACATGATTTACGATTTGTTAGAAAAAAATTGGTTTCAATCAAATGTAAGTAGAAACTCAGGGGCTGGGTATCGACACCGCACCTCTAGACAATCAACGTTTATTCATTGCGTCATATTTTAAAACAGTTAGCACATTGCTAACTGTATCGAGGAAGGAGGAACGAATATTATAAAAATTGTGTATTGTGCGTTTTGCAGTTTAATAGTGATAGTTTATTAAACTTCAAAGTGTTTTTTGTGCGTAACGTTTGTGATTAATTATTTATCCTAGGAGTATCCTATAATAAAGGCATCATAGGACTGCGTGTCTGTGCTTCCAAAGGAGTCCCCTTCTGTCCCCAGTAAACCTAATATCGCTTTACTGAGCGACTCCTAACTTACTTCGACGGGACTGGACATTTTCAGGATACGTATCAGACATTACAATTTTTTATTGCGAAGAAAACGTGACACTGGCAGAATGTGCTAATTGCACCATTGACATATGAATAGAAAAAAAGAAACCTGGACGAAATAGGAACTGAAACATTAATCTTACCTTCTAACTTCTGGGATCTTCTATGTCCATGCCTCTTATTCTTGTGCACAACAATCTTATACTTGTGGTGAACGTTAGGCACCTGGTTTGGGGCGTAAGTTTTATGCCCATAACCCTGACCACTAATATTGTTAACATTTACTTTCTTATACCCATAAGTTGGGTATTGGTACACGTATCCAGGATTTTGGTATCCAGGGCTTGGGTGTCCGTAACTAAGAGAAGGATAATCATAAGTGTGACAAGGGTTTGCGTGGGTCGGATCGTGGCCGTTGTACGGATTAACAGGTAATTTTTTGTAACTTCCATTAGGCGTTTCGTAGCTATAATATCCGTGGTAAGAATGGTCATGTCCGTGGCAACCGTGGCCAAATAAACTTTGGAACAATGCGTCCATAGCTTCGTAATATTCCGGAGAATGTGTTGGAGCAGGCGGTTTGTATATGAGTGGAGTTTTTAGACATCGATTATTATTTTGGGCCAGAATTAGAAGAACAGGGAAAGTTTGGATTAAACTGCACACTGTGTCCCCACTTATAGTCATTTTTGTTTTTTAAAGATACAATTATGTTTTTTTTTTCACTTAAACGTCCAGCGTAATGGAAGTATTAGAAGAAACTGAACAAAATAAATAGGAATATAATTGCTGGACTGGAAAATTGGGTTATCTTCAAAATCAGTAATTTTTGATTTTGTAACTCTCTGATGCTTTATATTACGAAGCGGTAGATTGTATCATTGAATCAAAATTGAAATGGAAAACGCAGTCTTCTTTGTTATAATTTTACATGTAATTTATAAAATGAGTATGTTTGATATCCTAAAGATAAATCTAGGATTTATCAAATAAATAAAGAAATTTCTGAATTGGTTTTCACAGATTGTTTATCAAAATCATTATATTTTGGCTATTTATATCGTTCACAATAAATTAATGGAATAAATACAACAATAATTAAGGGGGGAGGGGGATAGATAGATAAAATTCTTTATTGCACACCTAAACAAGACAGTAACAGACATTGCAACACAACACATGAAATTCACAAAAGGCAGTCTTATCGCTAATAGCGATCAAACATTTGGGTAAAGAGGAAATAAATATTTTAATCACAGGTAACAACAGTTACCTGATGGTGGTGACACAGTTGATGGTGATGATTAACAGTTGATGGTGTAACAGTATACATAATGGAAATTGCCAATTAATTCCTAATAATATGTTTTGATATAAAACTGAAATTAGAAAGCAACAATTACATAGGTTCAATACATAAGTAACCTTATTTCAATGACCATCGGTTATTCCCAATTTGCCTTTCACTTTGATCAAATTACTGAAACGAATTCCAAATTATTGATTTTTCTGCCAGGGTGACCTAGAAAATGTGCTCTTCACAAATAATTATGAATGAATCAATAAGTAAAACAAAAAATCATAATCGATGAGTTCATTCGTGTCCTAAGACTTTCCGTACAAAATTGTCCAAAGGTTTTTAAGATGTCGACACTGAATGTTGACAGTACATTTGCATCCCTTCGCTTAGATTTTTTTTTGTATAATAATAATTTATATACTTACAAATATGCTGACCGCACTGGCAACGTTAGGGTTGGCCATTATCTCGCACCTAATAATCCAACGACGTATCTATAGTCGATAGGCTCTTTGTCACATCTCAGTAGGTGAATTTAAATGATATATGAGCAAATGTATGTATATTGTATATGTATTTTGTGTGAGTGTAGGGTATTTAGTGTTCATAAACACACGAATGTTACCATAATAACAGCTAATGGGGAATTATTGTTCAATTACTCAATTTTTAATGAAAAACTGTTTGCCCTTTTTTTAATTATTTATCAAGTTTGTTATTAAAAAATAGACAACACAATAATGGACATTAAAAAAAACAAGGAGTTTCCAGGTTTGTCGGTTATATTGTAATCCGACACAATTAATCACTTCATGACTATTTACACTGGAATGTTAAAAGAAAGATTGTACTTCCTTGACAGGAAAAAGGTGATTTTAAATGGCGAGTTACAGTTTGATATACGCGGGTAGAGAACTGCGTATGGTAAGTATGACGCGTACATCTACCCGCGTACGAATACTTTCGTGCCAGCACTTGTGGCTCAGTGGCGCCATCATACTAAGGTAGTATAAATTAGTCTTCAAGTTAAGTGTTGCTGACACATGTATATTTCTAGGTGGCTTATAAGTCACTATAGCCATGAGTACAAGTATTTATTATTTTTATGCAAAATATATAGAATAGGTACTCCCATTGTGCTAACATTTTTTAATCATCTTATTGTTGATACATAAAAATTTCATATCACATACTATTCGGGACAACCGATGCGATAATAGTTTTAAGTCTTTGTTTATATAAATTCCATAGTTTTATTATAATTATAGGCCGTTAAGTACAAATAGGTTTAGTTTCGCAAAATTAGCGATAGCGCTATAGCTTATTTAAAAGTCGCTATTAAGATTTTCCGAGATAATATAAATGTGGGAGCGGATGTCCATAGATTCCATTCCGAGCTGTACAGCGATATAAGAAAATCAGAAAATAGAAGAAATATTGGCATCCTGAAGAAAAACCAGCATAATATATGCAGCAAGCAAGAACCGTACCGGCGACCACATCGTTACATACAGTCCGCTAATAGGAAGACGGTGCGGTACACATACATTTTCTATGGTAGTATCTGAGTGCCCGTGACCTATTTATATGAATAGTTCCGATTGGAAATGTCCTTTACAAAAAACCTAATCCACGTCATCGTATTCCGCCAATACTGAGAAGTCGGCAATCGATACTGCGAATACGTAATTAAATACGATGATTACTTATATAACAAGGTCATTATTTAATATTTAAAATGAGTTGTAAATTCTTTATAATATCAGAATCATATCTTTTTTACAAACAAAGAGCTACCACGAACCCTGAGATACTTACTACACCATCTTTTTTTTGTTTTATAGCATGCGGTCCCACGTGATGGTAAGTGTTACCGCCGCCCATGGACACCTGCAACACCAGGGGGTATGCGGGCGTGCCGCTGACCTTGCAAAATCCTATAAGGCTCCAACTCTTTAAGAGGTTTTCTCTTTCCTCTACGAACTGCCTCAAGAGGTCTCCCCATTAAGCTACGACATGGGGTTCTTCAAGAAAGCTGTGAATAGGACCGCTTGCTCGTCCGCCTATTTCACTATAAAAAAAGTCGCCAATCCGCTGCTGCGTGGCGTTGTGAATTATCTTGTGCATGAGGGATGTATGGCCCGCAGCGTATGAAAGAAAGGCCTGATTATGGTTTATATACTTTATAAATAGTTGAAGGACAAGCTACATTCCAATATAGTAAGTCAACTCAGTTATTTTTGAATTATGATCTCGTACGCTCTATGGACGAAGGCGACCGCAAGGAACTACCGCTTATTGTACTAAGAAAAATACCATTGACATATGTATCATTGTGCAAACTTCAAGTAGCAGAGATAATAAGTCAAGTGAATCAACTCAAATAATGTCCGACTTACCTTGAATTCGGTTTCATGAATCACTACTAAGTAAATGTAAAAGTTGAACTACGATACGAGTACACTAGTGATGTAACTCCGGAGTTAATGAATCAAAAGAGTTGAATCCGTGAGCGGAGCAGAATTCCATAATTGTTTCATCGAATTGTTATTCCGTCTCCGGTGCCGATCATGATCGTGATGTGCCGAAGCGCGATTACACGCGCATCGGCACATGTCGGGGGCTCAAAATCGAGATGCAACGCTGGCATGCCTTTTTTTTATATTATGGAACAACCGTTAGGGAAAGGGAATGAAACGCTCTCGGAAGGTGATTAAGTAGGTGAATCAAAAGAGTTAAGGAGTAACTAAGAGGAGTCGGATCCGCAAGCGGAGCAGGATTAAGTGAGCTGATACACTCCGAGAAGTCTTGATTACCCACCACTAGAGTACACATTATATGAGTTATTTAGATATTAAAAATTAAAGTTAATTATTTTTTATAGCTAAAAGGCGGCAAGCGAGCAGACAGTCCACCTAATGGTAAATGGATACTGTCGTCCAGACATCTGCGATACATGCCAACATCGGTCCAGAATGAGAAACGTTGGTACGCCCCCAGATGCGCTGCCTACCTTTACAGATTAAAGAATGGAGTGGGAAAATAGGGAGGGTTGGGATGGGATGGGAATGGGCTCTGGCAGATCTCATTCACTAGGTACATTGGGTAAATACGATAAAGTAGGAAATGCTGTACATTTCAAGGTAGTCTTCTGTGAGAGAGGAGTAACGTGGTCAGTTGAGTGCGCCCAGCGGCTGTAAATGTATCTCAAATCGAGCTTGATAAAGTTACATGGGATAGGTGTGACAGGGCAGCATTTGCGTATGTTGCTGACTATAATATGTGCCATACAATTATAATAATTTCGGAGTCATAATTTGTCTTCCATGTAGCAGTGAAGGCAGTTTCTTGCGAGTGAGGAGCCAAACAATCTGTTCTTAAACTAATAACAATAGATCTTCCACGATCTTTTTTCTTTCAACATTTCCAATGATAAATTGAACAATCAAGAGAAACATTTTCCTTTATAAAAATTAACTGCAGTCAGATTAAAAACATTGTAACATTGGTCATCTATATAAAAAAACTGTATTTTTGTGTTAAAATTCTAGTCTTGTGATGGAACGGATGTATTTTTATTTATCATTCAACTGATCTCATTGCTATTGTTCTTGAATGGTAAATGGGAGATGCATCAGACCACATATCAATCGAATATTTTTACAACACGTACGGCTGCGGATTACGGAATTAGGTGGGATTTTGTATGAACTACTTCAATATTTATATACGAGTCATAAAATTTGCATACTTGTTTGTATACGAGCCTGCCTGTGGGATTAATGGCATTATTGTGATTAATGAATGTTTCCCCCAGAACTATAAAAAGTCGTAATTACAATTCTTAATCAATTTTCTTGGAAATTTTCAGAGTAATTGAAGTGTGAAGTAACTAAGAATCGTTTTAGGAAGTTGTATGGGCAAGCTTTCTAATCGTAACCTCTCGTTGACAGCTGTATAGTACATCAAGGTAGCTTCACTGACAGGCGACCTTCCCATAACTTGGTAGATACTTGTAAGTTGCTAGAAAATGCCGTGTTATGTGAAACAGTCATAGATTGAAAGCGTATTAAATAATATGTGTCTCAGAGCCACTACAATAAGATCCGAATAGTTATTAAACACATTTTTTTTTGTCTTTTTTTTCGAACATGTAGTACTTGGAAGCATTCGAAATTGCTTCTAAACTTCTATTCCATTTTCCGACCGGGAAACAAGTCGTGAAAGCGCGAAAAGTCCGTCAAAAGTTTTAAGGCTGTTCGCGGGGCTTCAAAACCATGAGTGTAGAGCGGGTATAAAGATTAAATAAATAAAACGGACTGTTTTAGTATAAATATTATATTTACCTTTTAATTCCTTATAACTAAGTAAATACATTATGGCTCGCAATCGTTAAGTTGCTTACAATAGTTCTTATTTACAAACTTCTTTATGGATATAAGTTAAGGTAGAATTCCGATGCTGGCGACTATATGTAACCATAGACTAAAGTGATTATTTATCGGCTTGTATTTAAATGACCAGCAAAGAAATACCAATTAATGGTTAGCAAATCATGATCATTGATCAGCAAAACAAACTATGTTTGAATAACTGATATAACCAATTTTTAATTAAGTCTACGAAGTCCCGCGCGGGACTACCATATCTTTACTCGGGATTATAATTTAATGTGTTTAGTATCACCGGAGAACCTAAATGTAACCCACCAATAAAATTTTCTGACACTTTCAGTATTTATGCTGTCTGTTTAATTTTTTCCCGGTATTATCTGTGGAACGGGAATTATTAGAAAAATTTAAAAAAAAAAAGCATTTATTAAAAATCAAATGTTAGAAGCGTGTTTCTACTTAAACAAAATCTTGAAACAACGAAAGGACAATGGATGTCGTCTCAATCCACAGACAAAGTTGAAATTAGTGATAACGTATATGTTATGATCTGCCGTAATCGCTATAAGCAATTGTTAAAGCGATGGCTTTTTTTTTATATAGTAAATAATACGACTAAAATGAAATGAATTTAAAAGACCTGAAAATCCGGTTTATATCATGGTTCGCTCTCTTGTTTTCACATTAATTGCCTTAACATTAAAAGATCTGTGAAACAAAAGCTATCTTTTGAAGTAGGTATGTATATCTCAAGTGTGTGTTTTTGGTGACATATTTTGATGTTGATTAAACTTTCGCGTATTGTACATATTTTATATTCTAAATCGGATGTAAACGTATCAAATTAAAGGTTTTTGTTTACCTTTTTGTTTCGACACGGGTCACACCGGCCGTGGTCACTGGTTGCCTGAAGAGGCGGCGGAGTCCGGAATGGGAGCTGCGAGCAGTTTTATCAACTATCCACATTTGAAAGGTAAAGAAAAACCTTTAATTTTTGCGTTCAGACCCTATTTACAATATAAATTAATAGTGAGCTGTGTGGGGTTTGTATTTGTGCGAACGCTCGGTTGGCATCTGCCAATCGACTTTCCTTATTTTGTTGCCCGCATACCCCCTGGTGTTGCAGGTGCCCACGGGCGGCGGTAACACTTACCATCACATGGGACCGCTTGCTCGTCCGCCCACTTTTTTTATATATAAAAAAAAACTAGTGCCTCAGAGGGTTAAGTATATAAATGACCGAAGGAATTACGAGACAAAGAGTAAAGTTTAAACACGAGTGAGACGGTGTCTACATAACGGCGTGCATAATAAAATTTTGTGTGATCTCATGGCCAGACGATTTTATCTGAGGTGTAATGAGTTACCTATTTTCCTTAAAGTTATTTATATTACACATTAAATCAGTGATTAAAATAATATGGACGTTATTTCAGTGAAGGGATGGAGTTGACTTTGGTTAAGATTTTCTAACCTCAAATTTCGTTGTTTCAAGATGCTGTTTGGCGAAGTTAATGTTGTCCTTAATCAGCCCCTGTCTGAGGAAGCGATGAGACCCCATATATTATTCAGATTGAGGGCTGTCTGATTAAAAACATGATTTTTCTTTTAAATCTATGAAAAAGTGGATATTGAAAAAAAGAGAACACGCTTTAAAAGATTACGTTTGAATTAATTCATAAGGTTTAATTCATTTTGGAAAGTTGAAAATGAATTAAACCTTGTTCATTTTAGAAAGAGAATCTTTAACTAATATTTTTTTTCTGTAGGTATATACACTTGATTTAAGTAGATAAATACAATTAGATGAAATATATTTTTATTTATTACATTTTATAAGCTTAAGAATCGGAGCTGTGTGAAAGTCGTATAATAACCTAATAACTACACTACAAGGCATTTTATGGCTTTGCTTATAAATACATAATTAGGTACATAGTAATATTTACAGTCATATAACATTAAATAGTAATAGTTTATTTGGTGGAATGTAATTTCATGATAACTTTACATGGCCATTTGAACCAACTTAAGACATTCATATGACAATCGGTACCACATTAAGTCTTAATGTGGTACCGATTGTCATATTTCCCGTGACTCTTGAAAGGCCACTGGGGCCACAAGAATTTAGCCATTCCGAAAAAAAAAGATTGTCATAACTACGGCGTTTGACTTACAATAGCGTACCGAAATATGGCCTCTAATGGTTGTCCTGATCCATAAGTTTAAAGTCGCTCAGCGAGTTATGGAGAGAGAGATGCCCAGTTTCTTTGCAGGATAAGATCGGAAACGTAGAGATCCACCAAAGAACGAAAGTCACGGACATAGCTCATTTAGCATACAATGTTGAAGTGGTAATGGGCACGTCATATCTGCCGGTTGGTGAAGATTACCAATAATGGGTGGTTCGGAAGAGCAGAAGACTGCGAGTGCTGACGAGCCTTGATGGTATGTGATATGGTCGTCACCCCACTAGTCTATAAAAAAAAATAACTATAAACCTTTTTATTTACTCGCCTCTTCGTAAATGTTTCATTGACTCGCTTCGATATCACCCTATAACTCTCACTGCACGGCATAACGCTTCTCTTAACTGGTTTCGGGCCATAATTCACCACGCTGTGGATCAAGCTTGTGGCTTTAAGGTGGATACACATTGTCATGCTCTAGATTTTCTTTATTTCTCGAACATGCTGGTTTCCTCATAATGATTTCCCTCACCGCCGCGCCGAGCTAGTGATTTTTTTTAAATCTATACTTAAGTTAAAGTTGTACGTATCGAGGATTTGAACTCACTTGACTATATGAATAACTATATTTTATACTAGCTGCACCCGGCAGACGTTGTCCTGCCTGTGTATATTTATTTACCTCTGTATATGAAATCACAAATTATTCTGTTTTGCCGTCGATATGATTTTTGCGATCGGTTGAACGGTATAGAAGTTAATGTGCTGCAGCGCCATCTAGTGACGAGTTACAACAAAGTCAATAGCATAGAAACCTTCTCCATGAAAAAATACATATATGTGTCAACTTTCAAAGTGATCGGTCAAACAGTGTCGAAGTCTATTAATCTCAGATATACCAACACCCATTTTTATATACAGGATGGAAAATATGAACGGGCATGGAGGAAAAGTACATTAAATATTGAAGATATCAAATTTCACTCAAACGAAACATTCTTTTGTTTTTGAATATAAGAATAACCGCATTCAAACATTTTTTAAAACGCTTACCTGAGCCGGGAATCGAACCAACTAAAAATGCAAAAAATAGACAGTCACTATTTTATTGAACCAATCGATAGAGTCTATGATGAAAATCTCTCGAACAAACATTGTATCTTACAATTAAAGAAGACCTTGAAATCTAACAATTCGTACATATCGAATTAACCTTAAATCGAATTAAGTTAATTTTGATTAAAAAACTATTGTCGTTATTACTTTTTATTTTAAAATGTACAACAAAATAAAAAAAATTGATTAAAAATCAAATTAAAATAATGTATATATATATACATTTATATTGGCTGTTATTAAATCATCTTGTGTTCATGTTCAATTGTTTTTATATTTCAAATGTGACGTCACAAAAGTGTCCCACTCCCTTAGCGTATGACGTAATTTATGGATGACCCCCAATTTAAAATATATGAAACCGTTCTGACGAAAAATAAAATCGTTTTAAGGAAAAAATCAAAAGTTACAAACATGTAATGTTCTGAGGATTTCTTGTCCTGTCTAAAGCGTTCGTAGCTCTCTTTACTCAAACCGGGAGGACGCTGTTGTAAAAATTGTTAGAATCGATTCTACTCTGAATACTGGAACAACCTATTTCCAGCGACACGTTGTGCATATATTATATTACATGTAACGTGCTATGTTAAGATAAATGAAAAAATATTAAATGATGTATCAAATGAAGTAGTTTCCTTGAACCATCCAAACTTAACAAATGCAAACCACTCAAGACAATGTCAATTGGTTCCATTGTATTGTCCAGGGTAAAGCTAATGCCATTAGACAAAGTCCGTGATCAATGTAAATTTTATCAATTACTAGTTGTATGGTAAGATTGATCGAGGTCGCTTCGCTGCTTTGATTACACTCGTACCGTTAAAGAAGAATTTAGTGAAGGATTTGAATGAAAAGAAATAAAAAAAAGCGACTCCATGAAGTCGTAATAAGTGTATACACAAAGTATAAAAAGAGCATGGGTATCTTTATATTGAAGTAGTTTTTTTTTTTAATTTTGAAGCGATGTGTTTTTTGTTCATCGATCAAAAAAAAATTATATTTATTTATACAACACATTTTATCTATACTCAACTCACGTCCGTGTGATCGTGAGTTCACATCCTAGGCCGGTATTATTGAGTTGCTACTTAAGTACCGATTTTTATGAAAATGTCATTAGCTCGGCGGTGACAACACATCGTGAGAAAACCCGCATGCTCGAGAAACTAAAAAATATTTGGAGTATGTGTATCCACCAATCCGCACTGGGCCCGTATGGTGGATTATGGCCCGAAACCGCCTAGTGTTAACTAGGGGAGGCTTCTGCCCTACAGCGGGACATTAAAAGCTGATACACATATTTTATATAACCTACATATGATTGTAAGATTGCATTAATCGATTGTTTTGGTTCTGTTATTTACCTGGATTTTATACTGTATTTGTTGAACCTCGAAATGTAAATCGTGTCAAATCACAAATAAATTGCAATAAATAACATATCAGTCCATCCGGTTCCCTAGTAAGCGACGTCAAGCGAGCGAAGTCACTTCGGAGTGAGTGAAGTCAGTTATAAATGACTTCGGAGCGAACGAAGTCACTTAAGCTTATGTATGTTAATAAATAGGAATAAAAAGGAAAGAGTTTACGGTCACAGCGCGTAGATTCAGCACCTCGATGCAGTGTCGCACAATGAAGCAACTGTATGTATCTATATGTTTTCTTCGGAAACATATACATACACGATCTAAATACTTCGGAATTTAGATCGTGCCAAATCACAAAGAAATCTCAAGAAACGTTTCGTAGCAAGTGACACATTAGGCGAGCAAAGTCACTTATAACGACTTCGGAGCGAGCGAATTCAGTTAGAAATGTCTTCGGAGCAAGCGAAGTTAGTTAGGAATGCCTTTGGAGCGCGCGAAGTCACTTGGAGATGCTTTCGGAGCGAACGAAGTTAGTTGGAAATGTCTTCGGAACGGGAGAAATCAGTTGGAATGATTTCTAGCGGGGTGCGGTGGAGGAGGGTGTAATGCAGGATTGGCCACTGCGATGATACTGTCGCCTCTGGCTGCTACCACTTGCGGTCTTGATTCTTCTGTATCCTAGAATAAGTACAAATCATGTTAGCGGTTAAATAAAGCACAAATATACATATACCCCCTTAATGTTTTGACCTTAAAGGCTTTGGGAGGGGGAGAGTGCACATTGCGATCCAACAGCCGCTGGACGCGCTCGACTGGCCGCGTTACCCCTCTTTCACAGAAGACTACTCTCTTCTGTGAGAGAGGGGTAACGTGGCCACTCGAGTGCGCCCAGCGGCTGTGGGAATGCAGCATACACTCTCCCCCTGCCAAACTAACCCTGTAATAACAGTAGTACTGCTATTATTACAAATAGTTAAATATAATTATTTGTTTTAATATCCGAAATTTTTATATCGGATTCGGTATCGAATAATCTTTTATTTCGGATATCCGATAGTGTCGGTTATGGTTACGAAGCATAACATGTCTAGTTTTAATGACAAAATTCAGTGTTAAGTGTATGCAGACATTTTAATTTATCCATCAGATAGAAACGCAGACAAAATGGTAATGCAAATGCCGGTAGCACCCAGGTGTTGCAGGCTACTACCGGGGTCCATAGTTGGGGGATGATGGGACGGCTTTGAGATATCAAAGCTAGATACAAAAGCAGCTTCCGACTAAACAGCGGCAGAGGCTTGAGGATACAATAGTCATTCTCTGGAAGGGGATGGCATAAAAAATAATGTATGGCAAGTAAGTGCCGCCAGCAAATAAGCAGAGACCCGTTCATTACACTTTATTAGAGTAACGAATATAAATTTTGAAATGATTCGTTCATGAATGCAAATAAGGGGCCATTCATAAATTACGTCACACGATCATGATTTTTGGAGTCCCCCCCCCCCTGGAGTGACGTCACATATATTGCAATTTTAAATTTAGAATTTATGAAATTAAAACAACCTTATAATAATATATTGATAGAGTTGGTAATATTTTAAAGTTTGTCGTTAGAGTTGAAGTTTAGTTTTAATACTTTAGATTTATACATGTGACGTTACGAAGCTTATGACTCGTCCCCCTCCCCCCCCCTCCTCCTTGTCACACTTTGTTGACTCCCCTTTAACGTGTGACGTAATTTATGGGTTACCCCTAAATGCAATCGCTCGTGTGGATTAATACCTACTAATGACGTCATTAATATAAAAAATATTCGAAAACGTTCGTAATAATGAATTAATAAATACGTTGTTTAGCGCTCTTTAATAAAAATAATAGAAATAAAAATCAAAAATACACCATTTGGTACACTTACAAGTGGCGGAGTGCTGGTGCTTGAATATGAACACCTGGAGTCAGCGTCATCGCTCTCTGTCTTCACGCCCCACCAGCTGCAGAACAAGAAAGACACATTTTTAATTGTTAAAAATTTATAATTTACATCCTTTTAACCATTCTAGTAATAAGGATATACCATATCCATATCTTATATACCATACCATATATAATAAGGATATACCATGCTACATCGTCAGCGTGTGTCTCTCCACTGTTTTGGATACAGATATCTTCTGCGGTCGCACACAATACATCGTCTTTTGCTCTTCTTATCCACCTACTGTCGGCCTACTTCCTTTAAGTCATCAGTCTATCCCATTCGAGGATTTACATCATCGGTTATTGGACACTTCACTGATTCTTTGAAGTACGTCAGTGACTCCGGTTCTTCTCCGTTCCGGATTTTATCCAGCAAAGATATACCGAACATAGCTTTTTCCACAGCTTTTGACTTTGGCTTGCGGATCAGGAGTACCCATGACAGACCCGATGCCACGCTTCGGCACCGTACGTCATAACCAACAGGTACTGGTTGAAGACTTTTATTAAGTATAGTGGTATTATAAATGACATTTAGAATAGAGTAGAGTAGAGCAGAGTGGAGCGGAGTGGAGTGGAGTGGAGCAGAGCGGAGTGCAGTAGAGTATGGTAGAGAACAGTACAGTAGCGTAGAGTAGAGTAGAATTTATTAATTTATTGTCTTCGATTGTATTAATGCTCTCAGTAAGAAATAAGGGCTTGAAATCTACACGATGAAAATGAATTCACTATCTTCCTTCCAAATATTTAGTAGTTCCTAAATCTCCAAAAGTAGATAGCTCATTTACGGACGTGCCAATATTCGGCCTTGTTGGCCAATGTTGACATGCAGATGTCCATTGACTACAATATCCGTTTACCATCAGGATTGCCACCTTTTTTAAAAATCCTTATTTATCAGCAAAATTAATCATTGTTTTTAGTGTTTATTTCATTAAAACTTCACCACAACAGTGTGAAAGCTAAATTCTAGAAAAAACGTAGAGAAGAGAGCCACCGCGAAATACACATGAGTATACCTCTGATTGGAGTTGCTCCTGGCTGCTTCGGGACTGACCCTGGCTCCATTACCTTCCTCGACATCCTATAGGAATAAAGCCTTTATGTTGACATTTATTTGGATACATATTTATTTGCACAGTGGAGTTAACTGTTATCTTCTACAGTAGCAGGGCATACTGACAGTTTTGTAAGTTATAAATTGATGATTTATATGCCATGATAATGTAGAAAATCTCTACGGTAATTAATCCTCGCTATTAGATCATGATTATAAATAAAATATTTATTAGAGTTGATAAAATAATTTTTAATGAAAATATTCAAGTAATTTAAGATCAATGTGTAAAATAAAAACGAAAAATATGGAGAAATGACTGATAAAGAGCTTCACTACCGTCATTAGTGACTACAACACTAATGACGTCATTAGTGCCGTTATAATCACGCATATGACACAAATAGCTATAGCTCAAATTTTCTTAAACATAAGAACATTTCAGGTGGTGTAAAATAAATTGGTGAATTTGAAACATTTTTCATACATGAGATTGTGTTTTTTCGGTTGTCAATAAATGAAAATTAACTACAGTACAATAAACGTATTTTAAATATTCTTATCATATCTTATACGGATTAATCCATATGTCCCACATGTGGGACAGATCGAAACTTTCGATCGAACTTATCTACATACTAAGGGAAGAAATAAGAATTAAAACAAAAATTAACAGAGCACCAAGTGTAAGAAAAAGGAGAATTTATAATTGTCATGCAAAAATAATTTAGAAAATAATATGTTTTCTACTTACCAGAACTGAAATATGCCATGCCCGTTAGTCTAAAGCAAAAGGTATCTAAAATGCATAAAAAGGATCGCAACAGAATTAAATTTTACACAAGCATTTGATAATGTTTATCATGCTTACCTTTACCTCTATTTTAAAAATTAAAAGTGCAAATCTATATAAAGTTGGATTAGAAATTTTAGGTCAGTACTTATTGGAGAAAAGATAGATTCTAATAAGAATAGGAGTCCCATTATGTTCCTTTTCGTAGGAGTCCCACAAGGGTGCATATTGGGTCCTCTAAGTTTATTTATTCGTTTTTTCTAGAATCAAATTCATTAAAAAATTCAAGCAATTTTTGCTCTATAAGAACAACAAATATGGACATTTTCTTATTAGATTTTAGTCTGTATCCTGTAGTCTTTCTTCATTCATAGCTTGTGTGGGTATTTGTTTCAATCGGGTTTATTTAAAATGATAAACAGTTTTCCTTTTAGATTGTGGAAAGACTAATAATCTAAAGTTGTTTAATTTATTTTGAAATATTGTTTTTATAATCGTAAATATCCAAAACTCTTTATATACTTTGGACTGAAAAAAAATCTTGAAGTAATCAATTTTTTTGATCTATCTATTCCTCTATTCTTATTTCCTCTTATTCCCATAAATTCCCATAAATAAAAAAATGATAAGAACTCAAAGGGAGACAAGTAGATATATTAAAGTACAATATTTCCCTAAATTAAATCTTTGTTAATTGAACAAATATATCCCACCTCATGTTATGTTTTTAAGCAAGCTGGTTGGTAGTTTGAAACAGTAAGAAAGATCGCAGAATACATAATGCAAAATTGTACTAATCTTGAAGACAATCCCAAGTTTATTTAGTGGTCAGTCAGGAATTACGTTAGGATTCTACTAGTCTTCCACCCTAAGAAGAAAAGGCAAAGCGAATAAGCAATTGTTACTCGCTACATTTTATTCAAAACTCGACGTTTATATTTTGATTTTAAATTATTGAAAGTTTTATCAATTGTTTTTGCATTTAGCTCGAATGTCTTAAAATGCACTTGTGCCTTTTTTTCTAATTAGTTTATCCCCAAGTTAGTCTACTCGTAGGTATGTCTAGATAATGTTATGTGTTGTCGGTGAGGTCTACGTGAGTGATGTGGACCTGCCGCGACCGCTTGCTTGCAGTTTCCTCCTCGTCGCGCTCCTCGCCCGTAGACGCCGTCGGAGGTAGACTGAAAATAAAAACTTTTTTTTTTATACTAAACTTACATTACTTTGTTTAATTTGTGAGAAATCATTGTTTCAGCCATATTCAATCTAAATCATCGGGCTTGATTTCGGGGTGTCATAGGTATTTCTACTGGAACATTCTAATACGTATAATTCAAGCTACTTACCCGTGTTTGGAATAGTGCAAGCCGGCCCTGCGCACCAGCTGCCTCGCGAGTGGGAACAGCTCGTCCCTTCGCGTCAACAGCGCGGGCACGCACCGGCACATCTGCGCCGCTGCCTCATTCACCATTACCTGCAAACAGTATAATTAACATATTAAGCTTTCCACTGTTTTATCGACGTTTTCATTACCGTAATCATTATCGTCAGCTCCACTGTTGCGTTAAGGTCTTTTTCAATGTCTTCAGTAACAGTAAGTATAATAACTTAAAATTCAAGTAACCACAATTATAAAAATAAATATTGATGTGAAACTGTACTCGTAAGTAGCAAAATTTCAGTTATCTGTATACTATGAGGGGGGAGTGCACGCTGCAATCCAACAGCCGCTGGGCGCACTCGACTGGCCACATTACCCCTCTCTCACAGAAGACTACCTTGAAATGTACTGCATTTCCCACTTAATCTTATTTCCCTAATGTACGTACGTGTTTCGGTAGTGAGTGAGATGTGTCAGAGCCCATTCCCATCATATCCCTCCCCATTTCCCCAACCCTTTCTCCAAATCCAGTCCTATATCCAAAGGTACGCAGCGCATCCGGGGGCGTGCCAACGTTTGTCATTTTGGACTAATGTTGGCATGTATCACGAATGTCTATGGGCTACAGTATCCACTTACCATCAGGTGGACTGTATGCTCGTCTGCCACCTTCGTCCATAAAAAAAAAGAAATATGTATTACGAACTATAGGTTATATTTTGCTATTCATAATCAAATATATATATATATATATACATATAGGCGCGGTGATAGCCTATGGGTATCTATACTCGACTTACATTCGTGTGGTCGTGAGTTCAAATCCTCGGCTCGTACCACTGACGTTCTACATAAGTAACTACTACTTAAGGCTTTAAAGAAAATGTCACTAGCTCGACGGTGACGGACAACATCGTGAGGAGACCCGTACGCTCGAGAAATTGAAAAAAACTCTGGAGTATGTGTATCCACTAATCCACACTGGCCTCGAGTGATTGATTACAGCCCGAAAACCCCCCCAGTGACTTATTAGAGAAGACCTGTACCCTGCAGAGGGGCGTTGTTGGCTGATATCAATCAAATAAATAATTCATGAAAGCAATAATTAATATTTAAATATGTAGGTACTTAATTTCTTTCTTGTCAATGCTAGAATAAAGTTTGTTTTTTTATTCTTACCTCATGCAACGTCAGCGGTTTCTCAGGTTTCCTCTTACAATCAAACCTGCCGTATATCGCCGCGTACTTCCGAATCTCTTCCATCCGTCGCGGGTCCGACTCCGGCATCATCATCACCAGCTCCAAGTCTTTACACATCTTCTTCTTTATATTCTGCGGCTTCGGCTCTAGTTGCGGCAAATGTTTGCTCAATTTTTCCGCCGCTGCCGCCAACTTCTGCACATGAACGTCTAAAAGAACTGGTGTTAATTGGACGGGAGAGGTAACTGAACTTGGGCTGGATCCAGCAGATGCTGGTGGGCACGCGCTTTGAGGAGAGAAGGATCTAGAAGCTGTGGAAGTAACAGGCGCAGCAGGAGCAGGAGATTGGGGAAGTACTATCTTAGTGAAAGATGATTGACTGTGAACAGGACTGGTATTGGGACCTGATGCATTTGAACCACAACTGTTCTCCGGAGCGCCTGGCGACGGACTATACATAGGTCTATTACTTTCCGGAGACGCCACGCTCCTGGGAAGAACACATGGGATAGAAGGAGGTATGTTTAAAAGTCTTTGGTTACATTGAATGAAAGGGTTTTCTGTAGGGCATATGTTAGGGACTATAGGGATTTGGAAAAGGGCTGGGTTGCTAACCCACTCCTGAAGGGCTTTCTGGAGTCGTCTAACGTGGAGAGGTTTGGAAGCCATGCCGACTAGGGCCATGATTTCTAGGAACTCCTCTTCTCCCGCGTCGCACAGTTGCTGGACATCATCGCCCCCTGGAAAGAGACAGCAGAATAAGTTTTATTCTTAGTTTTCGTTCGTAATCGTTGGTCATATATGTTGGCCGGTTTTTACTCCAAGATTTTAGGATACTTTTTATCAAAATGATTGTTCTAATAGTTTATAACGCGTAGGTGTCATCACGGTCGTATATATACATAGATGTCGGAGGGAAATAACGAAATCACGGATTTCGCTAAATCCCCAGGGATGTCTAATTGATTACCATCATGTATAAACATGTATGTCCAAATATTAAACATTTAGTGTGATTATTGTGCGGTAAGTCTTTTTTACCCGGAAAGGATTTCGCTCGTTTAAGGGACTTCGATTCCATCGTAATTTTTTTTATACAACGCGAAAATACTTTCTAATACGAAACAATTTGTTTCAAATATTCATACTCTTTTAGTTTATGCTATCAGGACAAGTTAGTTTATTCTAAGCTAAACTGGTTAATCCTAACAAGTAATCGATTGAGTTGATCGATTGAAGTATTCGATGTCATCCGTGATTTCGTGATACCCCTATGTATTTCGCAAAAAATACTTGATTTCGCCATTTCACTGCGACATAGACACTAACTGATGATCTGGGTACACTAACTGATTTGGTTATTAAGTTCCAAGAGAACGAAGTCGTACTCAAATGCTGGTGGGATACAAAGTGCATAACAATAATATTTGCATATAAAAATATATCATTGTAACGATCTTGGACCGTCCGCTTTTCTATCAATTGTATATAATATTGTATATAATTGTATATAAAATATATAATTGTATATAAAGTATATAATTGTGTATATATATCAATTGTATATTCTAAAAAGGAGACTTTCACAAATGCTTCATAAAAGCCACTGTTCAAGATTTTTTTACAACGGATTAGGCACCATTGTCTTCAAAGTCCCTTTCGAGACAACATAAATTCGACTAATCCAGCATTAATATGCAAAACTATCTCGTAAGGCAAGTTCATTCCGCTATCATTGTGTGGACAAAAACGTGTGATTCTTAAAAAAAGTTGCGGCACACACTCACTTTTAATTTAGGCAAATATGCAAATATCTTACGTGACCATTTTGCGAGAAGGGACCCCAAAAAAAAAACAAAGGCATAAATGGCCAAACCCTTTGAGTGCGTAATTGGCGAAGATAAAAAGTAAAAAAATTAAAGAAAAAAAAAGCAATTTGCATGAGACGATGTCTGCGCCAAGTTTTTTCGCTTATGGAAATGTATTTTTTAGTTTCAGCTCGCAGATGATGAGAAAAGATTTTTTCTCGTGTTCCTACGAAAGTTAGATTGGGGTTTGGGCGTTGACCTCGCTCATTTAAAAATAAAGTTCTCTTTCATCGTTACAATGAAGAATAATAAAATTGTTTGTTGCAATACTATACTATGATTAATTGAAACAAAAATTCTTTGTACAGAAGATGTGTGGAATCTGCCAATATTTTGTCTACCTTCTATATATCTGACTTCCTCAAGATTAACGATTGTGTTAGGTAGAACATAAACTGTACGTAGGTATTTCATCAACTTTTCTTTTTTCAAGCTTTTTTTTTTAATAAAATTTATTTATCTTACAAGAACATAGGTAAAAATGTGGTGTTATATTATAATAATTAAAACATCTCCCTTAATAAGCTGCCTTAATAGGAGTGCAAAAATATAATAACCACTAAAGGCTACTTCAATATCTAATGTTAATTAGATCCCTATTCAGATAAATAATTGAGTACAATTAAATTAATTAGGCAATAATCCAAATCAATTAGTGTTAAAAAAACTGGACGTCAACATGCAATTATAAGAATTTACCAAATGTCAATATAGAACAAAATTTATAAATTATACAATTTCAAAGTTAAAAAATCAGTCACTAAAGTTTGAGTTGTTCTATAAATTAATTGTAATATCAATTCAATTGGATCCCGTTTACAAACATATATTTTTATAAGTAACTTGCAACCCAATCGTTAGCTATATATATACCTCTTAATCAATATAATTGTAATTTATTTAAAAGTGTTTATAACAGACAAACTCGAATCTTCTAGAAATATAGATGTAATCAAATTTTATTTTCTGAAATAACATAAATAGGTAGGTACTAAACCAACCCATTTCAAGCAGTGTATCGTAATAAGGAAGTAAACTGGCCCTCTGCATCACTCTGTATAGCTGCAGTTCGGCCTCGTTGGACGGAGCTGACGTAACCACCACTGAAACAACAGAAGTAGATGATTTCATATAAAACTGTAAGTTGAGAGAATAGCGGTGAGCATGAAGTTCACGCAAACCGTCACCGTCACCCAGCCCTTCGAACACCCACTACTGGTCACCTCGTGAACATTGTTTTGTGTATATTATTAGGCAAGAGTAGGCGCTGGGTAAAAGTACAGAAGACTACCTTGAAATGTACTGCATTTCCCACTTTATCTTATTTCCCTAATGTACGTACGTGTTTCGGTAGTGAGTGAGATGTGCCAAAGCCCATTCCCATCCTATCCCTCCCCACTTCCCCAACCCTTTCTTCAAATCCATTCCTATATCCAAAGGTAGGCAGCGCATCCGGGGGCGTGCCAACGTTGTCATTTTCGACTAATATTGGCATGTATCACGGATGTCTATGGGCGACAGTATCCACTTACCTTCAGGTGGACTGTATGCTCGTCTGCCACCTTCGTCCATAAAAAAAAAGTGACATTATTGTGCATATATTAGGAGAAACACTTAATAATGATAAACATATGGCCAAAATTAGTGTCAATAGATTTTTTTTTATAGGAAGAGGCGGCAGACGAGCATACAATCCACCTGGTGGTATATACTGTCGCCCATGGACATCCACGGTAGGTACATGCCAATTTCTGTCCACAATGACAAACATTGACACGCCCCCGGATGCGCTGCCTGCCTTTAAACACGACAAGCCTTTAAACACGCAAGTTTCACGACACTAGAAGAAGTAGGTACATATTATATATATAAAAGCGTGTCTAAACACGTATGTTTATTCATTTTATTTTACATTTTATGTTATTCGGCTGTGTTGCATCAATGATGGTCATGGTTAAATTATCGTTCAAAATATGAATAATAGTTTAAAATGCTTTCTTATGAATAAAAATTGTTTTAATTTTCCAGGATCGGTCGTTATTGTTATTTGTAATAATAATCCTGTACGGTATTCTGCGGCTTTTAAAAGAAATCACCAGTTTAAAAATAGGTTTAAAGTTTTTAGACCACAAATTACAATAAGCGTCGTCTTAAACAAGGAAAGTTCCTAAAAACCTAAGCTTTGCGTGAGCCAAACAATTTTGTAGTCGTCTAAAATCGCGTGAGGGAAGCGCACAACAAAAAACATCCCCCTTTTAATAACAACCCCAAGCTATTACCGAAAAGAATCGTTCCGACCGTTACCGGACGAAAAAACAGATGAATAAGGTTTTATATAAAAGGGTTCGGTCTATTGTTGCAAGGGAACGGGTTGAGTCGAACATTGTGAACATGGAACGCGCCAATACGCGGCAGACGCGGGAAAAATATCGATCCGAGTTGCCGAGTCAAAAAAAATGTGTCCACCCTTCGTTGCGTGCACTATTGGTTATTGTGTAGAAAAAAATGTGGGGTGGGTTCTAACTCCACCCCAAGCAGGTAAAAAAAGTTTATATGATACAAAAAATGGAACAAAAACAGATGGGTTGCTTGTGTCTATATAAAATCTAAAGATCGATATAATAGTGGGTACAATTTGTATTGTATATCTATGTATAATGTACAATACCTACCAATATTTTAAATAGTAATTATGCACCTATAATATTTTTTTCAATCACGACAAACAATAATACTTTTGGTGATCTATAATATAGTAAGTAAATATTTAGGTATGTTACATTTTATGTTACATATAAAGTATTGGTATTTTTTTTATAAAATTATATTCATTTATTCATTCATGGACCTACGTTCACGGGCATATGAATTTAACCAAAAACATAAATATAATAAATAATACAATAAATAGTCATCAATAGAAAATAAAATTATGGAATCGCATGTCAATGAGGACCATACGAGGACACTGCAGCCAACAAGATAAGCAAGTAAGTAGGTAAATATAAATCGTCAATCACACAATCATTGAACATGTATCATGTAGCAAATCGGACAGTCTAACCTTAAAACTCCTTGTCAATCGTTGCCATGAATTATTATATTTTTGTCAGAGAGAAATTTATTTATAATGTGTAGTAAGATTTTTTCAATTAGTACACAACAGATTATCTTTGAATAGATGTACCTACATTTTAAAATTTGGAAAATTTGTTGAACGTTTCTGTGCCATACAAAATATACTTTTATGTAAAATTTTGGTTCTAAGGGTGTAAAAGAAACAACTTATTGGCAGGACGTGAGCTTACGCGATGGATAAGCAAGTGGTCGTTCATTGTCACAAATGCAGCAGTTTTCAGTAGGTACCTATATACCTACATATACAACGAAGTAAGAGTAAGGATCTTTAATTTTTGTAAATGAGGTCTACATGTTTCAATTGGACGTAATCCACATATAGCCCCTATGCAATGTTTTTGTGCTTTAAAGACAATATCGTTATTAACTGAATTACCCGCAAAATATGACACCATATCTGAGGATAGGATGAACACAACCACAATAAGTGAGGATCACCATCGTTGGGTGTTTGCATTTACCTATGAATGAAATATATTACGAAATATTTAAACATTTAAGTATTTGATAGTAAACAAAAATTACGATAGTTTATTAACTATTATTATTGTTAATTACTTACATATTATTATTATTTTCGAGATTAACATTTGCATACCTACATATTAAAAATCATTGTCTAATAACTAAAATAAAAAGTACTCCTTACCATATTATGTTCAACTTTGTCAGCCGGAAAAAAGTTTTTTCTCACTGTGCAATGTCCAAAAAACTCATTAACATAATCTTTCTGTGCATAAAAAATCGCCATCGTGATGTATGCAAATTCATTTTTTCCATCTACAAAGGGTTAAGGCGACCACACGACCCATGCTTCTGCTTTTTTTTTTAATTTTACTTTTTTCTTTTAAAAAATGGTCACGTATCACATTTGCATACGCGTTAAATTCAATACTCCCTGGTTTTTTGTAACTCTCACGATATCTCTGAGACAAAACTTTTTGAGATAGCAAAAAAATACTTTGGCGTTTTGTGTGACAGTTACGAGTTAGATATTAACTATAGACATTAACATATGTGAGAAAGTAGGACCTCAATAGGTATCAATTTGGTATCTAACTAAAAAAGCGAGGAAAAAAAATCCATTCTTCCTTACGAATGTCGAGGAAACCTAGTGAAACAATTTTTAGGGTGATCTAGATGTACTATCAGGATTTTACATTGACACGATCTTCATTTTTTTTAAAAATAAGCATAGGACAATGTTCAGGATGAATTGTACAGAAAAATTGTCAGATAAATAGTTGGAGTCTATATCTGGGTTAAGTACTAAGATGAGCCAAATCGATTGATTCAGTAGTTGCAAAATCATAAAGTGTAAAACTTCTCAAAAAATGCGAAAAATCTACGTCAATACATTATGGTCAAACTAAATGTTTATTTGCAAGATACACCAACAGCATTTACACGAAAAAATATAAATAATTAATGTAAATTAATTATTAATAATTATTAATGTAATAATTAATTATAAATTAATTAATGTAATGTAATTATAATTGTAATGTAATTTAAATGTAATTATAAGATATATGAAACTTATAAATACAACATACCGCGCATACAACATACTTTAACAGGTGCATACAAGTTCAACACAGAGGCATGGCATACGAGTATGAACAAAAAAAAAAATTAAATTTGGATGAACATAAATCCAATTAAATAAGGTTAAATTACAATATACTAAATCATTTAAATTAAGCAAATGAAAAAAAAAACAAAATGTTGTTGGATAAAACTCGTAAAGCTCTACAATTTTTGTAAATATATACAACTTAAACGTTATAGGGGACGAGTGCATGCTGCATTCCCACAGCCGCTGGGCGCACTCGACTTGGCCAGTTCCCCTCAAATATGGTCAACCTCAGCGTTGGGAACCGGCTCTGGCATATCTCACTCACTACCGAAACGCGTACGTACATTGGGGAAATAGGATAAAGTAGGAAATGTAGTAAGTACACTTCAAGGTAGTCTTCTGTGAGAGAGGGGTACGAGGCCAATCGAGCGTGCCCGCCGGCTGTTGTTTTGCAACGTGCACTCTCCCCCTCTATAGTAACGGGAGTAACGGGGAGAAATAATAGAGCAGTACAGGTTGTGTCCAAAATTTTCCCGAAGTTGAAGCTTGCTCCTGCTCGAGTTCACATATCGCACCCTCAGAGGAATAAAGTGCTAAGCCAAAATTAAGACTTTTCGGTAAATTACAAAATGATTAAAACGAACTTTTTTAGCCATTTTCTAAAATTAGGCGATAAATCAATGAATTTCTTTTTTAAATAATAGTAAAAATCTGAATTTCGACTTAAGACAACATACAGCTTTGTTAAACCATAAGAGAATAAACTAAAATAGAATGGACACTCATGCGCACTTTGAGGATTTTGTAAAATAACCGTTTCATTGTTATTAATTATTTTAAATTAGTTTTAAATAGAACAAGTACGTAAAGTATTTTTTTCGGTGCTATCAATCATTTTGAATATAAAATTCAATAAATAATAGATATCGTGCTAAAAATAAAGAAAAACTTAAGAATTAAATTTAATTGGATTTAATCGGTGTTTTCTCTCAATATCTCCGAAACGGTTCATAGTAGCAGAAAATCGATTTCACCAGTAGAAAGAACTCGAAAAGTTGAATCGTTTAGTGAAAGTAACACATTTTTTGGAAAAATTGTCAGGTAAATCGGTTTTGACCCTAATTGGATGACTTAGTAGAAGAAAAAGCATAAAAATACAAAGACAATCGACAAAGTCTACGTAAAAATGTTTGTAATCATTAGGACTAGGGAATTAATTAATAATGCCTTTTAGATCACCAACTGCAAAAACTCGTTCGTCTAGATGTAATTAATTATCCCTAAAATAGAGTTAAATAATCACCTCTGAAGAATCTTGATCACACGAAAAACTGTGTACCACTATATTTACCATTAACGAGTTTCATGTGACAGTTTATCCTTGTAGCAAAAAGACAGTTACTCAATTTGTGCATTAGCATTACAAACATAAACTAATAATTACCTTCTCGCTTACCGCAACATACTAAACACACGTGTATTGCACACCGTGCGAAAATTACAACTAATTCTCAACCCGAAAGAAATACGATAGTAATTAGGATGTGGAAACCAAAGATCCAAGCTTTAAAAAAACCCGTTCCCTTACCTGCTTGTCTATGCCCGCAAATAATTTGAATAAAACTTAATCTCGATGATAATACAATAATTTCTTTAGCGGATAAACAAAAACACACTATTGTCGCGCATTCGAAATTTGAATAAATACGCATGACTACAAAAAGAACTTCGCAACACAAAAAGTCGGTAATGACAGGGCGAGTATAGAAAACAAAGATGGCGGGATGTGTTCGTGCATGCGATTAGGTGTTTTTTAGCACTTGCATCATGTGATTGATATGCGTAATACTGTCATTTATGAATATTAATGGGACTATTGTGCAGGTTGTGTGCTAACGACTTGAAAAAATATCTTGCGTTTTTTCTGTCATCGTTTCCGTGCGAATTTAAAGTCTGCGCGACTTAGTTGCTTGAAAAAGTCATTTGTCTATGACAAAGATAAAAAATAGAATGTATGGGTATAGAATGTATATTCTATCCACCTTCCCAGAATATTTCGTGTGGAAAGACTGGTTATGTACTTAATTAATCGGGTGGTTTTTATTTGTGCCAATTTTATAAAGATATTCGTCTTAATGAAATATATTATTCATAGAGTTTTTCTAGGCAAACAATATTTTGACCACAGACATTAGACGCAGCATGACAAATTTAACGTAGCGCAAAAAGTATGTTTTTTATCTTATGCCTTTGAGCATGCGTGATTTCATAATACGCGTAACAGTGCCTACCAAAACACAATAACTTCTTGAAAATGTTTGTTGGGACTCTGGGCCTCTCTGACTAGTAGGAAACTTGTGCCATTTGACAGTTGGTTCTAACTTTATCTCGCTTATGTATGATAAACGGGCTATGTATTGAATTCTCGCTCGCATGTTGTGTTCTCTTCGCTGTTAGTAATAATTCTACATCTATGATCTTGGCCGTTACCATTTGTCTGATGATAAGTTTAATGCCATCTAAAAACCTGATTATAAAAATCCCATATGACTTCCGTCGACATCAAATCTCTACCCACAAAAACGCTCACAAAAGACAATGACTGGTCGATTTACATACCAGATTACGGGTTAAAAAACCTTCGGCGTACTTTTTAAAATGTTTTTTCTTGATCGAAAGTGAGATTTGTAGGGCAGGTGCCTGTGACCCCATACTTTTTCTAGTAATTAATCAGAGTTGCATCTGTTTGATAATTACGGCTACATTTGAAGGGTTAATCAAATATAATAAAGAAATTAGAAGATTTGACGGACATGTGTTCTTGGTTTTTTCTTCAATATGTTCTTTTCATTGAAATTAGTTCATTATGTTTATTAAGTCAGAAAATTATATGCAATAGATTTAAATTTTAAATTAGTAGCTATCCAAAACTGAAATCTTTTAAAGCGGCCGTGTTATGTCGGCCGGCTTTGGAATACCACCATCCCATCAGAGCGGGGACTCGTCCCGTGGGTGTTATAAAAGGAGACTGAAGGATAACAAAGCCGCTACCACAAGCTCTGTGAACCTATATACCACCTCTAAAAGGGTGTACTCGCCAACCCGCCTGGCCAGCGTGCCCTTTCAACTTTTTAAGGTCACACATCCCTCGTACACAAGACAATGCGCATGAGAAGGCTTCATGTCCAGGTGGATGACAAAAAGGCCATTTACTATTGTACAAGTCAGAGGAAAAGTATTTCTCAGATAATGTTACTTTGCGATAGAGACGTTTAATATGAGCGTTCGGCACATTTCGTAGCAATTTCTTTATGTAAAAAGAATTAATTATTTAGAAGTATAAAAGTTTTATTGTTTCTATATTTATTTATTCACTGATTTCTTATTTAATTGCGCAAATAAATGTACGGAGTTTATTTAAAGTATGAATGTTCAAATCTAATAATGAACATAATTCTATCTGTAAATTATAACAAGAGAGAGACATTAATCTGATTTTCATCGCCCTATCACTTACATTTTGCTAAATCTTCAAATGTCAAATTAATGTAAAATCCAATAGACGAACACGCATGCATAACCAGTGACACATATTATTTTTGAGCGATTCACCTCTTATGACCCTATAAAAACTAAGTACTAACCATTTTATAGTATTATCCACACTCAAAACGATGATTTAGGGTTGAACAATTTATTTTATGGCCATCTTAACAAATGTATACTTCTAACCAAAGAAAATACTTTTTGAATTGTAAAATCATATAATATATTCGACGGGACATTACTATTGGTTGCTTAAATAATGCACTTTTATGTTTTCGAAAAAAAATTGAATTCCAATTTCAAAATTCCAATTTGTTTACTTATAGAAACTGATTATCTACGATTTTTATTTATTTCGCAGCCAATACTTCGGTCCCCGTAAGACACGTCGTAAGTCTACCATGGATCAGGACATAAGAATAAAGAATAATTATACTTGTATTATTTACTATTCTTATGGTCAGGGCAAGACTGGAATGGGAGTGCGAGGTGAAGATGTTTTTGCTATTGACAGATTTCTGTCTACTCCCAGTTTTATGCATTGTCAAAAATATATACTTGCTTAGATATTAAATTGCATTAGATATTAAATTTAATAGGTAATCAATACCAGTAATACCATCTACTACCAACGGAACTAAAATATATTTTTATTATGTTTTATGTAGACGAGCTCATCATATCAACATTTCCATTCCATTAAAAATAATTTAAAAAATACTTTATTGCATGATGTGTCAACCCTAGAATCCCTTATCTCATTCAGTCTGGTGAAGAAGCAAAAAACGTCTTTGTCCGTTTTCGGCCCCCGAATAACCCTAAAATCGCTGTATTAGATTAACTCTGTTTAAAATGTGGATTTTTAATGTCTATGACTGTTATAAAATATAGTGATTTTGAGGCGCAAAAAACAGATAGCCAACGACACAACAAAGTTATAAACAAAATAATAACTAGGTACCTACTATTTGCCAGAATCGTTGTTTTCGTTTGACATTTTTTGTTATTATATGAAGAGATCATTTAAATACTTACATTAGAATTAATTACAGTGTACTACAGTATCTGATGATATAGACATATCTATGTCATATATACATATGCTTACCTATATCATAGTCTAGCCTAGTCTACTAGATAGTCTAGCCTTTAATATATTATTGCGTATGTATTATAGCTTACCACTTAAAAGTATTACAATGCAAAAAACTCTATATTAAATGCATTCAAATTCTATAAAGGCTTGTAAACTTTATGTATTGAGATATTTGTATGTTATTGAGAAAGACATGATCGATTTCTCATTTACGACATGCCATTAATATAGGCCGTTACTGTAAGTAATTACGTGTTAGTATGACCTTATATCACGATCATTGAATGAAACTATTCTTAGACAATAAAAATGTTAATAAGCTTAAGATATTCATCACAATAAACTCAGTAAATTAAAAAGCCACAAAACACCCCATTCGCCCTCTAGCGCCACTTAGAACTTTTACACATGCTACAATTACGGTGCAAATGTCTAATTGATACCTTTCAAGGCTCCGGGCGATCGTAGTTAGCACCTCACCTACGCTCTTTTTTAAAGACAAAAAAAATGGTAAAAATGGTTAAAATTAATAGCGTTTTTGACCACCGTCGGCAGCCGTGGGGTTAGTTATTAAGTGTATTAGGGTTGGCACGAGTAAAAATATGAATAAAAACATAATTCAGTTACCATTTCTTCTAAATTTTATATTTTAATGTTTTTTTATCTATTATTCTATATCTTTAACTCATCGGGGGTAGTCGTAGGGGTTCAAAGGCCTTAAAACGCTGCACTGTTGTTCACTGCAAGTTGGTGAATCCACTCTTGGTAGCTAGGCGTATGGCTGTAGGATAGATGCGCTGACAAGTCAGGAATTTTGAAATTAATAATATACAATTCTTTTTAAGGTAAACGGCGGTGATTTTATTACACTAGACTCTATGAAATGCCCATTTTATATAGAAAAATCCAATAAATTGGTAAGAATGAAAATTATATATTTATTTAATAGAAGTATTGTCCATTATTATCAATGTACTTTTGAAATTTTAATGAAAGTTGATTGATGCCTCTGCCATAGAACTCCTGGGGACGGGAATCGATGAATTCTCTGAAGGCATTTTTCACTGCCTCATCGGAGTTGAATTTTATCCCTTTTGAAAAGTTATCCAAATTCCGAAAAAAATGGAGATCAGTAGGGGCAAGGTCTGGCGAGTACGGTGGGTGATGGAGAGTTTCCAGTTGAATCTCCTGTGACGTTGAGACTGTCTGTCATGCAGTGTGTGGGCGAGTGTTATCATGGACTTTGGAACATTATATGACTGTATATCCTGAGTTCAACCATTGTTACGAACGTTTACGATTATCATACAAGATCCACTTCTCATCATAAGTGACAATACGATTCAGAATCCCTTCATTTTTGTGCCGCTTCAATAAAGTAAGGCATGGTTCGACGAGTGTTTGCAGCTGACTTTCATTAAGCTCATACTGTACCCTCTTTCCGAGCTTCTTCACTTCCCGATTTGATGCAAATGAATCAATATCGTTTTGTCACTTACGCCGAACGAAGGCTGCTACTAATTCAGACTTGGTTTGAGATGAATCCGCTTCCACTATTGCTTTCAATTGGTCTTTATCGACTTTAGTCTGCGGTCTTCCACGGAACTTGTTCTCGAAGTCGAAATTTCCAGATCGGAAACGATCGAACCTAAAACGCACCGTGCGTTTATTTATTTGCATTTATTCGTTGATATTGCGTGCTGTCTGTGCTGCGTTGCTGCCACGACGGTCTTTTCCATTTCCATTTTCGCCAACTTTCCCATGGTCGCAAACACAACGATATCTAAGCGAAAAGTCGTTTGACGGAAAAACAAACGAATATCTCATTTTGAAAAAGAATGTCATAGCTTTAAATTGAAACTAATTTGAATTTGGAGTTCCACACACACGATAATTAAGTTCAAAGTGGTCACTATGAACAAACGGCAATTTTGTAGATAAGGCCGTAATATATTTTAAATTAGTGTTAAATAAAATCATATAGGTACTTACTAATACTTTTAAACAAATTCGAAAATCTGTTTGTTTATTTGTTATTCAATAACGCCTCAACAACCAATAAATTTTACACTAGATAATATAGGCCAAGAAAAAAGGACATAGGCTTATTTTAATATAGCTGACATCTTAAATAAACTGTTAATTTAAAATAAATAACATGTTCCTAATTGAATTTAACTTTTTTCTATTTATACAAAACACTCAACCTAATTTCTACCCTTTTTCCTATCTTACACGTTTTTCACAACCCTAGCTCACCCGTTCGGTAGAACCATCTGTCAGTCAAAGGGTCGGTTGAACCCTTTAATGTATCGCCAACTTATACATGTTTACATTTGAAGACATACAAACTGGTCTCAAGTTAATGAATTTCCTAAATAAATGTAATTTAATGTTTTTGTTATACATGGCTCTGCAGCCTCCAGTAGCCCTTGGACTGGTTGAGTGATTGTCTTCAAGGGGATTTGATTGAAGACGGATGTGGTGCTGGTTTTTTCTTCTAATAATGAAACACTTGCTTAAGTGTTTTAGTGGACTGCAACCGGCCTTTTCATCGTCCACTGCCACGCTGACCAAGCGGATTGGCGAGTTCAGTCTTTTAGAGGTGGTGTAGTTCCTCAAGGCTTGTGGTAGCCGTTTAGTTATCCCTGGAAAAGATGGGGGTGGGGGGGGGGGGGGGGGGGTTCAATTCTATAGCCGGTAGACACCACACGGCACTGTTTAAGTGAACTGTAATTTTTAATTTTCAATTATCACAAGGCGATGGCAATGCTCATCATGGCTAGTCATGTCTAAGAAAAAGTATTAAGATTGAATTGTGGGCCAGCATAGAAAATAAATGAGACAAAAACAATGACTTATAATTTTTATACATGCCACGTTACCCCCCTCTCTCACAGAAGGCTACCTTGAAATGTAGTGCATTTCCCACTTTATCTTATTTCCCTAATGTACGTACGTGTTTCGGCAGTGAGTGAGATGTGCCAGAGACCATTCCCATCCTATCCCTCCCCATTTCCCCAACCCTTTCTCCAAATCCAATTCTTATTCTGCAAAGGTAGGCAGCGCATCCGGGGGCGTGCCAACATTTGTCATTTTGGACCCACGGATGTCTATGGGCTACAGTATCCACTTACCATCAGGTGGACTGTGTGCTCGTCTGCCACCTTCATCCATAAAAAAAAAAAGATAAAATCTTGTACATGGCTGTTTTTCTCCAGTTTTTAATACCGGTTACTCATGCGTCCCGATTGGCATCGTTTAGTCATATTAATTTATATTTTCTACGATTTCAGGCTGCCATATATTTGGGTATGACTAAAGTGCATCAATTGGTACTGGGCTTGCGTGGTGAATTATAGCCCGAAACCCTAGTGTGATTATTAGGAGAGGCCTGTGCTTATGTGAGACTGATGATAACGATGTCTAAAGCCTTCTGAATTAGGGCGACATAGCATCGAATACATCGGATATTAGGACAGGATCGGAGCATCACCTAAATATCGTTAAGTACGTTGCGTATAACAAGTATTATTTTATACCGCGAACCCGTAGGCTGTGGAACGAACTGCCTCAAGAGGTCTTTCCATTGAGCTACGATATGGGGTTCTTCAAGAGAGCTGTGAATAGGATTTTGCAAGGTCGGCTGCGCGCCCGCATACCCCCTGGTGTTGCAGGTGCCCATGGGCGGCGGTAACACTTACCATCACGTGCGACCGCTTGCTCGTCCGCCCACTAATTTACCATATAAAAAAAAAAGTCACGACGATATGGCACCTTTGCATCATTTTGTTTGAACTGTGATCGTGTAAGACGTGACTTGAGATTATTTTAATAACTCAAGTTATAGGTAATAATAACTCGAGTCATAGAGTAGGTGAATCACTCACAAGGGCTCAAAGCGTCCTATAAATCTTCAAGTGTTGCTTTGTACCCACTGCCATATCACCCGCGCTACATGAAAAGCCTTATCAGAAGGCATTAGTACACATAACCTCTTAACGAGCTGTGATATTTACGCATATTATCAATATCTATAGTCAAATATCGCATCAATTTGAACAGGTTTTAAATCTAATGCGTTCGCCATGCGTTGAACATGACCTGCTGTTGGACATGTTTAATATGTTTAACCTGATTTATCGGATGCCTCTCATGTTTGTATCTGGTTCAACAATGACTGTTATTCCAAACAGGGCTAAAATACATCGGAAAATGGTTTAGCTGCGGTTTATGTGCGTCAATAGATTACAAAACAATATCGGATATGGTTTTAATATAGCCTATATTTGAAACATTCACATTCTATTCATTCACACATTATCTGTTTTGTAAAACTAGACAAAGATAAACATATTAGTGTTTAGCTATTTAATATTAATATGTTAATACGAGTGCAATCATTCAAGGGAGAGTGTGCCAGACATTCAGAGTGAGAAAACGTGAACAGACCATTTTAAGTTTTTTGATACGGCACCCTAAATTGGTGTAGATCGCATTAAGACAATAGCGAAAAGTACCTAATATCGGCTACATTGTGAATTCAATTACTTACTCAGCTGTATTAGAAAAAGATAATCAATATTATTTACAATTTATTTATTATTGCATCTACTTATCATTGTTATCTAGGTATGCACTTCATTAATAGCGCCCTTCATTACCCAAGCATAGTTTCTTCTCAAGCTCAACCCCTTTCAAAACAGCAGAAGCGCATACAAAGCGAGAGATAAAACCAACGAAACCTAACACCCGTGGTCCAGTCGCCAGATGAATATGTCCATATCCTCTCATTACATCGTTTAAAACATCTTCCCGGAAGTTAAAAAATTGAAATAAACGAGGGGTCACTTGTTCCCACAAGCAGCACCTTACGGCCAGCGAAAACAAACTAATAATTTTGAATACTGGCAACCCTTCCGTGTTTTTTACATTCAACCTCTTCCGTGAGAACATCAAATATGACCATAGAGAAAAAATACAAGGAGGTCCGATAAAAAAGATTGGAATGGGGGCGAGAGTGGACAGTTGGATCAGAAAAAAGGAGTTATGGCTTTTGAATGCATATTAAATAGCTGGGAACGTTGATAGAGTCACATTATCTGATTTAAGTAAAGGTGCCTTAAGTTTGAGGTATATTTTAAAATTATTTTATGGATTCAGATCAGTGTTGATCGTAACCTACCTATTATTACTTTTATAGCATGTAAATTACTTTTATAGCATGTAAATACTGATTAGTTCATTAAATGTGGTTCGGAAGGAAATTTATAGGAAAGTTAATTAAATTGAAGTAAAAGGTGAAGTAGTCCTCCTTTCCACACCACTGATAGTTTAAAAGTGATTATATTTTGTGTCAAGTAAAAACGCATATATATGTATATTAGTAGTAGGTATCTGTGAAATGTGAAAAAATTAAATGTTCCAATAAATAATTAGTTTAGTATCTTTTAACTCTTATTGTTTTACTTTATTAATACTAGTGTTTATTAGTTTTAATTATTTATGTACTTACTGTATTGCTCTTTTATTAGTTTTAATTACATAGATACCTACTTTACTGTATTATTAGTTTATTAGTTTTAATTACTTGTTTTTTCTTCGGAATAACTAAATTCTTGTGACTCTAATGGCCTTTCAAGAGTCACCGGACATGTACTATATAATTTAGGGCAAGCGCAGAAGGAGCTCAGCCAGGAGCAAAAAATGTGTAGCGACCCTAGGCATTCCTGTCGGGGGCATAGTTTAGGCTGGCAAATACTAGAGGGTTAGAATGGTGAGAGACTCTGTCGTAATAGCGTCGAGAATAACTTGGGTACCTACTTTACTGATATACTCGTTTGTTAGTTTTAATTACTTAGGTATAGCCTGACCAAGAAAATAAAAAACCTCGTCATGATGCATAAAACTAATAGAACTAATATCTTCTACTGACAACACTAACTAGCTATGGAAAAAGCAAATGTGGCGCCCCCACGGCAAGTTTTTTATTTTTCTGGTCAGGCTATACTTATTTTACTATATTAATGGTTTATTAGTTTTAATTAGGTACTTAGGTAGGTACTTTTACTGCGGTATTACTGTTTCACAGTCGATCTTTGCCGTTCTTTCTTGGTATTTCTGTAGTTTCGATACAGGCAGCTGCTTGCAATTTTCTTTTCATTAACCATATTTGCATAAAATTAGATACACTATGAAAAAACGATTAACAAAAAGAATGCAACCAGTGGCTTTTGGCCATACATACAAGAAGTACATTCCTAACGTACCCAATGAAACAATAACTTGCATGTCAAGGAAACTAAGCAATTAAACAGATATTAACTGGTAAAGTAACATTGTATTTTATTTTAGTTCGTAGCTAACTAATAACTTCATTTATAAATTAATACTCAACATAAAATTTTCCATCAAACGCATTCTCACGTTTGTATCATTAAGAATTTTTTTGGTCCACTTTTTTACTACTCACCGTGCAGACCCTCTCCCTCATCTTCCCAGATACCTACAGGTGCCGATGTAAGAAACAAATAAAGCGTAATGCATAAATTATAGAGCGACGGCGTTCCCGCGTTTTTCTGACAGCTCGTATTTTTCAAAGACTGCATGCAATGACACTCTATGAATTAAATTAGACATACCTACACTGATTTAATTGAACTCTTTACAAAAATTGTTTTTGTCAGAAAGTAGGTACTCAGTTAAGTACTTAGACTTGATATCAATAGATTATCTCTATCCTAGTTATTAAAATATTATCTGTTCAGTAATAATTAAAATCATAAAATACCGGGTGTACCTAACTGAATCTTTTACGAAGCCGGAAGCTATGAATTCCGTTTATGATTCTGAGTTCATTAATATGAAAATTTGGTGAATCGTTTTTGCAATAAAATCATTTTTTTTCTAATTATTATCAGTGTGGATTTTTAGTTTGGATAATTGGGAAATCCAAATTTTCATCCAAAGCCCAAAAAGATATTACAACAAAAAAAACGTAACAGAATCCATGAATTCATATTTCAGAAAATGTACTGTATATCACTGTATATTTCTTCTAGACATTTCTGCATCAATTCCTAACCGATTTTTTTAATTAAGTACCTAATTAGTTTCCAATTACTTAGGTAATACGGTAAATAGGTACATTTATAAACCTTTTATTTATAATTATAAGTGTAAGTTTTTTTTTCTTCTTTTTAAGGAGAAGGAACTCTTTAAGGAACTTTCATGCCTTGGCACATGTCAGTTCCATCGATACATTCTACAACATTAATGTAGGTACCAATATATCAGCCCTAGTAAGGGCTCACGAATCTGTATAAACTAAATGCTCATATAATAAAAACAATCATATAGCAATCATCATATAATAAAAGCCTCCTCATTACCTTTCTAACCAATATGTGACGGGACCCATTGAAATCTTAAATTTATGCCACAGTTATTTAATTGTATTTATAATTCTAAGTGTAAATTATAATAAAAATCATTTATCGGTTTGCAAAACATTTATGATTTTTAATAACTACATTATGTTTACATATTATGTGTTATTATAAAATCCTACGTAAACTTGTGGACGAAAATAATGAATTTACAAAAAATGTTGTATAGGTGCTCAGTAAAATTAAATATAATGACAGTAAAATTTGTAAGGACACATGTTACTTCCGATCCATCGCGTCGACCACTAAAATCAGTTAACCCTTAAAACCCCGGCATGCATCCGCAATGATTCGAATTGACAATTAAAAAGGAATAAAACAAATCTTAGGTCTGTCAAAAAAGAGCGGGAAAACGCACAACTGACGCCTTGTTTTTTTTTTCACAACAGGTGGCAAAGGGTTGTTAAGATGTTGACTAATGTATTTTAATGCTTATTCCTGGGTTAGAGAAAGCGTGACAAACAGACAGACAAGGTATAAACATGTGTTGCGGTCGTTAATTAATTAGTAAAGAAATTGAAAGTTAACCCTTTCCCTTGGGGTATATTTAATAGAATTTTGTTTTGGTAATTTATTTTTTCTATGCATTTGGATGGATTAGAGGAAAAACAAAATATAATGAGAATTTACGAATATGTAAAAATCTTTTTATTATTTTATTGATTTATATGCTTAATGAACAAATGATAGAAAATAGTTACAAAACAAAATACGTAACAGAAGGCGTGCTTATCTTCCTGGGAGATTTATACCAGCAAACATGGGAGAGCGATGAAATGGGCAGACATAGTGCCAGACATGGACAGACATAGACCTAATGAATTATTACAAACACTAAAAAAATAATTAAATATTGTAACAATTTAATTTAAATAGTATACTTTACCTAACTATTGAAAGACCACGGTACAATAGAAAATACGCATACCATTAGACTATATTAAAACTGTTGGATATAAAAGGCTATCACATCTTCACAGCAAAGTTACCACACTCTTCTCATCCAGCAACGTAATTTACCTTGTATATCATTAGACTATTAGTAAAGCCTATCTCATTAGAAACACCTTAGTATCAATCATTGTTGCAAGTCTATCTTTAATAATTAACTTAATTCCATTTTAACTTCATTTTTGGAAGTATATGTTCACATTCAACCATATCATACAACACGAGCACGCCAAATGCAGGAGATGGCTGTAACAATGTATCTATTTTCTTTGCTAATTGTTTTGATAGTAATTTGTGATTGAATAGAAAAAATGATACCATGAAAACAATTGAAGCGTAATATCCAATAGTTAACCTCACAACACAGCCTCACACTAAAAAAAACTCAAACAATGACCCTTTCAAAGGAAACCTTTTTCTACTAAACACACTTTTTTCCGAAAAATAAACACAATGTATTGGATTCATGGTTCATATCCGGTCATTACAATCTGTACAAATGTTATTTTACGGCATATTTCATAACATATGTGTTTTATTGTTTGGATTTAAGATTTATTTTTGAATGTTATTTTACTTTTTGATATGTTTTTTATTTTGGTTTTATTGGTAGTATCATTTGGGTCAGGCGACAGTTGCCTGCGCTGCCAGTGACTTGATTTTATTACCTTTTTTTCCACATTTATGATCGGTGAGAGATTATTTTTAATTTTATCTTCAATAAATAAGTATCTATGGCATACCTAGAGAGGAGGATTCTTACTTATTATACTGTACTACTTAACATCATGAGATGGGATAGGATAGGAATTGGGATAGAAAATGAGGTCTGGCTTATCTTAAATCTGAATCACGTTAGTATATTCCATTCTTCTGTAAGAATATATCGGAATAAATCGGCCAGTCGGCACGCTCAATTGGTTTTGGGATGGAGTCTTCCCTCGATTATAACAATATTATGATGTCTGGCATTTAATTATGATGGTTACGAATTTTGTCCAGGAAAGATACTCTCGCTCACCGAACTTGTGCTTCAGGCCTACCGTCAGTGATCAGGCGATCACGTCCCGGCACCAAAAGTTGTAACGAAGAACTAAATTTGGCAACATAGCTCAAAAAATCGGCAGGCTGAAGCGGCACTGACAGGCCATTACTGTCGCAGGACCGATAACCGATGGAGCAGACGAGTCCTCGGATGGAGACCACGCCCGGGAAACGCAGGGTAGGACGTCTTCCGGTCAGGCTGGATAAGAACAGCAGAAGTAGCGATCATTGGGAGAGGTCTATATCCGCCAGTGAAGAGATACAGGTTTATGGTATGGTGTAATCATCTCCTGCTGTTAATCACAACAATAAAAAATACAGCTCTTTGGGTTCGATTGTCTAACGTTTCATTTAATCAATTTTAAAGTGGCAGTACCTATCACATTTTATTGTAGATAAAAATTGTCAGCACCTGTCTAGATCCAGCAAACAAATCAATACAAATATCAATCTAAATTCAATGAATATATCACCCGAGGTCTTTGACCTCTAACCCATAACAAACAGTTATTACAAAAACCTACAAAATTGAACCTTGTCATTACAAAAATAAGAGTGAGGATTGTTGTATATGAGATATGTTCTTGGGTATGTTTGTCCATCAAAACACGGTAACATCTGCCGGCAGCTGCAAGGTTAAGATTAGATCGACCTGTCCATTCTTATTTCGGAATCAGGGTTAACGTTGAAGGGTTAAAACTCTTTGTTTTGGACGAGGAATAACCACCGTAATGGCAGATTATCGACGGTGGGAGATCACATTTTTTATGTAGTGGCTATCGTCTTGAATATGAACTAAGGACTTAAAGATCTAGCACGTTGAAGATTTTTTCTGTGTATCTTATAGTTTTTTTTATTTTAATTTTTTCAACTGATTTATCTGTTGTGGTGCAAAATTTTACAATTGCAAATTTTACACTACTCCAGCCATGAACGAATATATTGTGAACAGTATCTGCGTAAAGCGCCGGACCCGTATGGTCATTTTTGGCCCGAAAACCCCTTGTCAATGCAAAAGGAGGCTTTTATCCTGCTGTGAGAGAAGAGGAAATTTCTCGAGGGACTTAGGTTATGTGTAGCCATATTGTTTAGATTAGAATCAGGTTCTGTAATTTGGAGCACGAAGCGAAAAGTAATACATTTTTTATAAACGCTATAATTTTCTAAATGGAATAATTATCAGATATAGTACCGATGTGGCAAGGTTGCAACAAAACGAAGTGACAAAAACATAACAAAAATTTTGCCTACACCAAGAAATAAATAAAACATGGTGTTTCCTGTGTTTCTAAATTTAATTATACTCATTAATATACTAAATTTATTATTATGGAATAAACTTACATCATAAGAAAAGATTGAATTTTTTTTTAATGTATCTCCTTTAACCAACGGTCGACTGGTAGAGAAAGCCTTAAGGCATGAGTCTGTGCAATATAACGCAAAAAGAGAAAATAAATAAATGCAATTATTAATGCAATTATTAATTTGTAGGGAAATACGTACAAAATGACATATAGGTACGTACAATATGGCATGTACACACAAAACGACATATACATACAAAATTACATATACGTACAAAATGGCATAGGTGGCTTATTTCGAATTTGGCGGACTCTAGCGCGCTAATCACTACCGCATCACGTGACCCAAATGTCTTTTATAACAACCTGTGAAAACGCGAACGCGCCGCTCTCATTCGTCACGTCACGACGGCGCCACGACATAGGACAAGTATTTGCACGTTTCGAATTATTTTCTTTACTGAAAGTTTTTTGTTTATATGGTAAGTCATTTGTGGAAGCTATCGTACCTATTTGTGTAGCATTTATTAAATTCCTCGATGTTTTGTTGTTGCCCTGTTCTTCAATTACTTCCACAAAAAATCCTGTTTGTCTAAGAATTTTGTTGAATTTGAATTTTGTTGAATCATTGAATTTTATTTTTTCAAAACGCTGTATAAACAAAACGACATACATAGACAATAGATAAAATGACATAGATATGTCATTTTGTCCATATATGCTAAGTCACGGGGGCTTAAGGCCGGAAATTTTATTAAGCTGTTCATTTCTGTACAGATATACCAAAATGCCACGTGATTATAAGAGCACGACCGATCGCCAAACCTGGAGTAAACACTCAATGCAGAAAACTATAGAGGTAGTTCGAAATAATAAAATGGGCTAGTTAGTAGCATCAAAAACATTTGGTATCCCACAAGTAACGCTCCGAAGGCATGCGTTGGGTACTGGGTGGGGTGGGGCGCTCCCCTTAGGGCTCAAACACAAGTCATAAAGTGATTGAAAGTTTAGAGTATGCGAAACAAAACGCTATTAATATTATTTGTCTGCCTCTTGATGTTTGTTTTTTCGGGCCCTTGAAAACTTATTTGAACCAAGAAATATCCAAGTGGCTGAAAGCACATCCTGGACGCGTTGTTACACAATTCAAGATTGCCGGCCTGTTCAACGAAGCTTACGGTAAGGCAGCAATATGGACAAAATGGATTTTGACCGAGCTCAGTTAGAATAAGAATATATTTTTTTCTGTTATTGTTATTCTTTAAATGTTGATTAAATTCGATAAATAAAAAGCCAAAAATGATTGGTGTAGAATATGACTGTTCTGTATATTACCAATAAAGAGTTACGACGCAAAAAGAAAACCATATATGCCATTTGGTCCGTACTTCTCTACACCTACGCCATTTGCCAATACAGAGAATGACTGCATTATTGCTTGTTTGTATATACATATTTATATTTACAAATAAATAAACCTAAACTAATTCAAAATTTCGTATTACAAATTGACAAAGCTTATCACAATCTACTATTGCAATACTTTGTCTGTCATACGTGACAAAGAACATCCCTATAATCCCAGCGGGGAGACGCCTGTCCAGGCACTAATTTGCAGCGAGTTTGTACCCGATAAAAACTGGGAAAATGATAATACTGACATAATGTGGACACCACTTCTTGTTCAACAACATTCTTTTAACAACATTCAACAACGTTGCAGCAAGGTCTTTTTCAACGGGCCGTTGTTTCTTTGGTTTTTCAGAACTGAACGTGATGAGATGTATTGTGAATTTTACAACCATATTTATTTTTAAATCTTTATTGTTATTTTTATAATGAAAAGTTTTTAAGTTTTATAATAATAATAATAATAAATAAATTTATTCCAGACCTGTATTCATCCATAAAATAAATAAAAATAAAATAAAATATTTAGTAGCGACCTTCTAATTAATTGATACTAATATTTGGCAAAAGCTAAGAAGACGCGTAAATGTTCAGTCAACCAGTCTCTTGATAACTCGGAGACTAAGAATGTTTGTACTGCACTTACAATAAACACTAGACAAAAAATAATATCGTGATCAAAGGCCATTCTTGATAATGCAAATGGTCTGACTCTACTGAGCGCTGACGCAAATTTCGAAGGAAAAAGTACCTAACCCGTTTTCTTTCGTGCAGCGTGTCTCAAATTAATTTTACTCTGTTCAAAGCACAAACTTTTGCAACTAAATATGTGTCTACTTTTATTTGTAATGCATTATTTTTTTTATAATAATCTCGCAACTCGCTATTGGCACATACGCATTAACGATCATAGCCGACCTCCTTTCAGCCAGCAAAAAGTAAACAATCAGTTCTCCAGTATTGCCACTTACAAAAACTAGACTCTCGTAGTCTAAAGCCGTAATTAATGTTGAACATTGCACGAGAAAATAGCGTCTTTAAATGCAGATGCAACTCCTCCTAAAATAAACATGGTCCGCGATTCGGCACTAGCCACTTATTATAAATAATTAATGATTCCGTCCTCTCTTATGCACGATAAAATGCCATTACGGTTTTCATCGGGGACGTGCAAAAAACTATGAAAACCGACGGCGGACGAACCCGTTCCAACAAAAAAATACGCTTAAAAGACTGCGCGGGCATCGCTAAAATTCCCGCGGTTTCTTATTGCCGCCAAGTCATTTGACTCCAACCATTATCTGTGGAATTAACAACGGTAAAAAACCTACAGATCCGATAAAGGTATATTCGCGCTCTTGACGACAGTTTTTATCATATAAATAAAGGGAATATGGAAACGGCGTAATGCCCGCTGTGGGCTCCAGTCTTAATGGCGTCAACGCGATAAATATTGCGCTCATGAAAATTCAGCAAGCATTATTGAATAATGCTCGTGAGGAGATCGCCTCAAAAACACTGGACCTCGCACTGCGAAGCAAATAACTTAGATTCATTAAAAAAGAGTTAACGTCACTCGCAGTTGCCTGTGACAAAAAAGCTGTTATTATCCGAATTCCGTTTTGTTATCGCAAGGGTTTTTAATACAAGAAATGACAGATGCGTCATACCAAGATAGAGCTATGGACTGTAAAGTTTAAAAAACTCAATTCAAACATATTTCAAGATAATTGAATGGAATTTGCATATTCACACAACTGCATTGTTAAATAGGCTAAGAAAGCGAGTGAAAGATAAAGAATAAAAAAATGTGTACGTTGTTTTTGAACGCATCTTTGCGTAACTGAATGGTATTTGAATTGAATACGCGGAACGGTATTGTTGCGAGGGAGATTTTAAAAAAAAAAACATATTTACTCATTTTTTTAGCAGTCCTTGTGGATTGTCTTGTAAAGAACTCTGACATAGGAGGTCATTTATTTATAATTTTTTACCAGTAAAGTTTTATTAGTCTATAAACTTCAGTAACATTACATGGCTGCTTCGTACAAAGTTAAGAATAAGTAAGATGTTAATTCATGTTTACATGTTAAGACTACTCTATGGTTTAAATGCTCGAAGCAAACTTGCTTTCTAATCAAAAAGAACCAAAATAGAGTCACGGTCAGTAAGCCTTTTATCGTCCACTGCTGGGCATGGGCTTCCTCAGGCACATCGTCTTGTCCTGATGGATGTATGACCTTAAAACGGCACGCTGGCCAAGTGCGTCGGCGAGTCCATTCTTTTAGACTCCTTAGTCTCATTTTACGGGGCACACGGTAAGAGAATGAGGTGGTGATAATCTATTCAGCACCACAAGGACAATAAGTACAATAGATCGAAAATTCAAGAGACTTTATAGTCGTCCTATCAATAATTCTCGAGTTAGAATACTATTAATTCGTAATCAGAATTTATACATGCTTTCAGAATTTCTAAGCAAACGTGAGCTTTCAGAGCTTAAACATTGTTTTACTAATATAGGCCATAAACAAAGTATCTACTTTGTCTCTCTCTCTATGTTTTTTTTTTTTATAGATAAAGGCGACAGACGAGCATACAGTCCACCTGATAGTAAGTGGATGCTGTACTCCATAGACCTGGTGTTGCAGGTGTCCATGGGCGGCGGTAACACTTACCATCACGTGGGACCGCTTGCTCGTCCGCCCACTAGTCTATAAAAAAAAAACATCCGCGATACATACCAAAATCAGTCCAGAATGACAAACGTTGGCACGCGCCTGGATGCGCTGCCTACCTTTGCAGATGGAATGGATTGGGAGAAAGGTTTAGGAAAATGGGGAGGGATGGGATAGGATGGGATGGGAATGGGCTCTGCTTCTACATAATTCCTAAACTTTTGCAATGTCCCATAATGAGAGCCTTTTGGACTTCAATATCTGAATTCATCTAAAGTTGATTTCGGCGGTCGCAATCACAAATTAAACTTTGGCAGCGTAGAATTTCTTATTCGACATGTAGGTAAATGTTGTACAACAATGCGAATGGCGTATTTTTAAAACTAAATCAAAAGGAGGAAACGTCCGTCCCTGACCGTATATCATGTTGAGTCAACTGTGAATGCATTTCCTTTAAGAAAACTTCATATTTGAAAATTAAAATGTCTTAAACGCCGTCATAAGATTTTCACGGTTTATTCTTTGTGAGTTTATTAAGGAGAGTATTTATAGAGTATAACGAGGATTTAATCGCTTCGCCGCCGCTTCGACAGTGCTACAATGTAGGAACTATAATTACATACATTTTTTTTATAGAAAAAAGCGGCAGAGGAGCATACAGTCCACCCGATGGTAAGTGGATACTGTCGTTCATAGACATCCGCGATGCATGCCAACATCAATCCAGAATGACAAACGATGGCACGCCCCTGGATGCGCTGCCTACCTTTGCAGTTTAAGGAATGGAATAGGAGAAAGGTTTGGGAAAATGGGGTGCTATAGGATAGGTTGGGATGAGAATCGGCTCTGGCATATCTCACTCACTACCGAAACATGTACGTACATTGGGGAAATACGATAAAGTAGGAAATGCAGTACATTTCAAGATAGTCTTTTGTGAGAGAGGGGTAACGTGGTCAGTCGAGTGCGCCCAGCGGCTGTGGGAATGCAGCTTGCACTCTCCCCTACATAATGACTTATTGACACAGATACACTCTAATGTTACACTGTTTACAGATGTTACACTCTAATGAAGCCTTGACTGAAGCCATATTATGAACTCCTGACTCCTGAATTTATCTCAATACCTTACCAATAGAATATACACACAGATATTATTTTTTTAAAAAATACCTGTATTCATTGATATGCAATACATACAATGCACCGTTCAAAAGTGTTGATATAGAAAATGTGCCATATTAAGTATTCTTGGGCACTTGGATATCATTTGGGATTGTCATTTATTAATTAACATATTTGATGTGGTGTTCAATTAATGAAAACAATTAAATTAATTGAAACAATTAATTCAAATATTATACATACATTTATTAAAGTATAGTGCCGGGTGGTATCGGACTATACTATATACTGTTTATACTGTCTGGACTATACTGTCGGACTATAGAATAGCGTTACCCCATCTTTTCGCGTGGATGTCGTAAAACGCGACTAAGGGCTAAGCGACTACCACAAGCCGTGAGGAACTAAACCACCTCTAAAAGAATGGACTCGCCCACCTACTTGGCCGGCCGGCGTGGTGTTCTAAGGCCTTTCATCCCCCATGCCCAAGACAATTTGCTTGAGTAGGCCCATGTCCAACAGTGGATACTAAAAGAGCTGGTTACCATTACATTGAATATAATATACAAACGAATTGTTAAATATTTCTTTTATTAGGAACTGTGATTCTAGTATTAGTCTTATCAATGTATAAATTACATAGTATCTAATTTCAAAGTGTGGAAATTCCAAGTATATTAATATTATCATTCCATAATATAAGTTATACTAATACAGGCATCTCCTGTACGAGTATCGAACTTATATATAGTCTTTAAAAACTCTGATTTCATCCTTACAACAGTAAAATCCAAAAACAAAATACCTTAAACCATAGAGAAACACATTCGTCTGTATTGTTCATGCGCTAATTATCTCGTACCATACGATAAGATAGAGGTATCAGACTCTTAAGTCCTTTTAAATTTACTTCTCGATATGTATATGATATGCAGGCCGCATAAAAATTGGCTACAATCTCCATAATATGCAGATTTTTACCGCCTCGGTTTTAAGGGGTCATACGGTTTATACAAATATAGTGACAAAAAGTACATCATTTGCTTATTGTTATTGATGGCCGTGTGGTCTCACTCCACCATACCATCATTCCATTTTTCTCATTGATGGCCGTGTGGTCTCGGTCGGTTTACGAATACCATCACTCCATTTTTCCCCATGGATGTGGAAAAAGACGACTGAGGCATAACAAAGCAGCTACCACAATCCCCACGAAACTACACCACGTATAAAGAGACTCGGAAACCCGCTTGGTCATCGCGCAGCGTGGCGTTTCAAGGCCACACATCCCTCATGTGGCAATGTAAGCGAGGTGACATATCATTGATAGTGGTATATCATCATTAGATTATTATCAGGATTCGCTGATATAATATATCAGCGGATATATATCATGATATCAATTGATATTTATCGTCAAAACTAGAATTTTGTCAGATCCACGCTTTTAAATTGTTATACTGACATACCTACTCGTAAAAAAATATGATTACTGCTACTGCCAATGTTACTCTAATTTTTTTGTTACACTAATTTTACTCCTATTTTTTGTTTTATTATAATCTATTAATCAAACTCAAAGTTTCATTTAACAATTTTGACAAATTAAAACCACTTACAGAATGAAATTCGCGTCTTTATGATTATGATATTTATTGTAAATATCGGATTTTTACGAACCCTGATTATTATACAAATATCATTAAAATCATTAGCATAAGAGGTTCAAATACTATAAAACTTCACGCCGGCCACATTAGTTAGGATGACTCGTTTTATATTATTCAGTCTATAACGTCCCACTACTGGTCACAGGCCTCCCTTACTAAACCACTAGGGGGTTTGGAGCCATAATCCACCACGAGGGCCGAGTGTGTATTGGTGAAGTACGTATATACAACTCGAGTAAGTAATAAGATAAAATATGTAATAATTGGGGTATTTTTTTGTCATCTTATTAGGATAAAACAATTTAATCAGGATATTCCTTCAAGTGTGTGCAACAATGTGCAAGGAATGGCTCCGTCCCGTCTACCGCTGTAAAAACTGTAGTGAAAATAAAAATATCGCATCGGAGATCCCGCGGCAGATACTTGGAACCATTGTAGGAACATAGTGGAAATATTTTTTAATTATTATTATTTTATTAACAAGAAACATGGACTCAACATTTTTTGTTATTTAAAACTTATCCTAAGTATTAGTACTTGTATCTACATTTATTTAACTTGACTACTGGGTGTAGTCCACAGCAATGAAGGACAGTCTAGCCTGTCCCTTATCATAGTCAAGATGCTATTGGGGCTGGAACGCAACCTCCTTCGCATGGTGGCATAAAAACATTCAATATGCGCTTCTGCAAACATGTATGATAGATTCGTTATGCTTTCAGTTTTGTTCATAATAAAAATTGATCTAAGTGTTTCTGGCTAAAAAACATTTTTGCAGACTTCAGACTTCTTGCTTGACCTTTCAGATACCACTCCCAATTATTTGATTGTAAATGAATATGGATGAAGAATTTATATAGAATTTCTTATTCAACGTGAGAAAAACTACGTATAAACATAATTTAACTACGCCTAAACCATATATATACCATAAATGTGACAATTATTTTCTCAGATGCAATAGGTTCCATTAAAAATAAATTGCAGTTTGTTTTCTAATTTACTCCATTCCTTCTGTATTAATTTATTTTTTTCTTCATCCTGTAAAGGTAAGTTTTTTCTGTAGTATTTTTCGTTTTTATTACTATACACGTCTTATTTATGAACGTTGGCCTATGTGTAATTTAAACACATATAGAAAATTATTTATTGTATTGTAATATAGTTATTAAATGTACTGTAGATATGTGTTTAGTACATAAGCCTCTCTTAATGAATAAATAAATCATATACTTATTTACCTTAAATCTTAATAATATATTTAACATTAATTAATTTAAAAAAAATCGACGGAATCCTGGCTTTATTACGATCTTTCCTTTGCCTTATTTTTTTAGTCACGAGTTTACCGCGTTTTTATGGACCCGCGCCATCGCGCTATACTTGTACTTTATTACTCTAGTGTTTAAACATTCGCCAAGTTTTGTTTTTGTGCATGGTTAAATAACACAAGCTGCGGTCTCTATGCGGGAAAGATATTTTATGCAAAAAAGAAATATAGGTCACATTTAAATATTTATTAGAATGGATATTTAAATATTTATTAATAGGCCACATTTAAATATTTAATAAGCCATTGAAAAATGAATAGGTACTTTATATTAGGTTCATTTTTCAATCGGTTTAATAGTTCCAAAAATATGATGTATCTATCATTTTAACCCCAAAATCCCAAAGAATTTTTTTAACATACAAATTATGTATGGATATGTCGTTGTATATGAAACGTAAAGCTCTGTAGCTTTTATCCAAGAGGCCCCCTAGACGATGTTTTTGATCGCTTAGTTAGGGAGTGTATTGAAACTCTTTTTGGGTGCAAGACGCCATTCATATGCAATAAAGTGCCATATTGTGCACTTTATTGCAGGGCTAAGGGCCGCCTAAACTCTTTTAGGGCTACAACTGTTCTCTAAACTAAAAACATACGGAAAAAGAAAAAAAAATCCAATCTCCCTTCCGATTTTTCTTAGTTCAAATAGGAAAAAGTTTGCTATCATGGTTTTTTATTTATCAACGAAGAATTTTATAGTAGTCACGATTTGGTAGACGAATGTGAAAAAAATTCTGGATTACCTCCTTGAACGACAATACTTTTATGTTTTAACACGCGTTCTTATAAAAAATCTCTTAGAAATCAAGTTTTCTTGCACCAAAAACATCTAGTTGCAACACGACTAGAAATCATATTAAATTTCCCAAGACCTCTAACTATGTACCTATATATGAGAGTGGAAGTAAAGTTTTTCAAGACAATTGTGTATGAGTTTTTCCACAGTTTTCTTCGTACGGCTGTTTAGTTTTTGCCGCGACTGGCTGGGTCTTTCACAGGTACCGTCTTGATACTAGATTTTTTCTTAAACGTATTGTTCTGTTGTTCTACTACATGTTCATTTTAGGTAATATGAAGCATTACAATACTTTACTGTTTGTCGTAATACCATAATTAATTATGCCGTAATTGAAAATGCTTCAACTCTTCTCATCGCCACCGAAAGTCTTCAATCAATGCATACTGTCAGGTATTTTTTCATATATGGCAATGGTGCAATTGGCGCATTCTGCCAAGTTTTCTTCGTAATAAACAATTTCAAAAATGTATTCTGACAATGTCGATAGTAGACGTCCGAAGCGATAGTAGGTTTACTGAGGACAGAACAAAAACTTAGACCCACGATTTTATTTGATTATCACAAACAACACGCACGAAAAACACTATGAAGTTTAATAATAAACTATCACTATTAAACCACAAAACACATAATACACAATTTTTACAATAATCAAACACAAACTCAACTTCACTTCTCGAGTTCCCGCCAAACAGTCGTCCTGCCAGTTACGAATATGACCGAACTGTCCCGAAACGGTGATCTATGGCAGTAGACCTATTCCATGTGTTATGGTGAGAGCCTATGCTTGAAGTTTCTTTGTGTGATAAGATCCGCAAGGAAGAGATTTACTACAGAACTGAAGTCATCATTCAAGCATGTTGCAGTGACAATGGACAGGTCATATCTGTCGCATAACTGACAATTAATGCGATAGACGAGTCTTTGAACGGTGACCACATAACGTAAAACGCATACATCCCTACGCATACGGGACTCCCTCCGGTCAGGTAGACCAATTGCCGGAAGAAGTTTGCCGATAGTGACTTTTTTTATGTACGAAGGCGCCAGACGAGCATACGATCCATCTGATGGTAAGTGGACACTGTCGCCCATAGACATCCGCGATACATGCCAACATCAGTCCAAAATGACAAACGCTGGCACGCTCCCAGATGCGCTACCTACCTTTGGAGCTATAGGAATGGATTTAGAGAAAGGGTTGGGAAAATGGGGAGAGATAGGATGCGAATGGGCTCTGGCATATCTCACTCACTACCGAAACACGTACATACACTGGGGAAAAACGATAAAGTAGGAAATGCAGTACATTTCAAGGTAGTCTTCTGTGAGAGGGGGGTAACGTGGCCAGTCGAGTGCTCCCAGCGGCTGTGGGAATGCAGCATGCACTCTCCCCCTACAGTACATCTACAATAATGAAGAATATAGGTATAGGGATTCTCTATAGACTGCAAATGTTCATACTCCAGATATTTTTTTTACTCTTTTCAAAAGTGGAGATTCTTTGTCCTATTTTAACATATTTCAAAAATTATTTTACAAAAACACATACTTTGTGTAAAATAATATTTTTAATTTATCGACTCGTGTTCTTTTCGTACTACATAAAGACAATTTTAGGAATTTTCAATCTAAAACTGCCAAAAATAGTTCAAATTATGGTTACCGGAGGTATTTGGTGTGGGTTATATCGTATTTAATTAAATCTCCAATCAACGATCAAGACCACTCAATCACCACTCATAGACATTAAGAACCAGAGCAAGCAGCAAAAACGTCACCAACACAAAGAGGCGACGGAGCCGTTGATGCAGAAAAACACAAATTACCTAGAGGTACTGGCTTCGATTCCCATCGCATGGGATTTTTCTTTCAATACGCCAGTTTTTGTCATACCTGCCTCGGAATGAGGATAAAAAGTGGATTTATGGCTAGGAAATAGAGATGAGATAAAAACTAATTTTCATTTTTAATTGATATTTGTGAGAAACTCGCTCCTACAGTAATTAAACGTTTTGTTAATTGTAAGAAATTATATATGCCTATACCGTATAGTTGTATCATTATTTGAGTAAAGGAAACTTGTTCTCGGTATTATTTTCTAAAATAGTAAAGCTATATTAAAACTATTCCCAACCCATTCTATCCTATCCCATGCCTCAACATTCTCCTGACCCTTTTATCAAACCCATTCCTAAACCTCCAAAGTTAGGCGCATCCAGGGGCATGTCATTCTGGACTGATGTTGACATGCATCCGCGTATGTCAATGAACGACAGTATTCACTTAAAACCAGTTGGACTGTCATCTTGTCTGTCACCTTTTTTGTATTCATACAGGGTGCCCCGTAACTAAATTCAGAATCCGTTTGTTTCACCACTTACGTGGCAACCTGTATATATATATATAAAAAACTATAGTTAAAAATAAGTTTTTGTTTTAAGTTTTATCTTGAAAATGGAATGTTAGAGCATGAATCTATTTAAGAAGAATTCCAATTTGGGATTTTTTTTTAAAGAATCACCGAAAATTTTAAATTTGAAAATCTCAAGTCAATAAGCTCTATCTCTGGCAAGTTTTAAAAGACTCATAAGAGAACATTACCTCGAAGATTAAGAGTTCTCTTTACGCCCAAATTCTATCCCTTTATTTTTTTCTTTATCTTGGTTAGTTCTTTAGACCTTTCTATATGTATATATGCCTGTATGTATATATATATATATATATATTTCTATATGTAGGTCTGCGTCTATGTATGTAAAGACAATATTTTTTTATTACACCGTCTACCTCTATTTCGCCTACAGACTTCCACCCAAAGATTGCCTGGAAGAACTCGCTTCAGCGATAAGCCCGCCGATTGTACGTCTAATTACTTGTACTTTGTATTTATCTATATGTTTTTAGTGCACAATAAAGTGTATCTATCTATCTATCTATCTATTCATACCGACAATAAATTTATTTGCTTAGATGACGTCACAAATGATAATTCCAAATAAATTGAAGGTTTGCCGATTGCACTTAGCTGCATGCATCATTTAATAGTGGCATTATTTTACGTTATAAAATTTGTTTACGTTAAATTTATAAAAAATATATAAACTTATTACGTTATCTATAAAATTTATTACGTTATTTACGTTTATTTACGTTATCTGCAACCTGGGTTGGACCTGGAAGTTGGGCGTGTTATGATTTAAATTATTTTGAAACGTCCGTCTTCATTAAAAAATATTCGCAAGTAACAGAAATGTCTACATAAGTTTATACGGTCCTAAAGTAGTCTTTTTTTATGTACGAAGGCGGCAGACGAGCATACGGTCCACCTGATGGTAAGTGGACACTGTCGCCCATAGACATCCGCGATACATGCCAACATTAGTCCAAAATAACAAACGTTGGCACGCCCCCGGATGCGCTGCTTATCTTTGGAGATATAGGAATGGATTTGGAGAAAGGGTTGGGAAAATGGGGAGAGATAAGGTGGGAATGGGCTCTGGCACATCTCACTCAATATCGAAACACGTACGTACATTGGGGAAATAAGATAAAGTGGGAAATGCAGTATATTTCAAGGTGGTCTTCTATGAGAGAGGGGTAACGTGACAGTCGAGCGCTGTCAGCGGCTGTTGGCTTGCAGCGTGAACTCTCCCGCTCAAGTGTTACAAAGTGCCCTCATTTGAATACCGTAAACGAAACAAGCCCTTTTATTGTCCATTTTTGAACACAAGACGTCCTCATGCTGCTTGTCTTCTGCATGAGGAGAGGAATGTATGACCTTGAACCGCCACGCTGGACGAGTCCATTGTTTAGAGGTGGTGTAGTTCCCCAGCGCTTGTGGTAGCGTATTTATTTAGTCGCCTTTTATGACACCCGCAGAAAGAAATGGAAGTTTGAATGCACTCAATATAAAATATTATTACTCGGGCATCATCGTCAGTTTCCGTTCGATAGCATCTAGTCGCTTACGTTATAACTATCAGGTAACCTAGGATTATCATTCTTCCACAAAAGACCCGTCTCTCCCACCTGGTATCTACCAGTTTGATTGACTTTTTCGTAACGAAAATTTTTAATTTTGCCAAATTTAATCGACAAATTTGCTAAATACAACTTACAAAAAATATATTTTTACTAAAAAAAATACGTGACATTTCATGTCATGCGTAAATAATGCAGATTCATGTGCAGAATTCAATGGTCTTCGTAAATGCAACTAATGGGTCCCTCGTAAAAACAAAACTGAGGACTTTTTATACCTAGTTATAGACGTGACGCGGGCGGCCCACTTAATACAATATGGTAACATTCATTTACTACACTTTACCTAAATACCTAAATACTTGTATCTAAATACAAGGGAAACCCTGTGCCTTGTAATGCTGTACTCTAGTAGCTACTCTAGATATTATTCCTAGGACTTTATGAGTACTTAGTTATAGTTATTAATCATTTGATGTTATTTATCCTATTCATAATTATATGTTAGATATATATACTTTTTTATGTCATTATTGGCAAATGTGTCGATCCTATATATGTACCACCTTTTGTAACGTACATTCCAAATAAACAAATTGAATTGAATTGAATTGAATCCTGTTGAATGGTGATTTGCGTGTCTCGGGTAATAAATATTGTAATAATTACTTTGTGAATGCGTCAATCCTGAAAAATGCAAATATTTCTGGAATGGGATCAATTCATACACTTCGTGCAATTTGTAAGTAAAAATGGATGGTTTGGTAATTAGAAAAGTGCATATTTATGATTTTTAATATTGTTATGTATATGTACGGATACTTATTTCATTTATGAAAAGGACTGAAACTTTTAAGTATGGGTAGTGTTGCATTCTAATTTTTTACCTAAACAGGTACCTACTCATTTGTAATTACTCTTTTCTGATGGACGAAGCTCGTCATTCTTCTAGTTTATCTCCAGTATTCGGTAATTTATTTTGGTAATTTTATTTTTATTTATAGTAAATTTATTAATTTACTTTGAAACCATTTAGATCACGTTTCACGAGATATAATTTTTCAGACTCATTTAGAAGTTCTCAGGGGGCGTATGACTTTCTAAAGAGATGTGCATAATGCATGATAATAATAATATAATTCGTCATGCAATTTTGCATTTTGTTGACAGTAAAAAAAATCGTAAGGTGACTTACTGGTCCCATTCACATTTCGTCCGATGATCTTATTGGATCCATTTGGCTGCGGGGCTGTAGGGGGCGCATGCGGTGCGGGGGGTACACTCCGTCCCGCTTCCTCGCCCGGACTCTCCATATCACCCCTCTCGCTCGGACACATCAACCCGACACCCGCCAATTCAAAAACTTCACAAAATTTCAAACATGGTATTGCTAAATAATAAAAAACTTCAATCACAATCCCATAAAATAATACTAAAAAGTCTTTAATCGATGTCGTGTAATACGCATTCCAATAGGAATTCAGAACACGATGTGTTCCAAGAGTACCCGATCGGTTGGCGCCAATTTGTAAGGGTACCCGTGACGTGTGCGGTGTGACGCGCGCGCCTCGACTGAATAGGGACGCTAGCGGAGCCCTACGTGCAGCTGCATCGCCCCGCCCAGCACCCCACGCGACCCCTCCACGTGGCCCCACGACCGCTTTCCTTGCCCTCGACTTGTACATAAAAAACCATAAGGCCGTGTCCAACTTACGAATTTTTGTTAATGTATGGGTAGGTTGTGCACGAGTGTTGGTGTCTTTATGTGAAGGGATTGAAAGGGTACAGACTTGAGGGACGACGGGTCGGGGCTTTTTAATTTTAAATCGTTCTTACAATTATCGATTCATACGAAACTTGGGTTGTTCGAGATATAAATTGAAGTACTCGTACATATTACTTGCCATGTTAAATCTAGGTAAAAACTGACATACTCGTACATATGTGTACATATAGAAGAGACTGACAGACAACGATTTGAACTAAAACCTTTTTTAATACGTAACTATTTTCTGTGTGATGCTAAACGGCTGCCCCCATAAATAAAGTTGACATATCCGCAGATGCACGACCTACCTTCGAGGATTTAACAATCCGGGAAATGGATTGGAAAGGATAGAGAAGATAAATTATTATCATTATCCAATCCCATACGACCCCATCTCTAGTCTCCCATTCACTTGAAAGGTAGAAACGGGACGGTATGGTATGGGATAGGAAGAGAAAGGGTACAGGATTTGGTAACTCTCAGTCGAGTACATTTGTACTTTTATTTTAAAAATCTGCGAGAGTGGAGTAGCTCCGTGAGTTGAAAACGCCCAGGCGGCTATAAGATGTAGCATGATACTCCGTCCTCCGTTCTTTATGGACATCTAAAATACTTGATAACAGCAGTCAAAAATGACGCATCCAGGATTGCTGTCTGACTTTGAAGATAAGGATTGCGAAAAGGATTGTTAAAAATCTTTCATAGAAAGAAAATTTTCCCGGACCCTTTCTCCAAACCCAGTCCTATATCTCCATGTTCATGGGCCACAGTATCCACTGACTATCAGATGGACTGTATGCTCGTCTGCTACCTTCGTCTATAATAAAAGAAGTTGACAGAGGAGCAGACCTGGTGGTTATGGTAAGTGGATGCTGTCGCCCTGCAGCATCCGCGATACATGCCGATATTGTTCTACAGTGACAAATGTTCGCAGGCCCCCGCGGATGCGATGCCTACTTTTGAAGATTTAGAAATGAATTTGGAAAATTGGGAACAGCAAACGAAACGATAAGTTTTCCTCAACCCATTACACTTCCCAATCCTCGTTGGGGGGATGGGGGTGGTATGGAAAATCAAAAATATAATGAGCATATTTGGTAGTACCTGCTGTGCAAAAAGTCTCGGGTGCTATTTCCGGTTGGACATTAATATGTTTAAAGGACAAATGTTTGGCCGGGTCTGGATGTCTTTGCCTTTGTTTTTATGTGTGTCTCTGGACCCACGACACAGAGAATCCTAGTGTGGGTAAGTGTGGCGTCAATTATGTAATTATGTGCTAACACTAATAATAGGATAAGACGTTCCTTTTTTACTCTCCATTCGATGAATAAAGGCGATTGGACAGGAAGGAATAAGACAGGATGAACCTTAGTGCATGTCTGAAAGTATAAACAAGTTTATGTTGTGTACACTCGCCCTTAAGAACAAAATTTAAACAAGCCTATGAAAAACGATGTATGTATTAAGAAATTATAGATATTAACCTATATTCTGGAAGTCCACTTAACTCGAACACATTTTTTGCAAATCACGAGGTACCGTTGTTGGGTCGGCCATTTTAAAGGTTTTTTATCGTTTCCACGAAAGAGGCAGCTTTCGGAGCTCTCCAGCGAATTAAGCTTTTGCAACTGATTATCATTTTTAATTTGATTTCGCCACGACCGAACGCTGTTTAATTTTTTGCAGGTATCGTTTGAATTTATTTAGGACGTCTTTAAATGTAATAAAATTGCTCGAAACTAATTTTATTTTATGAAATACCCGTAGTTGCGTGTCATAAAAATACTGTTAAGAAAAACAAGCGGTTCGGTTATCGAACATTTTCCGAATCCTAAAACTATGGGTTCTAGTATGAATAGATACTTGACATATAATTACAGGAGTTACTTGACATATCATTTTACGTATTTTTTGGTAAAATATCAATATTTCTGGGCTTTGTGTTTACTTGTTTAGCAAATTTTCTTGTATGAAATGTATCGTATAAATAAATTAGCAGGCGTTGGGAAATATACGGTTGCAGCCTGTATATATTTTTGAGTCCTGAAACGCTTATCTTGTCCAAACCTATATGTGTATAGCCATTTCAAAAGTAATTTCTTGTTGAACCAACAACGGACGCGTATACTAAAGTTAAAAGATTATCAACATTGTCACGATAGAATGCTTTTTACATTTGGAACAGTTTATTATTTCAATAGAGTGCTCTGTTGCCCCAAATCTCTTCCTCTTCGATTTGATGACAGTATCAATCGTCGATTCAAGCGCGATAACACGACAACCAATGTCACGTGTAAAAGAAGTTCATGTAAATATGGCGTCGCTCAGTAAAGCGATAGTAGGTTTACTGAGGACAGTTGGACTCCTTGGAAGGACACAAGAAACGCAGTATTATGCTTTTATTTGATTATCACAAACATTACGCACAAACATGACGCTTTGAAATTTCTATTAAACCACAGCGCGCACAATACGTATTTTTTATGGTAATCAAAAACTCAACCCCAGCTCTTTTCCCGCCAAAGAATCACGCGAAATCTCTCCATAAAAAGAATATTTTGCGCATTATTATTCAGCCAGTGCGAAAGTCTAATAATTACATTGACCTAGTATTATAAACAGATCAATGGATAATTAGCAAAAATATTAGATCTGTGCTAATAATAATAGTGCCTAGTCATCAAGAATTAAGTTATTGCTTGTCAATTGTAAAACAATCCAAAAATAATAATCATTGCATGGTAATTGCAAGAAATTTTAAATATTTTTATTAATTAATATTATTATTGTAGTGATTGTAAATTGGATCTTAAACCCTTGCAAAAATGACGAATTTAAAAAAATGACACTAACGTGAAGAAAAACATCGCGAGAAAACTCACGTGCTCTAGCCTAAAAAAATCTGCAGCATGTGCATCCACCAATGAGCACTGGGCCGGCTTGATAAATTATCGCCCGAAACCCCCTTGAGATATTACTACATTACTAGAGGCATATTGCCCTGCAGTAAGACATTATTTATAGGCTTATATCGAAAAAAATATCGAATCTATCTTTAAGTGATAAAGGCACATTAAATTCATGAAAAATTGCGACATTTGAAACCTTGCAATATTTTCTCACAAGCTTCTATAAAAGAAGGCGACGGTCTGGTCAGGTTTTTACTTGATTTCACAAAAAGGTTTCAAACATTTTTCCCACAGCTGCCAGTGCCGTTACTCTAACATCATACAGACATATTTCTAGCTAGCCAGTGTTACTACAACCTTTCACCGGCCAAGGAAAAACCTACACTGCCTTAACAGTCCGTCAGATATTATTTACAGAAAAACACGGGCCAGAAAACGAGCGTATACGTCCGATTCGTACATTTGTGACACATGCCGCGATACATGCCAACATCAGTCCAGAATGACAAACGTTGGCACGCCCCCGGATTCGCAGCCTACCTTTGCAGATTAAGGAATGGATTGACATAAAGGGTTGGGAGAACATGGAGACGGGTAGGATAGGATAGGATGGGAATGGGCTCTGGCATATCTCATGCACTACTGAAACACGAGATTCCTTAATTGAGAAACATTGAAAAAATACGATAAAGTAGGAAATGCAGTACATTTCAAGGTAGTCTTCTGTGAGAAAGGGGTCGAGTGCGCTCAGCGGCTGTGGGAATGCAGCATTCACTCTCCCCCTACCAAATATTGGTGCATATTGGGTACCCAACACCACAAAGAATTCTACTGTGTGCCATTGAGTATTATTCTGTAGTTTTTCTTCTAATCTAAAGTATTAGACCGTTATTACATTGATCCCCCGCCCGACGCCCCCGCTAATTTAGGTACACTAGATGGAACGCCCTTTCTTGGAAGGAAATAAGTCAAAATTCACATTATCCACATACTAATGTGTGTCAGTCTGTCTGTTTATTATGTAATAAACAGATAGTGATAGTATAAGGGTCGCACATGAAGCGTGCCATGCTGGGCATCAAATTACAAGATCAGGTTACTAACCGTTCCTCGAGATCCGGCGTCGTACTAAGGTACAAGATGCTTCTAAAATAGTTATGGAACTCAAATGGAATTGCCAGGGCACCTTGCTAGACGAGGTGATGGTAGGTTGAGCAAAACATTAATAGAGTGGTTGTCGTCCGGCGGCAAGATGACGTGAAGAGTTGGGGGAGGGTTATGGATGGGAACAGCGCGGGACCGAGAAGGGTGGCACAACCGAAAGGAGGCTTATACTCAGCATTGGGTGGAAATAAGCCGATGATGAGTTTAGTATTAAACCGATTTTATTTCAATAAAATTTGGCTCAGTCAAACTGAAATCCGGAAGATACTTTTTAAGTGGAATAGGAGCAAATTACTTTTAAAACAGGTAAAATCTAGTATAATAGTAAACTATATTTCCCCTAACTATAAGTAAATACCGTTTACTTATATACTTAGAGTACTTTGAGTCGCTTAGAGTTCGTTTTTAAGTACATAGGTAAGTAGTGATTTTTCGCTTGTGTTATGGCTCCACGGATGCAGTAAGACTCTCCAATGAGTATTTTCTCACGATCGCCAACTTGCCTCAATGCATTTGCAATTAATTTCACATACATTAACACATTATATTTAACATTAATTAGCTTTGATGTTCATGTTTAGAAGCTAATAAGAAACTTCCTAATGCGATTTATACATATTTTAAAATTATTATTTTGTCGTAAGTCAAGCGGGTTTATATCGATATTAATTATGTAACTATGATAAGCAATTGCTATGCCATTAGATTGTGTCTCTTCACTTTTGGATATAGGCCTCTCCCAAAGCCTGCGCCATTAGATTGTTTCTCAGTTCCTGAATATCTCTTCACCAGGCCTCTCTCAAGGACTGGTGCATGGTCTTCCGCTCTTCTGATCTAGTTGACTCTCCAGATGACTTTCTTGAGGCCCAAGGACCGTCCTTAACATTAATATAATAAAAATATAATTTTAAATTACTAAATTACATTAGTTTTTTGTTATTAAGTAAATATTTGTAAACGGTTAAGGGTATGTAACCGAATCTTATGGTAGAAAGGTCACTAAGTTTAAGGTTCCGTTGTAATACTTAACTTATGTCATATTGGCTGAAAAAAATGTATTTAGTAAAAATTATTAAAACATGTTTCGAATTAGTCGTCTATTAGTTGTCCAATCCGAATTTGAAAGCGCAATTGAAAAGGTGGCAACAGGGAGCCCAATTGGAGTCATTATCGCCATTTATAAACACTTACTAATTCTGTCAGCTCTATGACTTTCTATAAATTGTTGATTCTCGTGACCAGAGAGCATCCCACGCTACGTTATCCAGTTACCCGATCAGTTATATCATGTCCTGCCTACTGCCACTTCAATTTGCTGGTTCCAGGCTGCGTTTCCCCATACCTACGTGCTCTGGACTTAAGGGCTCGACTACCTCGCTTGTTTTATGGCTTTTTGGTGTATTGTCATTAAGCCGGTCACAGACATGTATACAGATATGTACAAATACATCTACAATTTTTTTTGGAAATGTACCTGCTCAAGACTTTTTGCAAAGAGCAGCCACACGTTTCGCAAATATCTGGAGATGAGTTTCCGTAAAGATTGCAGACGTAATTGACGTCCATTTAGTTGACGCTGTAGCGTTGTATTATTTATGTTTCTTTAACTATATATTTAAAATTTAAAGTCCCAAATAAAAAAAATTAGGGTTCCAAAGAATTGGTTCTCCTTGAATATTTAAAAAAAAATCCATGCAAACGTATTCATCCACTCTATTATATACGAGTACGTAGAAATAAAATATTCGTACGTTATGGATAGCGTCAAACGGCTGACTCTTTGCAAGTGTGTGGGAGGCATCTCACATAATATGCGGTTTGCACCCTTCGATGTACGTCAAAAAACTGACACGGCGATGATAAATACGAAATATTTGTACAAGTATTGGCAGAGTACCTCCCACACATCTGTACACTTTGCACATAAATATATACACATGTCTGGGACCGGCATTAGAAAAGAAAATTAACGTTTTTCTTTTTAGTTTCACTCTTTCATTAGTTGCTGGTCCTGTGACAGAAATCCTGTCCATTTCAGCTTGTTTTCTAACTGAATTAGCAAACAAACAGGTCTTGTTTAAAGACCTGCCGCCAAAGATTAGAAACACGTGTGTACAAACCTGCACCTGCAATCATTATAACTCTATTAGGTTTAATAGCAATACGTCTTATATTTGGTCGTAAGGCCATTACTAGTACAAGACAACTTAGTCCAGTAAAAGTCTGATTAGATAATTAGTGCAACTGGTTCCAGTTTGAAATTGCCGTAGCGTTAAAATGTCCGATAGCGCACGATTGTACGCTGAGATGCATTCCAATTCAATGCTTATATCTACTCGTATACGGGGCAGTCCATTGTCGCGTTTTAGTTTTCATTTTTCAGGGAGGCGACTCTTTTAGACATTTCCAAAATGAGTTACCACTAAGTTACCGCACTAGAACTTCTGCCAACTATATGTACTTATTCTATTAAGCACCTTTGAAACTTATGCTTTATTTTGATGATTTTCTTAGTCTTAATTTGTATAATACTGACAGAATTACGGATATTTAACGTATAAACAATGAAGATATATTCATACATTATGTTTTCTACCGAATTGCGAAGTCACCTCTAAAGCACGAGCTGGAATGAGGTGAAAAAATTATGATTCAAACATGTCTTTTAAACTGTGTCGTGGTTGTTAATGCAGCTGCTAATAAATAAAAACCATTAGCCCTTCTCCAAACAAGAATTTCATCAGAAACTTTTTACGAGATCACAATTTTCGGAACGCGCGACCATCATTTTGAATCGTTTGCGCGGGAAAAACTATAAAGTGAGCGAGGAGCGGGCGTTCGATGCAAATTGCCCAAGGAAAAAGTAACGGAGCCGTAAAAAAGCAAAGGAACTCATAGTATTTCATCGAAGTCGCAGTTATTGAGCGGGGTTAATGTTTTTGTTCAGATTCCCGCGGTCGCGGCACGGTTGCTTTTTGCCAACCGCCCGGAGTCTGGGAAGCGCGTCGCGGCAACTCTCCTCACGGACAAAAAGCAAACGAGGGCCGCCATAACGTTGCTAACCGACGCAAAAACCTTGCGACATATGGATAGAATTAATGCGACGACTCTTTAATTTTCTTCAAGAAAGCGCGGGAGGAAATGGTGTAATGAGTGTTGCCAGACGCAAAAACTATCTGTATAATGACGTTGCTCATTTTTAAATCCAGTTTATTCTTTGTGTCTTGTTGGATGATATGTAAAAAAATTCTGTTGAAGAGTTAAGAGTTACTCTTATTAGAATAATTTAAAGGGAAGACATTGTTTTTTTTATTAATAAGATTCCATCTTCACCACAATGAGTAGGTATAATGGAATAGAAATGGCTCCTTTTATTCTCGACTTCCCACCCCCCGAAGGAGAACTGGGAGATGTAAAGATAAGAAAAACCTCTCGTCCTATAGGTGATTCGTTGACATGTTTCGCGAATGATGCATGGCGACAGTAGGTATCCACTTACCACCACGTGGACTGTGTATTCGTCTGTCACACTTACCTACTATAAAAAAATCACGAACACCGCATAAAGATAGGTGATCATTGATTAAGCATTTGACATTGTATCTTTGTGCTTGCATCTTAAAAATACATTGAAGAGCTTAGAAGTCACAAGACAGCAATATAGACTAATGACGTCATTTTTCAGAGGTAGTCATATCTTCGTAATTTTTGAATGTAATTTGAAAATTATTTTGGAAGTTCGTTTACATCTTAGGCGAATAAGGTTCCAATAATAATAAATAATAAATCTAATAATAAATAATTACAACAATACCTGATTTGTAATTAGTTTCTATAGGTAGATACATACTCGCTAGTCGGCTGAAATCAGGCACAATCAATGATTTTAGATTTAATTTGTTAGACTACTTACTTAAATGATCTTTACTACTTACCTATATGGTACCTGGTGATAAAGAAATGGTACCAATTATTTTTCTTCGTATAATATGGCAATGCTGCAATTAACAAATTCTGCCAGTGTCAAATTTTCTTGGAATAAATCATTTCAATGTCTAAAACTTATCCTGTCAATGTCCAGTAATGTCATAATAAATCAGGAGTCGCTCAGTAAAGCGATAGTAGGTATACTGAGAACAGAAGAGGACTCCTTAAAAGCACACGAAAAACCCAGTCCCACTTTTATTTGATTATCACTATATAGGATTATATGCATTTGCATATGCAAAATGCATATTTCTCGGTTTTCACGCTCTCAACAAACCATAGAAAAACGAACGTTCAACGAAAAACTATAGAAATATGCAATAGAGCCCTCTATTGTATATCTCTGTGGTTTTTCGTTTATAGTGCATAAATCGACATATAAACTAATTTTCGGAAAAGATCCGATTAAATTAGACGCCGTTATTGGTAAAAATCCTGGTCTTGACGTAATTCAACCAATAAATGCGTACATTAATGTCACAGCTCAAAGCTTGCCTGACTTTATTTCTGCGGATATGACACCAAATTGTAAATTTTCCCCTGTCACGTTAGTTGACGTGGAATGGTCATTTCCGGCCTACAAATTAATCAACTGAGAAACGTCACAAGTTTGAAATTCATAATTTAGAGAAGTGTATTCATTCTAGTATATTGTCATATACCTATACATATACTATACCTATACCTAAAACTACACCTATTGTAAATTCATGTCAGAGCTTATATTTAGTGCAATTAAAAATTGATCTCACACCAAGTTGTGTCTTTTCTGATAGTGCATATAATATATATACGAGTATAAACTTTTCTGATAGTGCATATTTTGGCACTTTGATAATGCAATCCTATGTCTAATTATCACAAACACGCGTGGACACGAAAAACACTTTGAAGTTTCTATCATTATTGAGAGGCTGTGTGCTCGCTGCAATATTACAGCCGCTGGAGGCGCTCGACTGGCCACGTTATCCCTCTCTCACAGAAGACTACCTTGAAAGGTACACTTTATCTTATTTCCCCAATGTTCGTAAGTGAGTGAGATAAGTCAGAGCCCATTCCCATCCCATCCTATCCCATTCCTCCCCATTTCCCCAATCCATTCTCCAAATACATTCCTATATCTACAAATGAAAGAATCCGGGGGTTTGTCAACGTTTTTGTCATTCTGGACTAAGGTTGACGTATATTGCGGATATCCATGGGCTACAGCATCTACTTACCATCAGGTGGACTGTAAGCTCGTCTGCCGCCTTATTCCATGAAAAATAAACTATTAAACCACAAAACGCCTAAGGGTCCGTTCATATAGACCGGCTCGGAGACCGGAGGTCTTGGCGACGGATGTATACGCTCGGAACCGACCGAGCCGTTCACATAGGCTGCCTGGCAGAGTATGGGTAAAGCGGATACTCTCGGAGCCGAGCGGATGCGCTCGGAGCCGAGCGTATAGTCTTGGAGCCGGAATCATACTCTCAACATCGAGAGCATTCCATTCGAAACCAGGGCGTAGCAGTCTAGTTTTAGTTTTTGATGTGTTAATACGTCTGCTCTCAAGTCGCAACATGGATTTAGATAGTTCCGATGAAGAAATATATTTATTAGCTGCATTATTTGAAGAAGATCAAAATAAACACGGAACATAAATGGCGGCGCGGCGGCGGGAGGGAGCGGACGGACACAATCAGCTGCGCGGGCGCGAAAGAGCGCGCGAACGGAGCCGGTCGGCTGCTCGAGTGCTAAAGAGCACGCGAACAGGGGGAGCCGGTCCGCTGCTCTTAATGTTTCACACTGAGCGCATTGGTACGACCCGCGAGCATCCTCTTATCACAACAGATGTGAAATGTAAAAATAAATCTTATTTCTATGTCCTAAAATTCTATTTTAAATACAATCGAAATTTGCTCTGCTTTCCGAGCCGGTCTATGTAAACGGACCCTAATACACAATTTTTACAATAATGAAACAAAAACTTAGCTTCGCTTTCTAGTTCCCGCCAAAAAGCCTACGATACCTATACCTTATGATACCTGTATGGTTTGAAAAACGGCTGAAAGGAAAAAGAGTATAAAAGCTGAAAATAGGTTAAAGTTAAACTCAAATAAGTGGCGCCCTCGCTCGCCGAGAAATGTGAGACATAGATAAAATAAAATATTAGATTTGTGGATAAAATAAAGGGAAAACTTAAAAATTGTGAAACAAAAACACAACTTTTATTTGACTCTTTTTACTTGCCTTGATATTTTATTCTCTGTTGTCTATGTACTTGACATTTCTTCACAGAGCTCAGTCACAGACAGTTGTAAATATTAGGTCTAAATAATAAAAATAACAAGTCACTGTAAAATCATTGTGAAATTGTTCCAGCTGATGTTATTTCCGTTAAACAATTATAACGTCAGAATTGAAAATATCTAAATGTACCTACTGTAATACAAATTTAGTAGCATGATATTGTTTTTATTATTTTTGGAAAAGTTCTTTTGACAACTAAACGCAACAGTAGACGACCGTGTTGCTTTTGGAACATGAACTGTTCTGGCTCCAGTACACTTTGGCCGAGTGCGCACGACGAGTGCACTCGACGACCCGACCAGTGTGAAAGGGAATCTACCAGTTTGCACAAATCAAAGGGAATCAAAGCATCAACGCAAACGTAGAGTGACACATGCCAACGTGTAAACAGCGTCATTAAAATTTGCCGAGTGCACTCGCCGAGCGCGCTCGACCAATGTGTACTGGGGCCATTAGATGACAATCGATTTTGTATAATATATGGTAGCAACGCACTGCATTTTAATTATAAATTTCTATTTTTATATTGGTGTAAAAATCATTTAAAATTCATGCGGATTATTATAAAAAAGTCATAGGGAATTAAAAGTGAATATTTACAAAAGAGTAACTGTTCCATCACAGTTCCAATACATTTCTGTGTATTGGTAACACTTAACAAAACTGAAATTTGAATTTTGTTTGAACGACAGTTTAACGGACGTAATCGTATTGAAACATAAACTTCTCTTTTAGCCATTTTTTTGTAATAAACAAAATATTACAACTTATTACAGTGAATTAATTGATTTGGAAGGTATTTTATGAGTGTTGTGTCGAGATGTCGGAAAAGGGAAGAAAGGACAAGAACCAGAATATTCAAGTTTTCGTCAGACTAAGGTTATATCATTTCTTTAGTTATTTCTACATACATTCAATAGTTTTTACTATTATTGTAACTAATAATACCTTCAAAACTACAAAAACATGGAGAAATTTTATTTACAAGTCATATCAATTAGGTAAATTGTTTTGGACAGTCACTGACGCATTGTCATGACTATAGGGATTTTAGATCTAAGTTTAATATAAAAATTCTTTTGTCTCACTTAATAAATGCAGTTGAATATATAAAATAGGCATTCGTGTTGTAATTTAATGATGTATAGTCTGTTTACATTTTTGTTTACATGTTAAGAATGTAAGCAGTGCTTGGTAAAGTTACATCATGTCATTTAGGTAGCGTCAAGTAGGAATTTAAATGACGGAAACAACTATTTCATAACCAAGAGTTCAAAAAGTTAGACTTTTACAGCTTAACAACAACACTTAATGATACATTTTAATATTGTATGCAATGAACTAAAATTAGACTAGACACTGACCATAAAAAGTAGGTCATAACATTCTCAATAAAAAAGTTGTTTCCACAAGTCCATTTGAGAACAAATTACCAAAAGAAATTATTGAATCACTAACAGTTCCAAAAGAGGACTTGTCTCATAACTTCCAGAAGAATATGGTGAAATCTATAACACCTGCTAGCACAAGACCACAAGCTAAGCATACCAGTAGTAATACTGCTCTCTTATTACACAATAGTAATAATTTATAGAAACAAGGTAGTAGACGGGCAGACAGTATACCTGGTGGTAATTGAATACTGTAGACTGTAGCACATACATATGAACATTCATCCAGAATGACAAATATTGACAAACCCCGGGATGCACCGCCTACCTTTGGAATTAACTGAAACTTACGAGTCACAGATTATCCCTTGCAAATTGCAAAGTTTTCAGTCATAACCCACTATGCAGGTCCAGTGTGGATTAGTTCTTACATTGCAACCAAGACATTGTGCATAATGTAATTTTTATCTCATTTGTTCGCGACGACCAGCTCATAATTTGTACATAGCATATAAGCCTATAAGTATATAATGTATAAGTATATAGGTTAAGTACACACAGTACAGTTGATTCAAAACAGTATGGGTAGGATACTATAGTTAAATTGTCTTTGTTAGTTCCTTCCATATAGATAGTTATTTCATTTATTTGCAAGCTCATTTTAAGGGATGTTGGAGTTGAACGGGAGCGCTACCAAACAAGGGTTTATACATGAGCACTATTGACATTGAACAGACAAAGGACGAGAAAGCGCATCCCAAACTAACAGTTTGGGCATCTCCATTATTGACAGACAGAGGAAGAGAAATTGCATTCTCGACATACGGCTTGCACATGTGTACCACAGCAGGCACATAACCCAAAATTAGACGGCGCGCTATTGGTCATAAAAATCGGAACATCCAGCTCCAGCATCTCTCATTGTATAAACATAAATAAGGGCCGATCCCGACACAAGCCAGTCACCACAGTGGTTTTTCTTCTTCACAATCCCAGCACACACAACATGGTGTGGGTAATACAGGCCCGCACATCATTAATGTCACACATGTTACTATCAACCTGTCTCTCTACTGCTGGATATAAGATTCTCCCAAAGCTCATCACTACACAATCTTCTGCTCTTCTTCCAGTCACAAACTTCTTCAAGTCATCTGTCTAAATTCAAAACAAAGAACGTACACAACTAAAATCATCAACATATCTCAGTACTACCAAGCTGAAATGGCAATATTATTATGGCTGTAATAGGCTAGGCAGCATTTGCTGAAGTGCCCAATCTTCTTTATGTCACTGGTGCATCTGTTTAACATAGTATCTGTCCAGCCGGTTCTTGAACTGGATCACTGAATCTATCTCTGTAATGTTTTCTAGCAATTGGTTATGCAATAGGCAGGCCTTAGGCATGGTCTCATATTTGTCACAGGATGGACAATCAATGGGATTACTTATTTCTAGGCCATTAAACCAGCGAGAGCGGGACATCAAATCCCTGGGAGTGGTGGATGTCGTGAACAACCGTGAGGTGGTTGTGCGACAGTCCCAGACCTCACACACTAAGAAGTTTACCTTTGATAAGGCTTTTGGACCTTATGCTAAACAGGTAACAATCAGTATAATATTTGATCGTCTATTGTCTTCTGTTGTATTAATATAGGGTTTAGAAAATTATTATTAGTATGGATCTAAGGCTAAGAAATCACCATTATAACAAAAATAACCAAACATCTGACTTACCTGACATTTTCAAACTAAACACAAATGAAAAGTAGAGACACTGCAATAAGCTAAAATTAGATAAAACACTGGCCAATACAAATCAGCCCATAACATTCTCAGTAACAGAGTTGTGGACATGGAATAAGTTACCACAAAAAATCATTGCATTGCCAACTACAAACAGTTTAAAAAACAGACTTTATAAATGGCAAAACCTGTAACATGGCCAAAATTTATTTCTCATTTAAAAGAAATGTATTTTTTGCTGTTGTGATTACTAAGGAGATTTCTTTGTTATTTTCAGGTGGAAGTGTACCAAGATGTGGTCAGTCCACTTATTGAGGAGGTACTCAATGGATACAACTGCACTGTATTTGCTTATGGGCAGACCGGGACCGGCAAAACGCATACTATGGTTGGGGAGAACTCGGGCGACGAAACTACTTGGCAGAGTGTGAGTTGTATATTTTATTAATATTTTCGTTATTTTACGTATTATTGTCACCAGCCACTGCTGGACACAAGCCTCCTCATACACATTGTCTTATGCACGAGAAATGCATGACCTTAAAATGGCACCCTGACTGAGCGAGTTGGAAAATCCACAAATGTTTTTTTTTATATTAGTGATGAATTTTTATCAAAACATTTTTTTTTTGCTAATAATGTTTTGCTCGCGGCAACCGACGGAAATAAACCCCCGAGCAGGGGCCCGTCGCTGTAAGCATGTTTTTGTACCTAAAGTGGTGGAAGCGGGCCAGTCCTGAAACAGTTACCAAAACTTATTAACTGTATTGAAACGTGCCGACTTAGCCTTAAGGATGATATGTGATATGATATGAGTTTTTTATCTTCTATGATTCTGTTAAATAAGTGCCTAATGTACATATTCATGTTGGCTTTCTATAAAATAAATAAATAAAAATATATGTTTAGTCTGAATGTGCTTTAAGATTTTTTACAATGTCCCATTCAATCCTATCCCTCCCAATTTTCCCAATCCATTTCTTAATCTCCAAAGGTAGGCAGCGCATTCGGGGCCGTGCTATCCCGTTTGTCATTCTGAACGGATGTTGGCATGTATCGTGGATGTCTATGAACGACAGTATTAATTATTATCAGGTGGAGCATACGCTTGTCGGCCGCCTTTTTTTCTATAAAAAAAGTATATAAGAATAACGAACTATCATTAACTATTATGATCAATAATCATCAAATAATATTATGGTCTTAATGCGTCCTAAATAGATAAATATGTGTGAAATCCGCAGAAATCTCAAATGTTATTGTGACCTTTTCCCAGGATCCCCTTGCAGGTATCATCCCTCGAGCTCTCTCCCAACTATTTGACGAGCTTCGTATCTCCAACACAGAGTATACGGTCAGAGTGTCATACCTTGAGCTTTACAATGAGGAGCTTTTCGATCTGCTGTCCTCTTCGGAAGACAATTCCAAGCTGAGGATCTACGAGGATGTCACACGGAAGGGATCCAATATTGTTAATGGGCTGGAGGAGATTACAGTAAGTGGTTTTAATTTGTACTACTTGGTTGAATTTATATTCAAAGGAATTTTTAGAATAATTTCATTACATTTGTACTAATAAGCTTATTACACTTCATTATTCTGTAATTCTAACTTACTTAGTGACTAAATTCAGGATGGTGCAAAAACTGTTGTCACACCTGAATTATCACCAGCTGAATATATCTATAGTTTCGAAGTTCGTATATAATATATAAATATATATATACAATTTGTCACGGAAATAACGCAAAAGTTGAAAATAGTTTGTCCGGTATCCAGAGTAGAATAGAGTTTCTTTTTCATAACTATCATTCATTTCTAGTATGTATATGTTTCTACAAGCCCATCCATGGGATACTAGCATTCTACGAGCAGTTACATTCTACAAGCGTCACCCGCGCCGCGCACCGTCACTACCCTGTACTGAATAATGAACGCTACGAACGTTTTAGATAGAACAACAAAACTACATGTTTCTAACTTTTTATTTATTTCTATGACTATGACACCTTTAACCTTATTTCTATGACACGTTGTATATATCGCCGGACATAAACTGCATCTAAAGTACTAGATGACTGTCAAATTAAGCTAATATGCACGCTTTTTGACCGATTTACTTATATGTCGGCATGTGTCCATTCCATTGCCACACCTTAAGATACTCATCATATGTGATACATCTTTATTACAACCATATAAAAGAAATAAATGTATTGAGTATTAAAAATGTTCAATACTAGTTCATTTAATACCCTTTGTATTAATACATTATTTTTTACTGTCCAAAAAAAAATGAAAACAATGTTTTCATTATTATATTATATTTATAACATATTATAACATTATTCATTATTATAACAATCTTATTATTATAGTGAAAAACTTGAAATATTTCCCTTAGGTTTACAACAAAAATGAAGTGTACAAGATAATGTCGCAAGGTCAAGAGAGGAAGAGGGTTGCGTGTACACTCATGAATGCACAATCTAGGTGAGGAAGTTAATTTTTTATATTTTTTGTATCCATTTCATGATTTACTTCCTCACAGGACTTCATAGGATCCACAGGATCACAGAACAAAACCATGAAGGATTTAAGGGAAGTTCAAGATTAAAATATGCATGATGCCCTTGATTTTGTCTTTTTGTGGAATTCATTTGTCTTCTATACAAGTGCTTGTCAGTGAGTAGTTGTGTCGTCTAATTTCAAACACCGTCAGATCCAATAATTGTTTAAAATGAAATTTTTTGTCTATGGTCTAGCCACACTTGAACTACAAATTTCCAAAGCTTCAGTTGCTTCCAACCTCCGCCAAATCAAAAGATATTAATATATTAAAACAGCACTTTCTTTCAAACCCAGTTGTATCCATAACAAGTGATTTTCAAATGGCGCCACATCTGTACCGACCAATCAGAGCAGAGAATTCATCGCAAAACTGTCATGGCGATTAATGGCGACTAATTAACTCTACTGTGTTTTCATGTTGTGTTTTTTATTAAGTTTTTTGCGTAAATTATGGCTGATTTACGTCATAATCTAGAACAAGTTCCTCCCCACAAAGCAAGGAAACGCTCTGTTAATAAAATAAACTGGAAAAGAGAAGTTCAGCGACGCAATCTGTGAGTATTCATTGTTAGTAATTTATACACAGCATGTTATTTTTTTTACGTACGTAAAGTAGCGGTACAAGGCAGGGATGGTAAGTTAGGTAAGGTTATCTACCATAATATTTTTATTGGTGCTAAGCTGTCTTGGTATACATATGTACTTATGAGTATATTTCAACACCAATGTAGGTGTTCAAAAAGTAAATTAAAAGTATGATGCAAAGTAAAAGTTAAAAGTAAAAAAGTAAATACCTAGTAAATTAATACATATAGTTTTTTAATAAATATACATTTATTTATTTTATAAGTAATTAGTTTAATTTTGAGCGTCTACCTTAATATTTATGTTTTTTCTCAGGTATGCAGCAAGACATCTGCCAAGGCTTCCAATATGTGGGCACGGTAGCAATAAAACTTTTAAATGTTTAACAATAACATTACAAGACGTTTCAAAAATGTATAGAAATTTCTATATATTGAAAAATAAAGTGGACCAGGATAATTTTTTATTAAAAAATTGTCGTTTGAAACAATGCGAGAGAACAAGGCTTAAAACCGGCATAAGAGGACCTAAAAACATGAGTGCGAAATATTATATCACAATAAGTTATCCACGTCAGAAGCAGGTCAGAGTATGCAAAAAAGCATTCCTGGATATTTTGCAGATAGGCAAAGACCGTGTTACTGGTGTATTACAACGATCCTTCAGAGAAGCAGGAAATCAGGCAAAGGAGAATAGAGGAGGAGATAGAAAGAAAAAACAATTTCTAGAAAGACAGTAAAGTACAGGCATTCATTGAATCCCTACAAGCAGTGGAGTCTCATTATTGTCGAAGCAAATCTTCTGTTAGGGTGTACTTACCACCAGAATTAAATATAAAAAAAATATGGAGAATGTACAATACTACAATAAATGAAACTCCCGAATTCAAAGTAAAAGAATCTTTTTTTAGAAAAATATTCAACAAAAAATATAATTCAGGTTTCGGGTCACCAATGAAAGACTCGTGCTCTCGCTGTACTGAATTAACGAGGAAAATCCAAAATGCTACAGATAATCTAGAAAAACAACAATTCATTGCGCAAAAAAGACTGCATTCTCTTAAAGCTAAGGCATTTTATAATTTATTAAAAAACGAAGAAGATCATGTTCTCATAGTCTCATTCGATTGTCAAAAGAACAATGCCTTACCGAAATTGCCAGATCAAGCAGCTTATTTCAGTAGGCAAATAAACTTGTACAATTTCACAGCTGTTGTTGGAAGTTCCAAGAGTCCACTAGATAATGTGCATATATATTACTGGAATGAAACCGACAACGCCAAAGCATCCAATCAAATTGCGACAGCAGTATTTCATTTATTATCAACTATGGTTATTGGAGAAAATAAAACAGCTATAAGACTTTTTGCGGATGGTTGCGGAGGACAGAACAAAAACAGCACCGTCATAGGTATGTGCAGCAAATGGCTTCTGTCTCATGCACCATCGCAAATAAAAGAGTTGAACATCATTTTCCCTATGGTAGGGCACTCTTTTTTGCCACCGGACAGGATTTTTGCTAAAATTGAAAAGGAGATTAAAAAAATATCGGTAATTAGTGACCCACAATCGTATGTGGAAATATTTGTAAAACATGGAAATGTTCACTATCTGACGCAAGACATAGATGTTCATGATTGGAAAGAAGAAGTCTCCAAGACCTTCAAACCACCAGCAAGTTGGCACTTCAAATTTAACTTGACAAAAAGATTCATACTTAAACGAGGTAGGCAAAACGTGAGTGTCCAAGGTGAAGAAAATTATAAACATGAGTTTTGTGAACCTAAATATGTGACTAAAAAAGGTAAGAAAGTCTGTGAAATACAACCATCTGTGATTCCAAGAGGAAACAAAATTAACTCTGCAAAAATTAAAGATGTTGTCTCATTACTGAAAAAACACTATGGGGAAGATTGGCGAAATTTGCCGTCTTTAAACTTTTATAAAAACGTCGAGGAAACCAACGAGAGTTTCATTGCAAACGCAGATTTACCATGTGTTCCTTTAGAAGAATCTGAAAATTTTGTATAATGTCCTGCAAAACTTTTTGAAATAATAAAAATATAACATTTTATAAAGTTTTAATATTCCTTAATTTTGTACACTAGGCAGTAATAGCTAAAATATTATACAAGTAATTTAAAACATCCTGTGTAGATGACGTCACAGTTAAAAGTTAGTAACAAAAGCAGTCAGATCCTATGATTCAATATCATAACCCGCCAGATCCAAAACTGAATATCAAAACCAGCTATATCCAAATTTTTTGGCACAAGAATATGTTTATTTTACTACTAAAACGAATAAACTAAAAATATATAGGTATTTACTTTACATTTTAAATATTGCTCAATTTTATGACATTTATATTGATTACGTAATTATAATCTATAAAAAAATTATCCTCCTGACAAATAGACCTATTTGGATCTAGCGGAGTATGAAATTAGACGACTCAGTTATGTACTACTGTATATAACAAAGCCCACTTGTACGAAGCTACCCTTCTGATTGGGTATTCTGTGATATGACTCTAAGGCCCTTTCCTTTCTTTAGTTTCCTTCATTTCCTCACTTTGCTTTCTTCCTTTGAAAGGAAATCCTTTCAAATCAATTCATTTATTTTCTAGGGACATACTTGAAAAATATGGTGTTACATTCTAAACATCTTTGTCCTGCCTCAATAAAGGCTCATTCACACAAGAAGAGTTTTTCTAACAGTTCGGGCGAGAATATTGTATACGATTCTCGTATGCGACCAAACATAATACGATTCTCGCTTGCACATGTTCACCTGATGATAAAAACTCGATGATAACAGTGATTGCATGATGATAAATTTGTTTATAATTAGCTTTTGACCGAATTTCTCTCCTGCATGGATTTGGAAAACTCTTTGAATAAATGAGCCTCGAGTTTAAAACAAATATAAATTTCTTTCTTCCTCTCTTTCATTCCTTTCTGACCTTCCTTTTACTTTCACCCTACCTTTTCTTTCTTTTCATTTTTCTTCTCCACCAGACATTCCTCTTCCTGCACTTAACCTTTATTCATCTTTTTTCCCAAGCCCTGTTTCCGAAAGTAAACAGCAACATCCGCGGATATGTCAGCACTGGTCATTCTTGACGAGAGTTGATATATTATTATAGTTGGTAACTACTTACCGTTTTGAAGACTGACTGTTCTTATGACACATTCCTTAGCATATAAATTAACTAAAATAGCAGTAGTTATTTTAGATATCCAATTTATTTTTACAGTAACCTTCCCAATGGCAAACCAAATACGCAATCGTCGTAAGTTTTATCACAAATATGTAACCTTTAGTACTGTATTTTTGTTTATGTTTCCTCTAGAATTCCGAAAATTATTTGTATATTTCAATTTTGATAAAACTATTGCTTTTGGGTTGGTTCCTGTATATATGCCGAGGAAGCATATACAAATAGTTAGAAAAAGTATCATTTTTACATTGAAATGAGTACATTAGATTCACAATTCATAATAGTGTTGCCAATTCATTTATACAGAATGTAGCAGATAGTGGTGGGTAATCACGACTTCTCGGAGTGTTTCAGCTCACTTAATCCGCTTCATCTTCAGCTTTCAGCTCTTGCGGATCCTCTTAGTTACTCCTTAACTCTTTTGATTCATCTACTTATTCACCTTCCGAGAGCGTTTCATTCCCTTTCCATAATGGTCGTTGCATAAACAAAAAAAAAAAGATTCCATCGTTGCATCTCGCATTTGCTTGGGCCTATGACAAGTGCCGATGGGCAATCACACGGCGCCGGAGTCGCTCGCGGTTTCTGCTCTTTTGATTCATTGAATCTGGAGTTACCCATCACTAGTAGCCGAACCTTTCCGAAATCTGAATCCATAGTTTCTGCTCATGACATTTCATTGTCATGAAAATATGGCTTCTTTTTGCAAAACATATTTTCTTTCTTTTTTGTTTTTACCAAATTTTTCGTACAATTTGCTAAATATAAAACCTCAAAAAATACCTTATATAACTAAATCAGAATTATGGGCGGAATATATGATTTCAGCCTTCGGTAAAGATGTGGATACATTCTGTATAAGTAAATACCACGTAAGTAAAAATACTCAACGAGTAAATTACTTACAGTTCTTAACTTATACCAATCCCTGTCAGTCGATCATTTGTTTAAAGACAGATGTTTGTGTGGGTCTGGGTGTCCCACGTGTTGTGTTCGTTTTTGTATGTATCTCTGGATGTACGCGATACGGGGAATCCTAGTGTGGGCCATCGAGTGTGGAGTTATTTAAAAAAACACGCTCGGAACGCGCGTGGTGTGTTATGGCTTGAAATCCCACCGGAAAATTCTTCCGACACCTTTTATCCATAATAAATCACTCGTGTTGAGATTTACAATATAAATCGTCATAATTATAATTATTGTTTAACCTTGCTTAAACCATACTCAACCCTGTTTAATCTGTTTATTCTGACTTAAATTGACTTTAATTTCTTATACATTGACATTGACTTCTACCGTTCTTTATTTTTGACATATTTCCTTTTGGTTTTATTTACATTTTGTTATGAAATTAAGTCATAAAATAACTCATTTTAATACGTTTTTTTTTTAATTTTTAAGTTATTATTAATAGTTCATTTTAATTTAAAAAGTATTAAGTATTATTTCGGTCTGAATATGTATGAAGATTTAAATATTTGTGCGCCGTTCTAACGGCAGAATGTGTTAGGTCTATCTGAATGTACTCACATTCTAATACAAATTAATTTATTATTACTTCCAGTCGCTCTCACACAGTGTTCACGATCGTAGTTCACATGAAGGAGAACAGTCCGGAAGGCGAGGAGTTGGTTAAGATTGGGAAACTGAACCTGGTCGATCTTGCTGGCTCTGAGAACATCAATAAGGTAAGTCTTGTATTTTCTCTTCACATGGTTCCAGCTGAAATCGTATTAATTTATATTATATATTTGCAGAATTAATAATGGCATATGTTACAACAATGGAGAAGTTCATTAGGTTTAGAACTAGCGGACATGCTGAAACATTGCATATGTTGAAAACGGACATGATTTGGTTGCATTCTCTATAATATTGACTTTACTTTCCAAACAGGCTGGTTCCGACAATCCAGCGAAACGCGAACGCGCCCGAGAATGCGTGAACATCAACCAGTCACTGTTGACACTAGGCAGGGTCATTACAGCACTGGTCGAGAGACACCCTCATATACCTTACAGGTGAGATTGTGGCAAAATTGACATGATAAATCTCATTACACTTTTCCTTGTATCATTATTTATAAGTAATTATTTACAAGTCCTATTATAATCTTTACTCCCTGTCCCTCCCCTTCCTCCCCTCATTCTTATTATCCCCTTCCCAATAATCCCCAAAGAACAATCCCTTTACCAGCTCATTTTCCAGATCCATTCCTAAATCTTCAAGCCAGTCAATGTGTCCGTAGACGATCCAAACGTTCACAATGATAATGTTGCCTATTCGAGGATGAATCCATTTGTGACAGTATGCGTTTACCATCACACTGCTTGTTTAATACCTTTGTATAAAAAAAAATAAACCCATGGAGTATTTTATTGTATGGGCAGTTGAAATTTTTTGTCACAAATTTTCAAAATATCAAATATGTTTTTGTTACCCATTCTAAACTATCCATTAGAAGAGTTTGCTAATTTATGACGTTATCTGATCAAAGGGACCTTATTGTCGCTATGAACTTATTGACCTTGGTTAGGATTTTCTAATTTAAAGTTTCGTTATTTCAATATTCTGTTTATAATAAAGAAACATGCTTCAACTTGAAGAGCTGAGAGCGAAAGCTGTCCATAAATGTCACCAGTATATATAGATATACACCATAGATGTATACCAGTAGATATACACAACTTTATTCTGACACCACAATACACAATGAAAGGTAAGAAACAAACAAAATACACATAAGAAGAGAAAAGAATGAACATAAAATAAAGAACAATTAATAAGATTCTATAAGATTAAGATGTGCATTGCCACCTTGGAAACTGCCTGACTCAGCATATGCCACGGACAAACCACAGCGCTGACTTTCAGTGGAGACATTGAAGATGCACGGACAGTGATAAAATCGAGTAAAATAAAAACTTAAATAAATTAAATAAATAATACTAAAAATAAAGAATCAAGGGTATATGGAAAGATGTTACAATTTACAATATTGTATGTAATTAGTTAATTAGATAAGTTATAAACATAAAATAATAATCGGAATAATTTATATATTTTTTACTGTCACCCTTTTTACTGCTCATATATTATGAATACACATAATATTATACACATACGCATGTTTATTATCTCCTGAAAACATATGTTACATAACACACATTACATAAACATAACACAGCACACAAAACACTTACAACGTACAGTTAAACATTTTCTACTTTTTAACAAAAAAATTTACCTATTATTTTACCGAAATTTATCAATCACATACTCAGATACTACTGATATCGATCAATTTTTGTATCGAATTAGACACGCTTTGATGTAAAAAACATCATTTATGAATTATATTGAAGGATTGGATAACAAATACAGAAAAAAATCCGGTTGAACCCAAAATTGCAAATGTCACCTTTTGATCCTAACTTTCTTGTTTGATCTTCAAGATAAAGCATGTTATTTTTTAAAGATTTCACTAAAGTCAACCAACAATAATGTCCCATTTCATAAACACTATCTATTAATCTCCAGGGAATCCAAACTAACCCGTATCCTACAAGAATCCCTCGGAGGTCGCACAAAGACCTCTATAATAGCAACCATATCCCCTGGACATAAAGACGTGGAAGAGACAATGAGCACTCTGGAGTACGCACAGAGAGCTAAAAATATACAGAACAAGCCGGAAGTGAACCAAAAGATGACCAAGAAGGCCATATTGAAGGAATATGCGGAAGAAATTGATAGGTTGAAGAGAGATTTACAAGCGGCCAGGGATAAGAATGGTAAGAATTATTTCATCTGTGGCTTAAATTATAGTCTGTTCGCGTTAAGAATGCAATGACTCTGTGCGCAAGGCAGTAATCGTCTTTATTTTGACCAGAATCAGAATAATTTATTGACCAATGGTGTTTCTTAGAATCCTTAGGTCTGTTTCACAGTAACATGCACATCTCAGTCTCATTCCCCTGCACATTAGTGTCGGACGAGTCTATTGTTTTGTAAAATACCACGTGTTTTATATGGATTTTATAAGGAACACTACCTTCCACCTTGGTTGTTCTTAAAAAAAAAAGTAAATCAATAACACACATTGTAGAAAAGAAATCTATTCATCTATACATCTAATAAAATCGTAATAGAGCCGTGTCTGTACATGAAATATTTTTTGAAAAGAATCGTTGCACTCTTTTACAGAAAACGCATTTTTGAATTTTTGTCTGTCTGTCTGAGCGCGCATCACGTAAAAGTCACTGAACAGAATTTAATGAAACTTACCATAATTATAGTTTATGACCCGTGTTAACATTTAAAGTACATTTTATCCCGATGCGTTATAAAATTCTTGAGGAAATTATCATCAAGTACAATTCAGCCTCATGTACTATTTGAGCCGTTACATAAAAACCACTGAATAAATTTTATTGAAACTAACTACTATAATAGTTTATGTCCTGCTACATAGGATACTTTTTATTCCGATCTATTATAAGTTATCTCGGCAATCATTGTCATGATAACCTGATAAAATTTAATAGCAATAGCGTCGTTGATGTTTTATTTTGAATCATCAGAATTCAAATACATACAGTGGAGTGAGGGCCCCGGTGAATTAAGCAACGACATGTACAGCAGAATATGAAATAAAGAAAAAATGAAATATAAAAACGTGTGCGGTCAGGGGACTCCTGTCAGGAACGAAGATCCTCACGCATTTTTTTTAAACTCTGAATGTAATTCGAAATAAAATGTGTATAGTTATTCTGCTTGAGTCTCGCTCTCGATACTCGCACGCATACACACAGAGAGAAAGGCGTATGGCGTATTTGCTACAGGCTGATAGGCTCTGTGTATAATAGTTTAAGTTGCTTTGTAATTTGTAACTGTACAAGTTGCAATAATAAATCATTTTATTACCAGGTGTATACCTCGCTAACGAGACCTTCGCAGAAATGGCCCTCCAACAAGAGGAGCAAAGAAAGGAAATACAGGAACTCTTGCTCCAAAAACGGGCTATAGAAGAGGAGCGGGACCGAATGCAGTCCATTTTTGAGGAACTCAACCATAAATTGGAGGAGAGGGTCATAGAATTAAACAGTACCAAGAGTAGACTGCATTCCACAAAGGAAAAGCTGGTTAATACTAGCAATGTGAGTTTTATTTATATTATAAATACAGGATCATTTATTATCTGGAATGACTTATTGGTCCACTAATCTTGCCTCCTTAGAAAAAAAGGCACAAGTGCATTTTGATGATGCAATGAAAATGGGTAAAATCGTTATTAATTCTAAATAAAACTAGAAACTTAAGATTTTAAACTTTTGTTGTCGTGGTTGAATAATAAATCGTGAGTAATCGTTTACATAACAATTATTAAACTACAAACTTTTTGAATAAAATAAAAAGAATAACCAATGTTTAATGCCTCTTCTGCTTAGGAGGGCAGTAATGTTTAGTAGCTGTATTGTTGGATTGAAACGACTATGTCTATAAAGCGTTTTTATTTCGTGGATACACGTTTACATTGACATGATACAATAGTGCAGTAAAAACATGCAAAAACTTAAAATACATTAATTGCATCTTTACGCGTACGAACATGACACAAAGAAGAGAGGGAAACTTGACAACTGACAATAACCTGAATTCTAAGCTCATTCAGTCTTATTAAATATTCCATTTTCTTCTACTTATCTTCGCGAGCGATTTTCCTTCCGCTTTCCTAGAACGAAACCAATTATAGCTAACACTCTTTTCATCTTGGAAATTGTCTCACAGCTCCAAAAAGTATGGGAATCGTTTACGGTCAAAGCTTCTTTTCTCTGGATTTTTTTCCCTCACTGACCACTGACGCAACATGAGGCTTCCTCACCGCCGAGCTAGTGACATTTTTTTTAAATCCGTACATAACTCAGTGGCACGGCCCGAGGATTTGCACTTGCACACCAATGTGAGTCGAGTAGATACCCCTAGCCTATCACCGGTCTATACAAAACTCTAATGCAGGACTAATGAGGAACATGTTAATTATTATTAATGTTTTGACTCTTTCTCTTTTTTGTTTGTTTACAATATTTAACGCTATTAAATAAAATTACCCACCCGTACATAACCAAAAACTTTGTTACAAAACTTCCTAAATATGCTGATATTTTATCCTTAGCTTTTAAAAACGACGAAGCTCCACTTCGAGGAGCAGAAGCACTTAGTAAACAAACACCGCGACACTGAAGTGACACTGACGTCACAGGCGACACAGTTGATACAAGCAGCCGACACGGCGACTAACCATGTCGCCAATCTACACGATACAGTCGACAGGCGCAGGTTAGTGTCCCATCTATAATCATCGCGACAGTAAAGTCACAGGCGACACAGTTGATACAAGCAGCCGACACGGCGACTAACCATGTCGCCAATCTACACGATACAGTCGACAGGCGCAGGTTAGTGTCCCATCTATAATCATCGCGACAGTAAAGTCACAGGCGACACAGTTGATACAAGCAGCCGACACGGCGACTAACCACGTCGCCAATCTACACGACACAACATGCGCAATCAACCCCCAAAAAGCCGTCAAAAGGTAATGTTGTAAAAAAAACGAACTTTGAACGGTCGACGAACGAGCGTTTTTTTAAGACTTAAGACTAATTAACTTCTAAGACTAGCGATAAAGGCTAGTGAGTGTTACAGTACAAATTTCTAATGGTCTTCAACCCCTGTAGTTTAAAGTTCGAGTTTAAAACAGTTAAGGTTTACAACAAGTTTATAGCTTGTTTTAAGAACATTAGGACTAGGTAACCACCATGAGGCAGCAACATGTTTTTTTGTGGAAAATATAGCTCTTGCATCCATATATCATGCATGCATCATGATAAAGGAACGATATGAGTTTCTCAATATACCCTTAAAACTACCCGAATTTATAATCTTTTTTATTTGCAATAATGAAAATGAGTTCTAGTATTTTTTTTGTGTTACTGAACTCGAATCATGTGTAAAAGTTGAGTTGCATCCTCTTCTTTCTATAATAAACTACTAGAAGTGCCGTGGGAACTCTTTGAGATAGAATGGACCTTAAACGTTAACCCGCCACAAGCTAAAGCTATGCCTAGTTTTTGCGTGTATTTTTATTTTTATTTATGTATTTTGATTTCCTTTTACATTGCAGAACCTTAGAGTCATCAAACCTGGAGACCACAAAGATTTATCATGAACAATCGTCAAAACAACGTGATACTATCATAAACAGTGTCGGGGAATTCGCTGATAGGGTGCTAAATGCCATCAGCGAACTGCAGGTCGCTTTGGGTAAGTATATCATATGTTTTAACTTGCCCTTATTTGGGTAAATATGTGATTTACGTTAACATATTAACCAGTTTCAGTCGAAATAATCGTTACTAATAAAAAGTCTTACAAAAATAGTGTAAAATATTTTAATATATCAATCAGAGGACTATGGGCCTTTCTTACCACCTCCTGATAAAGTAACTGTTAACAATCTTATAGATAAATTATCTGCCAATTAAATCTAGCTAATACTGACTTACTGATTACCTACTGATAAAATATTAGAAGGCGATAGGAAGGACCCTTAAACCTTTTAATGACGGTAATTTTACGAATTTTATAGATACCTACACTACAAACAACGTGCAAACTTATGAGCAAAATAAACAAAACATGGAAGAACTGGTGCGGAGGTTTGTTACAATGATGAACGAGGTATTGTCTCATTTATGTGTTAAATACTTGTTTTGTATATCTTTCTTATACAATGTGTCCCTAAAATTACGCAGCAGAAAATTGCTTCAGTATCCAGAGTAGAATTAATTCTTCCAGTTCGTTTTTTTCATAACTTGTTGTATATTTCTTCTAGTATATCTTTTACTCTACGTGCATCGCTCGCGTCACGTGACTTGTGTTAAATAATGAACGCTACGAACGTTTTAGATGGAACAATTAAACTTTACATGTTTGTATTTTTCGCTATAACGGTTGTAGCTACTTGTGTAGCTATTTGCATAGCTACGAATGTCGTTTGTTTCCATGGAAACCGTGGGATCGCATTCCGTATAAATGCGATGAACTGATTTACGTTTTGGAGGTTGCAGTAGGCAGGCACAGCAAGCAGTTTTCGTCACGTACCCACGGAGCTCATGTAATGCGAAGATGCACTCGGCGTGACACTGAATCGAAGCGTCTGCACTCCAAGACGGGCGGCAGCTAGCTACTAAAGATCGAGCCGGGCCAAGCGTCCCGTTTTTATATCCACGCCGCACCGTGGCAAAATTATGCATCGTTAATGCTCACTTGCTATTGGTCAAAATGTACTATTTTTCATTGACTTTTGGGATAATAATAATAATTATATTGTGCACTAGCAACCCGCCCTCGCTTCGCTTTATAAGTTTTTTTTTCAATATTTCAAAATAAAATATTGCCTAGGTATATTAGACACGGATAATTTTTGAAATCGGTTCAGTAGTTCCAGAGATTACTCCCAACATACCCACAAACAAACACATAATTCTACCTCTTTATATATTAATATTATAGATAAAATAAGTTAGGATTTCAAATAAATTATTCAGTACAATTCAGTTCATCCAAGTCTACAAGTTCATTACTTATCTCCTCCAAACGGTTTTATATACAGTGTAAACTCTATATAGCGACACTGAAGGAACTGCGCATTTTATGGCGTTATTGAGAGTTAATGGAGAGAAGAAAAATCAATATTATTTTATTATTATAATATTATTTACTAATAAAGTATATATAACATTTACAAACAACAAACATTAATAGTGATACAAATAACAATGCTTATTGCGTATAGTCTGTTATCTTCGTCTGACGTTTTTTGTGCGAGTGCGAGTTTTTTTGCGTTTTTAGAGCGACTGAATCCAAAGCGTCTTCCAACATCACTTATCTTTTCTCCCGCCTCTATTGAGCGGGAGTTCATTGCTCTACTCGCCATTTTCACAGTTTGAAAGTTTGTGAGCAACTAAGAATATGGTAATGTACAGATAATGCATAACAACCTAACGACAGTCTGGTAGCCGAGGTAAACACGTGCAAGGTAATCACAACAAACAAAAGAACGGATTTCTTAGAATCTTCGATACGTATGATGCCGACAGTCGAGGTAAATACGGGCTAGACAATAAAGCAACAAAAAAACAAACAAAAGAACGTACACAGCTGCAGTTCTTATTTCGGCAACTTAGAAAGTACTGTTTATTGTTTAATAATGACGTATTGTTGTCGTTATTTAGAGTGGGTGTGATGCTACATAGAGTGTATCATTGTATGGACAACAAGGTAAACCAACCATAGTCAAGTAATTTCGACGTTTTAGGAAGTTTGTCGTTAAATCCAGTGGCGTTAAATGGAGTTTACACTGTATTTTAAACACGAATAACTCGGAAAATGCGAAATACCTTAATAACTTGGACGTAAATTCTTTGCTATGAATATCTTAATAAAAGAACTTTAGTTTCATTTTTGTTGCTAAAAAAGGTCGTATCGTAAAAGAGGATTCGACATCATTAATTTGATTTGACCCAAGAATAGTGTCTTCTCTTGGCTTACTTTTATTTACTCTTTATTGTAGATTGCGTTATTTTAGTGACACATTCTATATTTATTTTGACTTGCATTTACCCTCAATATATAAACAATTTGTTTTGTGTTGCTGACTGTAAAATCAACTGAATCTAATGAAACTATCACTGGTGACTAATAAATACAGAAATTAAGTTGGTTATTATATATGAAGTTGATTACTTTGATTTTTTTTTGTTCTAGATACAACATGTCACCACACAGACCCAAACTCATTTATATTCAATGACATCTACCCACAATGCACAATTAAAAGAAGCTTTGAATACATACGGTCAAAAGCTACAAGAAGCTTTATCAAGTTTGATACATACAGTCGCAAAGTGCGTACAACAAGCTGACAATGTCGATCTTAGAGGGAATGTTGACAGATTTGTACAACAGTGGGTAAGTGACATTCTGCAATTATTTTAATTGTCTCGTATTTATTCTTGTTGGTATTCAGGTTAAGAACGAGAAATAAAATGTTCTTAAACACCTTTTTCGCTTTATCTCGTTGATTGAAGGCGTTTGATATTTGTTCAATACGAAATACCGTCCAAACTCGATTCGGAGGTGTTGCGCACTGTTCGGTCCAAAAATGATTTTATACCGCGAACCCGTAGACTGAAGAACCCGTAGAACGAACTGCCTCAAGAGGTCTTTCCATTAAGCTACGATATGGGGTTCTTCAAGAGAGCTGTGAATAGGATTTTGCAAGGTCGGCGGCGCGCCCGCATACCCCCTGGTGTTGCAGGTGTCCATGGGCGGCGGTAACACTTACCATCACGTGGGATCGCTTGCTCGTCCGCCCACTAGTCTATAAAAAAACGAATACTATCCAAACTGAATACTATCCAAACTGAATACTATTCAAACTGTATACTCTCCAAACTAAATACTCTCCAAACTGAATGTGTACTGAATATTGACTTTCAGAAATAAGTCGAATTGGGTAAATATCAATTTAATGAATTAAACTTAGTTAAACATAAACACTGTATTTTATATGTGTAACATATAGAATTAACAGAATAGAAATTTAATTATGAATTATATTATTTACGTGTCAGTCGTATTAATCATATTTTTAATCCACAAGTGCTCTCAGACCGTAATAAAAGGTAACCCAAATTTTTAAAGCATATGACCACATTAGACGAATTTCTTTTTAATAAATTTAGTATTGGTCATTTCTAATTTTGGTCAATTTTCATATTTGACATATTTCATTTTGGTCAAATTCAGTATTGGACGTTTATCGTCGTTTGGACGAAATTACATATTGGACAATTATCATATTGAATATAAATCGCCAAACCCGACTGAAGCACAAAGTTATTAGCATCATCGCCAATGAAATCGGTGACCACCTTTTACAGTTTAAAAAGAAAGATCTATCACAGTTTTATGCTGAGCTAGATTACCTTTTGGCGATAAAAAGCACACACAACACATTCACACACAACACATTCACATACAACACATTCACACACACATATTCTTGTTTACTCACATATTTTGTTATATTATTACTAGCGTATTAATAGTTCAGACCTGGACATGGCTTATTCCTTTTAAATGAAATAAATTTAACTTTATATTGTAGTTTTTGCACACTATTTTACAGTAGAATGTGTAGCATCTAAGTGAAATTGTCACCTGTATTGTATTCACATTTCCGCAAATAAACGATTACTCAGCTTATTAGCCATTATTTATTTAGCTTTTAGAGCTTTGTTTTGTATTTGCATGTTGACATTGCCTATAATTAAGGTGACACTTAGCTGTACGTCCCTAGAATTGTAACTTTTACATTCCTTTATATCAGATTCTTAATATAAATAGTTTTTTTTTTTGTGGAGGAAGGCGGTAGTCCACCTGATGGATGGTAAGTGGATACTGTCGCCCATAGACATCCGCAATACATGCCAACGTTAGCCAACGTTGGCACGCTCCCGGATGCTCTGCCTACCTTTGGAGATATAGGAATGGATTTGGAGAAAGGCTTGGGAAAATGTGGAGGGATAGGATGGGAATGAGCTCTGGCACATCTCACTTACTATCGAAACACGTACGTACATTAGGCAAATAAGATAAAGTGGGAAATGCAGTACATTTCAAGGTAGCCTTCTATGAGAGAGGGGTAACGTGGCCAGTCGAGCGCGCCCAGCAGCTGTTGGATTGCAGCGTGCACTCTCTCGCTCAATGCACTCTCCCCCTCGAGTATATTATAAGTATTTCCTGTGTTTTGTGTGTCTTGTAATATAAGGTCGGGGGAAAAGTTTCTTTGTATTTTATATACAAATTCAAGACATTTTTTTTAAAAGTTTAATTTCATTTAACTATAATATATATGTGCCGTTTTGTTCTATAACTTGTTGCCATCTTGTAGGTAGTGACATGATCCCGTTGCTGTAGAAATTTTGGAATTTTTGGTCAAAAAATTGCGACAAGTAGTTTTGACAGTCCTCTCTTGATGTTAACTTTACACCACCTAAAGAATTCTGAAGAGACCGAAACAAGTGGAAATCTAAGGGCGCAAGGTCAGGGCTATATGGTGGGTGCATCAACACTTCCCAACCAAGCTCTCTCAATTTTTGCTGAGTGGCCAAAGATGTGTGTGGTCTGGCGTTATCATGATGAAAGACTACACCTTTTCTGTGGATCAATTCCGGGCGTTTATTCTCAATTTCTTGCTTTATTCTCATCAGCTGTTGGCAGTAGAGATCCGAATCGATGGTTTTGCCCGGCAGTAAAAGCTCATAATAAACGATGCTCTTCCAATCCCACCATACACACATTATTGCATTTTATTATTGCACTTTAATCCGGGTTTCGCCACAGTCTGTGGAGCTTGGCCGCACTTCTCATCACCAGTGATCAATCTTTTCAAAAATGGTTCGGTTTCATTGCGTTTTAATAGAGAATCGCAAACGAGTACATGGTTCATTAGGTTTCTTTCAGTGAGCTCGTATGGTACCCAAATATCGAGATTTTTTGTGGTCAATGCCCAGTTCATCAGCAATATTGTACTACTTGTATGCCGATCTTGCTGCACTTTTTCACAAATGGCATCAACTTTATCGGTAAACAGGGTGACCGGAGCGAACTGCATCTTTAACATTAAGATTTCCTGACTGAAAACGCTTTAGCCAACTTTGTGCTACTCTCACTGACACTGCGTTAGGTCTATAAACGGCACAAATTTTTTTCGCGGCTTGTGTCGCATTTTTCCGTGTTTTGTAATAAAACTTTAAAATGTATTGAATTTCTTCGTTAGATTCATTCATTTTCGTGGACAGAAAAACGATTGAAAAATGGCGGGAAACAGTTTTTTATTTCTTTTTTTTTTAAATGTTACCTTTTTAATGGTGTCATAACCAGCCAGGTACAAACAGTTCAATCAAAGATATCACAACTTCATACATACAAAATACGAAAAGATTTTCTCCCCGACCTATTATATAAATATTTTTTCTTTCTATATATACTTTTAATGGATTCCCAGTACACGGGTAGCTCGGAACGCGTAACTTCTCTTCAACGCGCACACAGTGCGTTCGAGACGCGCTTTCGGGACGCGGCGTCCGCTCGCTGCGTGTCCGCCCGTCGGCACCGGGACAATAGACGCGCACACGTTGATAAACGGAACCGACACATACAAAGTTGTATTGATGTGAGTATTGTATATAAGGTGTAATAAAATCAACCCGCGCCATTCTAAGAGGATTACATTCTATTTCATTTATATCCAACCATTTTTTTTATAATTCAAAATAATTATTACTACCCATAATGAAAGTAAAATAAGGTCATATTTTAGCGTATTCGGTCAGTAATACTATTATTAGCCTAGGGCATGACCTTATTTTACTTTAAAGTAAAGAAGTTATTACAGAAGTATTTATAAGTATAACAGCTATGATTACTATGAGAATTACGCCCATCACTTTATAACACTATTTACTAAAATGACAATAAAAATGAACAGGAAATACAACAAGAGAAAGCCCAAATCGAGCAACGATTAGCGAACCAATTGTGTGAGATAGAGAGTGAACGCAAAGAGAGTGAGTCGAGGCTCAACGAGTGGGTGGAAGAGGAGAAGAGATTGTTGGAGGAACGACTCGCAAAACATGTTGCTATGGAAAAAGAGGCGCTTGAAAACAGGTAAGAGTTTGGAGACTCTCTTTTTGTCAGATAAGGGCAACGATTGATTCATTATTTGTTATTTTTTCGAAACAGTTGGACATGTACAACATCTCGTATGACTTTTTTCTTTTGTACAATGGCATAGTAGTGCAGGGAATAGAGACATTGCAGAGTAGAATAAATAGGGGAAAGCTTTCCTAGCTAGCTTTCCGGGATTTTTTTCTAAATTTGACCCTTTTTTTGTCTTTATTCCCCGTATTACTAGGAAATTATAGCGAAGTGTGAAATATAGGCGATAATGTCACAGTTACGGCTGTATTGCTATTTTTGTCATAATGATTATTTACAATATTTCATTCGAAACTGCACAGTGAATGTTGCTGCTCTATTTGTATTGATAAATTCCACTAATTTGCCTAAAATTGATACATGTATGATTGTAGAGTACATGAAGACCAGTGATAAGTCTATCCATGAAGCCGTTACTGTGACGTCACGCTACTTTTAATAAAGGAATACATTAAAATGTTAACTATATTATGTATATCATCTTTCTAACACTGCCACTTTGTGGTTCCATCTATATTGGTCTACTCCATTGTTTCTCAACCTTTCTAGTACCGCGACCCCCTGAAAAGGTCAAAAATAAAATATATAACATCACGACCTTCTTACAAATAATGAAGTCCTAATTAATTAAATCTTCCGGGCTACTTGGCCGAGATCTTCTGGAATCTCTTCTCTTTTTTTCCATACCTTTCGTCAACAACTGCGGTTGACATCTTCAGTGGCGACTGCGTTCACTTTCGGAGAGATGTTATCTCTTCGGCTTCTCGAGCGCAACTGACTCGACGATTGTGGCGCACCGGTATTTATAGTGGGCGAGTATTTATATATATACACATATATTGTATATTGTACATATATGTACATATATATAAATACCTATATATTGTATTTATATGCACCGGTATTTATATGTTTGTGTGGTGTGCATCGAGTCTGTTTTTATCCCCCCCTTCTCGTCTCTCTTCCCCGTGAGCTTGATGTCTTCAATTGTCGAGTCAGTTGCGCTCGAGAAGCCGAAGAGATAACATCTCTCCGAAAGTGAACGCAGTCGCCACTGAAGATGTCAACCGCAGTTGTTGACGAAACGTTTGGAAAAAAGAGAAGAGATTCCAGAAGACCTCGGCCAAGTAGCCCGGAAAATTCAATTAATATGGACACCGGCCGAGAAGGCCTACACTTCACTATAATGAAGTCCTAACTTTTTTTCAGTTTAACATTAATCATTAATTAATTAATGACATGTTTTCTCATACATAAGTGCTTCATTTTTCCTCGATTTCATTTTCATGACCAATTGACCAGCTTCTCTAGAGCATAAATACAAACGCGATCATTCTACTTCTTAAAATGTTCCCCCAATGGTGAACATTTTCTCGTCCGTAAATAAGATTTGCCTGTGAGCTCCCCTTTGCGTACCGCCGTGGAGGTTGTTTTGATTTGTCAACCCTATTTTTCTATAAATTATCAGCTAAGAAATAACCAGTAGTCTTTTGTAAGCTACAAGTACTAAATCATCTTTTAAAATACGTGACATGGTTCTGCTATATTCATCTCTCTGGATAAAATCTTATGCTTCCGGCCGGGATTTCTTCGGATTCTCTCCTTTACAGCTTTAATCGTCTGTTTAGTATGAATAGTGCGTGGATGGCCAGACCATTTTCTGTCACTAACAGAGGACGTTTCAATGTGCCTACCAATAGCCCGGTACACAAACATTCGACTAATACCAAGCGCATGAAGAGTTTTAAAATTTGCATTTGGCTCCATGCCTTCTCTGTGTAATGCAATTACAGGAATACGGTTCTCGTTCTCACCCCACTCCATTTTAATATTAGTACAATATTTAATAATGATTGGCGCCAAAATGATAAAAAGAACATTTATTTATCACGTGAGAATGACAGATTTCAAATTCAAATGTATTTTTTTGTCTTTATTATATCAGTATTTATGGCCAGACTAGGTATACTCGACTCACATTCGGGTGATCGTGAGTTCAAATCCCCAGCCCGTACCACTGAGTTTCTACTACTTATGTACGGCTGTTTAAAAATTGTCACTAGCTCAGCTGTGAGGGAAAACATCGTGAGGAAACCCGCATGTTCGAGAAATAAGAAAAATGAAAGTGCCCTGCAGTGGGCCGTTATAGGCTGATACAAGTACAAATGTACAAGTGTGTCATATCTCTTCTTTTTATTTTTGCATAAGTTTTCACATACATGAACTGTAAGGCTGTTGATTATTTTTATATAACTTTGGTGTAAGTTGTAGAAATAAAATAAAATGTTTATATGTTATTTTTAAATATTTGTTGTATAATTGTTTTATAATATGTTCCAAAATAAATAAAATAAAATATTTATACCATCAAATAATAAATAATGATACAATTTAACAGGCTTCAAAAGAAACTGCAAGAGATCGAACAGGAAAAAGAGATTATAGAGCGGAGAGTGTCCAAATATGTGGAGTGGCAAAAAATGCAATTAGAAGCAAACAGAGAAGAGATAGAGATCGCAGAGGGAGATCTAGAAGAGAGTGAGAGGGGGCAGGAAATGTGTATGACACATGTCACTAGATTCGCGAAAGAATTTGTTGAAGGTATGTATAACCGAGTTAAATAAGTGTTTAAATTATTATGTTTCTTTACAGATTCAATCATCTCTCATTGTCGCAATGTCTTTTACAGAAGACTATCGTAAAAATGTACTGCATTTCCTACTTTATCCTATTCCTCAATGTACGTACGTGTTTCGATAGAGTGAAATATGCCAAAGCCCATTCCATCATATCCTATTCCTCTCCATTTTCCCAACTTTACTGAGTAGTTGTCTATACTATATTTTTTTAATTTGATGTATATTACACATGTATATTAGGAGTCAGTTCATATGATACTTTGTGTTGCATGTTTTTGGTAACTAGTCCTACGTCGCACGTGACCTGAGTAATATATTCATAAGAATTTATTCCTCTCATTGTACTAGAACGAATTATTCCGTGAACACATTATATAAACTATTATATACTACTATCAAAACCCGGCAGACGTTGTCCTGCCATAAAACTTGATGTACTGCATCTAGTGGCGAGTTACAACAAAGTCGATAGCTTGAAAATATTCTCCGTGCTCAAATACCTATGTATACCGATTTTCATGGCGATCGGTTGAACGATATAGAAGTTGATGTGCTGCAGCGCCATCTAGTGGCGAGTTACAACAAAGTCGATAGCTTGAAAATATTCTCCGTGCTCAAATACCTATGTATACCAATTTTCATGGCGATCGGTTGAACGATATAGAAGTTGATGTGCTGCAGCGCCATCTAGTAGCGAGTTACAACAAAGTCGATAGCTTGAAAATATTCTCCGTGCTCAAATACCTATGTATACCGATTTTCATGGCGATCGGTTGAACGATATAGAAGTTGATGTGCTGCAGCGCCATCTAGTGGCGAGTTACAACAAAGTCGATAGCTTGAAAATATTCTCCGTGCTCAAATACCTATGTATACCGATTTTCATGGCGATCGGTTGAACGATATAGAAGTTGATGTGCTGCAGCGCCATCTAGTAGCGAGTTACAACAAAGTCGATAGCTTGAAAATATTCTCCGTGCTCAAGTACCTATGTATACCGATTTTCATGGCGATCGGTTGAACGATATAGAAGTTGATGTGCTGCAGCGCCATCTAGTAGCGAGTTACAACATAGTCGATAGCATAAAAACCTTCTCCATGAAAAGATACATATATGTGCCAACTTTCATGGTGGTCGGTCAAACTGTATCGAAGTCTATTAACATCAGATATACCAACATCCTCTTTTATATACATATATATAGATTACATAAAACGTATCGTAAACGTCGTAAAACGTACACGTATCTAAACGTAAGTCAGAAGGGGCTCAGTAAAACGATTGTAGGTTTACTGAGGTTAGAACTCCTTGGAAGCACACGAAAAACATAGTTCTACGCTTTTATTTGATTATCACAAACACTACGCACGAAAAACACTTTCAAGTTTATTAAACTATCACTATTAAACCACAAAACGCCACACAATTTTTACAATAATCAAACAAAAACTTAACTTCACTTATCGAGTTCCCGCCAAAAAGTCGAATAACGGTCTTATTCTAAAAGAAATTAAATCCATACATTCTGCTAGTATAGCGGGGCGTGCAAATGTTATACAATTATATAAATTGAAAATTATTAATAATGTCAAAACTATCAAACTAATTAGCTATTTCAATGTCAAGTAATAATTAAATATTCACATAACGTTATTTAAATCAATAATATTAAATCTTGTAAAGTAGCTCTATAATAGTAATAATAGTAAAGTAGCTCTATAGCTCTCAATATTGTAATAACATCTATTATTGATTGGTTTTCTTTAAAATAAACTAATCTTAATCCCTTTATATTATTATTAAGTGTCAGGGAGTTTCTTATCCAATTTGATAGACATGCAATATACGTTTCGGCTAAACATTTTGTTTCTCTATCGTGAGATGTATATATTTTTTTTATTATTTCTTCCTTTCGCATTCTTATACACTTCGTATTTTTTTAAAAAGGTGAGGGTTATTTACTACAAATATGCTTGCAAGGCAACGGTAAAATACGTTTTTCTTTAAAGAACACACAAGATTCGAATGAATCCGCACCATACAAGGATCCATTTTCTTTTGACCCTCAAATACTTTGTCAACTTTTACCAAATTTCCCCATAAGACAATCCCATATCTAAACATATAAAACATTATTTCAGGCACAAGTGCAATCGGTATCGACATGGAAGCGTTGGTGAAAAATGTGGTGGAAGTCGTGGATCACATCGGCGATCAGCTGGTGACCACGCTGCACGAAGCTAAGGGACATATTGAGGTAATGTGGGCTTACGATTGGTGATGAGAGATTATGTAATTGGGAATTAGGAGACTGTAATTTGAATTTGGCAAATTTTGTAATTAGGTATTGTAAGTTTTTGTAATGGGGATTAAGCAGATTCTATAATTAGGAATTTGGCAGTTTTGTTGTAATTGTTAATTGGGAGGTTCTATAATTGGGAATTAGCAGATTCTTTAATTGAAATTTGACAAATTTGTAATTAAGATTATGTACATTCTGCAATTGGGATCGGGCAGATTCTGTAATTAGGAATTAAGAGTTTTTGTAATTGGCAATTGGCAGACTGCAACTAGATAGATATTAGATAATTCATTTTTTTAACAGACTTTTATAGTGATAAAATATGAATTTAATATGGATCTCAATATATATTTTTTACACTCCATTCCACAATATTGTACAAGAGGCGAGCTTAATTCCTTAAGGTATTCTCTGCCAGCCAACCTGTGGGTTGATCAGAGAGTTCAATTGGCAGGTGCATGAAAGACAATTTAGATAATATGGAAAAATAAATATAATATATTATTACATATACATACATACAAACTTACATATACATGAGAATAAGTATAATACATACGAGGTATACATAATTAATGAATACATTATATGAATAAAATATCCACATAAGTTATATTAAGAAAAACAAATAAAATAAAATCCATTGCTGACAAAAGTAAAATGTTTAAGTTTTTGTTATGGCAACAAACGCCTAAAGTACCGGGGAAATGAGATATCTGCCTTACAAGTATCTCAAAAATGTATAAGGGATGATATATCCACCAGCGGAAGCACAGTCGGCCCAGGTGCAGGGCCCGAGGGGGTGCATCCTGTGGAGAGACATGGACATGGAGAGTAGTTTGGTCTGAGACCATCTGAGCACACCAAAAGTATACATGAGAGCGGCCATGGGCCATCCGTTATAGACTCGCATCTTATTACGGTCTGATTTTTATGAAGTTTTTTATTTATCATGCACCATTTATAGATACCCCCATTCATCTGGAAATTAAAATATTTATGTATAACATTTGCAGCGGGAAGCAAACAACATGGTGGAGACAAACAGACAAACTGCTGAGCAGTTGACACTAACCACTGACAGTATAATGAACAACATTGTGAGCGACACCAAGCAGGCTGTGGACATCATATTGGATAATATTGAGGTATTTATTGTGATGGTATTTTATTATTTACTGGGTGACCCGACAGACGTTGTCCTGTCCAAATTTCAACAATACAATAATTTGAATAAGTTTATATAAAAATCCCATAATATAAAAGTTTATATAAAAACTTTCAGTTTTTCCCGAATTTTCCATTTTTCGGCGCAACTTCTCCAGTTTTTCTTTCCCTAAAAACCTTATTCGGACTATTACGAACATTTTAAAAAAATAATAGCCATATCGGTCCAGCCGTTCTCAAATGATTTACCAATGAACAGCATATAATTTTTATTCATATAGATATATATTATTTTACTAGTAATCGCCTGCAATTTTGTGTTTATGATTCCATACAAAATTTCTCACCCTGCATTTTAGCCCACTGATGCAATTTTGAAGAATTGTAATACACATGTATTACAGTTTAATTATTTGTATTGTAGAATATTTGTACTAAAATTCAAATGTATATATGACCATCAAATAACATTATTTTTCATATTGTACTTTGACTGCACGTCTCATCCCTTCAGTGATTGAAATTAGAGAAATTCCTTTTCATATTTTGGCGACCGATTGGCGCAGTTTGGTTTATCCTGGGTTCCATTCCCGGCCGGACAATCATTTGGCAGGTGTTTATTCGGGTCTGGGTGTTTGTTTTTTTTTCTTTTTATAGACTAGTGGGCGGACGAGCAAGCGGTCCCACGTGATGGTAAGTGTTACCGCCGCCCATGGACACCTGCAACACCAGGGGGCATGCGGGTGCGCCGCCGACCTTGTAAAATCCCATTCACAGCCTTTTTGAATAACCCCATATCGTAGCTTAATGGAAAGATCTCTTGAGGCAGTTCGTTCGCTTGCAGTTCGGCAGATACATTTTATCCCGATCCGATACAGAGTTCCCACGGGAATCACTACAAGTTCATGCGAATGAAGTCACTGGCACCGCTAGCACAAAATTAATTTAACAATTCGTTTTTCACCAACAGACGAACAACAGTTCAACAATCGAACAACTCACAACACTCTCATCCTCGACTCAATCCCTCATTTCTACCTCACACACGCACCGTGCCTCGCAGTCCTCAACACTAGAGGCGGCATATGACCAGTTGAAGCAACTCCGAGTCTCTGTAGTTGAGGGGTTGAGAAGTCACGCCGAGTTGGAGGGGAGGTACCTCATGCAGGAGTATAGAGTTTATTCACCTTCTGGTAAGTATATTGTAGCACTCACAGATGTAAAGGGATAGATAACAAGCTGTGCGCCTCTGCGTGCCCAAAGTTGGCGCTATACTCCTACGAACCACGTGTCGCTAGCGAATATTTATCGCTAACAATGAATATCTATGATATCCACCAATTTCACAACTAGGCTCTAATAAAAGTAGAAGGTCGACACTTGGGTCGACCTCAAGTAGTCAGTGTTATAGAATAGTATCTAGTATACTTACTTATAATAAGTACTAAAAAAAATGTTAAAGAGCGTGTCTTCCGCCGACAATCTGCCATGCAGTTTGTCGGCGGAAGTGTGGTGGTAATTAATGTGCATGTACTTTGAGAACAACTAATTTAAAAAAATATATGGAACTTTTCAACGGGAATTCGAGAAGTGAAGTTGAGTTTTTTTTGTTATTGTTTATAAAAATTGTGTATTGTGGGTTTTATAGTTTCATAATAATGATAGTTTATTAAACTTTAAAGTGTCTAATGTTTGTGATAATGAAATAAAAGTCAAGACTGTGATTTTCAGTGTGTATAGAATTCAACTCTTTTCCTCAGTAAACCTACTATAATGATTGCTGATTTAATTAGGACAAGAGTTTTACTCCTTTTACTGAGCGACTCCTAACTTACATCGACGGGACTGGACATTGACGAGATGTTAATTACGAATAAAACACGGGCACAATGAGGTAATTGCGCTATTGCCACATACGAAAAGAATAATGCTGTTAGACAGTGAGTTTTTCTATTTTTATATATGTCAATGGTGCAATTAGTACATTCTGCCGGTGTTAAGTAAAACGTATCCTGTCAATGTCCAGTCCCTTCGAAGTAAGTCAGGAGTCGCTCAGTAAAGTGATAGTAGGTTCACTGAGGACAGAAGTGGACTTCCTGGAAGCACACGGAAAATGCAGTCTTATACTTTTATTTGATTTTTTTTCTTTTTATGGACGAAGGTGGCAGACGAGCATACAGTCCACCTGATGGTAAGTGGGTACTGTAACCCATAGACATCCGGGATACATGCCAACATTAATCCAAAATGACAAACGTTGGCACGTCCCCGGATGCGCTGCCTACCTTTGGATATAGGACTGGATTTGGAGAAAGGATTGGGGAAATGGAGAGGGATAGGATGGGAATGGGCTCTGGCACATCTCACTCACTACCGAAACACGTACGTACATTAGGGAAATAAGATTAAGTGGGAAATGCAGTACATTTCAAGGTAGTCTTCTGTGAGCGAGGGGTAACGTGGCCAGTCGAGTGCGCCCAGCGGCTGTTGGATTGCAGCGTGCACTCTCCCCCTCATAAAAAACAACGTTGTATCACAAACGTTGTGCACAAAAAACACTTAGAAGTTTACAACTATCACTATTAAACCACAAAACCCACTATACATATTTTTTACAATAAGCTAAATAAGTTACATATGTTAGATAGTGAATAGTATTTGTTTTATTGCAGGCAGCACCCCCGTCCGGCAACAGTACAACTACCCGCGTGTTTTGACTGCCACGTCGCCATACGATCGCATCCTGACTAGGTTCAGAGCTATGCGACAAAATAGTTACGAAGATGTGAGTACAACACGCACATGTACAAAATTTCTACCATTGTATTTCTTACTGTACTACGGCTAGTGTTGTAAAAACGAGCGTTGACCGCTCGACGCTCGAATGTCGACTAAGCATTTTAATGCACTTTTAATAGTTTAGCGTTAAAGCCTAGTGAATGTTATTGTCCAAATGTTTGATGGTCTTTTTTTAATTTATTTATCAATTAGATTTACAAAACTTCCAATGTTAATTTATTCATAACATTCTAAAAACTACCAAAGTTTGTCCAGAATGGCGATTTTGCATGCAATCATATAATATAGATATTAGAAGGTAGTTACACAATTCTATTAATACTAACACAAAATTTGAACAGCCATACTGAACAGTCCACGAACACCCAATTTACTCAAAAAATGCAATTTTAATTTATGTCTTAAGTTCTTATCATTAAGATCCTTTTTAACTGACGATCCAAAAAAGCTTTCTTTTAATTGCATTAGTGTTTTATAAGTGATTCTGAGTTAAATCAAAAAATTTTGTTGGTGTCATAAAAGTAATCCATCCATCAAAAGCGCAGTTTTGTTGCTCGAAATATGGTTAGTCCATAATAAACTAGTGTCAAAAAACCCCATAAAATTGCACTACCTATTCCAATCACCACTAATAACATTATCATTTCTATTTCTAGGACTGCATACTGATAGAGTCCGATGGCGAGCTTCCCCGGGGAAGCGACTCTGAATCCTCGCTGTCGGAGGACTCGACCCTAGCATCCACTATACCATCACCACCCACTGTATCATTACAACTCACTGTACCATCACCACCTACTGATTTACACGACACTGCCATCATCAAGTCTACGTCAGAAAGCGATATATATAGACCCGTGAGTGTTAAAAATTAATATGTCAATATTATTTATTGTAATATGTCCATCGATATATTAAAGCTATTTTTTTATATAGACAAGTGGGCGGACGAGCGAGCGCTCCCACGTGATGGTAAGTGTTACCGCCGCCCGTGGACACCTGCAACACGAGGGGGTATGCGGGCGCCCCGCCAATTTGCTTGTGGTAGAAACTTTGTTATCCCTTAGTCGCTTTTTACGATACCCTGGGGAAGAGATGGTATTTTATAACTGGCTCACACCACGCGCCACGGTATTTACCTATAAGTTGATTTGTTTTGTCTACAAATTAAATTATCCGGATTTACGATTATCCGGTTGACCTCCAACAGCAATTAGTCCGGTTAGTCGAGTCTCTACTGTATTTAAAAATTGTTACAACGCACAGAATTTAAAACTAACGAAATGGCTTCTAGGATACTGTTTTTATATTATAGATGAATATAATGTCGTAAAAAAAAATAGTGTGAAATATTATAATATGTCGTTCAGTGGGTTATAGTGATAGTGCTTATAAAAAAACAGCCTTAGGCTAGAAAAACAATATTCCGTGCTTCAAATTATTTTATAGATTTTACTTGAAAGCATACACATCCACGAGCGCAATAGGCATGATGACGGATTTTGAAATCCGCTTCTATAATGTAGATTCACGTCTACTGTTCCCGAAAATAACATTATTTCAGCAATAAAATAAGTTTTAACCCAAATTATGCATTTTTTTCTATCTACTTTGAATTATGCGCGAAAACACTCGCAGGTGTCATGGCGTCGCTTGTGACGTCACACCTAGGTAAACGTAGGTAGGTAAATCAATCGAAGTTCAAGCGACACGGTGATGTTCACTGAGGCGTGACGTCATTCGCTCTGATTGGCGTTTTAGTTAACATGGCCGAATGCAGTATTTTATACTTTTATTTTATTGAAAATATTATTAATCTCAATGTTTACATTAAAACTGGTTAATTTATTAGAATTCTTTCAACATATTTTTTTCTCTAAAATCATTTATTCTTTAATTCTTTGATACTGTCATCATGCCTATTGTTCGCACACTTTAACTTATTATTACCTATTTATATATTTCAATAGTGTTTCTTCAAAAACTGTTTTTATAAAACGTCAGGAAACTCTTGGAACGAAACTTGAATAAGTTATAAATTGGGAAATACTGTTTAATCAATTGCCTAGGTCTGGTTATAATACATTTACAATCACTGTCACACTTAATGTTTACAAATAAATGAAACGGTTGCTATGACAATAGCAATAGACCACATGTACTAGTATCATATAGAATTTCTAACACGCACTAATTTATAGAATTTTTTTTTTTTTTATAGATTAGTGGGTGGACGAGCAAGCGGTCCCACGTGATGGTAAGTGTTACCGCCGCCCATGGGCACCTGCAACACCAGGGGGTATGCGGGTGCGCCGCCGACCTTTTAAATGCAAAATCCTATTCACAGCTCTCTCTTCTCTGCTCTCTTGACGTGTATATAATAAGTAGAGAACGGATATTCGGGTGTATATTTACTCACAAGGTATACAAGGTATAGAAGCGGCTTCTTAAAATAATTTATTTGAAAACCGAAATCATAGGATTTCACATCTAATAGGATGCTTATTTATGGAACTCCTCAGCACTTTTGAAGGTCTGACAGTGACCAGGACAGAGTCGATAGGATCTAAGGCACTATTGAACATATACACTTCGGATTTGGACTCAAATTCTTAGTTTTAATGGCAATTTGTAGGAATGCAGTTCAGAGGGTGTTAGGGATTAACTTTACAACTTTAGGTATATGCATCGTATTCTATAGTCGGAACATAAAATTTGTGGATCCCGGGATTGCGATATTCGCCCGATATAAAAGTGCACTCCATACTTAACCAACACCTCAACTTTAGGTAAATATGCACCCGAATATCCGATCTCTAATAATAAGTCGGACTCAATGCGTAGGCTTTCTATAAGATAATGAATGCTTTATAAGTACATAATCTTTGAATTTTCTACTACGACATTTTGTGTTAAATTTTAAAAGCAGGCACGGTTACTTAAGAAACTTGTTATAATGATAATTTGTCCTATAGCAGTGCAATAATTTATTTACATTTAATGTTTTTATTTACAGCAAGGCAAAGAAAACGCAGACCGCTTAATACAATATAGGAAACCGTCGAAACTTCCCGCGCCGACATCTCACAAGACACCACTCCTAGAACGGAACAACACCGTCAACTGACAATAAATCTTGATACTTTATTGGCAACACGTGTACACTGGTGCAAATTCAAATTATTTATTTACCAGAACACAGGTAGAACGTAACTAGTACGCGTAGTTTCCTTGTAAGTTTCATACAATTAGAGAATTAAATGAACTGGCGGTGTCGTCGTTTTACAATGACACGTTCGACTGAAACTAAATAGTGATTTGTTTGAAAGATAAAAACATTTTTTTGGTAAAACATTAAACTAGAAAGGTAACAAAAAAATAGTAGGAACATTCTAATACGGCGACTAAGATTTTTTACTTTAAACTCTTTTAAAGATAAAATAGTGAAAATATGTTTACGAAAAATAACTGTTTGTGAGTTTTTATCGTATTAAATTCATACGGTACCAAGAAAAGCTTGTAAGTCACTACATGACCTTCAAAATGATTCACTTGCGTATTTTCAGTCCGAATATCATCAAATAAGACATTTACGTCACCGCTAGTATTGAAAGACTATATCCACGAAGTCCCAATACTTTATAATTAGTATAAATAGTATAATTATTATAATATCCTTTCGTATAACCATTGATAAAAGAACACGAGATAATGCTCCATTCGTAAGGGTTTTCATAAAAAGTGCACCATGTATTATCCGGTACACTTATCAATCAGTATGAATACTTAACAATGAGCCTTATTTTCTTAGCGTTACGGTAAAAATGTAATGTGTGTCTTACGAAACTAATTGGTAGTGTCGGCTCTGACGAGTGACCTTTGACCTTTTATAGATTCTTTTTGTTTAAAATTTCACAGATGGCTAAAAAACGACGGACTAATTGATAAATGAATCTATCTATCTAATATATAAAAAATAATAATGTTTGTTTGTTCGTCTTCTATGCGTGCCTAAATCATTCATCCGATTTCGGTGAAACTTTGGTGAGTTGTTGTGCGCGCGCCCGCCAAGGTTTCTAACAAAAAAAAATCTCAATTTATATAGGATTGCAACGCACGCCGGGCAACAGTTAGTATATATATAAAAATGAATATTTCTTTGTTTGTCCCGTATGCGTTTCTATAACATTCATCCGATTGCGATGAAACTTTGGTGAGTTGTTGTGCACACGCGCCCGCGAACGTTTCTGAATTAGTACTTGAAGACCACGCGAACGACAGCTAGTTACTAATAAATCAGTGTTGACATTTAATAATAAAGTTAATTATTGGTTTGACGGTCGAAAGTTTACTGCATGTTTTACATACTAATTTGTAGCATTGACATAGAAAGTGCTCTAGATAAACTTGTTTGACGCACTGTTAATCCAGAATTGACACCTACAAAAGAGCCTTATGACTGTGGTTTTACGGTCGAAAATTCAGTGTAGATATCTTATAAACTAATCGACAGTGTCTACATTGTATGTAGTTCAATATTGATAGTTAAAATGAGCTTTATGATTATGGTTTCACGGTCAAAGGTTCAATGCATATTTTGCGAATTATTATTAGGAACTACTGCAACTAGTGACTTGCCTTAAGGTTCATTTACACAAGGTGGGAAACGCGTGCAGACCAGAAAATCGGTATAAACAACTATTATTATCATGTGATCAGTGTTATCATCGTGTGAACAGTTGTAGGCGAATATCGTATGAAGTTCGGTTACATACGACAATCGTATACAATATTCTCGCCCGGACCGTTCGAGAAACTCTCCTTGTGTAGATGAACCTTTAGTTTTGGTAAGATTACATGTATCAGACTATTTTTACCCTATTTTTTAAATGGCTGAAATTTCAAAAATTGCATCAATATTTTTTGAGTTCTACCTCTTCTTACATATAAAAAAAAAACAAAAAGATACTCCTAAATTTCTATTATTGATGTAATTATTATTATTAAACTCGTGTTTATTTTTGCGGGTCTCCAGCGTCCTGGCGTTCTCTTATCAATGGGCATACATTATCTTTTTTAATAAAATCGACATATTGTTTTTAGATGTATGTTTGTAGTTTTTAGTATCCTTGTGTTTACTGTAAGTGACTATTGTAGTGTGCGAGGAGTGAGTGCACATTTAGATTGTATAGTATTCTTTAAAATGCCTTAAAGAATTCTTTAACAAAAACATTTATCTGTTCTTAAAAATGCTTGGCGGTATTCTTTAAAATTGCCTTAATAGTATTTACATTATTATCTAATCTAAAATATACTAGAAAAAATACTAATCAGTTTCAACTCGATATTTAGCTCACCTGAAAACATGTATAGAGGCGGACTCTATATTTATATACAGTAGAAGTAGATACAATACGGTCCTGTCCTCCGCCAGAAAATAGAACAAATATTGGCATTTTCCCATGCGATCCGACTTTTCGTTATAAAAAATCAAACTTCAACGCATAAATGACAGTCCGCCTCTGTATAATGCGACAAGATCTATATTAACGTGGGCCTGCCCTCCTTAGGAAAAGGCACAATAGTACATTGTTACCCTAGGGGTGGAAGTGACTTATTTCAGTCCCGAGACTGGGTTTGGTAGGTCCCGCCAATAGGTCGAGGGACTAAATAAGTCCTGAACCCCTAGGTAAACACTGTGCTTTTCATTACGAATACAAGGAAAGTAAAAATAAAACTACTAATTAGCAAAATAAAAAATGAATGAATTTTATTTCATAAATCAACAACTTTGGTGAGATATTTATTTAAAGTTTATGGTGACATTAGAGCAATTATTTATAGTTAGTGAAATGTTTTTTCCGGGTATTTTCATATTTGATATTTTCTGGGATACTTGAGTTTGCACAGTATCCAGGGATTCTTGGGTGAATAACGCTCACCCTAGGGTGTATTGGGCTATTTTCACTTCGCTCCACAGGCAACTTCGGACCTACTTTCAGAGTATGAGTAATGAAAAGTACGTTTTTATCACATTCGAGATAAATGGTAAAAATTTTGGATAAAACATTTGATTCATTTAAAATCAATCTAGAAACTTGATGTTTTGAATAAATTGAATAAACAACCATTGTTTATTCTCTCTTTGTATATTTTTAATTTTCGTATATAACGTTACTTAAGATTTCTTTAAAATGTTACTAATGCCTTTTCTTGGGAGGGTAGAATTAACAATTGACAGACGGAGAGTAGAATTGACAATAGACAATTGACAGATGACCAGAGGTCGCCGTTAGCTAGTGTGATGTTAGTTCTTGTGACAAAATGTATGGATATACCCCGGGGATTCCCGGGATTCTGAATATGGTTGTTAATGATGTTATACCTACTTCTAACTTTGTTTATATACGTGTGTGTGTATAGGATTATTGAAAATGGATACATTTTATATACCCACATTGTTACGAGGCTTATAGTTCGTAGTGAATCAATAAAACTGAAATAGGTATTGTTACAGTAAACAGCGAAATAAACTTGGAATATGGTACACGGAAAAGAGGAATGTCCGTGTTATTTTTTCTTACTGCAAATCCAAAAATCACACTAGCTAACTGCGACCTCTGCAGATGAGGCATGTGTTGCCGTGTAATGAATGGAGTACTATATTTTGAGATATCGAATGAAAATAAGGAAGAACTGCAGTTTAACATCATGTTTGAATAACGCGGATACAACTAGACATGAGTGAAATACCACAAAATCTAATTTTAAAATTAATTTGGTAAACTCTTTTTAATACGAGTTCTTTTTTTATTGACTATTAAACTGTCATCTCGACTAACATGACTATTAAACAGTCAACTGCCCTATCCCAAGTTATTGTTACGGTTGTCAAAATAATATTTTATACCGCGAACCCGTAGGCTGTGGAACGAACTGCCTGAAGAGGTATTTCCATTAAGCTACGATATGGGGTTCTTCAAGAGAGCTGTGAATAGGATTTTGCAAGGTCGGCGGCGCGCCCTCATACCCCCCGGTGTTGCAGGTGTGCATGGGCGGCGGTAACACTTACCATCACGTGGGATCGCTTGCTCGTCCGCCCACTAGTCTTAAAAAAAAAATAACTATCTAAATATCTCCAGTGCTTTTTAACGACATTTTCATCCCGCTCAGTCATAACGATTTATCTGTACGCTTGTAATCCTCACCGCAACCACGGGCCTCCGCATGCACCATACCTCGTGTACGGCCTTACAACGCCACGCTGGCCAAGCGATTTGGCGAGTCCACTCTTTTAGAGATGCGGTGTAGTTACTCAGCATGTAGGTTAGTAGTGGCTTTGTTACTACCACCATATTCGGTATTTTAGTCCCCCTTCACAGCTACGGGAAGAGACGGCTTGTGCTATTAAAGCGACCGACACCACACGGTCACAACAATGTAATCTCGTGAACGATTGCTGTCTACAACATATTGTCTGCTCTATTCAAAAATGTTGCCATGCCAACCCTCATTAACTGTCATTTGCTATCTTATGTTGAGTAAAATCGTTGATTACCAGTAAAAAGCAAACTGTTCATTATTAAATGACTTATTAATAACTAAGAGCTGCCGTTTAAAGCGCATATAGAGATAATTAACAAAATTATTAGAACCATTTTGGGAAAAAAGTGCTTCGTTTATTTTGTACTGTGGACATATTTGTATTTGTTGGAACGAAATTTTAAAACATTTATCAATTATATGAGCGTAATTACAATAAAATTGTAATAATGTATGTTTGCTAAATATAAGCCATTAGTAGTCTCAATTTGTGTTTTATTACAAAAGTTCTAAGTTTTCTCCATTATAAGGGGCCAATTATAAAATACGTAGGCAAAATATACTATCATGACAATCGTAAGACAAGAAAAGAGAATTAGAGCTGAGGCTGCGTCCTCAGTGGGCGCGGGCCGGGGCAGGAATCCGTTGCGTATTTTCCAAACACATATATCGGCTGAGGTGCGGTCGGTAGACCGCTCATTTAAGGTTTCATCTTCCCAAAAAATCTCAGTTAGCTGAATTTCGGCAGATACCTTTGTAATAGTACTATAAACAACATATCAGAAATAGACATTGATATCGCGTGTTTTGAGATATTCAAAGTCAACTAACGGTCGTAGCACGCTCACGAAATACAATTTTTCGCGAAAATCTCGCTTTCTATGGCTCCTAATACTTTTTCGCACCCCGGACGCAGCCTTAGACACAAATTATTATTTTTCTAACCAGATATACTATAATTAATTATTATCATTGAGAGATATATAAGTTATCGTGACAATATTTACTATTGGTTAAGAAATTTATGACGAAGAGTGACAAATAAGGGCAAAGGGCTTCATGGTATATTTTATATGACGTACTTTATGAATGGCTCTTAAGATTAATCGTCAACAGTTTGTTTTTCTAAGTTCTTAACTAAAAGCAATATCTTTATTTACCTTCTTAATTGTATTTTTTACAGTATAATGAAATATGTCCTTTGATAGGAATGTGTATACGTAGATTTATATCTGAATATATTAATTAATAAATATATTTGAGATTTGTGACTTTTATTTATAACATCATAGCACGATCACCTTAAGCGAGAAAGAATCTCATCCAACGGTGAAATGTCACAGGATTTCATCTAATCGGAGAGGTCCGGAGGGTGTATTTACGAACTGGCTATGCTGTTTCAGTAGATACTGACACGCATATGACAAATCACTTTAGAAAATCATTATCGTTATGAAAACTATGACCTTGACAATGGGGACTGACGGTGTCTGCCTGCCCTCCTTAAAAAAAAGTTATAAGTCTATTTTGAAGATATTCAAGAAAAATGCAAAATAGATAAAATTTTCATTAATTTAAAATCAAGCTAGAAACTTGTGGTTTGGGATTCAACAAAAGAATAATCAATCAGTGCTTATTTCCTTTGTACGTTTTTTTTCCGAATATACCTAATATTACTTATACTCTCGTTAAAGGCGTTACTATGCCTTTTCACAGAATAGCATACTCTGTATTCGCTTTTAATTTGACCTTTTCCAACTTAATTTATTTTACAGGAAACAAAAGCATTATTTGGCTGCTTTGAACTGGTTAGCAGTTCTGATCTGGATATCAACCTCTTGTGGGTAAAGATGAAAGCAAATGCTAACATAATGAAAAAAGTTAATATTTATTCAATTTTATTTATTTAGCAAACAGACCGAAGTACTTATATTACACAGAGTAATTAGGCTTAGTTTACACTGTACAGTATTTTGTTCATTATAAAAAGGTAGTAAATCGCGCGCCACGACCAGGAAGAATTTCGCTCAATGACGAGGTCGGGCAAGTCGACTGAAAAGAGATTTGTAGGAAATCCTCGATCATCGACAACTATGGTACTAGACCCCTCGTATTATTAAACCTTCATGACAATGGCCGAACTTTTTCTTGCTCGTGGCGCGCGCTTTACACATTAACGCCATATTACGCGGTATTCTTGTAATTTTACGATCAAAAAGATATTGTATAATTAGAAGTTATGCTTTTGTTACTCTTTATACAAGGTGTGTCAGAGGAACTCCCGAGAGTTAATTAACAAGAAATGTGAAGAAAAAAAAACTTGTAATTCTTATTTGATAAATACATAGCATAAAATATACGTAACATTTAATTTCAATTAACTTAGAATCATGAGCAGCATGCCCAAGATTCAAATCTTTAAAAAACCTTTAGGACACCCATAATGTACCTAGTTTCTTGGTCGTCTTTCTGCTAGCAACTGAGTCTAGCGATTTTTATATCGATGTTTTTTTATTATGTGAAGATTGTTAATATCATAATAACTTATCATTATCTTCAGGTATACCTACAATTTTCCAAACATATGACTGCATTTTTAAAAATAAGTATACAACTTTCTTTACAGTGTAAACTAACCTCAATGATCTATTTACACCTCTCCACAAAGAGAGTTTCTACATGACACCTATCTATACGAATACGGTATCTGACTGTTTTTTTTAAATATGTAATAACCTAATAACATACCATACCATTAGCCTATCTCGACTGCTGAATATAGGTCTCTCCCTTGCTCCGCCACCACTATCCACTACCTTTCATTGAGTTGCCGTTGGCCGTCACACGTCACATTTAATAACATAGTAGAAATAAATCCATAAAATCAAAATATTACCCATAAATATTATCCATAAAATCAAAATATTACCAGTAGGTACCTACCTTGAAAATACGACGGAATATTACTACTAAATCACGAATTAGAAAAGAACCACACATTTCATCAAATAATAGCATTAAATGTACCTAGCTAGAAACGTCATTTTTCTACCTGTAAGAACAGAGCCGAGGATCGTGCTTGGTGGCGCTCCTCGAGAGAGGCCTATTTCCAGCAGTGCAAAGACAGCTTGATGATATCGCATGTTATTAATTGAATCGATGTTGATATTTCTGTATGATGCGTAATGATTTGATGAATGATGATATGATATAAAGATAGTTCTTCACTTCAAATACTTATCTCCTTATTTTTTTAATGCATTTAGGAAATAAACAAGGTGAATTTGTTGTTGAAATAACTACAAATAAAAATATGTATATATTTCAGAAACAGTCAAATACCCCATTACGTTATCGGACAACATTATTATGGCGCGAAATTTAACGAAACGCATTACAATGTAATTTGACACCATAGCCTTTTTTCATCTAAATATAGAAGTAACTAAAAACTAAAAATACATGTTTATAAATAAAAATAATAGTTATTGTTTGGTCTTTCATACTAAAACTAGGAAGCTGTCTTCTACATAAATATAATCGCCTTAGATTTTTTTTTATTTAGTGTTATTGACTCACAAAAAATGTTTTTTTTTAAATTATTTATTCAAATATATTTCATAAAACATTAAGTTTGCGTTAGGGTATATTATTAAGTACCCCAATTTTATTTTATTTTGAAAATAAAGATCATTTATTTCGAATCAATATCTACCGCTATTTACCAAAAAAGAAGTCAAAAACACTACAATGATAAGGTGAAAAAACAAAATGGTGGGAGAGTACATTTAAATGCCTTCGAAATAATAAATATTAAATAAATTAATATAGATAAATAAATTAAACCTAAATATAGAACGATTTTTATTTATTTACATTTTTACTGTGATTAAAATAGTTTATATTCTGCTTGTAACAATAGGACAAAAAGTTATAATTTACTACATTTGTTAAAGTAGCTACCTATCGATTTTGTGAACACATTTATTTTTAAAATCCTACTTTAACTATAGGATTTATTTCGATTCTAAAAAATATCAATAATCTGTGTATCTTTAATGCAAACTTTTTAATATATCAACGAGTTTTATTGGAAATCAGATCGAAAAAATATGACAATACAATTTGAATACCTATTAAAACAATTTTTAGCGCTTTATAATCTGGGAATACTTCCGCGACTTGCAATGTCTTTTCCACAGAAAATTTCTTGATATACCTAATTCAATCTGCTGTAAATATTATGTCCTCAAATGTAAATGCTTCTTGAGGATCTGAATCTGAATTTCGCAAGCATATGCATGTACTATGCGACACTGTACTATTTGAAGCTTGCGTCAGTGACGTCACGTTACACCAAAAAGGCTGGCCAATGGAACGTTCGAACAAATGCAAACTCCTTTGGTTACTATCGACACATTGGACAGGCGGCTAGGTGGCGACAACTGCAAGCGAATACGGCGTTGTAGAACAAACCTGTTCATTCACTTAAATATAAGATGCTACAAAAATATTATCTTTAAAATACACTAAAAATATTATATCTAACTAAAAATTAACATTTATTTTAATTATTAATTAATTATGTTTAATTAATTCGTATCTGCATAACACAGTACATAAACCGGACACGTTCAAAGGGCAAACACCTGAGCGAGCGAGTGTGGATAGTGTTATGCACATACTAGTAAATTAATTGACAGTTCTAATGTAATAAAAAAATCATGAAATACAAAAGTTTATTTTTAGTTAGATAGTTTTAGTGTACTAATTTAAAATGCCTACGAAACGCGAAAGTCTAAAAGGTTATATATATTCCCTATCTTACCTACTACCTGTTTTCAGAAACAAAACATACCCAGTGTTATTACATACTGTTATTAAAGGGAAATCGCGTGGAAATATGTGTACCCAAAATTTGGAACCACCGTGGACCAATTTGAACATTAAAATTACAAACGCAAAGGAAGTTTGTAATTGTGCGAACATTCGATTATAAAATGCTTCACAATTTGTTCTTCGACACATCGTGACGCCCGCTATAGATTATTGACCGATATGATCTGGTTGATCCAACCGATGAAGGAGGACACCTTGACGTAGACGCCGGGCACATCCCGCCGGCCGCAGCCGAAACCCCACGAGACCAGCCCCACCAGTTCGTAGAAACCGTCGTCTTGACACACGAGGGGACCGCCACCGTCACCCTGCAGAAGATTACATAAATAAGATTAATAATATAACGTTACATGAGCGTAGCCACGCTGGGGCAAATTGGGGAACCTACTGTCCAAATTTCATGTTTCTAGCTTTAGCCATTTCGGCTCGGCGTTGATGACTGATGAGCTGATGAGTCAATCGTTTCTCTTAATTTGTGAGGTAATAGATGAATCATTGCGTTCAACGGATATGTGGTTAACAATTTGTGGCGTTAGTATGTATCACACTTTTATGGCAATTCTAAGATTGTATAACAAGAATTTGACCGCCGCCACCCGCGCCACCCGACGAGACAGAATGTTTTTTTTTTATGGACGAAGGTGGCAGACGAGCATACAGTCCACCTGATGGTAAGTAGATACTGTTGCCCATAGAAATCCACGATTACCCGACCCCGGATACGCTGCCTACCTTTATATGAATGAAATGTATGAATTCAATTAATGTTTACAACAACTAGCAACTGTATCTATCAACTAGATCGATACCATAGATAGACCATATTTATTATATAAATCTATATCGTCCTAATTTTTAAACTTTATAATTATAATAACATGTTCTCTCTTTCCCTCTTACACATTGAGTACCTAAAGAGTGAGAGTACCACATTGTGAGAGGAAAAGAGATATTTTAGTATAACTCTGGACAAAATCAAATTTCAAAATGCCAAAATAAAAGTCAAAATTCAGAAAAGTCAAAATAATTGTCAAAATGACAAATTCTTCTAACAAGTGCGCTCTATTGTACTGAAATCATCTGAAACTGGAGTGTATTCAATATTGGCCGACAGGCGTGTAGTAATCAAACACATACTCACCTGACAAGCATCGTTGCCCTCCTCGCCGCCGGCACAGAACGAGCTGGCCGGCAGGATGAATATCTTCTCAGTGACGGCGTTCACCTTGCGTATGCACTCGCCGTCGCTCACTATCGGCAGCTCCGCCTCGCGCACGCGCAGAGGGATCGGACCCGCTAATCACAATGTTTACACGCTAAAATACTGTTTCAAAGTTCATCGTACAGAAGGGGGGCTTAATGTAAGGCATTCTCTGCCCTTTAACGTTTTCTTTTATTTAATTTTTCACCGGTGGCTGGATTAAGGTGAAGAATTCTACCGAGCGCCTGCTGTCGGCGCTCTGTTTCGTTGTTAATTTAATGTAAGACATAAGGCACAAATCTCTTGTCACACGTGCACTTACACCTCGTTCCAATCCAATTCGTCAAAAATGTAACCCAACATAATAATGTGCTGAGGTCAGTGACACAGTCTTAAATAGTCGAGTGATAATCGTTTACAGTATCCATAATTTCATTCATCAAAACTGCAAGTTTGTCCTAGAACTAAATGCTGAGATATTTAATTGATTTGGTTTAATTTTCTGCAAATTGGATTCTAACGGACTTTTACATACTTATGACACCGGTATGACAAGAATTTATTAGTGACATCGCTGAAATTGCAAGACTTTTCTATGTTAGCTTTTCAATTGTAGGTATTGAGGATTTTTTTTATTCTAAAATTGTAAAAAATAATTCCATTATGATCTCATTTGTGACGATTTACAGATGTTACTTATTATGCTTTTATACTTTTTTAGTAGGTGTTCTAATAAGTTTCTATTGAACATATTATATTTGCATGTCACATGTATGCAAAATCATCAACAAATGACACCTGTAATGTACCCATGTTTGTCGCAATACTATTATCTGTATTTAAGAAATCTTTTAAATTAATCTGTAATTTCTAGAAAGTCCCAGAAATGTTTACCATACCATATATGGTTTACAAATAATGGGGTTACTTATCTGCAATATGCATCAGAAAACTTATGATTAACATCAAACGAGGAAGATTACTTAAGCATGACTGTTACAACCTTCTCTTACAGGGGAAAAAATTAAGGGAAAATACACATTGGAGGAAGAAGAAAGTCGCGGTTAGAAACAGCGAATAAATAAGAATAGCCAGCATGAAGAATCTGTTTCATGCTTAAACATCAGGTAAGTATAAATAAAACAAGTAGTACCTACTGTTTGGGGTTCTGTCTGGGTTCTTGATTAAGACTTTTTAATAGTTTGGTTATCACATTTGGTTATCACATGACACGATAGACGGCGGAAAGGGAAGGACATAGACTAAAAATATTTTTAACAGACAAAGAAATCATAGACTACAACACCTACTATAAGGGTTTAAATAATGCCAGCGTTGTTATTGATTGTTTCCAAGATGATACAAAATGCTAAATATTTGGTGAAGTGCTGTCCTCGTGATACGTGAAATTGGAATGTTGATTGTGAATTGGAATGTTACTCACTTTCTCCCATGTATCCGTAACCGGTGACCGTACACCTTTTGCCGGCCGCATGGTTCACTCCTCTCGCGGGCAGGCACACCAGGCACACACCTGGAAACCATCAGCATTCGTAAACAAATGCCAACAAACTTGACAAAAAATTGTAGATACTGGTAAGTAACTGACAGAATCGAAAGGTCGCACAGATTAAACTAGTAAACATTGTAATGTAGAATAGAAACAATTCTCTATTCCTCTCTGCCTATAGGTAGAATTCCCCAAGTTAAACAATTTACAAGCTAACCTTCCTTAAGCTCCGCTTTCCCATGTAACTTCAGCAGCGCGATGTCGTTGTCCAGTGTCTGGCTGTTGTGGTTGTGGTGTATGTAGGTGGTGGCCACGCGCAGCGTCTGCGCGCCCGGCGAGCCGTACTTGCGCGTCAGGTCGTGGTCACCCACGCGCACGTAGATCGCGTCGCCGGAACGGACGATGCTGGATACAAAGACAAACTGAGGTGCATATCCAAAAGAGAGGGGTATCACATCCGCATATCCCCTGGTGTTTTTAACTTTAATACTACACTTTTCTACAAATTAATCAAATGAACACACAATTCAAGCCGTTCAAGAGTATTGTGGGTCATAGAAAGTGGGTCATATAACGTTATCTAGGAAGCTGCTTCCCTACAGTGGGACATGATATGCTAATGCCAAATGAAACACTAACTTGGTAACACAGTGTGCAGCGGTGAGCACCCACTGGGTGCCGATCAACGCAGCTCCACAGAGGTATTGGTTGAGCGAGTTGATCAACGCCACCTGCCAACACCACTCCCCTTTCTCCCCGTCCTCTCCGCCCATCACACGACCCACTCTATTACTTCTACCCACGCGGGAACTTGTACCTGGAAAGCAACAGAAGGATGTTACAATCATAATTGTGGCTGTATTGTTTATGCGATTTTTAACAACAAAAAACAAAAAAAAATCTCATTCATAAAGTAAAAAATAATTAGGGCCACGAAAAGAAACCAATTATATATTTTGTTGAATGTGCATACCTGTCCCGATAACTAGGGCCACGTGAAAACTAAAAATAAAATCAGGTATCGGACCACGTGGCTTCTATGTCAAGAATGGTCAGAGGTAGAATAATTCTCATACCTAATGCATACAATCTTTTTATTGAAGTGTAAAATTAAATCAAGTACGTCCCGATTCAGCTTCTTTCCATATAAATCGATAAGCGTTTAACTTGATTTTTCCTCTTGTAAAAATCTCTTTAGTATAAATAAGTGGTTACCTTTGACACCGCAAACATATTTGTTGTATTTCTCTGGAGTTCGTGATGTGGTGCCGTATGGAGGGTCAAATGGAGCTGGAAACGTATAAATATAAGTTTGACTCGGATACGTAAAATGTTTCTCATATTTAACGGATTCCTTACAAAAATTTAATAAAAGTGTTGAAAAATTGACGTTAAAGGTTCCGAGTTCGATTTTCGTTTACACAATATTTATTTTAAACTAGTGTCCAACCCTTATAGGAAGAAAAGCCAATAATAACATTTTTGACGAAAACATAAGTAACATTTTATACCAAAATTGAAAATAAACAATGGTTATTCTTTTCCATTTATCCAAAACGCCTAATTCCCAGGTTGATTTTAAATTAATAAAAATTTTACCAATTTCTTTCACGTTTCTCTTGAATGTCATCAAAATGTTATGCCTTACCTGTGCCTTTTTTCCTAAGGAGAACAGTATAAGTCTATGCTAAAACATAGTTTCATTCAACGCTAATTTATTTATAACAGCGGTCTCCAAGTGGAAATAGTGGAATCTGAATAGGAAACAGGAATGATACCTTTAATTAATAGGATTTACGTTAGCAATTGCAACTGTGTACTTACGCATTGGCGTAGTGTGTGTCGCAGCAATGGTGTAGTGTGTGTACTGTGTGGGCGGGTTGGTGGCTAGTGGGTAGGTATCGTTCCTGTCCGTCTTGATGCCGAGCACCTCGTGGATCTTAGACTTGGGCGCACAGCACTGGGTGCCGGCCTTCTTGCATTTGAACACGTCTGTCATCTCAGCGTTGCCTGGAACAACAGGAGAGATTACCCTGGAATTATATACTTGCAGAACAATCGAGAAAAAAGAAATTCCTTATTCCATGTTAGACCATTGGTGTGTGCCAGTTCACACACACAGGACTCATTATTACTTTAATTATTCAATAATAATGATGGTAATGTTGTTGGCTTAATTCTAAATGACCAATCAAGAGTGGCATACATACCTAATATGGCCAGCAATATAACAGAGAAAAACGGAAGGTCAAAGCCATATGGCTCGACAGAAAGAGTCAATTTTACACTTAAATATATATTTCTACAGGATTACCTATAGATTAATTTTCTCCCGGCATCGCGAAGACGCCTGAATAGTTAAATGATTCACCCATTTGACCAAAAAGATGCAGTCTCTATCTCTTTTCGTCTGTCAATTAGATCAAATACCACGAAGTGGTGACACATCTTTTTAAACATCCATCTCCCTCATACAAAGGGGTCTTGACGGGCATTGACAAATACCCACCACGACCTCACTCACTCTTGAGGTATAATTGAGATTTTAGGACCTCAGACAAACGGAGAAGCGAACATGAATACTTGAACCCTTTTATACAGAACCTTAAAAACTTACGGAAGCAGGTAAAGGAGAGCAGTGAAACGATGCATGAGCCCGGGCAGTCGGGCCGCGGGTCCGTGGGCATCGACGTCGTAGTCGTTGTTGTCGTGGTCGGCCGGTGAGTCGTGCGCGACACTCTGCAGTTGTGCAAATAAGTATAATAAGTATAAGGGGCTTACCTATGAAATTGCCGTTTGTTCATAGTGGCCACTTTGAACTTAGTCATCTTGCATTCCATTATTTGGTTATTTTGTTTGGCTTATTTGTTAGTTTATTCCATTATTTATCTTGTATTCTTAGTATATTTGCCTTGGCATTCCAAATTTAAACTAATTCAATTAAAGTTACAACATCCTTTTTCAAAAATAGTTATTCATTTGTTTTTCCGTCAAACGACATTTTGCTTATATATCGTTGTGTTTGCGACCATGGAAACAAATTCAATGTTACAAATTCGCGTTATTTTCGAATAGGAGTTCCGTCGCGGGCAGCAATGCAGCACAGACGGCACGCAATATCAACGATGTGTACGCACCAAACACCGCAAATGAACACACGCTGCATTTTTCGTTTGGTCGTTAACGTTCTGAAAATTTCGACCTTAACCTCAAGCCCCGTGAACTACCGGAGACTAAAGTAAATAATCACGAATTAAAAGCAACAGTATAAGAGGATTCATCGCAAACCACGTCTGTGTCGGCAGCAGCCTTCGGCGTAAGTGAGAAAACGATATTGATACATTTGCGTTAAATCGAGAAAGTGAAGAAGGTCGGAAAGTAGGTACCGTATGAGTTTAATTAATGTCATCTGCAAACACGCCTCGAAGCTTGCCTTCCTTTGCTGAACCGGCACAAAAATGAAGGGACTCTGAATCGTATTGTCACTTCTGGATCCTGTATGATTATCGTAAACGTTCATCACGATGGTTGAACCAGGGAGACACAGCCAAACAATGTCCCAAACGTAAACTGAGTCAAAAGAAGCTCATGGTGACTGTATGGTGGTCCTGTGTCAGTATTACCCACTACAGCTTTTTCAGATCTGTCAGAACAATTAATGCAGATGTGTACTGTGAAGAACTGTAAACGATGATGAACAAGCCCGCTATCAAACAACCGACTCTGGTCAATCGCTCTAGTCCACTGCTTCTCCTTGTTTTCCATTCCGGCTTTGGGGGAGACTGCAATTTGAAGCAGTTGGCCGTTAGTAGTTAGATAAGAGTGGATATCGTGCGTGATGACGAACCAGGCTTAACCAAGGCAGCAAAGATATGCTGATGATATCCTATTTTTGGTTACTTGAACAGTGAAACACGAGATTCACGTTACATGTTTAACGGTCTACTACAGACTGATAAGTTACAGATTAGGTACCTATAATATTACGTGCAAAATTATAAATATTGTATGGTATAGTGATAGCTAAATGCACCCTCCACTGTAAGTCGGATATAAATAAAGAATTATGATTACGTCATATACAAATGTTCATACTTGGTTCATACAATAAAAAAAAAGTATTTACTTGGTGTTGTCACAGCAGATGGAACCGCTGTGCTTGCAGGAGGTATGCGTGAGTATCACCGCTGGACGCTCGCAGAACGCTGCCATCAGGTTCAGCAGGCAGTATCCGGGGCACCGAGGGAGGGGAGTCTGAAAAAATAATTTGCAATTACATTTAAGCTTCCTTGAAGGTTATCTTTGTTTTATAGAGAAATTTTCCACATTTATTTTGCAAATTGAAAGTGGCAGACGGGTAAACAGTCCGCCTGGTGGAAAACAGATGCTGTCGATTATGGATGGATATTTGTGATACATGTTAATTTCAGTCAAACATATAGCGACTCTCCGCTATATTGTTTCACGACAATACCCGACCGCATACTGCCGCCCAAACATAACAAAAATTGTGTGAAATGCATTGATCTGTCCTCGAACACCCTCCGTACAGTCCAGATCTCTCACCGTGTGATGACCACATGTTTGGTCCGCTTAAAGATGCGCTGATAGTAGAGTGTTTTGTCAATGACGAACAAATGGAGCAGTTCGTGTGCAACCTACCACTCATAAAATCTTAGATGTTATGGTTAGCAGTGACATTGTTGGCTCGTTGGCAGATACGCAATTTGAGAGATAGTGTTTGGACAGAGGATAAGAAAGAATGAGGAAATTGAAGTATAATCGTTTGTAGAAAGAATCTATTGCTTCATCGGGACCTACCAATGTTGGTATCAATAAGGGCAGACAAGAAAAATGACAGTTTTCTGTGAGAGTTGAGTATCCTGACCAATTACTTAGATGCACACTGTGGGATGCAGTATCATCCTCCCCACTTATTCGTATACAGTCTACCCACCAGTGACCCCGATGCAAGTCTATGCGGGACAACCAAGTGGTCGACGACCTGTCGGAAGTCACAAACACCGCAGGAGAGACGAAACGGAGAGGAACCTGTGGGAGCTCCACACAGCCTGTTGGCACGAAGCTGTGCAGCACCGAAAAAGATGGCGTCGCTTGGTGTCGGAGGGCAAGACTCAACTAGGAGCGCTAAGCCATCGGAGTAAGTAAGTATACCTAGGACCTCTGATACGTGGACTGTATACCCATAGGTCGCTGGTTCAAATTTTTTTATAGAAAAAAGGCGGCAGACGAGCATACAGTCCACCTGATGTTAAGTGGATACTGTCGTCCATAGACATTCGCGATACATGCCAACATCAGTCCAGAATGACAAACGTTGTCACGCTAACGGATCCGCTGCCTACCTTTGCAGATTAAGGAATAGATTGGGAAAATAGGGAGGGATAGGAGGGATGGGAATGGGCTCTGGCATATCTCACTCACTATCGAAACACGTACGTACATTGGGGAAATACGATACAGTAGGAAATGCAGTACATTTCAAGGTAGTCTTCTGTGAGAGAGGGGTAACGTGGCCAGTCGAGTGCGCCCAACGACTGTGGGAATGCAGTATGCACTCTCCCAATACCAAAATTTGGTAAAAATCTACCTATCAAATCTGGCTCGAGAGACCAAAAATAAATATCAATGTCGGTACAGCACTCAACATTGGCGACTTTATTTCAAACCAACGTCTCGTGTCCTACAATATACGCATACAAAAACATTTTTCTTTATTTCTTAATTATTCTCACCGGTGTAGTAGGACGAGGTGTGGTGGTAGGCCGCCTGGTCGTCGTCTTCGGCTCCGACAGACAGCAGCTGCTGCCTTCGCCGGGACACACAGCGTCCTCGTCCACGTGATCGCAAAACAATGCAAAGACCCCGCCGATGCAGTCGCCCCGGCATTCTTTACCGTACTTGTGTTTCGGCGGAGATGTTGTTGTTAACTGGACAAAAATATTTAGAAGATCAATTTTTAGAGTTGTGAAAACCTGCGCTAATTCGTCACCAGTGTTGCCAAACGAACGGCAAATCCCGTACAGGATTATCATGTCGTACAGCCCGCCGAGTATATTAGATGATCCAGTCCAGATGAGGCGTAATACGCGCGTAATGACTTGCGCGTTGTCGAAATACTAGGCATCAATACATTCCATCCCCGTGCAACGCCCTTGCAATATGTACGCGCGCCGATTGCGCGTACAACGCTTGCAACTCGCCAGACACGACGCGTCGAAGCGCGTACTGCGCGCGAATTGAAATACTAGAGAAGCCTTGTTGCGTCTACTGTACACGCGAATGTCGACACGAGTGCACGTAGAAGATGGAGCGGAATAGTTTTGTTTCGGAGTTAATTAACGCCGAAATTTAAAAAAAAAATACCCAATCCCTTAGGTTAGGTTATGGGCCCAGTACGCTTCCACTGCGTTAACCGTTGCATTACAATTAATTAAATCAACAGTAGGTAGATTTTTTTAAATATCTTTAGTCTAATTTTTTGGCGGAGACAAATACAAGGACAAACGAATACCATTTCAATCACCAATGAGATCACTCGATCGGTCAATGTGAATGACGATCATGTGTGTAACGGTGTTCAATGTGGGACAGTCTTTACCTACCTATGTTAATTACCTAACGTTACTCACATGTAAGTAAAAACGTAGAAATAAATAAAAATATGTATCGGACTTCATAAAACCGTTAGTAATACAAGGTAATGAATTAATAATGTACAAAGTAACATACCTATGATATTAAGTGTATTTGATAGTAATACCTCATTTACTTTGCCAACGGGATTTGCGTTTATCACGTGTAATTTTTTTCGATGCCCTATTTTCACTCGTCCATTTCTTTCTAACATTACCTAAGCAAAACGGTAGTCTCGGAGTCGTGGACAAAGTCACCTGGTGTTGCTACAATGAATAAAAATCGGCAAATTGTGTAACTCACGTGTAAAAATCATTGGACGTTTACACATATCATAACATATCATAACGAGGCATTTTGAAGAGATACAATAACAAGAATATAAACAAAAATTTGGTATGTTTTATAGATATAATAAAATTTTGCAATATAAAATAAATATATTAAGAGTTATATGTATTTCTTTCTACGATGTTGCACTCGGGACATTGCAATTTTATATGAAAAAAATAATATTTAGATTATATAGGTAAATTATAACTTATTTACTAAAATAAGATTATCTACTATATGATAAATGTATCCCAAACCCATGGATTGAAACCATACTTAAAAAAATGGATTGAAGTATGACAAATAAAGCTTCAAAGTCGTGGGACTAAATTGTTCAATCCATGAACAAACATTTTGGCTATAACCCTTACACCATTTCGTTTAACCCGAACAAGTGATAATTTAAAAATCCATACTTGATTAGAAACTGAACTGTAATGACCGGGGTTTGACTCGTGATCTCTCGAATGAAGGTTAAAAATAGATATTCCTATGCTATCGCCGCTCTAATTTCTAATAAGTTCTCAAACTATACTCACCGCGGTACTCGGTCTTTTCGAAGAATGTTTCTTCTCGTTACCGGGCACCACCAGATCTGCAGGCGGTCGTTCCCCGTACGCGTCTTTGGTGACGCAGCACTGCCTGCCCGGCACGCACAGACCTGGCGACGTGAGAAACGCCTCACAGTAGTTCTTCAGGCGGGCCTCCACGCAGACGCCTGGGCATGCGATGTTACCTGCAATTTGAGAATTATTTAGCTATAGTTTGAGGGGCTCGAATCAATTAAACTTGTATAAATAATAGCTTAGATTGGTAAGAGGAATTTTTAAGACACAGTTATCAAGAGAGTAATTGGCCAGATTTTCAACAGCATAAATTGACAACTTTCTGTATGTAATGTAGTAGAATGTAGTAGAACAATGTAGTATGTAGTAGAACTATGTGGTAGAACAATGTAGTAGAACTATGTGGTAGAAGAAAATAGTTTATTTCTTGGATGTTATGAAATCGTAGTTATACGAGTATGTCATATAAATGAAAAGTAAAGATGAAGTCTTTTTATTTTACACATACCTACCAACCTTTGTCAAACGTGACAAAATCTCTCTTAGTTAAAAAATCTTGAAAATATGAAACATATGAGATGTCCAGAGACTTCAAAACAAATGATTTTATTAATTGAATCTTCCGGGCTACTTAGCCGAGGTCTTCTGGAATCTCTTCTAGAGCGCAACTCGAGAAGCCGAAGGGATAACATATCTCTGAAAGTGAACGCAGTCGCTACTGAAGATGTCAACCGCAGTTGTTGACGAAACGTTTGGAAGAAAGAGAAGAGATTCCAGAAGACCTCGGCCAAGTAGCCAGGAAGATTCAATTAATATGGACACCGGCCAAGAAAGCCTACACTCCACTATAAATGATTATATGCTCAAAAGAAATATGCAATTTAGGTGGCAGCTGAACGAGTAGGAAATTATTTGAATAATTTGTTATTTAATAATAAATACGAGAATTGATAAGCATATAATTTTCTAAGGCCTATATACTCGCAGGTAGGCGTTGTCACCCATCTCCACATACCTCACTGTAGAATCTCAACTCTGTTTCTTTGACCGCCAAAACTTTCTTATTTTTATGCCATACCATCAACCTATCTCTCTGCAACTGAATATACTTACCATAGGACTCTCCAGCCACTGCACATATTCTCTCGCTCTTCTTCGCTTTTCTCACTACTGGCGACTTTTAGTGAAGGGTCCAGTTGAAGGGTTCTCATTAAAATCGGTATTATATTGATATAATTATCCTAATATTTAGTATGTTGTACCTAATAATTACCACTGTCTTTGTATTTGTCGGGGGCGCGCGTGGTCGTCTCCTCGTCGTCGAGGTCCGCCTCCGTGGTCGTGTAGCGGGTTGTAAACGGCCTGTTGGTCGTCGAAATGGTATCGTTGCCTGGAACACAGTTTAGAGAAATATTGAGTAAGTAATGGTGGCCATTGCTATCATTTGCTTAACGAAATTATTTCCAATTTTCCGGGATATCGTCGGGATATGCTTGTGTAACAAAAACTTCTCATAAAATCCGACGCAACGTTATTATCTGAAACCAGAGGGAATGCTTATAAATTATTATGAACGTTGTATACTGAATGCTCGGTATCCTATTTAGTCGTAATTCTGCGTCTACTGCCTGGAGATAACGACTTACGTTATGAGACGATATTTTTCAAAGCCAATATATGTACCATATGTGCTAGGGTAACTCCGGAGTTAATGAATTAAAAGAGTTGAATCCGCGAGCGGACTAGAAACCTTTAGTTACTCCACCGAACTGTTACTAAGTCCGAGGAGTTATTTAACTCCGAGGACTTACTTATTCTTTTGACGATTTGTTTTGAGTGAAATCCCTTAATTGTTCCATTTACTCCTTACTACTCCGATCGTCAGAGATTACTCCTCGATGGCGCGACCTTTTTTTTTAGGATAGATGTATTAAGAGTTTAATTGTTCCATAGAGATTCTTTTTTTCCTTGTGCTTGATTACCCAGCACTAGCATCGATAGTGATTACGTAAAAGAGTTAAGGAGTTACTAAGAGGAGTTGGATCCGCAGGCGGAGTAGGATTAGGTGAGTTAAAATACTCCGAAAAGTCTTGATTACCCACCACTAGCTAGCTGGCCCAAGGAAATTAGACATTATGACAGGTAGAGTCCTCGCCACCACTGAAGTCTTGCGACAAAAATTGGAATTAAATTTGACAACTCCGCCATCTTGTACTTTGTCAGGAGTGTGCGTGGAGAGTATCGTTCGTGGATTTTCTTGAAATTACATTGAAATTAAATTGATCATGTCGCGTAAAGTTGTAAAAAGTGCAGTCCGGGAAATAATCCTTAAAGTGAAGGACTTTTGTGAATTGGAGCAGAAGAATAAAGGAGTATTGATCCCGTTAAATAATGTACAAATGCGAGTCGCTGCCATGACAGGTAAATTTTAGGGATGCCAGAGTTTAAGTGTTTGCCTAATAAATGGGTAAAATATTATTAGTCGGATAAAAACTATTACTCAAAAAAAGGCCTAACTTTGTCTAATGGACGATATAGTTCATTGTATTTTATGCAAAATTATGATTGAACGTAGAAATATCATAATGGATTAATTAACAGAAAATAATATATTTGTTTATTTCAGATGTTTCCGTGAAAACGGTTTCACGAATTACTAAAGAAGGAAAAGTAACGGCAAGCACGTCAAAGAAAACTGTCACCCCCGGAAAAAGCCGTCCGCAACCAAAAAGGATTGATTTGGATGATTGCGATTTATGTGCTATACGTCAAAAAATCCACTTTTTCTATGTGGTGAAGAAAGAAATACCAACAGTAAACAAACTGCGTTTGGAACTAAAACAAGATATCAATTTTCAAGGCAGTAATACAACGCTACAAAGAATATTAAAAAAGTTAGGCTTCCGATTCAAACGCTGTCAGTCTAAACCTAGTGTCTGTCTTTGTGGCCTAGGTTGGATAGTATGGATCTCACAAACTTGTGGTTCCAATAGGACGGCGCCACTTGCCATACTGCACGGGAAACATTGAATTTATTGGATGAGAAGTTCGAGGGCTTCGTCATCTCGCGTGGTGGCGACATCAACTAGCTACCGAGATCGTATGACTTAACGCCGCTCGACTATTTTCGGTGGGGCTACGTAAAATCTCTGGTCTGTGCAGACAAACCACAGACGATTGCCGCCCTGAAGGCCAACATAACTCGCGTTCTTCATGAAATTGGGACCCATTTATGCGAAGATGTCGTACAAAAGTGGTCCATCAGGATACGCCACCTACAGCGGAGCCGCGGCGGCCATTTGGCCGAAATTAGTTTCCACACATAATGTCATCGAATGTACTTTAAAACAAAAAAAAAAACAATTGTGGCAATATCACTTAGACAGCTTGTTTTATTTCATTTCAAAGTTTAATGAAAAACCCTGTATCTAATAAATATTAAATTAGTGCAATATGATAATTATTTTATTTTTATGCCTATTAAAAACCCTATTATCTATCTTTGCTTGTTATCCTAAATTATCAATGTGAAACGTGAAACTAGTTTTACAATTTGAATGAATTAGCAATTTATTGATTGCTTTAATTTTATCATATGCATTGATTTATTAATTCATTTATTAGAATAGGTTGCCTTTTAGAAGGGGTTAATTATTGCCCGTCTTGCTGGCAACATTTCATTACGCGATTTGAGCGCCGCGTCTATCGGACTTCAGTGGTGGCGACGACTTTAAAGCAACAGTCAATAATTTTCTCTGTGTGTGGTCTCTCAGTTACAAAATATTAAGAAGAAAATAAGTTCAAACCAGTTTCCGTCCAAAGTAAGCATCCAAGCTCGCTTCCAGGAGTCCATCTTCATTATTTTATTTTATTTCCATTGAAAAACTTACAGCTATGTCAAGGTTTTGTTCAGTAAAGCCTAATAAACATCATAATTTACTAAATAAAAACCTGTCATTGATTTCATACTATATTACTAATAACAGACACCAAATAAGTTGTGATATGTATGAATATCAAGGAGGGTAGATGTCAACCATATATACACATCTACCCTCAAACACGAGCGCAGTTGTTCCCCACGCCCTTCAGTCGCGAATAAAGCACGTCAACTCCAAGTTTATTCAATTACATGACCACGGAGGGCATTAGAAGTTTTCACATATAATAACTGTACGATTATTAATACTCAGAGTTCAGAGTCTCAGAGACAGAAACCGACAGACGATACGTACACTCGGTATCGAGCAGCAGCGTCTTCTGCAACCTCCACAGAACCCCAATCGCCTACAAGTTGTTACCTATGCTGGTAGGGGTTAACGTTTTACGGACACAATGTCTGGGATAATTCCTATATTTAAGACATTCCTGTTTCGATATTTCCGACTTCATCAATAATGTAGACAAAAGCTGTAATTACACGATCAGTTAGGTATGTTTATCAGTTAGAAAAATAATAGGGGTTAAAGTATGAAATTGCCGTTTTATAGTAATAGATACTTTGAATTGACATAAAACCTTCATGGTGTGAGATTTTCGAGTGAAACTTTTTTCACATGATACCGATGAGGTTCTTGTTTTAAAAAATGTGCAACATTCGATTTTCGACTTTCAATTGTTTTTTTTATTCAGCTTAGACGGGAAAGATGGATTCTTCGAAAATCCGAGTAATCTTTGAATACGAGTTCCGACGCGGAACTAACTAGGCAGAAACGGCTCGCAATATCAATGCTGCGTTTGGAGAGGAGACTGCTAATGAACGAACCGTGCGTTTTTAGTTTAAACTATTTCATAATGGAAACTTCGACTTGAAGAACGAACCACGTGGAAGACCGCCCACACAGGTGAATAACGCTGAATTGAAGGAGATGGTGGAAGCCGATCCGAGTCAAACTACCCAGGAATTAGCGGCATGGTTTAACGTTACCTTACCTACAATATTGACTCATTTGCATCAAATCAATAAGATAAAAAAATATGAAAAATGGGTGCCTCATGATTTGACTAATCTGCAGAAAAAAACGCGTGTTGAAACTTGCGTTGCCTTGTTGAATCGGTACAGAAATGAAGGAATATTGGATCAAATTGTGACATGTGACGAAAAGTGGATTCTTTACCGAGTGGATAACCGAAAGCGAAAAATGCAATGGCTGACCCCAGGTCAAACGCCGCAACAGTGCCCTAAGGCAAAGTTTACCAATAAAAACTGTTTGGTGGTCTATTCATGGTGTTATTCACTATAGCTTTCTCAGGTCTAGTCAAGCAATAACAGCAGATGTTTACTGTGCCGAACTTCGAACAATGATGGCGAAACTAGCAGTGAAACAGCCCCGACTCGTGAATCGATCTTCACCATTATTGCTCCATGATAACGCAAGACCTCACACTGCACGAGAAACCGTTGCAACTCTATAGGAGCTGCAGTTAGAAACCATACGTCATCCTCCGTACTCGCCAGACCTTGCTCCAACGGACTACAATTTTTTTCGTGATTTGGACAATTTTCTATGTGGTAAAAAATTTTCTTCCCAAGAGGCAGTACAAAATGCTTTCACACAGTTTGTCGAATCTACATCCCCAGAGTTCTATCGCAAAGGCATAAATGAACTTCCGATTAGATGCCAACAATGTATAGATATTAAGGGTAAATACACTCGCGAGCAATAAACTGGAATCACTTCATCGCGCGTTGCTCAAAACAATTTTTGGCAATTTCTGTGCAATGAACTATGGATTGTGGTATATCATTTGAAAGGTAATTTTGTTAGCTTACAAATGATATCAAAAAGATTTGAAATTAATTTAATTTTCTACCTAAATTTAGGGAATTATTGCAATAGGTCGAAGTTGTGGACGTCTAAATGAATAGGAAGTAATATGAAAAGATAAAAAATTTATTTACAATTTATGTTATTTACCCCTCAATATTTTGTGTTACCCCCCCTGGCCCTAATGACTGCCTGTAAACGGTTTTTCATTGACCGAATGAGTTTCCTGATGGAATCCTGTGGGATTTCCTGCCACTCTTCGACTAAAGCAGTTTTCAGGTCTTCTATCGACGCCGGAGCTGGACATCTTCCTCGTACCCGCCTTTTCAGCTCGTCCCACATATGTTCAATCGGATTCAAGTCAGGACTGAGGGCTGGCCAGTCTAGTGTGGGAATCCCGACTTCTTCCAGGTACTGTCTAGTCACTGCAGCGGTGTGGCAGCGGGCACTATCGTGCATTAGCAGGAAATCTTCGCCAATAAACCCGGCGTAGATGAGCACATGGCCTAGCAGAATGTCGTTGATGTATCTTTCTGCGGTTAGCTCCCCTCCCCGACCTCCACCAGGTACGAATATCAACTCTGTTTTTGCTTCAATAGACATCCCCGCCCACATCATACAGGACCCACCCCCGTATACCACTGTTTCCGCAAAACAGCATTGTGCGAATCGCTCCCCGGTCTCCTATAGACTCTCCGTCGACCGTCGCTACCATGCAGGCACATCCTGGTTTCGTCCGAGAACAGGACTCGGCTCCATTGCTCCATATCCCAATCTAAGTGATCGCGAGCAAACTGAAGCCGGGCTTGTCGGTGGGCTGGAGACAATTTGGGTCCCGTGGCTGAGCTTTTTGGGGTCAAGTTCGCTTCTTTGAATCTTCGCCTCACTGTCCACTCGCTTACAGCCCTCCCTCGAACTTCTCTGAGCTGCTGCTGGACGTCCACGCCGGTCAGGTGTCGATTTCGGAGGGAAAAGGTGACAATAAATCGATCATCTCTCAACGAAGTGCATCGCTGTCGTTCAGATCCTGATCTCCGGACTAAGTTTCCAGTCTCCCCGAACCTCTTGTATACCTTCGAGACACAAGACTGGCTCAGATGAAGCTGTCGAGCGATAGTACGCTGAGACAACCGTTGCTGGATTAGGATGACGACTTGAGCGGCTTCTATAGGTGTGGTTTCCATTGTCTTTTAGATTCAGTGTTCCCAGTGACGTGAAATATTGGACTGATGACCAATTTTTATAAACGCCCACTTTTTATAGGGTTTCAGGACTACTAAACAATATGGTGTTTTGTTTTAATAATTGATGTCTTTTGTTTTTACGTTACATGACATAAGGTAAATAATTTTTGGTTATGATATTGAAAGAGGTTGAAAGCTAATAAAATTACCTTTCAAATGATATACCACAATCCATAGTTCATTGCATAGAAATTGTAAATATTTGTTTTGAGCAACGCGCGATGAAGTGATTCCAGTTTATTGCTCGCGAGTGTATTTTGATTAAATAAATATGTTACGTTTTAGAAAAAACGAGTTTTAATTTTTCAGTACAAGTCGGCAATTTCATACTTTAACCCCTAATACGTAAACTTCTGCTTACCGAGCGGCTCATCGACGCAGCACTTCATGGAGGGCTTGGGGCATTCGACCTCCTCGAGCACGTCGGTGCACACAAACGAAGCCAGCACGTGCATGCACGCACCGGGGCAGTTCTTCGCGTCCACCTGAGTGTCCATTGCCTCCAGGAGTCCTGGAAGCAATAAGATAACTGTAAGAAATAATGTAGGAGATAATTCGCCTATGCGAAAGGAGAAAAGACATTAACATTTTTGAAGAAAGCATAACTATCATTATATATCTACTGAGTGATTGCAAAATCAACACAAGTCATTGACTAATGTTGTTTTTGTAATGAATGTAGATAAGCCTTTTCTATATAAGGAATAACGGGACTTATGTAGGTTTTGACCTGTCTGTGAAAGACACGTTTACGTCAAAAAAACTTATTTCGGAAAAGCATGACCTATTTAGTTTTTAAAATAACCGATTTAATTATGTTACATTGTTTTATTAGACCAGTAGGCCACTAGCCCGTGGCCTAATTATCCGTAAATATCGACAAATATTCGCACAGGACTATACTTGGGGCGTGCGCGTGAGCGGAATACGGACCGCATAACGGGCTGGGGCCTCCGAAGACGGGGTTAGACCTAGGTCAGGCCTCGCTGGATGCCGGCGAAACGATTACTGTGCAAATGCTTATGGAATATGCAAGATTCTTGCGGTATGTCTTTCTCACCTAATTTGATCAAAAAGATAGATAGGTACCGATTAAAGATTAAGATTCAATCGATTCTCTTCAAACTTATCTAGGCGTCCTGAGCGTTGCATATTCTTGAAGTCAAAGTCAAGAATATGAACCGCCCCTGAAACGCTTATACCAACAATGTGTCTTCCTTTCACACATTGCACCCTCGCCGTTCCCTTTCTGGAAAAAAATACTCTTTGCTCGCCATTCACAACACAAGTGCCATGAACGCTTTGATTAAAAGTGATGAGATGTCGATAATGCTTATTTTTGTTGACTTGTCACTCCATATAGAGAAGGTGAAAATATAAAAAATAATTAATATGAAAAAACAACAACTATCTTGTAGAGCAAAGAATTTATTATGTTATATTCCTTTCTAATGACATATAACTTAATGCCAATTAAAATTATTTAGGCAGGATTTTTTTATTTAAAGGTATACATACTGCCATAATGCACCAACAACGATAATTGAAAGAGGTCGGTGATAGTCTAGGGAGTATATATTCGATTTCGCATTCGTGAGGCCGCGAGTTCATCGACCTGTAGTATGAATTTTTCAATGGCATGTTATTTAAACGAACAACAAATTAATAGGAATCGAACAGCATATCATTATCAGCGTACAATACAATTATTGTCAGCAAAATTTTACTATTTAGGGGACCATTCTCAACCTGTCCCTCGAACCTGGCCCATTTTTTTAATTTATTCAAAATAGTGCCGACGTGTCTGGACTGTAATAAATTGTTGCAACTTGTATTCTTTTATAATCGACTCATACAAATACTGAAAATACAAGTGTTTTCTTTTTATTGTCACATTTGTATGAACAATACTATCTAGTATTAATAATAATAGTAGTTATACTATTTCGTTAATACAAATGTTGCTGAATAATCATGATAAAGTTTAACTATTAATAATTACAGAATCTTACAATAATAATCATAGTCAGTTTTAAGAGTGTATAACGATTTTTTCTAATTTACTACTTCAAAATCTCGAAGTTAATGAGTCGCTTATAATTAAAATTATTTAAAAAACTTTAAAATTTAAATTTCAATTGAGCGCTGTTGTTAATATTATTGCTATTGAACTATTTTTATTTGTTGTCATAATTAAAAATTTATACGTATTTATTTACTATAATTAATTTATTTTTTATATTTATTTACTAGTTTATGCCGCGTCAGCTACTAGTTTATGCTTTACGTGTAGTGGGAATTTATCGCCGCCGTGGTGGATGGCAATGTGAACTGTTACACTATTAGATACCTACATAAGCTGTGATGGGATTTAAGCCGGCGACTTTGACAATTGAACCAGTTTTTTTACTGTTCTACTTACATAGGTACACATAAGTATATATATTTTTTTATAGAAAGAAGGTGGTGGGCACACAAGCATACAGTCCACCTGGTGAATAATTAGAGAATAATTAGTCGTTTTGAATAATGACTAATTGAATAATTAGTCCAACTGGTGAGTAATTAGATAAATATTTGAATGCATTAAAAGGGATTAATTGGGCAATAACGCGCCAGCGATTACTAAATAGAAATATTGTGATAAGTAGAAAATAAGGATTTTCGCGTTGCTTAAAAAAAAAATACCACGAAGTCTTAGGTGATCGTTCCGCCGCGCTTCGCGATCGCCTCAGACTTCTAACCTAAACGAACCAAATCGTTTCTGGGTAGGAAAGACTTTTCAACAAAAATGACGTTCGACTTTTACCGAACGCCGAAAACTGGCGAGCTATTTATCTAACTGCCCAATCAATCATTTCACCGCCGAAATAAAAATTATTTAAGACCCAGTGTCACCGACCAGATGTTTAAAAAACCGCTTAAATAATTATTTCTCCTTTTTATTATCACAAGAGAACCAAAACCTAACTCGTTCCGTATTTTCTCTTGCCCATTTAAGTATTTTTATAAATAAGAGGTAAGAAATGAAAATGAGGTGTAATAAAAGAATCAATTCGTTTAATGAATGTAACAATTCGTTTAATGAATGTAACAGTTCGTTTAATGAATGTAACAATTCATTTAATGAAAGAAACAATTTGTTTAATGAATGTAATGTTGTTTAATGTAGCAATGACAGATTGCAAGTGTCGAGGATGATAATGTGAGGAGGCATGCAGGTTCTGTCATGCATCTGTCAGTGTGTGTTAACTTTCTATATAGAGTATGAGATAAGGAACCGTCTTCTCTAACTATTATTTTGACATCTAAGAAAGCCAAAGTTCTGTCTTTTTCCATTTCATTGGTGAACCGCGTTTTTGGATGAATGGAATTGAGGTGTTTAATATAGTGCTCCACTTCATTTCCACTCCATCCAACTGTCCTCCCCTGCTCTCACTTGCAGGCGACGTCCTTGCAGCCAGCTGTTATACTATTGATGTTTTATATTATATTGTTTTGATATAAGATATAACCAATTGAGTGGTTGTAAATTGTATATAAAACAACGTTATAAATAAAACAAACAAAACAAAAACAAAATAAAGTTTAATGAGACTAACAAATCGTTTAATGAAAAATAATACGTTTAATAAAAGAAACAAGAAACAGATTTTATTACAAAATCAAAGCTGGTTTACATTTCGTAGGATGCAAGTGAAATAGTAAACAACACGTGCGTGATTGCTGATCGCTCATTGATGGATACGGCAGTCCGGCCGCGGCGACCATCAACGCGCCGCGCCGATACTGCCATTATCAAAAATGTCAAGAAATAAAAATTGAAATTGTATAAAATATATCATTGCCGAATCCCAAAAAAATATTACAGTTTCCAAGACTATATTTAAATGCTGCCAGAAATATACTTTTGTGTTGAAAGCAAATAGGAGACATCATAGAAATAATGCAGACAAATACTTATATAATAAATTTGCTGCCAAATCATGATTTTTGCTGACTACAAATTATTGTGGTACGTACAGGTATATGGTACAGGTATTTTTCGTATTATTCTACAGCTAACGGGATTCATACGGAATAAATTATTTGCTGTCATTGAATTTTCTTGCTGATTAATCATTTTCATTGAATGTAGTATTTTGTTGACGGATTGTTTATCTGCTGCCGGAAAAATTATATCCCGTTTTCAATTAGCAGTCACTGGCTCGAACTACAAAAACACTAAAATCTAACAAATGAGAATCATTCACATAATTGGAATTCCCATCATTCTACTCACATAACTACACCAATCCTAATGTTATCCCCATAACCAGCTTAACAACATTCCTGGATCCCATGGCGGCGATGCTCTAAGTCGGAGGTTCCGTTATACCCCCACCACTCCCCCCTCCCGGCAGGTACCAGGTACCCCCCGCGAGCGACCTCACACCACTGACACAGAAACGGTCAGAAGCAAATGAAAGTAAAACAGTTGTGGCTGTGAGTGACAGGCGGTAGCGATTTTGGTTTACATTTGTCAATGTATGTATGGTCAAGTATTTACATGATAATACGAGTATAGACTAGGATTGTTAGGGATATGATATGTATATATATATTATATATATATATATATATATATATGAAATATATATCGTAGTATATATATATACTCGTATATATGAAATATATATATACTCTTTTACCGATTTCAGTTACAGATACGAATATGAAATTATTTCGGAAACGGTTTCGGTTATGGACATGTTTTAATTAACTTGTTAAGAAATATATTACTAACTGAAAAAAAAGAAAAATGAAACCAAATAGGGAATAACTGCACTTTCATAAAGAACAAACAAAAAATCTATTAAATCAAATTCAAGCAGCGAGAACATATCAAAACTCGCCACGTTTAAATTCAGCCCCTTGCGACAATTAATAAATTTGTATCTAAACATATTTCGGATTCGGTTACGGTATCGAATATTTTTTTTTAATTCGGATACCCATTAATTTCGGTTACAGTTACGGGACTCCATAACATCCCTAGTATAGATAAATCATCGTTATTGCTCTATCGTTATCTATCGTTGATAGATAAATCATAAATGCTCGTTATTTTCATAACTACTGGATTGATTTTAATAAATAATACTCTATAACCCTGCTGAACACACGCTAGAAAACTGTAAAAACTGCAGTAAAATGGACCCAATAGTCCCGAAACTATCGCGAATAGAAAGACAGACAGACAGACTTTTTTTTTGACTTTCATTTAACAAAGCCCGTGCAGTGGTTCTTATAATTGCATAAAATTGATACGAATGCTATTCGATTGTCAGCCAACGTCTACTAAACTGTATGAATCTATAAATTGAATACAGAATTTCGCGTGTGGCACAACTTATAGACATACATATTTTTATACCATTTGAAAATATTTGAACCGGTACATGGAGAGGGTGTAGTTCTATGACCCATAGATAACAAGAAGTCGTGCAAGCATTTTCTACGAAAACATTTAGCTTTCACAAATAGTTTAGACAAGACTAAGATAAAGATATTGATTGATGTATCAGCGAAAACTGTTAATCTATTCTATTAACCTAAATAAAAAAAAACGTTGTTGCCCTTATCTTGCGCCACACCCCAAGCGTCGCACAACCGTTACCTGATGACCTAATGCGGGTCCGTCCTCCGGTGAAATCGCCGTCGTCTTTGCAGCTCGCATCGTGCCGAAAACGAAAGTACATGCGTGCCGAACAATCGCGCCCGTTGAGGATCAGATGCCGCCCAATGATAACGATGCATACTGAACACGATCTCGAGGAACTGTATCAGAAACGCTTGAAGCACCGAACCTGATTATGAGGCTGTTTCCAAGCCAGACAATAAAAGAAATGCAAAGTTATCTACTTAAAAAACCGATTTGGTCTTTTCTTGACTACCTACAAATTTCTTTTATCTATCTCCCTGTATTTGACACTTCTCCCCTTTCGGAGTCTGTATGGCACACAACACAAGTTCGTCGCTGAGCTGTAGCTCGTCGGACGATTTTGGCTTGGTCTTCGAACCGAAACGTGGTAGTGGGCATCCTTATCTCTCGTTGTAGAACGGCCTTTACTTTAAAAGGACATATACTTAAAGCCCATAGGCCAAATAGATTTAACCATATAGCCATAGATTTTTATGACATCCCTGGCTACACATGTCAGTTTTATTATAAGAAATCTAGCAGTCTTTCATTTTAGTCATGGCAGGTTTTATTTAAATAATCTGGTAACACTGGATAGTCTTGTATTGGGAGCGACAGAAGTTGGCGACGTGAGTGACAATTAAAGCGTGGTACAAATGCCTATACACGCGATTGTATTGTGGATATCTTTTTACTATTTACTGTCCGTTTTGTTGATAGAAAATGTTTTGTCTTTTTTACACTTATCTAAAGATCAAAAGCTATCTTTCTAGATATAACATAGGCTAGATGAACATCAGAGTTGTAAATCTTTTTAGTGTTTCGACCTATTAACGGACCTGACTATAATATAAATATATTAACAGACCTTTTATTAATTAGTTTATAATAGTTATTAATTAATTATAAATTAACAGATACAACTATTAGGTATATTCCGTCAGTAGGTATTTAGATGTTTATTTTGTGCATTGTGGTGCGTTGTATGTGTACAAATGTTTTATGTGAAATGTCTTTTTTATTCTGTTCACGTACTAGATAATGCCACGATCTAGAATTCCCATGTTGCACGAAGGGCAATTGTCGTACGGATCAGAGTCGAATTTCAATATTTTCGTTTCAAAAGTCCTTAGACTTCAACAAACTTCAGGAACGCAAGCAAGGACGTAACTAGGGGGGGGGGGGGGGGCTGACGGGGCTTGTGCCCCGGGCGCCGGGTTTTCAGGGGCGCCAAAATAGCAATTGTTGTTTTCCAAAAAAATACAAGTGGAAGATAAAAATAATAAAATAAATAAATAATATTAATAAAATTTTAAACTGGCGCTCCAAAGATTTGGAGCAACGACTTACCAACCTTGGCATCATTTCCATAGAGCACCAAATAGCTTCTAAACTATCTTTTGACAAAATTGTAAGGACTTTTGCAGCTACAAAAAGTCGTAAAGTAAAATTTTAGTTCATATTCAGGTTTTAAATTTCACCAAAGTTTTTCACTATTTTTCAGAATCTTTTAGATATACATAAATATACGTGTAAACTGTATAGGCCTAATACACCATGTAACTATTGATTGCGTGATTTCAATAACTATTAAATTAACTTTTTACCTTTGGAATCGAGCATTTACTTACCACCTACCCAAGTTAATTATGACAAGTATAGTAAATGTTTGGTAACAATCTCAGGAGTGTTGTTTAGGAGAGTTTTCGTTTCATTGGTCATGGTTGGACATTCTTCGTTTAAGTGGGTGAAAGGGGGGGGGGGGGGGGCGCCAAAGTGAAGTATTGCCCCGGGTGATATTTAGCCTAGTTACGTCCCTGAACGCAAGTCCGTCTGTCTTGTTTTCTATCCACTGGTCATTAACAAGAAACATTGCCCAACAGATATTGATCCCCGCAGCACTCTGGAACATTAGGTTACTCAGCGTTTGCAAATTTGGTAGAGGATTCTTCGAGAATAACAGTCAGTCCTCACTTCACCGATTTATTTAGACATACCTACTCAAACGTAATGAAAATAAAAAACGCTGAAGCAATAAATAACACTCTATGGAACTAACTATTAAAAAGGTACACTGTAACTTACTAGCGGTTTATTAATTTACTACTATGCATGTCCTAATAAGGTGTTTTCTTACATAGGTATTTATAGTTGTATAAAAGAAGTTGAGTTCCATGCGCAAAACAAGGGATATTCACAAACATAAGCAGTACTGATACAGAAGGCTTTACTGGAGTGCAGTAGACACGTCCTTACGGATCTAAACGTAGCTATCAGAAAGATAGCATTAACTTTAGGAGCGAATTTGAATTTAGGTTTGCATTAGCGCCCAGTTCTTAGGGACTTAATAGCAAGAAGATCGCTAAAAGACAATACTCGAAAGGATATTGTTACAGAATTAACTGTACTAATCAAGATCGCTAAAAGACAATACTCGAAAGGATATTGTTACAGAATTAACTGTAGGTACTAATCGATCTTCAAACTAATCAGGTAACTGGATTTCGAAAGGATAGATCACAGACATTGATGATTGATAGAACAGTCTGATTGATAGAAGCTTGCGCCATGCGCGTAACCGCTGTTACTGATCGAGATAGAAATCAATATAGGCTTTATTTGACGCAACACACGCACATTAACATCGAACAAAAAGAAGTTGTATATAAATGCTGTACTACCTTACCCAGGCAACCTGTGACTGTGTGTCATGACGACAAAAAGGTTATCTGGCTCAGCAAGATGCCGACGAGCAGAAATTGCAATCACAACGCTGATATTCTGCCAGCACCTAATTGTCCACGCGCAATATCGACAACGTTTCAAGTTCATTGACCGACATTTACGTTTTCGTGCATTGCTTGTTGTCAATCTGCTAAAATGTTGCAGTCTACTTCAGATTCTAGTCCAATGTACAGACTCAAGTTGACTGAACTTGACTCAGAATGACTAGTTATTTGGGATAACTTTCAGTCAGTATAAAGCGCATAAAACGGGCGCTAATATTCCACGGAAATGTTGTACAAATACATATTATTAAATACCGAAAACTAAGATATTTTTCTGTTAGATATATAAGTACATAGTTACATATTTTCACATAGGTATTGTTCTTTCATATTTTTTGTACTTTTCTACTGGAGTTTTATTGTAGGATAGGAAGCAGACGGGCAAGCCGTTCATATAATTCACATAAGTTGTTCTCTCAGTCCAAATGGTGACGTGCAACAGCAAGGGGAACCTTGCAGTATCCTATTCACATGAAAGCTCTGTTATGACAGTTTGCTTCATAACCAACGGGTTGGTTGTATCTATGATAGTATTAGGACCGCGCTGTACCCACTGATCATTTTTGGAATTACTGAGATCGGGGACATAGGTTAGGCTGGCAAGTATTATAGGGTTGAGATGGTGAGAGACCCTGTCGTAGGGCAGAATGTATTAACTGCACCATTGCCGTATATAAAAAGAAAAAACAATCCTCGAAAGAAATTATAATTTCCAAAAATAGAAAATTGTACTAATTTCGAATAAAGTTCTAATAAAAAACAAATCAGACAACGCCAATTCGCCACAATAAAAACTCCCCTCAGGGTGTTATAGCAAAAGCTCGCGTTTATGTACAATTATACTTTATAAATAATCATAATGTAGTAACATTCTACAATCAAGCGATGTGTTTAAGCCGCCGGCGTGCTTTCTCGGCGGTCGATGACCGCGCGAAAGTCTCTATGATACAACCCGACGACTCGAGTGACGTGATGATACTATTATTTATCGATATTTTTTCCTTTTTATGCCGACAGCGTAATGTCGGCTGCTTCTGATCTTTTGGAGGCCGTTCGATTCAACTGTAGCATAACACGGCTCCACGTGACGTATATTTATAATAGCTCACTCTCTTGTAATGCTGGTGTAATTGTACTAACAATACATGTTTTTCTGGGGTCATTTTTGGGGCCTCTTCATGTACATTGCCTTGTGTAATTGACCTCAAAACGCTGTGCTGGTGAAGCGGTTTGGGTAATTCACTCTTTTAGAGGTGATGTAGTTTCTCGGGGCTTGTGGTGGGCGGATTTTACGAGACCCACGAGATATGGGGTGATGCTGTATAAAACTGGCCGACCCACAGTGATTATAGGTACTTAAGCAATTTTCATAGTCTATATCAAAACGTTACGATTAAGCACGGTACGTAGAAGATTTTTTATTATGTCACTGCCATGATTTTATTATGCAGACGAGCATACAGTCCACTTGATGAAAGTGGATACTGTCGTCCATAGACATCCGCGATACATGCCAACATCAGTCCAGAATGACAAAAGTTGGCACGCCCCCGGATGCGCTGCCTACCTTTTCAGATTGAGGGAATGGATTGGGAAAATGGGGAGGGATAGGATGGGATGGGAATGGGTTCTGGCATATCTCACTCACTACCGAAACACATACGTACATTGGGGAAATACGATAAAGTAGGAAATGCAGTACATTTCAAGGTAATCTTCCGTGAGTGAGGGGTAACGCTTTATTACAAATCTTTGTAAGTTGGTTTTATTAAAAAAAAAAACAAAGTTAATTCGCTTTCAGTTATCGTGAAGCATTCATTTTCACCAGATTTCAGATGCCTGAGCGCACTGTGTAATCACATATTGAAATCATTCAGAAAAAAAACTAAATATGTGGCATATGGTTATCGGGAGAAATGGAAATTACGGCGCGTGGCATTTTATTGTTTGTTTGTTTATTTATTTATTCTCTATACACTGGACTGCACAGAGGCATAATTAATGCCTCAATAATAATAATAATAATTAATTTATTTCAAAGCACAAGATCCATATTTAAATTTCTGTAATTAGTGTTAGTAACAATTTTAACGTATAGACTATGTTAGTCCTTATTAGTAAGATTTCATTACTAATTATATACATGTATGCATATGCATATGTACACACATACATACATACACACATAAGACACAAGTGTACAAACTAAATAGTAATACAAAATTACACATATACAATACACGAACAATTGAATGTTTGTACATCGATAAAGACTGTGCACAGCATTCGTATACAATAAAAATAGTGACCACAAACAATTACAATTACTGAATAATACTAATCGTATTATTACAAGAATACGACTTATATTACTGATAAACAAAAATGACAGACAGACATACGGTAAAACAATAAAACAGGTACAAGCTGTACGAGTTATCTATCGATACTTTTTTAATAACTATGTAATGACCATTTAGTTGAGTTGAAGGGGAAAAAGACAATTGCTTTTAATATTTCTATGTTCAGTAACGAATGTAGTGCATTATTTTGTTTATAGATATTCCAGTTTTATAAATAAAACTGGTTGTTTTATCAAAAAAAATATTTCTTTTACCTGTATGATAACCTAACTACCTGCTATTGTATAGGAATATATGAAAAATGTGTCTCGTTCTATGTCACTCACTCATTTACACAGGATAACTTGTTGTAAAAAGTGTAATCTAAATTAATTTATAATACAATAAATAATTTATAATACAAAAAATTAACTTTTAATACAATAATTAATTTTTAATACAATAATTAATTTATAATACAATAATTAATTTATAATCTTATTTTAGTCAGATTCAGTGGTAAATAAAAAAAAAGTCAAGTTTTTTGTTACAACTGCTTTCCTGTAAAATGACATTGTGTATACTATATTTTGTAGTGCTCTTAGCCTGTTGTGAGAGGTATGCTAAAGTCCATGGCCTTAAATATAACCCCCAAAAAAGTGAGGTGGCAGTATTTAAGACGGAAACTAATGTTCCTACTGTCGTATTAAATGGCACATCACTGAAAAAGTGACCAGCTTGAAATAATTGCTGATGACCTCAGGTACAATCTTGACATTGAAAGGGAGCGAAGGGCGTTGTCGGTAAGGAGTAATACGCCGACTAGTAGCGTTGCTCGATGTTGCAAGGAACTAAAATAACACCTTTTAAAGCCTATTGCCAATCATTTTTTTTGTTTTTGTGGACGAAGGTGGCAGACGAGCATACAGTCCACCTGATGGTAAGTGGATACTGTAGCTCATAGAAATCCGTGATACATGCCAACATTAGTCCAAAATGACAAACGTTGGCACGCCCCCGGATGCGCTGCCTACCTTTGGATATAGGACTGGATTTGGAGAAAGGGTTGGGGAAATGGGGAGGGATAGGATGGGAATGGGCTCTGGCACATCTCACTCACTACCGAAACACGTACGTACATTAGGGTAATAAGATTAAGTGGGAAATGCAGTACATTTCAAGGTAGTCTTCTGGGAGAGAGGGATAACGTGGCCAGTCGAGTGCGCCCAGCGGCTGTTGGATTGCAGCGTGCACTCTCCCCCTCATAGAATATTCGCGCAGCCTATGAATCAGGTATATTCAACGGTTCAACAGCGCCCTTCGCATTCAATATAACAACGCCTTCAGGGTGTTGCTGCGGTCTCCCACCGCTTTTGTAGCGCATCAACTATGTTTTTTTTTTTTTTATAGAGAAGACGGCGGACGAGCAAGCGGTCTCACGTGATGGTAAGTGTTACCGCCGCCCATGGACACCTGCAACACCAGGGGGTATGCGGGCGCGCCGCCGACCTTGCAAAATCCTATTCACAGCTCTCTCCCCATGTTTACGGAGGCGCGCACAGCCATCATAAGAATCATAAGGTTTCAAGCCATCATGAGAAAAAAGGCAGCCTCGTTGAAGAGCAGAGCGAGGACGATTGTAGCCAAGGTCGACTGTTCCTTCCAGACGCAGTGGATGAAGGTATCGGTTAATATTAAGTACTAACATTAATTTAAGTTGTCACTGACATCGACATTGTCCGAAATAAAGAAATTATTATTATTATATATCAGTTCATACAATATGACTCAAGATCCTGTCCGCTGACCTATCACCTACACTCGTCGACACGTGTATCGCATAACTCCAGTAACTGCAGACTGACTAAAATTCAAGGAAAAAGAAAGTAATTAATTAACATTACGCTTCGAGCGGCCGAAACGCGCGGCGGCCGGTGATTCACGCGAGCGCGGACCACATGACATTTCACTCATTACGCATTCAGCAATTTCAGTGATTACTGTGAATGCTAGCTGTTACTAGGTGGAAGGACAATACGAATGGATGACTACTACGTGCGTCACCGGACTTCGGCTGAAAATCAGTGCTGAGTGTCAATGAAAATGAGCTCTTGTCTCAGGCACTAACATTATACGGAGCTAGCGATCCTTTCGATGGGGCACTGTCGCACACGGAATAACAATTATTATACATATTTTGTTAATTATCTATGTGATTATTTATTTCCTGTCATTATTTCTGTGATCATTTTCCCTTCTTTCGTGTGCTTTATGTGTCTTGTCAAACATATCTTTCTTTCTTTCTTTGTTATCCGAGATACTAAATAATTTGTTGCGGTTGAGTTAAAATAATCTGGCAATGTAATTCGAATAATCTGAACCCAAAACTCAGATCTGGTAATGTAAAAAATAATGGCAGCCGCCAGTCGGGAGGAAGATTAGACGATTTCCGTAAAAATTGTTTAGAAATAAGTTGTAGAGCTTCACGATCCCGATCCCGGGAAATTTGTTAATATTGGTCCTGGGAAAAAGGTCTACAAATGGAGATATTTATGAAAACACCTAATAGTAGTAATACGTAGTTATAAACTATATAGTGATTCTAGTTCGAAAGGGTTTTCTCAATATCGGACAATACACTAACCAAAATCAGAAATCGTCTGTCTGATAAACGGATTTATTAAACTATCATTTCAAAAATAACTTATTTTATATTGTGTTACATGCTAAGTGTTAAGATGAAAAGGATAACCTTTTTTAGGATAAATATTAATATTATATAGTATAATATAAGGATAAATATTTTGATAAATTATTATATATATTAATATCACGGTTAGAAATTTGATTCTTAAATAGTTTTTCGAATAGGACTTAGATACTTTTCGGCTTTCACGTGTATCTTGAGTATTATAAACTACCGCGCGGGCCCAATGCGGATTGGTGGATACACATGATCCAGACTACTTTCTAATTCTGGAACACGTGGCTGGATCACCTCACAAATTTTCCCTTCACCGCAGAGTTATTAATAAAATTTTAAAAATCCATAATTAAGAAGAAGCTCCATAATTAAGAGAAGATGGTACTGCCCGGGGATTTGAACTTATGACCTCACGAGAGTCAAGAACAGATACCCCACCCCTAAGCTATCATCGTTCTTTCATTATTATGAATCATTAAAATTAAGCATTTCAAAAAGGTCATATTTCAACGGTGCATGTCAAAGATTATTCAACCAGTGACAGTCAATGTCGCGTAATCTCAGCATGCGCAGACGCAGGGGAGGGGGAGGTGAGGTGAAGCAGGGGGAGGTAGGAGAAAGTCCTGCAGACGCATCGACGCCGCCGGTTAATAGTGGTTTGTGATGAATTATTATCACTATAACACTTGTGTTGTAAATACAATGTATTAACACACACACCGTCGCGCCGCTGTGTGTGGTGACGAGCCTTGGGAGAGGCCTATATCCAGCGGTGGAGAATCATAGGCTAATTGTATGGTAACACAAACACACACACACTGCCATCAGTTATACCAGTTACTCATTCGCTTGAAGAAGAAAGTCACGGACTTATTGAGTCCTCTGTTTTTCCTATTTCAACTGTTTATATTTCTCTTCGACTTTTTTCTACAATACTCACATCTTACAGAAGTAAAATATACTACGTACGTACTCCCTGTTCCACAGCTTCTCCTTCAAGGAGGAACATAAAATAGTGTTGTAAAAACTAGCGTTTTACAACACTCGACTCATCTCAACTCTACTAAACTTTTAAGACTCTAGAGGCTAGTGAGCGTTATAGTCCAAATTTTTAATTTCCCCTTTAGTTAAAAGCTCTGATCTAAAACAGTTAAGTTTATAGTTCAATAGCACTAACATAGCGCGCCAGCGCCCGTTTTGACGACACTAATGAAAAGTGTAATCGGATGATGAAATACTTGCTATTCTCCATCTCTCCCAACCTTTTTTTTTCTTTGGCAATGGTGCAATAAGTACATTCTACCCGTGTTTAGTTTTCTTCGTAATAAACAATTTCAAAGTCTAAAACGTATCCTATCAATGTCCAGTCCCTTCGGAGTAAGTCAGGAGTCGCTCAGTAAAGTAAAGATAGTAGGTTTACTGAGGACAGAAGAGAACTCCTTGGAAGCACACGGAAAACGCAGACCCACGCTTTTATTTGATTATAACAAACACCACGCACGACGAACACTGAAGTTTAATAAACTATCACTATTAAACCACAAAACGCCTTCATTTCGCGAGTTCCGACCAAAAAGTTTTGTATTGTTTGTATTGTATATAAGTTTTGTATTGTATACCGTATTGTATATCCTCCAGTGCCCGTTGATATATATATATATTATCTAATATATAAAAAATAATGTTTGTTTGTTTGTCCCGAATGCGTTCCTATACCATTCATCCGATTGCGATGAAACTTTGGCGAGTTGTTGTGCGCTCGCCCGCGAAGATTTCTGAATTAGTACTTGAAGACCAATCAAACGAAGTCGCGGACAACAGCTAGTAAGTTATAAAAACAAATTTAGCTATCAAAACATAACAATAAATAACAGTCAATTAAAGTTAATATAATTACGACAATACTTAAGGTGTACAGAAACGCGTTGATGTCTTTTCTATGGCGTGACCGCTACATACCATATACTTGTAGCTAAGAGGCACAACGAACCAATAAACCTAGTGACATTCCCTCATTGCATATCGAAGTTCGGTAATTTGGGCTTAATTAAAATCGATTCTAACAGCACACGTGAGATTTGAAGATGATTAATAAAAAAGGTATTTTTTTGTGAAAAAATATTTTTTATTTATTTAAATTCGTTTTTTGTTTTTTATTTTAAAGTCTGCTCTTGTGTTTAGTAATTATGTGATCACGAAGTTAACGATAAGTGATAAGAATCAACGATTTTGTGTGTGATGAGCTGATGAACTTACTTTATGTGTATTTATAATATATGTACATATATGAGTGTAGATGATTAATTAACTCATGTATATTTCCGTGGACTGGTCTCAGGAACTCAATCCGAGGAACTCAATATACGCATTGGTTGGTGGTTGGGGTTGGTGGTTGGGGTTGGTGGATATTAGATATGCCATTATTTTTCTTTATACAATTTTTTGATGGGTTAATATTTCATCAAAATGAAATGTATTGATTTAATTCTAGGAACAAAACAATCTGTCGAACGATCGTCAGTAAAAACCTATAATTTTCTTTATCAATAAATACCTAAACTGTATATCGTGTTATGCTTTCGACTAGAAGAAGCGCACGTTTAACGGCGCGCGCGCACCGTTACCCGCGCCTCATATGCCACCGGCGCGTGCGCACAACACACTACACACACACAAATGTTTTAAATCATCATTATTTGTATAGAAAATATTTCTAGTTGTAAATAGTTGCTATTCAACTCAGTTCAACTGTTCGGTTATTGATTTTTTTTATTATAAGTGTTGTCCCATTGCAGGACTCAGGTCTCCCGTAATAATCACGAGGTGGTTTCGGACCATAATCCTCCACGCGGCCCCTGTGCGGATAGATCTTCACCAAAGATTGGTAATGCTTGAATAGTTTTTTTCTTATTTCCCAATGTTATTGTTATTTTTTTCTTTAATCTAAAATAACGTAAATAGAACAAATTCAAATAGTGAACTACAGAAAACATTAGAATTGCAAAAGTGTATGTAAGTGTACATATTTGAGTTGAGTATATTTGATTATATTTGAGTACACTTACGCATTTTAAGTGTTAAGACAAATTCTTGAACACGAATAATCTGAAAATCCGTACAGCAGTCAGATTTTTCCAGAAACTTCGTCATCGATCTCTCCTATTTTCTGTTTAGAATGTTACAAATGAATCTTGATATTATGTATAAGCAATTCAAATGGCAGTGATACGGTAGGGCACTTCCGATATTCACTTCATAAAGACATAATTATTCCTCGTTTGGGAAAGAGCAGTGGTGGAAATGGATACATATAGTTAACCAGGATAGATTAATACTTATATTTGGAATCTAAGTATAATTTGGTAAAATTATACTGTCCTCATTATATTGGCCTATATCCTTCTTTTATTAATTTAGCTTCCTAAGCGTAAAATATTTAACAAACAAAACAAAACCTCTTACATATTAACAAAAACAAACCAGAAAATCTCTATTATAAGTTTATAACTTATATTATAATACTGGTTTGGATAACAGTTAAAAAAATATAGAATATCGTAAATCATTAAAGGTTTCGCTATTAATCTTATACAAGTGACTGAATGTGTAGTTATACAAATAGTGAATTGCATAAGCCTATACAAGTGAACATTTGGAAGAATTTCCAACTTTTACGGGATTTAGTCATCAAATAAACATAATGTAATTGGGGTAAATTGACTATGTCGTTAATATGAAGAGGGAATGAAATCCAGACAATCGCCTGAGTTCCTCTAGAACTATAAAATTATAAGTGAATTATCAACCATTAAATTTCATACCGCTGTACATTTCGCAGTATTTCCCCGACACAAATATCCGACCTATCTCTACAAAAAAGTGACATACCTGACAGAAACGAGCTCGCGAACGAATCATCCTGGCACAGATTTGGGGGTAGAGTAGTCAACAGTAGCAGGACCACACTCGCGCGTGTCAGTGTCATGGCGGCACTGTCAAACACTGTCAAACTGTCACTGTAAAACTGTCGAGCTGTCAAGGCGCATGGCGCGGCGTCCGATCGCCGAGTCGGGTAAGTCTGCACTGGCGGTGAAAGAAAGAAAGGGGTTCGGTGCGTACTGTTCATAGACTAGCTTGTTAAGTGGGTGAAAGTGACGCCTTTAAGTGCCTATTCGTTTGCGATACTCCGAGATGCGGTTGAAGTGTAGACAACCCATAGATGTACAATTTTTCATATCAAAATATGAATTATTCATAATTTTATAGGGGGAGTGAGAACTCAGCCGCTGGCCACATTACCCTTCTCTCACAGAAGACTATCGTAAACACATTATCCTATTCCCCCAATGTACATACGTGTTTCGGTAGTGAGTGAGATATGTCAGAGCCTACTCCCATCCCATCCTATCTCTCCCCTTTCTATAAATCCATTCCTTAATCTCCAAAGGTAGACAGCGCATCCGGAGCCCTGCTAACGTTTATCATCTGGACTATATGTGTCGCGGATATCCATGCGCGACAACATCCACTTACCCTATACTTACTTATGGATTGTCTGTTCATCTGCCACCGTGTTTATATTAAAAAAAAACATAAAATCCCAGTGAGAATTCAAAGACCTATACTATACCTATAGTATAGGGGTGGTCAACAAGTCGATCGCGATCGACCGATCGATCACCAAAGACGGAGCCGGTCGATTGCAAAAGGAAATTAAAATTTTCGCTAAGGTTGACATTATCAAATTCTATTCCTGCTTTTAATATATATTTTTTTTGTTGCTTATTGATATTAATTTTATTTTACTATTATATAATTGGTGCCGTGTGATGTCGGACGGCTATAGGATAGCATCACCCATCTCTTCGCGTGGGTGTCATAAAAGGCGACTAATGGATAACAAAACGACTGCCACAAACCCCGAGAAACTCTATACCACCTCTGAAAGACTGGACTCGCCAACCCGCTTGGCCTTACAGCCCTCATAAGCCCACGTCCAGCAGTGGATACTTTAAGGGCTGGTTGCATTGCATTATATTATTGATATTAATAAAAAGCTATCTAATTGTTTTTTTTTTATCCCACTAAAGCACAATTAAGTCAATCGCAAGAGGTCAGATTTTTTGTATGTAGAGCATTGTTTTAAATAAGTTGGCCACCCCTGTATAGTGATATACATGTACTATGTACCAGTGATAGTGACTATAGTGACTATACTCTATACCACTATGGCTAACCCAACCTCACCTAGAACAGCTGTCACATTTCACATATTTTCAACTAAACGAGAGGCCCAATATGTATATGTGTAAAGAAAATATATTTCTTTCATCTGAATTTTGCCGCGCTCCGCGCTGTCGGTAAAACTATCATAGTGTCGATAAAACAGTGCAGGCGTCAAGTAAAGAGAATCGTGCTGACTGTCAAATTGTAGGTAAACATAAATAAGAGTATTGTAAGGATTGTATTGTAAGAATAAATAATAGATGTTAAAAAGGATTGAAGAATAAACTTTATATGTCGTTTCTTTGTATATGGAAGCAACACCACATAAGTTTGTTTCATTTGACAATCCTTTTGAAGAGAAAATAATCTACCTTATAAAACGACATTATATATGAATTTTTTCATTTCAAGTTTATGAAAAAAAACGAACCCGCACATTGGGAATGAGTTGACGGTCAAAAGAATGGTCGAGTAAGTTAAGATAACTTATATTTTCTTAGGTTTTCGCGATTACTATACATTGCAATTAAACAACTTTTAACGGTTTAAATCGCGTATATTTGACATGATTTATATCCCGACGTTTCGAACACTTTGCAGTGGACGTGGTCACGGGGTGACTAATTGATTTTATTTGTCACTTGAGTTATTAAGAAATTATTACTACCGTCTGAAATTTTTTGAACTACCGTCTGAAATTTTTTAATCATAACATTCCCTATGCACGCAGTATTCGCTCACGGTGTCCAGAGGTCTTGCAGTATGGCGTTGGCCTTGTGATTTAATTAATTTAATGACTGGATCCCAAGCTGGTGGTACTTGCCAACCATCTTCTCTATTGAAATTTGGGTGTTTCTTAATTTCAATAGCCTCGCGTAACATTCTTGGCATGTACCGGGTCTCTCTAGCGAGGATTTGTGGATTATCAAATCGAATGTAATGGTTGGGTTTGTCCAGAGCATGTTCACAAACTGCAGACTTGGTCGAGCGTCTGTTCTTCATGTCAGCTATGTGTTCTTTTATCCGGATACCGATGCTCCTCTTTGTTTGCCCAATGTATGATAACCCGCATTCACAATCAAGCTTGTAAACACCTGCATCTTGTAGGGGGATATTGCTCTTGACCGGTCTTAAAAATTGGCTAATCTTCTTGTGCGGCTTGAAGTAAGTTTTAATTGAAGCTCGTCTTAAGATATTGCCAATTTTGTCAGTGATGCCCTTGATGTATGGTAAGATGGCAGGTTGTCGCTCAACTGTAGGAGGCTTGGGGCGGCTTCTGTGACGCATTCGTGGGAGTTTGTGATTGTTGCTTCGCAGTACTTGTTTCACATGCAGAAGCTCTTCCTCGAGGTGGTCAGTGTCACAGATGCCGTGTGCTCTCTGTAACAAAGATTTGCCTGTAACCATCCATGTCAGTTGACTACCGTAGGCAAATCTTTGTTACAGAGAGCACACGGCATCTGTGACACTGACCACCTCGAGGAAGAGCTTCTGCATGTGAAACAAGTACTGCGAAGCAACAATCACAAACTCCCACGAATGCGTCACAGAAGCCGCCCCAAGCCTCCTACAGTTGAGCGACAACCTGCCATCTTACCATACATCAAGGGCATCACTGACAAAATTGGCAATATCTTAAGACGAGCTTCAATTAAAACTTACTTCAAGCCGCACAAGAAGATTAGCCAATTTTTAAGACCGGTCAAGAGCAATATCCCCCTACAAGATGCAGGTGTTTACAAGCTTGATTGTGAATGCGGGTTATCATACATTGGGCAAACAAAGAGGAGCATCGGTATCCGGATAAAAGAACACATAGCTGACATGAAGAACAGACGCTCGACCAAGTCTGCAGTTTGTGAACATGCTCTGGACAAACCCAACCATTACATTCGATTTGATAATCCACAAATCCTCGCTAGAGAGACCCGGTACATGCCAAGAATGTTACGCGAGGCTATTGAAATTAAGAAACACCCAAATTTCAATAGAGAAGATGGTTGGCAAGTACCACCAGCTTGGGATCCAGTCATTAAATTAATTAAATCACAAGGCCAACGCCATACTGCAAGACCTCTGGACACCGTGAGCGAATACTGCGTGCATAGGGAATGTTATGATTAAAAAATTTCAGACGGTAGTTCAAAAAATTTCAGACGGTAGTAATAATTTCTTAATAACTCAAGTGACAAATAAAATCAATTAGTCACCCCGTGACCACGTCCACTGCAAAGTGTTCGAAACGTCGGGATATAAATCATGTCAAATATACGCGATTTAAACCGTTAAAAGTTGTTTAATTGCAAGATAACTTATGTCAGTTTTTGGTTCCTGTAATAAACAGAAAGTATACTAATGAATCAATACAGCATTCGGCATATTTTCTAAAGATTTTTTTTTATATTGAAAGAAGGCGGTAGATAAACAGATACTCCACCTGATTATTTACCTGATGGTAAGTAGGTACTGTCACTCTCAAACATTCGCGATACATGCCGACATTAGTTTTGGATGACAAACGTTGCCCCGGATTCGTTGGCATACTTTAGAGATTTAGGAATAGATTTGGAGTAAGGATTGGGAATAAACGAAGGAATAGGATAGGAATGGATTATGGCATATCTCACTCACTACCGAAGTACATGCATTGGGGGAATAGGATAAAGTGGGGAGTGTAGTACATTTTACGGAAGTCTTCTGTGAGAGAGGAGTTACTTGGCCGGTTGAGGCGCCCAGCGGCTCCGGAATACGTAAAAATAATTGAAGATACATTGACTTTGTTGACAGTAAGTAAAGATTACATTAATACAATCAATGATCAATGAAATCAATGAGACATGAGCTTTGCATCTGTGTGAGTGAGTGCCCAAATGTCCAATTCGATTTTCGCAACTAGTTATGAGCTTTGCATCTGTGTGAGTGACTGGCGAATTGTCCAATCCAATTGTTAAAATGGTTCGCACTGTACATATACACTCACTCAAACGCAAAGCTCATGTCTCGTTGATTTCACTCTACCTGTGGTACTACTGGTTAGCCGTACACCGATTTTGACACGTATTTCCTTAATACCTTAATAGTACCTATAGGTATTAATTTAAACTAATATTAAATAATGACTCTTTCTAAGTGAATAACGTCTGTCGGTCATCTTAGTATTTCCCAACCCTGACCGAACGCTACGATACTGTATATAACATAGAGTGGTTACAATGTAACACAATGAATTCTGAAAGTATGATTAGGTGTTTGTTTCTTATTTACTTTCTATTTAAAATTGAGAATAGCATTATTATATTCAATAAATTCCGATAATGCCGAGATAGGTACTTAACAAAAGTTCTTTGAACCGTCTGCTAAAGCAACCGCTAGCCTACTCTTTGCACATATCGTCATTTAACGGCAAACTCGAGTATGTTGCGGAGAGATGCGAAGTGAGCTTGTGACGATAAGTGATAAGTTACCATCGGATGAATGAACCATCACGTGGACCGTATCTTGAATTTTAATTTGAAATTTATCTTTGCAATCTTTTCTACATTTTTAAAACGCAATGTCTATCTATCCTTCTATTTGTTCGCTTATAACTCGGATTTGGCCAGACGGATTCCGATGCTAATTTCGCTATCGTGTAGGCTATTTCTTACGAAAAGTACACTGATGCAAGATATCAGTGTATCTACCACACGAACGAAGTCACGGGATAAGGCTAATTTTGCACTAAAATGCTCAAACCTAGGATTTAAAATAGACCAAACAATATCTATTATAAATTGAAATTTATAAATATTATCTATTATAATTATATTGAGTATAATAATGCTCAATGGATCTATATATTGAGCATGTTGTCCAAATTTGATGCCAGCCGCAAGATCTCCAGAATGCGGACGGCATTGCTTCATTAGATCAGGCAAAAACGCTGGGCGAAATATTTGCCAGCCTTAAGGACTTTAAGGGCGAGAATATTGTATACGATTCTTTCATATGCAACCAAATTACACATCATAAAACTCGATGATAGCAGAGATAACAGTTGTTTATACTTGCTTTAGAGCGATGTTCGAGAAACTAGCGTTCGAAAAACTCTCGTTATGTAAATAGTCATTAGGCTTGACAGTGCTGTCGACCTTTAAAAAATCCTTAAGGAATAAAGGACTCAATCCTAGCCATAGGTCAGAAGGTTTTGTTTTTATAGACTAGTGGGCGAACAAGCAAGCGGTCCCACGTGATGGTAAGTGTTACCGCCGCCCATGGACACCTGCAACACCAGGGGGTATGCGGGCGCGCCGCCGACCTTGCAAAATCCTATTCACAGCTCTCTTGAAGAACCCCATATCGTAGCATAATGGAAAGACCTCTTGAGGCAGTTCGTTCCACAGCCTACGGGTTCGCGGTATAAAATGATTTTTGGACCGAACAATGCACGATAGTCTGTGACGGGAGGTGCGGTTGTAGAAACCCGAGGTGGGAATTATATTAAACAATTCTTAACACTGAATGAATGTGGAGAGACATAGGCTGACGTTTAATGGTGTCACACCCCACTGCAATAAATAATTCTTAAAATAACTTGTTGTTGGAATAGAATTAGAAAATTTACAAAGAAACAAAAATATTTTAAATAACTACGTTTTAACTAGCTTGTTGTGTAAATTCAGTAATGTCACATATTTCAACATCTGTTTAAGGGTTCCGAGTGCTGAGCAGGAAGGAAAACGCGGCTGAGGAATGGGAAGTGTTTTATATCCTAGTGTACAGGTTAAACTAAAGTGAACTGAGCCTTAAATGGTCAGAGATTTACTATCGATATCAATTTATTTATAACGTCCAACTACGAGGGGTTCGGGCCATAATCAACAAAGCGGGCCCAGTGCTAATTAATGAATATCCAGCCAAATTTATTATTTAATTTTGGTCACCTTTTTTTTAATTATTATATGTTTACGGGTTACTTCACAATATTTGCTTCATCGTCGAGCTAGTATTAACTTAAAAATCGTCGTACGGGTTGAAGTTTGAATTCAAATTTCACGAATGAGAGATTTGAGAATAGGCACCTACTCCGATGTACCACCGCTCTTACTACTGAAGAATGCTTACTTACTACTGAAGTAAGTAAGCATTCAGTGCTGCTTACTACTGCTTACTTACTACTTACTACTAAGTACTTACTACTGAATGCTTAATACTTACTTACTCCTACTTATCTACTATATATGAATGATGAATGGACTATATGTCTAAACTTTAACTCTGGTATAGTCCATTAGAGTACGAGTAGATCTCTATCTCTATTAGGAAGATTTCTAAACTGCATGGCGAATTACTTGACACATTGAAATCAAATTTGCAGAAAAATAATTTCTGTCTAAATTCGTTTAATGAGCCAAATGAGCCAATTTGGTTCAGTGGATCCAAAATTATTGACTAAGGAAACTTTTCAAGAAACCCCAAAAAATTAACGTCTATACATACTAACTATAATTATGTCGTTGAATAGAGCTCGTAAAGGTAAGTGGTCACCGATTGTCGCTATCACCGGTCCCTATCTCGTCTATATTTTAACATCCTATTCACTATGTCACTATTCCTATGTCTCTGTGGTGTGTGAGATAAAAAATATAAATCATACAGAGTTTCCTACCACCTGACAGTGACACGCACTGCTCACTAAAATAATTTAATAAGACTTTATAATATTTATGGTAAGAAAATGTCAAGAGATAAAATGTCAGATAATAAAAATGTGAGACGCAATTCCTAAGAGTTAGATATACTTACTATATATTCAACTTGTATTGTGTATCATGGATTGTGAAATAAATAAAACGAACTATAAACTGTGTACTAAGTGATCCAATCCAAAACACCTATGACATACTCCCATATCTCTATACTACTGGATACAGGCTTCTACCAGAGCTCGTCGCCAAACAGGATTATCTGCTGTTCTTATCGTGCCACTACCTGGATCGTCGCCGATGGTCGTGGACGGGGCGCGACCCACGCTGCGCTTTCCGTACGTGAGCTCCATTCAAGGACTCTTATTCCCTATCGGTTATCGGTCCTGCGGTAGATGTGAGCTATAGTTGGATAAAGCCTTCTTCCAAGGCACACCTTATTGAAAAAAAATGTCGTAGAAAGAATTTATGTTAAAACATTAAACCAAATATGTGTACATGTCATCAAGCTTAGTCTACAAAGACATTTTGAGAAATTCAAAATTTCTTTTAAAGGCGACGCTAGATTGAACATAAAATGCTCTTTTTTGCAAACGGCACCTAAAACCGCACACGCGGTTAACTTTATGTTTACAGGTTTAACTTTTACTTCACCCATGATCTTGCTCTATTCGTCAGCATTTTCCTGGTTGTTCGTAAAAAGTGAAACACTTGTCTGTGGTACTGCGAAATTGTCATAGATTTAGTATTTCTCTACTAACTGCAAAGATCAACACAACGTGCGAGAGAGAACTCAAACCGTAGCGCGATCACTTTTCCTTGTGGGACAAAAGGCCCTAAATAAAAGATTACACATAAAAAGAATAAAAAAAGAAGGGAGAGAGTGACAGAAAACTGTCAAGTAGTGTCTTTACGTGCAAATTATGTAATATCATTGAATAGGCATCGTATAGCTCTACAACTCTTACCTAAACACAGTCAAAACGTACGGAAAATAGTGAAATCTACCTTTACAACTAGCGCCTAAAAATCCTGTCATCAGTGTTTTTTATATTTCTGGTGCACAATAAAGTGCATCTAACTATCGATCTACCGGGAAACGTAGCGTGGGACACCCTCCTTATCCACTTGGACTGACGACTTGAAGAAAGTCGCCGGTGGTGACTAGACGGGAAGAGCAGAATACCATGTGTGGTGGCAGTCCGCAGGAGAGGCCTATAGCAGTGTAGAGACACAGGCTCATGGTATGGTATCTATCGATCTAGGTATATTAAGTGCCGCGCTGAATTTGACTTTGACAATCTTTTAATTCTAAGTCTATGTAAATTGTTGACCCTCGTTGACCTTTCACAAACCACAAAAAATCGTGGGATCTTTTATCTTCACTTGTCCCCGATAAGTTAAACCTGATAGATAATTAGATACCTTCTTTCTCTATTGGTCCATTTGATACAATAACGAGCCGTGATAGCTTAGAAGTGACTATTCTTGACTCATTTTTGTTGGATCGTGAGGTCGAAACTCGGTCAGTACCTATCACACCTGTTACTAGAAGTATGGCTTTTTCAATTGTATGTGATCACTGAACGTCACGCTGACTGAGCGCGTGGGTGAGTCCACTCTTATAGAGATGGTGTAGGTCCTCAAGGCTAGTTGTAGGTGCTTTGTTACGGCTTAGTCTTAGATGGGGTGGCGCCGACACTACACCCGCCAGTCATTTACTATTTCGAAAAACCGGTTTCCTATATCGCGCTGTAGGTACTGTCCACTCTATAAAAATCGGCTTAATTTATCGATTAGCTTACGGTACAATTCGTCCAGTGTCCATCGTCTACACGTCGAACTAGTTCGCAGTACTGGTTTTCTTACTGTAAATCAGTTTTATACTAACAGGTGATGTACTAACGGACATTCTATTTTAAGATCCATTCACATTTACACCACAATGAACATGGCTCTTTTGACATTGAAATTAGCCACCGTTGGGTACAGGCCTATCCTTGCCATCATAAAAGGGTTGTGGTCGGTCACCACGCCGTTTATAGTGAATTGGTGACATATTAAAATCCGATGTTTTCCTTCACCTTCGAGTTGGTGATAATTGAAAAATCGTAGAAACTCAATGGTACGGTCCGAGGACCGAACTCAGGACAGCGAGAAAGTAAGTCGGGATTAGTCACCGCAAGGTCATCATCAATACAGGGTGTAACCGATGCCTGAAAAGTTCACGATTCTATGTCAATTGACATTAAAACTTCACAAAATTAAAAAATAATAGGTTGAAAAATTTATTCAAATATGAAAATTATTTCTTTCCATTATTTTTAGTGATAAAGATAACCTATTTTTATTTGGTGCGCTTTTTCAGTCTCAATTTTCATTTGCCAGCCTCTAAATGCAAAACTTACAAAAAACATTTTATACGAAGTATATCATACGCATAAACTCAGAATCACGAAGCTTCGGGATGGATAAAATATGTCTATAAAAGATATATGGGGCAAATGTATGTCTATAAAAGATATAAGTTACATGGGGCTCATAAAGGTCTTCAAATTTAGTCGATACCTAGGTACACTTTTTCAAATATGTAAGGACGACTAACAATTAAATCTTTTCGATTGGCGCCTGCTACCAGCTTTTTTTTACTTTACACAGAGTTTAAAACATCCAAAACAACCTTTTTCACCTCCAAGTAATTCTTTTGTTTGAGGAAAAGGTTACGTTTTTAAAAAAAACTAAAAAGAATACTTACAGGTCCAACAGGTGGGGCTGGTTGGGGCGCTTGCCCCCTGGCATAGAGAAGAATAAGTAAGACTCTGCATTACCCTACCTTTATTCACAGTACCCTGGATAAAATTGTTTGCTTTTGCCCCACGCTGGATAAAATATTAACTTGGCCATTTCAACTATCCGCGGATACTTCGTTCCCAATATAACGTGGACGGTGGTCCACCGCACACGATCATAAATGAAAAAAAGAAATAACATCTGATCAATTACGACGTGATACGGATCCCCCGCGGAGGTAACGGTGCCGCTCTCAAATATAATGCCGCCGAGTGGACTTTATGTGTCCTGCGGCAAAGATGAACAGTTTTCAGAACTTGAAGTAGGTAGCACAGTACTTGGCGACTGTGAATATAAATTATTTTTTTGGTGTTTTCACTAGGTGTGACAACACTAGCTGGTTCTTTACGTGGTACCCCGTTTTTACATAACAAACTATGTTTTTAAAGTCAGACGAGCATACAGTCCACCTGTTGGTAGATACTGTCACCCATACACATCCGCGATACATGCCAACATTAGTCCATAATGACAAACGTTGGCGCGACCCGGGATGCGCTGCCTACCTTTTGGAGATTTAATAATTTGCGTATGTTGAGAGGTTGTAAATATCATCTTATCTTGTATATCCGATATGCGTATACCCAATCACATAATCGGGATGTCTGCCTTGTTGCAATATAAATAACATTCGAATGCAACAATTTTGCACGGTCTACCTTTTGTGTTAATTTTAACTTCAGTGCTTTAGGGTGTTATCACACTTGCGATTTATGAGAGTATCTAAAGCGTGGCGACTTGCGAGTACCAACACAAACATTATTATGGCGACCACGAGGCGATTTCGCACCATGAACTCGACAATGCGACATGAAGACGATGGGATTAAACCTGGAAATGACCAAAAAGTGCACAGAATGGCGCATGAAGATTAAGAGGGTCGACCCCAAGAGACGGGATATAAAGCCAGGACAAAGAGACAAAGTTCAGGTCGCTCAACTCTGGAACGCGGTGCATGTCAATATTAAAAAAACATCGTCCCGAGGTATTTTCAAAAGACGGCTTAAATAACACGTTCTCGAAGAAGATACTGTCTAATCATGTGTTTATGTGTGGTGCACATAAACACACATATATAATATACATCATATATAAATATAGGCACATCTTCTATAACATACCTATCATAAAATTAAAACGGTTCACAAGAGTGTGCAATGTCCACGTGCGCGTGCGCAATCATGTTAGATACACCTTATTTCGAAACAAACATACACTCAAGCACCATCTATCGAAAACCGACAACTGCACAACAATTAGATTTATTACAATTATTTTATTATCAAAAACTGTACTTATAATAAACATGTTATACCTACAAACTGAAAAACATAATAATTTGTAACAAAAACTGCTAAAATCAATAATTTTACATATTTTCTATGAAAATTATTTAATTTTTCTCAAAGTCACTTATGGGCGTTCAAAAGACAACTAAAGATCGTCAATTTCATTCATAATCGTAGCGAATATCAGAACTGCGACCTCTTGCGGACTGCGGCATTACTAATGTGACCATTTATTTTTCTCCAGTAAACGGGACCTAGGTAATACCTACCCTAGGTAAATAAAAGTAGGTATATTAAAAAGACAGTTTTATCATCACAGTATTTATATTAAAAATATCGACATGCCGAAAAATGTTAACCAGAAAAATAGTGTTCCTTATCATATTTTATACAAACGCCACCGTTTGGTGGCACCGCGCTGCCGCCATCGAACAGATATGTTGTCGCCCGCCATACCGTTGAAAAAAATTGTTTTTTCCGTCTTTTCTTTATTGCAGCAAGTTAGTTCCTTGTGAAAACGGGACGTATGGTTACATTAGGCATTACCCTACTCTTTACCCCCTTTCGTGGGCAGTCAGTAAAACGTATGGGTCCCCCATGGGTTGAATGACCAATCTTATTCCTAACCGTTTAAATCTTAGTTAAAAGAAAATTTTACTTGACAGGTAGGCAGTACCTACCTACTTTTTAATATTTTAATTGCTTCCATAAAAGATGCAGGCCTACAGGTTATTATTCAACTTCTAAAACGCATATCTTAGATCCAGGAGTAAAGACATCGGTGTTGATAAATTAGTACATGAGATGCCAGTCCGACGAGGATGTCGCGAACACTCCGCGATTTGTGAATTAGCCTAGCTAAAAATAAATCATAAAGTATAATTGGATCCTTAGTTTTTCCTTATTGTACTTCTTGCAACTTACGAGCGCGCGTCTGTTTTGCTTGTTGTCCGTACGCGTAGAGACTTCATATCCGTTACAATACACCTTTAACACACTAAAGGAAAAGTTACTTGTTTCCAGACAACTCTTAATCACACAGATCTAATACTCTAATAAATTCGAACTTGTTTAGTTACCCATATGTAACAAATCAAAGAATGGCTACTAATTTGACATATGTGTAGTTTATATGATAGCCTTGAGAGGCTTACCGAGGACTTGAAGATTGCCTGTAGTGGTTGGTGAGCTATGAGAGAGACCTAAGAGTATATCCAGCAGGTTGATGGTATAGTATATTGCGTTCCATTGCTGAACAAAGGTCTAAGAGCTTTATAAACTTTAAATGGAAGGGTAACCTTGAATCATCTAGAAGGGCCTGCCCAATCCCCTCCCACTAGTACGCTAATGAACTACGGGTAGAATTTTTGGCGGGAACTCGAAGTGAATGTGAGTTTTTGTTTGCTTATTATAAAAATTGTGTAGGTATTGTGCATTTAGTGACTTCATAGTGCTAGTTTATTGAAATGTTACTCAAAAGCATAGGGTTGCGTTTCTCGTGTGCTTCCAAGGAGTACTCTTCTGTCCTCACTATCACTTTGCGACTCCAGACTGACTTCGACGGGGCTGGACATTGACAGGATACGTTTTATTTTGGTAGAAATGCCCAATAAAACAACTTTGTAAGAAATTATACCTTTTTATTAATTCTTCCTTTCTTATTCTACGTGTATTTACATCATAAACGAAAATCAGGCGTAACAAAAGCTTAAATAATATGTCATTGGCGTATAAAATTATACTTCCGAGTACTTATACCTACTCAAAACAATTTGGAAGTACTAAGCAGTGTTGAGATTTTGACAAAATTTTCAATCAGTGCTATTAGGACTTACTATTATACGAGAAATAATTAAATTAGCAGCAGAAAGTAATGAACAGGCAACAAATTAAAGTAATGAACAGGCAGCAAATTAAAGTAATGAACAGGTAACAAATTAAAGTAATGAACAGGAAGCAAATTAAAGTAATGAACAGGCAGCAAATTAAAATGTGGGTTAGGTTTAGATTCTCTGGTGACAATAAAGGAAGCTGGACTTCCGTCAACTTTATGATGACAGACAATAAAGGAAGCTGGACTTCCGTCAACTTTATGATGACATTCTTGGTTATTTAATATTATTTATTTCAATTATTCAAAAATAGTTTTCTCTGTTAGTCACGATTTGCTGTTAATTTAGTATTTTTTTTGCTGCTCGTTTCCAATACAAGCCATTTTATACTTAATTTCGATGGAAGAAAAAAAACAATGTCATCCAAGACATACAAGTTTCAAGCAAGTAAATTTAGTTTTGAAGGTCGACTCTATTAACGCGTTTAAATTACGTTTTAGTAGAAGTTTGACTTTAAAACTTATTTTACTTACAATATAAACCGTAATAAAACCAAACCCTTAGCCAACCATTTCACATTCATTAGATGGGAGACACTAATTCTGCCCTCAAGATATTCGACAAAATTTTCATTAATTTAAAATGACGGTAGAAACTTTGGAATTTTGGAAAAAAGAATAAACATTACTTATTTTTAATTTCCAAATATAATATGCTTTCCTTAAAAACGTTACTAAAGGCTTTTCTCAGGAGAGCGGAATTTATTCGTTACAGGTTTACATCTATGAAAAACATGTACAACCCGACCAACTATCTGTGGCCATGGGTGCCTCCCGCTTCGCCTTAAAATCACCCCACGCTAGCCAGCTCAGTACCGTTGTCAAAGGCAATCACAATAACACGTACGTCGTTTCTTTTTGGCGGGAATTCGAGACGTGTAGTTGAGTTTTTGTGATAGTTTATTATACTTTAAAGTGTTTTTGTGTGTAATGTTTGTGATAATCAAATGAAAGCATAGGACTGCGATTTTAGTGTGCTACTAAGGAGTCCTCTTTTGTCCTCAGTAAACTAAGCGACTCTTCACTTCTACGGGACTGGACATTGACAAGATGTTTTTAAACTGTTTTGACTTTATGAAGAAAACTTGACACTGGCAGAATGTGCTAATTGCCATATATGAAGGAAAAAAACCACGTAAGTCATTCGTTGATTTATAGTTATCATTTTCAGCGCTTTTGTATTTAAGGTTTGCTAATGTGAAAATGAGAAAGAATATTTCATAATGAACAAAGAAATCTCATTCTAAAGGTTAAAAATAATAAGAAATGTTAATATTTTTTATGCTGGCCGTACCAGCGTTTTTAGCGTGACGTATTTTGACAGGTCCACGGACAGTTTGGCCGGATTGTATGCACAACTATTCTAGGATGCCATCCATAACGCTCTTTGACAATCTAAATATGGTGGCCCATCGTTCTGATCTTCATAACATTATACCATAACACTTTATATTTAAACAGCGAATGTCGCATGTTTTGGAGAGCAGTCTAACCCAGCAATTATTTTCTCATTATTTATCTTAAACAGGCGAACGATATTTTCTAATTTGTTCTCGATCGTCAAAAATTAGTAGCATACGAAGTCCGTATAGCGTTCAATCGACGGATTAGGAAATAGTGGTAAGTAGTGGAAAAAAAATGATAAAATATAATACAGGTAAATTATATTCACTTTGATTTGTCATTACTACATCAAATAACTGATTGATTTGTTTACTTTCATTAGTCAGTATTTAAATTGTGTTTAAATAGCAGGACGCTTTACAAAAGTACAAAATTGCAAGTCAGTTTCCACGGCGCAAAGTGGAAAGATGTTAAGAGTGGAAAGTAGTTAAAGATTGTAATAGGTCCCCAGGGCATAAACAATACTAAAGAGGATGCAGTCATCAAATACCATAGATAATTCGACAAGTAAAAGGTGCAGCTTTGGCTATTGGCAGACACTAGCGCCACGCGCGATTCGGGTTGTATAGATAATTATTTCTGTTTATTCACCTTCGTGATTTATAGCCTGACCGAGAAAATAAAAAAACCTCGCCATGGTGCGTAAAACTAATGGAACTAATATCTTCTACTGACAACACTAACTAGACTATGAAGAATGCAAATGTGGCGCCCCCACAGCAACACTTTGCAACACTTGCTTCTGGCCAGTTTTAGAATATCTCTTCCCGAGGGTGTCGTGAGAAAGACGTCTAGGCGCTAACAAAGCCGCTAGCTACCAGAAGCAAGCTACACCGCCTATAACAGGGCGTTATAGACTGCAACCAGCTTGGCCAGCGTGGCGTTTTTGAGGCCCTCATGCACGAGACAAGGTTCATGACGAGGGTCGTGTCCAGCAGTGAATAAAAAAAAAGGAACTGGTTACGGTCCCTTTAATGATTTGTATAAATCAGACTTAGTAAATAACTTTCAGTTGTCCCTCGGCCGCTAAATATCGATTCAAATCGCTAAATAGCATTGTTTTTTGGTGTCTTTGAAATGTCAAAAGTTGTCAACTGTCATCAATTGGCAAAAGTTGCGCGTTTTACTCGAGAATATACTGTATTTATTGACTATATAAAAGTCTAATAAAAATAGTATTTTAATATGTCAATCAGTAGACTAAAACTGCAATACTATACGATAGGGCAAACTAAAAGTTCTTAGAACTGGCTGTAGCCTGTATGAAATGCACAAGTACGCGCGAGTTAATAATCACCAATTATTTATTTTTAATGTACCTAGTGGAAATTTTAGTGGAATACACTAAAATGAAAATTTTAGTGTAGACTGACATACTAATATATTATATCTGGTAACCAAAAAAGTTCGTGCGGTTTATCTTATACAGATTGACTTCGGTCTTCCAGAGCGTGCTTCGTCGATCAAGCTGAAATCTCCCGAGGAACATTTCTTAAACCACTTCTGCGCTGTCCGATCGCTTACAGCGTCATCTCAGATATGCGCCACATATTTTTCGCGCCGCCTCGGCCGCTTTGGCGCCAAGTTTGTACTCATAGAGTATACAACTACGAATTAACGTTTTGTTCGTGGCCATTTTAAATTATTTCACAATAGGAATTAAACAATTGTCGCAAAATGTGTGTGCATCAAATGAAAGAGGAATTCATACGAAAGTAAATGGCAGTATATAAACAAGTGCTATCAATAAATAACCAAAAAAAATATCCATTGCAAATCTGTATAAGAAAAACCGCACGAACTTTTTTGGTTACCTGATGCAATATTTTTGCAAGACCTTATATTAAAACTGCATGTACAAAATAATTGAAAACATTTTTACGACTTATAATAGTCAACTTCTGTGTGTCCTGACAATTCCGACCATACGAAGAGTATTTACAATTATTTGTAACAAAAATATACAATCAATGCTACTTTCGTCATTTGTATGATAACATATTACTTATGAACAGGGGGTTCAAATAGGTAGAGTTACACAACTTGTTTCTAGGCATCTCTTTTCTTAAAAAAAATGTATACATTTTATAAAATCTTAACAAAGACCTCTGTACAATAAGTATTTTTGACAAAAATCATTGCAGTGTACATTATGAATCATATAGAACCCAAAACAATTTTTTGAATGTTTGTTTGCCTATCTGTCTGTCTGTCTGAACGCGCATCACCCAAAAACCACTGGACGGACTTTGATGAATCTCGGCATAGTTATATGGAGGGGAGATAAAAATCATGATTTATTATTATAACCTGATTTTGTATGGAAAAATTAAATAAAAAAAATATATACATACCCAGCATTTGTGCTTTAGAAGGAGTAAATTAAGCTGGGCGGCTGGTAACACTGAGTCGTGTCGCGTCAACTGTCACTGTCACAGAGTAAAATCTATGTATTTTGTTTTTGTTATGTTGTTTACAAATACCATACAAATAAAAACTAGTTTTATATGTGACAATGTCTGTAGGACGAAATAAAGACGGGATTTGGATTATATTTGGATACATATGTTGATTAACGTAAAATAAGGAATTGTTTTATTTTTAATTAATATTTGTATCATTTTCTATTGTAATCCAGTGAATTTTGCCTCATCCTTGAGCATGCTTTGAATGCTCAAGCTTGAATCATTGAATAAAAATTAAAAAAAAAATGTTTTTTTCATGATTTAAATTACTCATCAGTGGTTATATGTAGCTTATGTTATAGCTTAACATTTAGGATACTTTTTATCCAGATCCATTACAGAGTTCCCACGGGAATCAAGCTTTACGTCTACGCGCACGAAGTAGCAGACACTGCTAGTAGGTATTTGAAATTAAAATTACAATACAAAAAACAAATATTTTATATAAATCGTGAATATAAAATACATAATATATGGTATGGTATGCCTACATTTTAACCAAATTTTTTTTTTTTTTTTACGAAAATGTTAGTCCACATCTAAAAAGGTGCTAAGAAAACACGAAGTAGCTGGTGCTCGTACTACCTATTTCAACCCCTGCTTATGAAATGTATAAAATAGTGTAACAATCACATTAAAGTTAAAGAAAAGTAAAAAAAAAAATTAAATTATGAACACTATCTTCTCTTAAACAAACACTTTCATGAGTCAACACTGAAAGAAAAAACACTTAAAGTGAGAAAAACATTAGAATTAATGAAAAATTTCAATTAGTCTCTAAAATCACCACAGTGACCAACCGTGATGTATGTATGCATATCGATGTATGTGCTTCTTTATATGTATATGGAAGTGCGGATGATATACAGGTAGTTCATATAAATACCAATTGCTTTTTAATAAACAAATAAGAGGAATCTGTAATAACGACATTTATAGTGTCAGTGTTACATTTTTACAGGTATGATAAACCACTAATACCGGTATTAATACCAACGGCTCGGTAAATAAGAGGAATTGTTAAATAATTATGTGTATTTATAAATCAACACAAATCAAATCATATTATTGTGGACCAGTGGCGTAGCTAGTCGTAAATGGGCCCTGTATCAAAATTTGTTAGAGGGCCCTTTTTATTTTTGCTTACACACGTCGGGTCCCCTGTAGGTCGGGGGCCCCATATGGTCGATACGGCTGATACGGCGGTAGCTAAGCCCCTGTTGTGGACCATAGGTTATAAAGTTGTCATGTTTACAATTGATATAGCACAGCCGTGTTCACCCCAAGGGCATACAATAATTATAATTATAGAGTGATACAGATATATTTTATAGACATTATAATACACAAATACCAATAGTACTGAGATCGGGTACAAATACCATCGGGTATACTAGTACTGAGAACTTTTAAACTGAATCGAAAATTAATAGAAATCGATAAAAATACCGACATTTAGAGTACCACTGATATTTTCTACATTCCACTAATATTATAAATACAAATGTTTGGATGTAACAATCACGTCGAAACGGCTGAACCGATTTCGTTGAAGCTTGGCAAATAGATAGATTGTAATCCGGATACTATTTATGCAGACCACGTGAATGAAGGCCCGGGCAAAAGCTTAGTGTATCACCCACCAAATTACCGAGTATTTATACATACCGATACCAACGACCTTGTAACTGGACCGGTAAATGAGAGGAATCTACCATGTAGTTGTTTTAATTATTCATTGCTATTATACTAATATAAAATACTTTTTATACAGATCCGTTAGAGTTCCCACGGGAATCAGTCTAAGGATCACGTGAACAAAGTCGCTGGTACCGCTAGTATATAAATATAAGGCTTGTGAAGCTCTACTGAGGTTTAAATATTAAAAACAAAAACCGAAATCTACATTGCCCTGGGTGTTTTTTTTTATATAAAGATGTCAGACTATTTTGGTACCACATTTCAATCAGTTAAGAACGCCCTCCAGCTGAAAACATTGTTACATACATACATCAAAGCACACTGCCCAGTTTCCCATCTACTCAACGTCCATCGCATTTCCTAGCTCCCTGGCATGCATGTAGTCATCGAGTTGCTTGTCGAGTGCCAATCGGGTGGATGCCATGTATTCGTCCAATTGTTCATCTAATTGCTCTTTCGTGGGCGCTGGTTTTGGTTTTTGATTCCCTTGTGGCCCACCTGAAAACGAAATATTGCTATAGTCTCGGAACGAGTTGAATGCGCGAGGAAGGAATGTAACCGTTTTATGTCACTTGTTTTTAGTGTTGTACTACAATGATCTTAGTAAAAGATAGGTATATCGATATTGGTAAAAGTCGATATTTTTAATTTAAATATCGCAGTCAAAAATAAAACACAGGACTATGTAATTATAAAAAACATTACTTATTTATTTATTATTTATCACACATTAGATAATATAGTAAGTAGGTATACATATTTTTCAGTTTTAAATAGGTATTTAATATTTAGTTTTGAAAAATAAAGTTACTAAAAAACAAAAAGAAAAAAATACAAAAATTACTAATTGAGAGAAAAATTAAAAAAAATAACAATATTATAACAACAAAAATCTACTACGCATTACATTATTAACCGTTTGAGTGCCATGGGTTTTTACTCATGTATGCCTAAAAATGCCAAGAAAAATCGGTGATTTTGATGTCATATAGTCCGTTTGAGTGCCCTTTCCTGCAAAAAAATCTGTATCTCTTCAAAAAATTGTCCGATTCTAATCATATTTGCTGTGTTTTATTCATAGAAATTTGTACAATGGTAATAAAATACAAGAAAGTAATGAATATTTATATTGTGAACAAAAACTACAACAAAATCATATGGATCATATTCTGAATGTCCAGGTGAAGCTAATGTTTTATTATCAACCAAATGAAAGAATTTTAAGAGCAATTGAAATCTATTTCGTGAAAACATTCTTCCAAACCATGGAATGGACTACTATCACTCAAAACTTGCATTACGCGGTCTGAGCGCACAACAATTTCACTCCCACTATCACTTTCCTCACTACTTGAAGAACGATCATTTTCACTCGAACTAGTTTCGTGTTCTGACATTTTAGGGGAAAAAAAATCTTTTGACAATTCCTTTTTAAATTATTACAGACTTGAAAAATTACCGACGCGTGCGAACGACGTTCCCTGTGGAGCGCTAGACGGCAACTGATTTTGGGAGCGCCATCGCGCTCCTGGCAATTATGGGACACACGCGCAGGAGCGCGATCGCGCTCCTCGGTACTCAAACGGTTAATAATAATAAAAAATAACTTAAAAGTACTAAAACACATAAGTATAGTATTTTAACAAGTATAGTAAAAAACTACCCAATACATGTTATATTGATGACGTAAGAGAAACAATAGAAACCGAGAAAGCGCATCACTTAACTAGCCGGCACAAGTGCGGCGAGACGGCTGGGAGGGGGGTGTGCTCGTGTCCCCACACCTCACACCGCGCGCGCATTTAGCTCATTCCGGGACAGTATATACATATTAGGGATGTTCCGAATATTCGTATCCACCAATTTCAAATGAATACTCGAATACTAATCTGATAGTAAAAGTCCAATGTGAATAGAAGGCAAGTGTTTTTTGACAGAAAGAAATATCAAACAATCTAAAATCAATTATGTGATTTTTTAGTTTAATTTAAACTTTGGTAGATTAATAACTTCAGATTAAACCAAAAAGATACTTTCTGATTGAACTAATAAAAATACTTATAGCACTAACTTTAAATTGGATTAAAATTACTTACTTACTAATTTACATGTGCGTGCTATACACCTACTATGTGAAGTATCGTATTCGCGAATAGTGAGGCATATTATTAGTAAAACTTAGTGTTAGTACATATTATATAATAATTATGTTATGTTGCCTGTTTTGGTATGTTACTCAAACCATGTTTAGTTCAAATATTAAGTGTTATATAATGTAACATTCTGTTTGTGCGACTTAGTAAATAAATAAACAAATGCTCACCTCTCCCTCTGCCCCTCTGTCCTTGTCGCCTAACTTGAGCTTGTCCTCTATTTTGCACCTGTCCTCTACTTTGCCCCTGTCCTCTACTTTGCCCCTGTCCTCTACTTTGCCCCTGTCCTCTACTTTGCCCCTGTCCTCTTAACTGTCCCCGGCCCCTAAACTGTCCTCTGCCCCTGGGTTGCCCACGCCGCGGACCCTGCGCGACCCCCTGCGGGGCGCGCATTATACGACCTTGGGGTTGACGGCCGCCTCTGTTCACAACAAATAATAAGAATAATTAGAACTCTAACTCTTTCTGGCGTCGTCTATGATACTAATAAAGATAAAGCTAACTACTCTAAGAGTAGATCTCTAATAAGATCTCTCTAGTTATCTCTAATAAGATAACTACTCTGATAAAGCAATTGAGTGGATTGTGGTGTGGACCTTTCCATGAATGCATCAGAATAATTGTGTCGTGAAATTCTCATTATTCTGGGCTAATATCGCACTAGTTATAAGCAATAACATATTTATTTATCTATTTGAATGGGTCCCTTTAATATAGAAAAAAGGCGTCAGACTTCAGCATACAGTCCACCTGGTGGTAAGTGGATATTGTAGACCATGGACATCCATGATACATGTCAACATCAGTCCAGAATGACAAACGTTGGCACGGCCCCGGATGCGCTGCCTACCTTTGCGGATTAAGGAATGGATTGGAAGAAAGGGTTGGGGAAAATGAGGAATGAGCTCTGGCATATCTCACTACCGAAACACGTCCGTACATTGGGGAAACACGATAAAGTAGGAAATGCAGTACATTTCAAGGTAGTTTTCTGAGAGAGGGGTAACGTGGGTAGTCGAGTGCGCCTAGCGGCTGTGAGAGAGGGGTAACGTGGGTAGTCGAGTGCGCCTAGCGGCTGTGGGAATGCAGGGTGCACTCTCCCCCTCATTAACGCGAATGTTTACATTATTTATTTTACTCGACGTTTCAGTTGGGTTGCACCAACCATGGTCATGAGCTGACTCAATAACGTATTTGCAATAATACCTGAACCTCCCCCTTAAGGCTCTATTGCCCTCGCCGCGTCGACGCAAGTTGTATCCACGCCACGATCTCTGTGACCCGCCAGACAAGTTGCTGAATGACGCTGAACGACTGAAACAAACAATTAAAAATCAACAAAAATTTGTTAGGAAATATGACTTCCTGAATGATTAAAACAAGCAAATTTCAACTGGCATCAAGCAAGGCTCTGTGCTATCCCCAACTCTGTTCCTTCTGCATATGGAGGATATGTTGCAAATTAGTGACATACGTTGCTATGCAGATGACAGCACTGGGGATGCCATGTACAGGGGCCGCGCCAAAATCCCTCGGGTCGAAAGAGATTCGCGTCAGGCTTGTGCCTGAAATCAAAGACGCATTAGACCATGTCTCGATTTGAGGTTCTCTTAACCTAGTGGATTCCAACCCCAGTACGATGCAAGTTGGACGCATTCACTGCTAAAAAAAACACCTTTTGTCATAGCTTTCAGAGCATACCTCTTAAGATGTCAGAGTATCGGGATTGTTGGTGACGTTTCCAGAAAAGTCGAATTTTGGAAAATAGAACCAAAATGGCCTCCAAAAAAACTTGGTGTCCTGAAAAGAGCAAAGTGGCACTTCACCCCTGAGCAACTTCTGACGCTCCACCTTTGTACTCAGGTTAGCCACCATATTGTCACATCTTTAAGCCGGTACACCGAAATATCAATTGGACCCATTAGACTCCATCCAATGACGTGCTGTTCGAATTGTCGACGATCCCACTCTCCCGGGCAGTCTAGAACCCCTCAGCGTTCGGAGACGTTGCATCTCTCTGCATGTCTACCACCCGTACAATGGGAAATGCTCTGAAGAATTGTTCAGCATAATTCCCATCTCAGGTTTCTACAAACGTCACAGAAGTGTCGTAAATAAATAATACCATATAGAAAAGAAACTCGCGCGCTGAACGAGTTCAAAGTGGCGATAATAGCCTACACATAGTATCATACAAGCTGTCATAGTGATAGCCGCGCAGGCGGCGCCGCGCCGCCGCCGCCTGACGCCACGCTACCACGCTCAATTTGATACCAAGGTTGATACCACCATGCTTTTGTAAAATTATTGATAAAAAATCGATTTCATGTTTTTTATAATCAATTAAATATATTATAACTATACAATTTACCCAACTAACGTAATAAGTGTAGCGATATAATAAATTATTAAATAAGTAACAACCCCCACATCCACCATGGGCGACAGAGGGACTTAACTCAGGGTGGATTACCATCTAATGTTCTATCCGATTGATAATTTGTTCTCTCCGATTTGCAAGCAGCAAATCCGAGATAGAACTGCTTATAGAACTAGAGTATTTTTACTGCACTTTTATTTCATTTTTATTATAATAAATGAACTATTTCTGAGAAAAGGGAAATAAGGTATTTTTCAGTTTCTCAGATAAGTATAATCCATACTATTGATTGTCCTCTTTTTGTAATGAAGTGTAAATGCCCTCTTTGATACCGCACTGCGCTCAATACCGCAAACTCTTTGTCGATAGTCACAAACTCTCGCAAAGTCTTAACTAGTGCCTGCAAACTCTGTAGTTGTCATTTGGTAGACTACTTCATTATGGTATATCTAACTAACCAGTATCTAATCGAAGAACCTATATCTAACCCACTTTTAAATTTGTTGCCATCAATTTGCTGCTCCTTCAGTATTTAATTATTTCTCTTTATATTGTACACTATTGGTCACTTTAATTAAAAAGGAAAACTAACTGGAAGCTCCCATTTGGCTGTCTCCACGTGATCCCGGACTTAGGGCCAGACCTCTGGCTAACCTGGATAAAACTGTTAGATCTCCACAGGCCAGGCAGGTTGCCATCACTTCCGGAGCGACGCAGGTTACCTTGAGGCATGCTCAGGCGTCTTTTGAGTGGTTGCTGAAAGATTAAAAATTTATGTATGTATGGACAATGGAATCACACATTAATGTAAAGTTTTAATTCTGACCACTGAATTTTTTAACCAATATCTATTTAAATGGGTGCTTTTTTTTAATTGAAAGATGTTTGCAAGATACTGGCCATATGGTGTTGGCCAGCTTTAGACATCCACCCTTAGCGTGGGTGTCGTAAAAGGCGACTAAGAGACAAGAAAGCCGCCACCACTACAAGACCTGAGGAACTACAGTGCCTCTAAAAGAATGGACTCGCTAGCCCACTTGGTCAGCATGCCGATTTAAGGCCATCATCCCTCATACACAAGACAGTGTACATGAGGAGGCCCGTGACCAGCAGTGGACGAAAAAAGGAGGTACAGTTATGTAGAGCTAACAAACAATAAATATTTGATCAATCAGTCCCTATTAGTCTTAAGAATGGATTGTACTAATACCCGAAATGGATTAGAGTCGAAGAACGTAAAAAACATGGAAGCAGTCCTCTCATACTACCCACGGTTGATTATCTCGGCCCTACAACTTACACAAATACAAAGTACGACCACAGAACCAAAGTAATACTACACTGAACTATCATTAGCAAACAGCTCTGCCATTGGGCGCCGCGTGCTTGGATGTACTTACATGTGGAAAGTGATCCCACTATCCTTATCTGGATGACTCCTTCACCACTTTACCACACAAGAAGGCATTTTAATCGAAAAACAGTATCGTCCAGACTCACTTGCTGTAGCGACTAAAGTTGTGTTGTTCCACACGCTTATTTTAAGCCCCGCCCACCTAGGAACAGTTTTTAAGCCCCGCCCACCGCAGAACACTTCGTTATGCCATAATCGAGGGGTAGGAATGTTTCCATGCTTTTTAGGTTCACGGATACTAACAGTTTTATAATCTTTGTCTATTTTTTATAATGATGCTTGCATTACCTACCAATCCTGATTTTTTATTAAAAGATATATCTAATTTTTAATTATAAAATTGAGCCTTTATTTTTAAGCAGCTTCGATGCTGATCAATTTTGTTCTTTGATATTTTTCAATACAAACGTAGCTAAAGGTAAGCCTAAAGTTGACTGGCTTGTTTAAAAGTACATTCAATGCCAGTTAACATTAGATTTAGCCATGTGGGTATTGCAAAAATCAAGGTACAAGATCTGGCAGTGGAAGTTGCAAAGTAACAAATTATTGTCCTTAGACAAAACTCACAGGTGTTTGAAATGTTTTATTTTTATGTTATTATTTGTTAGAAACACTTAAAAACAAGTGTTTTAAAACACTTTGTTAGAATTATGCCATCCCTGGTCAGCTGTGAAAAACAAATTTGATGTTATAAAGTTTAGGAAAATTCAATATTAGACAGGCAGGGGGTCTGCATAAAAAATAATAATTCGGTAAATGGTCTAGAAAAGTCAAAATAGTTTGTGGACATCTGATAATATGTTCATAAACCCATATGTAACAAGTCAGACAGGAATCACATTTTACTATTTACTATACATATTGTAGTATAACTTAATTATATAAGTCGGAGACAATAGTAGTAGTTAAATATATGTTACAGTCTTCAATTACATCAAGAATATTTTCACATTCAATAGTTTCCACTATTGTATAGGTTATAAAAATGTTTTACCAAACCATTTGTTTACAATAAAAGGTAGGTACATGGTCAGTCATTGACCATGTATCTACTTTTTATTGTACTGAGCGTCAGTGTACGTTTTATGACAAAATTAGCTATAAATACGTTAAAGGTTTAGAATATATATTTATTCGTGAAATACTTACAGTTAAAAGTCGTTGCTGGAGTCTGTGTAGAAAAGAGTCCCCTAAATTGACATCGCCGGGACGACGCCGTTCTCTAATAAATGGGCGATTAATATTTGTGTCCGCCAGTATACCAAAGCGATCAGTAAGCATTATGCTGGTCGATTGCAAACCATGAACTCTTTCTATTAACATATTTCGTCCCGCGAAAAGTCCGACAACGCAAAATAAGCGTAAATACCACGAGCATATATTTTTTTAAAAATATAACACACAATTGTAATTTCAGAGTAAAGTTATAACTACCCAAATTCAAGTTAGTAGGTAAGAAATTAAATATTTTATTGATGTTGATACATTAAAATTCGGAAAATATACACTCAAAACGGTGAAAACAAAATGCCATGTGAAAATGAATGATATTGAGAGAATGGAAATGAATGGATGAAAAAGTGAATAAAGGACATAATTATGTAGTCGAGTCTAGATACAAATAATTTAAGCCGTTTCTTAATAAAATTAAATAAATAGCGGGTATTTTAAAATAGTCTACCTCTTTTTATATAGGTCTCCGATTGAGCTACGAATTTAAGTTAGAAAAAAAGTCATTATTTCTCTGGCTGTGTGATATGTGACACTGTTCTGTTGGAACCACAGTTGATCGAGGTCCATATCTTCCAATTGATGCCAAAAAAACTCCTGTAGCATGTTTCGAACCTCTCTATGCCTACCTAAATAACGATACCTAAAAAAATGGTCCAATGATCCCGCCGAACCAAAAGCCGCACCAAACAGCTGTCACTCTTTGAGGATGCATCCGTTTTTTATGAATCTCATGTGGATTCTCCAAGCCCCAGATACGTCAATTTTGCTTATTGACGTATCAGTCAAGGTGGAAATGGGCCTCGTCACTAAAGATGATTTTTTCGCCAAAATAATGGTCCACTTCATCATACTGCTATATAACTGCATACTGCGTTGCTCTTTCTTATAGTATTCCATGTTGACTAATTGCAACTATCATATGTGACATCTATAAACAAACCAGCATTGCCAACCGCCAAACAAAAAAATAGTTCGAAATTTAAATCTGGCGCTCTAGAATCACCTACTCACCTGGATCTGGAATCATCTGGAACACCTACTCGTATACAAGAAAATATACTAAAGATCTATGAGATTCTTCGAGACCCTAGCTGTCTTCTTTGACGTAGCGAAGGCCTTTGATAAGGTCTGCCAAAACGGTTTAATCTATAAATTATACCAACTCGAGGTACCTGAAAGTATCGTTCTCATCATTCGAGACTACTCAATCCCAATCGAGGCTAGGAAGAACAAATATCTTGGAGTCACTCTAGACTGTCTAGACCAGCGTTTCCCAACCTTTTCCAGCTGCGGAACCCTAGGAAATGAAGCATAATTGTTACGGACCCCCTTATAAACAGTGGCACTAGATAAGGCTATAAAATTAAATGCTAACTTTGGAGCTTCAACATTAAAGCTAACGACCGTTTTGTTTATGATTTAGACCGCAACGAAAGTCATCATTGAAAAAAAAATCACCGAATGAAAATGTTCTGTAAGTTTTTATGCATAATCGCGTTTGACAATATAAGAGTTCCATTTTCAAAATTCGAATTGGATTTTTCTATCCTATTGTACAGTACAGTAGCTTAACAGCTCTGAGAACTTTTAGTTTGACCTATTGTATTTTCTAAATTGTTTTTGTATGCCAAATTCACATTACCTACCACAATTGGCGGGTATTTTTAAGTACCTACTTGTTTACGTTTTTAGAGCACGCACAGTTCATGAATATTTGCGCTGGTGTCGGTTCATAGTGAGAGTACATACATTCTCTCATCATAATTTACATTTATCTCATCATAATAACAAATGGATTCGCAAATTTTGGACTCTTCAGATTCTGACAACGAATACGAGTTTTGTAGTGGTGATTGTCCAAGTTTCGCTTCCCCTTTACCTTTTGACTACACATCTATTGAAGACATAATTTTAACAATCAGCGACAAGTTTAATTTCCATGTGGTGCTGAGCAGCCAAAGGATTAAAAATGCGTTGCTAGTGACCACTGGACTAGCTGTAACAGGCAGCATGATTGGGAAACATTATGGAGGGAAAATCGGATCTGCTGTAGGAGGAGCAGTTGGAGGAATTTGTGGCATTGGAATTGTTGGTGAGTAGTACATACAAACTGTTAAAACTTACAATTTGAAGATCAGTTAGTTTTATAATTCGTAAATATTAATTGGTTTAAGCTTCCTTTTCATTATTAATATTAGTATTTCTTTTCTAAATTTTTATGGCATTACAAAATTTATTTATTATTTATTAAGGTACAAGTCATTTTTTATTTTTATTTTATTCAAGTAAATTCTTTAAAAATATGTAGTATCAAATATTACTGAATTTTACAATCTAGATATTCGTCAATCTTATTTTTATAATATTCAGAATTTATTTATTTTTGCATCACAAAGCAAAATATCAGCATATCAAGCCACAATTTAGTATAGTATTTTAAATTCTATAATAGTTAAATAATTGCATTCTATGATACCTTCAATGGTTTTCCATGGCTAAAAATCAACCCTCAATAATTTTCTATATAACCAAAAAATAATTATATAATTAATATGTATTCTCTTCAGTACAGTACTTTCATTATTATTACAGCTGTATCCATGAGGGATCTATGGGAGGATATAAAACCAAAACTGTTTGATATGTTCGAGCTAGTATATGACTACCTCGCCGGCCTGAAACTGAACGATTACATTAGTGCTGCGGACTACCTCACAACACACAGCAATGAATGCGCACAGCTCGCCCTGATCATTGTGCAAACCGTTTCAGATATACTAGGGCAAAAAATATTTCCCTCCTTTACTACCACTACATTGGCTCCAAAATGAAATGTAAATGTATTCAAAACATTTGCCACTTTTTAAATTAGATGATAAATAATAAGTTGTCGACATGATAGGAATATTCAATGTATCTTATGAAAATGGATGGTAAATTTATTGTTATTGATTGATTATTATTTGTGAATTATATTGATTATTGTGACTTTAATGTGTAAATCATGTAATGTAATTTATTTAATATTTATTTTAAATTACCAGGACTATAGAATTGTGTTAAATATACTTATTAAAGACGTAAAAAGTAGTACCAAAGATAGAAAGTATTATGTAACATTTGTGAATAAACAATAAAGATAATGAAATAAAGTTATTTATACGTCAAAAATAGTAAGTACTTATTTCCATTAAAACTGCTAAAGCTAAATAGCTTTCTAATTACCCTACAAATGTAGGGTAATTATGGAAAAGGGAATGAAGGAATCATTAGAAATTAGTCACCTTTTGATAATAATTATAGTGCAAAAATATGTAGGTATTTGTTTTTATGGACTAAGACGACAGACGAGTCTACAGTCCACCTGATGGTAAGAGTCTAGTGGTGAGTAACTCCGGAGTTAATGAATCAAAAGAGTTGAATCCGTGAGTGGAGCAGAATCCCTCAACTGTTCCATCCAATTGTTATTCATTCCGATTCCGATTCCGGCGCCAATCATGATCGTGAGTGTAATCGCGCATAGGCACTTGTCGGGGGCTCAAAATCGAGATGCAACGATGGCATGACCTTTTTTTTTTGCTTATGCAAGAACCATTGGGGAAAGTAACTAAGCAAAACATTACATGTTTTTTCATTGTTGTTGAAGTACACTTGAAGTACCTTAGGTATAAGAACAAGACTCAGTTATTATTGAGTTCTTTGAGGGGGAGAGTGCACGCTGCAATCCATCAGCTGCTGGGTGCGTTCGACTGCCCATGTTATCCCTCTTTCACAGAAGACTACCTTGAAATGTACTGCATTTTCCACTTTATCTTATTTCTCTAATGTACGTACGTGTTTCGGTAGTGAGTGAGATGTACCAGGGCCCATTCCCATCCTATCCTTCCCCATTTTCTCAACCCTTTCTTCATTCCATTCCTATATCTTCAAAGATAGGCAGCGCATCCGGGGGCGCGTCAACGTTTGTCATTTTGGATTAATGTTGGCAGATATAGCGGATGTCTATGGGCGACAGTATCCACTTACCATCAGGTGGACTGTATACTCGTCTGCCGCCTTTTTCTATAAAAAAAGCCGACATACAATCAAGGTATTCCCCGAAACCAGTAACGTTAGATTTCGAAATTTCGGTAAAAATATCCCGTTGGAAAAAAATTGTTTCACTAATTTTCCATAAACTGAGCCTATTGTTAAATAACAATTTTTTTAGAGTTCGCGCTTTTCAAGTCGGTTAATTATTAAAAAAAAGCCACTAATATTATTTCGATTCGTTTAAAAATTTCTTAAATATTACATTTTTTTAAGTTATTTGCAAAAAACTAAATTGATTTTTTTCATCTTAATTTGTTAATAAATTTTGAATTGGGTGCAGGTTTGAAACTTGCACATTTTTCTATGACTTCATTTCGAATCCAATGAGCTAAATAAAATGCTAAATAAATAAATATCCTAAATGTATGAGCGGTATCAAAAATTAACACCATTTTTAACTCTGGCAGAATGTACTAACGCACCATTGCCATACATGAAGAAAAAGAGTTGTCAAATTGACAATATTGACATTACTCAGTAATGACTTGACATTCAAATTACTTTTAGACTACAATTTTATAATTTTATATTTAATTTAAAAAATGTGAATTAAAACTAACGTTATATACGTTAAATTTCTTTAAAAACTTGTCCAGTGACTAAAACTTTCTAGTTTCTTTTGTAGAGACTGCTTGTATTAAACGTTTGTTTGTGTCAAGTAACCTAGGTTAGCGGCTACGGTAACTATGAAGTTGGATACCTTTATAAAGAAGCGAAATGGGGGCGCAGTACTCATTTGGAACCCGCGTACCATGTCGGAGGTTGCTAACGGCACGCCAATCGACGAATCCTGCTTGTTCGATATGGACGCTTGCTATGAAACATTCGACAAAGATGGGTATGTTTTCATGCACATTTCAGACACCTGTAAATCGTATTATTTATAACATTTCATGATCTTTATCAATTTTTAGTCTCCACTGCAAACTTTACTATTATTTACCGCGGTTGTCCTATAAGAGAAATGTTAGGAAAGTTTTCATTGATTGTTTCCAAACTTTAGAAAAAAAAGATATTCCTTTTATAATTAGCTAATTTGAAATTTAAATACTTTGTTAGTGAATGAAGACTATGTTAATTTACTGTAAAATGCTTCAACAGTGGAGCATTAAACTTAAAAAACTAAAAGTAAGGATTTTATAATATGTAGTTTAACTTTATTTTAAATTCATAACTATATGGTTTCATAAACATTCAAACCGAATTTAATTGCAATTTTGATAATATGCAATTTTGTATTTAACTGCAATGACTGTTTTGCCCTTACCTCACTCCCCCGCGCCAATTGCAACAGTTGTTGGTTCATCCTCCGGTGAATCTGTAGTGTATGCATGCTTCATGGCTGATGGTCTATGAGCTGCTGCTTCCGTCGACAGCCGCCGACGTAACCATCACCGCCCCATCGTTTTCAGCCACATCCCTATTCCTTATCCAGATAGGTACTGCCTTTTCTTCATGACTTCTTGATAGGGTTAAGATAGGCAAGCAAGGAGGACAACATATACTCATCCTGCATTCCATTTTTTTTTATATATTTATTATGGCACTGCTATCAATTAATTTATAATACTTATAATAAGTTACAAAAGAGTTAAGCTCCATTATCCATTTATTTTGGAATGAATTTAGTATATTTTGTTTATTGCTTACTTGTACAGACTAATAGCAATCTCTAGCTATTACATGTTTTAGTAGACAAAAAATTTCACTACAAATATTTGATGTACATTGTTCAAGAGATTTCCTAGACTTCAATTATATTGTGCAATTTCACTGATTGCACAATGTTTTTGATTGTTTAGGGAGTGAATTGAAACTCGTTTGGGTGCAAGGCAGAATTTAATAATATTGACCAATAATGTTATTGTACAATTTTATTGTAGCTCTAAGGGCCGCCTAACATTTATATAATTAATGTTTTCAAAATGAGGGCTTTTTCGAATTAAAATTGAATTATAGCTTCATAAATTTGCTGATAGTCTAAATAAAATTAGGGGATTTATTTTTACAAGCACTATGCTTCAACTACCTCTATACATATATTAAGACTATATTAATATATTAAGTCATATATTAATATATTAAGTCATATATTAATATATTAAGACATAAGACCTTTTATATATACATATATCATTTTAATTTTCTACTGTGATTTTAATTATAAAGTAATATATCACACATGGACAGTTCGGCATTACATACAATGCCTAGGAATTCTATAGGATACCTCAATTATATACATTACCTGTAACATATACACTGGACGAAAGTTACGTTTTGACAATACATGATGGGAATAATACCCGGTCACAAAAGAATGAAGAGACACTATTCCTTAAGAAATTAAACAAAATCATTCACCTTTAGCATTTAGCATTTAGTTTAGCATTCACCACTTCACATTTTTAAATTAACTGCATAAACTGAATTTTGTAAAAAAGCTAGATGTTTGGGTGCCAGATGATTTAAATAACAGAAGCTTGGTGAATAGAATTTTCATATGTGAGATGTTGATAAAACGAAATGAAATCTATCCATTTCTGAGGAGATTGGTAAGAGGCGATGAGAAGTGGATCACCCACGATAACAATGTTCGAAAACTATCTTGGTCTAAGGCATATGAGTCATCACAAATAGTCTCAATGCCAGACCTTACTCCGAACAAAGTCATGTTATGTGTATGGTGGGACTGGAAAGGCATTGGGTGCCGCATTGTCATTGGCATTACGAGCTTTTGTCACAAGGCCAAATGATTAATAAACAGGCTATGAACTATTTCAATTTTTCACACAGAAACCCCAAAATGGCTAAATATAGTTGAATTAAATGGACAATATTCCGTTAAATAAATATTTATGCAGTACAAAAAAAAGTCTATTATTTTCACTATAAAAAGGTCACGAACTTATCCGACTGGCTAATATTTCAATTTTGCCTCTCGAGTACTTGTATTGAGGGATTGTATTGTATTGAGTGGGTGTTGTAAAAAGTGACTAAGGGATAAGAAAGCCGCTAAAAGAGTGGACTCGCCAACCCGCTTGGGTAGCGTGACGTTTTAAGTCTATGCATTCCTCACGCACAAGAGCCCGCGAACGATACAAGGGATGGTTACGGTTTACGGTAATAATTTTATCGCACCGCATTTCGCAAATGTCTATCGCGATATCCTCTTACCACTCAGCGGACTTACCATCATTAAGAAAATATTGATTTTCTATTCATTGAAAATAAATAACAATATACTTCTCCCAGGGATGGCAAGCTAAGCTTCGATGAGTTCCGTCTGATCTGCAAAGCCCTCTTCCGTAATGACAAGGGTCACATCTACACGCTGCCCGAGGATCGCGCCAGGCACATCTTCCAGGTCTTCGATAAAAATGGCGACGGTTACATTGATAAAGAAGAGTTCACTTTCTGCTGGAACCATTGGATTAAAGTGGTGAGTTCTTATTGCAAATGTTTTATTTAAATAAATTAAAGACTGTAGATTCATTTACATACAGGGTATCCAGTAAATAGTGACCAACTTTGAAACTGTCGATAGGTCATGATCTATCAGATGATCATAATTTGATAATTGTGAAAGTCGCACGAAGTGAAGGAAAGGAGTCTGTTTTGCATTTATTATTCTCGAAGAGTTGTTCTGTTAGACATAAATCAGTATTTTTCATTTGCTGTTAAGGTATCTTCGAAAAAATTATGTTTTCTTAAGGTTCCACCTTCGTTTACTTAAGGTTCCACCTTCGTTTACTTATTTGGATTTGACCTTTAGTTATCAAAAAAATATATGGCATACCTAGAGCGGCCAACTATTTAAAAAAATGCCTGATTAAGGTAGATTCTGAAATGGTTAACACATGCGATGTGCCCCCTTAAAAACGATATTGCTATTAATATAAGGTCGGGGCAAAAGTTTCTTCGTATTTTATATACAAATTCAAGCCTTTTTTTTTTTTTTCAAAGTTTAATTACTTTTAATTATAATATATGTGTGCCGTTTTGTTCTATAACTTGCTGCCATCTTGTAGGTAGTGACATGATCCCGTTGCTGTAGAAATTTTGGAATTTTTGGTCAAAAAATTGCGACAAGTAGTTTTGATGTTGACCTTACACTACCTAAAGAATTCTGAAGAGACCGAAAGAAGTGGAAATCTGAGAGCGCAAGGTCAGGGCTATATGGTGCGTGCATCAACACTTCCCAACCAAGCTCTCTCAATTTTTGCTGAGTAGCCAAAGATGTGTGTGGTCTGGCGTTATCACGATGAAAGACTACACCCTTTCTGTCGATCAATTGGCGTTTTTCTAAATTTCTTGCTTTAGTCTCATCAGCTGTTGGCAGTAGAGATCCGAATCGATGGTTTTGCCCGGCGGTAAAAGCTCATAATGAATGATACTCTTCCAAACCCACCATACACACAACATCACCTTATTGCGCGTTAATCCGGGTTTCGCCACAGTCTGTGGAGCTTGGCCACACTTAGACCATAATCTTTTCCTCATGTTTTTGTCGTAAGTGATCCACTTCTCATCACCAGGGATCAATCTTTTCGAAAATGGTTCGGTTTCATTGCGTTTTAATAGAGAATCGCAAACGAGTACACGGTTCATTAGGTTTCTTTCAGTGAGCTCGTGTGGTACCCAAGTATCGAGCTTTTTATGAATCCAGACTTTTTCAAATGAGTCAAAACTATTTTGTGGTTAATGCCCAGTTCATCAGCAATGTCGTAACTACTTATATGCCGATCTTGCTGCACTTTTTCACAAATGGCATCAACTTTATCGGTAACAGGGCGACCGGAGCGAACTACATCTTTAACATTAAGATTACCTGACTGAAAACGCTTCAACCAACTTTGTGCTACTCTCACTGACACTGCATTAGGTCCATAAACGGCACAAAATTTTTTCGCGGCTTGTGTCGCATTTTTCCCTTTTTTGGAATAAAACTTTAAAATGTATCGAATTTCTTCGTTAGATTCACTCATTTTCTTGGACAGAAAAACAATTGAAAAATGGCGGGAAACATTTTTTTATTTTTATATTTCTTTTTTTTTAATTTTACCTTTTTAATGGTATCATAACCAGCCAGGTACAAACAGTTCAATCAAAGATATTGGATCACAACTTCATACATACAAAATACGAAAAGACTTTCTCCCCGATCTATTATATCACAAGGAGTAATTTTTACCAAATTAAAATTTGCAACAGAATTAAATTATTTTTTAATGTCACTTACTAATGTGCACTAAATTGATTTCGAGTCATTATTTATTCATCAAGGACTAAACAACGGCTGGGAAATATAAAAAATGTAACATATTTCGTTTATTAATAAAATTACAGAAGATACCTACTCAAATTTTCAGCCGCCTGCCCTACAATCTCACATACAATCCTATTGTCTTTGGTGTGCAATAAAGTATTTTCATCTATCCACCTATCTAAAGCAAACAATTATTTAAACTAATTCAAGAGTCGTGTCTAAGTAATTATCCTTTCAAGTACGTTTTCATCTATCATGTTCATTCTCCGTGTTCATGTGTGTAAAATTAATGGGACGTCTTAATCTTTAAAACTTGATTTTAATTCGTCGTAATGTCCTGTGATCACATGACAATAATGAATCATGAAATATATTGTTGCTATGACATCAGACAGATGAGCAATGAGTGAAACGATGGGAATGCCATCTCTGAGTACCTACCTACTTGCATAAAATAAAACGTATTATGTACAATAGTTAAAATCCTTGTTGGATTTGCAAACAAATTATTTTTGTTTTCTGTTGATATTTTTCAAAGTACCTTTTACAACAGTATTAAAAGTAAAATTAACGGCTTCTATTATAAATTAATTAGTTTAAATCCTTATTAAAAACTATAGCGATAACTTGAAACTTAATAATTTGTGGAAATTTGTGATCATTTCAAAGAAAGCTTCGTTTTGTCCATATATTCAGAAAAGGTCAATATGAATTAGGTCCTCAATTTCCTCGAGTATAAAGTTAAAATTACTGCATTATTGCATTATTTATAATGATGCATTATTATAAATTGTTGCTTTTGAAGGAACATATCTTAAAACCTTGCTGGGTAAATAATTTATCCATTAGTGAAAGTTTTACCAAATTCTTCCAGGCGGTTATTGATGTATATATAAATGTATAAAGAGACAAACGGTGATAAGGTGTAAGTTTTTACTATGATTTCTTAACAACTTTTTTTATAGAAAGATGGCGAGCGGACAGTCCACCTGGCGGTAAGTAGGTACTGTCCATGGACATCCGCCATACATGCAAACACCAGTCTAGAATGACAAACGTTGTCACATAGCCGGTTGCCCTGTCTACTATTAAAGTTTAGGAATGGATTTGAAGAAAGCGTTGGGAAAATGGGAAGAGATATGATAACACGGTAATGAGAGCTCTGGCGTATATCACGCACTACCGAATCACGTACAGATACATTACGAAAGCATTGGCCATCGGCTTATCCGGAAACACCCGTTTCCGTCTATGAATCCACCTCTAGGATTGCCGTATCTCTAATTGCATACTTTATTGAATAGACGTGGATAACGCGTTCGGGTGTTTCCGGATTAGCCGATGGCCAATGTTTACGTAATGTATCTGTACGTACATCGGGGTAGCAGTTCTGTGTACGTTGGTGTAGTAAACCAATTCAAATGACCTATTTATTTTCTGAAAGTGCGATAAGTTACATTTTGACAAAAAGATAAGCTACCAAAACAAGAATGACGTCTGTTTATTTACTATATTCGTATCTATAAAAAAACCTTTATGATTTCTTTACGAGCGTTATCAAAATTGTATTGTAACACGTTACAAGATAATGAATTGATTATTACATTTATCTGTATGTAACGCCGCGTTCTTACGAGGACAGAAGTCGGGCTATAATATCCATTTTCGCTTTTGTATCGAAGCAATAAGATTTAAATTTGATTTTACCGTGACCAGCTCTTTTATCTTCCACTGATTGACATGGGCCTTCTCATGCACATTGTCTTAAAATGCGACGCCTGGCCAAGTAAGTTAGCGAGTCTACTCTTTTAAAGATGCATGTGGTATAACGACTTTGATATTTCATTGTCACTTTTTACGCCACCCACGATTTCTTAAAGCCGAGCTCTTCATAGTGCAGTTTTGTTTTCGTCCGAACACCATTCCATTGTGATACCATTAATCTCTGTCACTGTTGGATATAGCCCTCTCCCAAATCTCGTTCATTCACGGACCCGTCTACACCATCAGCTGCTCTTGCGGTAGTTATGGCCAGCCCATTGCCACCGCAGCTTGGTAATTCTTAATCTATGACCCATATCAGTAACATTGGTTCTTTGCTGAAACTCACCCGAGAAAGACATTTAAAAAAAATCATACTATCCGAATGAAAAGTGGAAATGAAGTAGTTTGAGCTACAACAGCTCGTAAACCTAATAAAGAATAATTTGAACTTGAAGATCAATCAGCTACTGTACCAGTATAAACTCCTATTCAAGTGGATACTCGACAATCCTGCGAAACACGTGACCATACACCTATTAGAAACGCATCAGAAGTAGCCTCCAATACTCCTATACTATACTATCAATACTAGATGATACTCCAAACGCTACCTGTGCATGACAATCGTAATTTTATCTCCATTCAATGACAAACTATTACAAATTCTTTTCAATACTTCTTTTACAATGAACACGAGTATTGTAGCGATCGATTAGATATGGCATAAGTAGGCAAATACCGGACTAAACAGGCTTTTGAGCAACTACGAAATTTTTTGCGCTTCGATAACAACTTACGTGAGGTGACCAAGGTTTTATATTGGGTGTCTAAACTAGGAAAATAGTTGTACCACAATGTAACACTTGCCGTGCGGTGTCGACTGGCTTTAGAATGCACCACCCAATCTGTTCCCGTGGGTGCCATAGCGACTAAGGGATAACAAAGCCGCTACCATAAGTCCCAAGGAACTCCATCACCTCTTAAGGAGTAGATTCGCCGCTTGTCTAGCTTGGCTTTTACATACATGCCTCATGCATAAGACAATGTGCTGAAGTCCTTGTTGTAGCCGCTTCGCATCGCAATCATGAGCAGGCACCAAAAAAATCTAAATGTTATATAAGACTCCCTGTTCTCAAGAACGTTGTGCCATTCGCTTTATCTATATCCTCGTGCTTGTTAACAGATAGTGCGTCCGGTGAGCGCTTTCCTGGTGGTTGACGTGCAAAATGACTTCATCTCTGGCACACTCAACATCAGTAAGTGCAACGCGCAACAAGACGGCAGCGAGGTGAGTGAATTCCTCCAGTAAGCTCTTTTGCAACCTCGATGTGTGTCTGCAATCCAGCGACATATTTAATTAAATAGGGTAAAGCTCTTGAAACTTTGTACAAAACATGTTTTCTTGGAAAGCAGTTAAAAGTTCAAAAAGAAAACCAGAAGATGAATCATTTATCCAAATCTACTCCTAAGTATTCACAGGTAGGTGGTGCATCCAGGAACGTGTCAACGTTGATAATTCTTAACTTATTTTGACACGTATCGCAAATATCCATGTGCAACACCAGCCACTTACCACCGGGTGACTCGTTTGCCATCTTTCCTCTATAAAAGAACTTGTGCTTCGGAAGTATCATGGCGGTATAAAGCATCTTAGACTTGCGTTTTCGTAATCTAATGACCCTAATATTACGCGGAAAGATGAAGTGTAATATGAAACGAGATGAAATATTTCACTCAGTCGAATATTTGATAGGATGGGATAGAGTCAAGTTATAATCAAGTTGCTTTCAATAACTTTGCATGTAATAAAAATAGAGTTGATAATGTGAACAGAACATAAATGCGATCTATATTTAGAGAGGTTCGTGTCGCGAGCCTATAGCGGCGTCGGGAAATTACGACGAACGGTAGTTGCAATACTCGTAATACTTCCATTCAGTTCCACGCTGGTACTGTTGCGTTGATTTATTGTTTTCTCATAATGAACGTTGAGGAAATGTAGGCGGAGAATGCACGCTGCATTCCTACAGCCGCCGGCCGCACTCGACCGGCCACGTTACCCCTCCCTCACAGAAGACTACCTTGAAATGTACTGCATTGCCTACTTTATCATATTTCCCCAATGTACGTACGTGTTTCGGTAGTGAGTGACATATGCCAGAGCCCATTCCCATCCCATCCTATCCTATCCCTCCCCATTTTTCCAATCCATTCCCTAATCTGCGTAGATAGGCAGCGTCTCCAGGGGCGTGCCAATGTTTGTCATTCTGGACTGATGTTGACATGTATCACGGATGTCTATGGACGACAGTATCCACTTACCATCAGGTGGACTGTATGCTCTATTACCGCCAATTTTCTATAAAACTTTCTTTTACTGTTACTCGGAATGAATTAGAAATTGATTTGTCACGTGCCAGAAAGTATGGCTTCGTGGTGTCGGGCGGCTGTAGAATAAGACCACCCCATATCCCTTCCCGCGGGTGTCGTAAAGGGTGACTAAGGGATAACAAAGCCGCTACCACAAGTCCTGAGGGACGGGACTATACAACCTCTAAAAGAGTGCACTCATCAACCTGCTTAGCCAGAATAGAAGTGCAGAAGACCGTGTGTGGTGGCGGTCTCCGGAAGGCCTCTCCGGCTTATATCCAGCAGTGGGGAGACAGGCTCATGGTATGGTATAGAAAATGGGATGATTAAACGAGGTTTTGGCTTTATGAGACCTATCAAACAATGTATCGGTCGTTGGTTTTATTTTTTAATAATTTTTTTTGGGAAAATTTGGTCTTGTAATTCTAAGTTATCCTTGATATGTAGTGATACTTTTCTGGAACGCGGAAGTGTCTGCTTTCGCACTATTGAAATATTTCGGAAGTGGGTCGGATATTGTCCCGTAGAATTGACGAAGTTTCAAAAATAAATTTATACCTTTGTCTTCGCTGGCAAATATTGAATACGTTTTGTAGTGCTGCATTTCAGCAGTCTGTCTGTCTCTTACTGTATATTCTTTTTTTTTTTTATGAATCACTAGCTGTTGCCCGCGACTTCGTCCGCGTGGTCTTCAAGTACTAATACAGTAATTGCGCGCGTGCGCACAATAACTCACACAATGTTTCATCGCAATCGGATGAATGGTATAAGAACGCATACGGTTAAACACAGAAACATTAATTTATATACGTATAATCGAGCTTTATATATATATATATTATTATATACCTAGATGACGAGCTAACTCCGAAATCGTTCTTCCATTTTCATTGATTCAGAAATATAGATAGATATGTATAGCATATATACCTATATTGAGAATTATAATATTAGGCTATTTAACTGTTTCCTAATTAAATAATTTTAAATATTAAAAAATTTTGGTATTTGATATTTTTCGAAATATTTTGGTATTTGTAAAAAAGCTATGCTTGTTCATTTGGAACTAAGCCTAACTTTCTCGGTGCAAAATCCCAAAGTCATACACGTCATTGTGCCTCCTATCGCTCGATATAGCTAGACGCGGTCTCTCGGGCCGCATCGATCAAACGATGCCCATTGATCTACACACATACCCTACACACACTTACGTGTGAATGTGAACACGTGTGCGTGTGTGTGTGGTGCGAGCTACTGTGAACTAAGTGCCAAGTACATGAAAGGCTCGTTATTATGTTTTACGAGATATGCAGGTAAAAAATAAAACACCGATGGCATACTTCAGTTTCATACATTTTCGAGAAAAAAAATGGTTGACACTAAAGTTTTAGAGCTTCCAAAATAATATTTCAGACGAAATCGCATTCAAAGCAGTCGAAACCGCGGATAAATAGTTAGTACAGGGCACGGTGCTCGCGGTCATTTTTACAACCGCACAATGGCCTAGTTCGTTGGCGAATCCACTCATTTACAGGTGGTGTAGTTAGTTCTTCAGGGCAGCACCCACTGCTAAAGATCGACACCACACGGCACGGGCATTTTTAAACACTAGTTCTCAGTGTCAGTAGTTTTAAAAATCAACCGGCCACTGTTTACTGCGATCAATTATGTTATTGCATATTCGCCACAGTGAAACTTTGCCACCGAAAAATACATGTACTTAAAGCCTGACCTCGCCATGATAAATAAATGCAAGGAAATAAAAAACCTCGCCATGATGCATAAAACTAATAGAACTAATATCTTCTACTGACCTCCCTAACTAGCTATGAAAAAAGCAAATGTGGCGCCCCCACAGCAAGTTTTTTATTTTTCTTGTCAGGCTTTACATATAAAATCGCCATTACGTGATTTTTTACGTCACTTAGCTTTTGCAAGGTACCTTCAGCAAGAAAAAAATTAAATGGATATTTTAAATACTATGTTTTGGTAATAAATATACATCGATTTATACCTGCAAGCCCCTGATTTACACCTGCAAGTCCCTGATTTATACCTGCAAGCCCCTGATTTATACCCGCAAGCCCCCGATTTATACCTGCAAGCCCCTGATTTATACCCGCAAACCCCTGATTTTCGTTTAGTAAGAATTTTTTAACACGTAAATTTTAAAGTTGTGGCGAATTTTCACTTTAGCGAATAAGTAATGATCCACAATACAAATCGATCCAAAGTATAGATGCAGAAGCAAAAAAGTTATTTAACGAATTCTCACTGTGGCAAATATGCAATTACTGGATCTATTCATATTAATTCGACCCAGGGATTACTTAGGAATAACCTAACAAAACACACGCACATCCCTAAACTGTTGAAGAATATAAGAACAAAAATATATACGGAAGTCAATATGAAAAGTGTAAAGTTCAATGAAATGATCCACAGTCTAAGGTCAAGCATCATTACCCTCGTGTGAACGAGGGCAGTGATTAAATCGCTTCCCATCGATGACTAACGCCGCAACTTTATAGAGTGTTTAACATATTGAGGTTGTTGTATGTTTAATAAAAGAAACAATCATTATTTATGAGTAAAGCTAATGTTTGAGGGGGGTTGTTAGTACCAAACGTAGGTCATTGACGTTCTAATGGCCCTTTACACGTCGGTCTAACGCAATGGGCTAACGAGCTGGACCAACGTGTACTAGGCCTTTTGGCGTAAAAGGCCATTGGTGATCAACGTTGTCCGGCAATCCGTGATTTGTCGATTTTCTTCCATACGTCAAAGGATCTTGGCGCCAACGTGTAAACGGGTACGTTATGCTGGCCCAGCCCGCTGGCCCAACGGGTACAAACAGCATAAGACTAATTCCAACTAGTGCCTTCTAGCGGAGGTTGACGTTCAGCTTGGCTATTTTCACACGGGATACGAGTACTACCCGGAATATAAAGTTCGTGCTCGGTAACTAACCCCCTTTATAGTCCACTGCTGGAGACAGGCCTCGTTGTGCATATTGTTGTTGGGCAGGAGGGATATGTCATTGAAAAGCACGTTGGCCAAGCGGGTTGGCGAGTCCAGCTCGGGGCTTGTGGTAGCGGCTTTGTTATCGCCAACTCGCTTGGCCAGCGTACCGTTTAAAGGGTATATATCCCCTGTGAACAAGACAAATGTGAATGAGCTTCCTCATGTCCAGGACTCTGGACTGAAAGATAAAAGAGCTGGTTACGCAGCACGAAATTTTTATTTCGGATAGCATCCCATGTGATAATAGCCAAGCTGACCGTCAACCTCCGCAGAAAGCATTAGTTGGTATTATTCTTAGAACGTCAAGTTGTGATTCGTCCATTCTGGTTACCATTGCTACCATTTTATGTGCATTATTTTCATTACTCACCACATGACACCTAAACATACCTAAATAATCTTTAAGACGTATTCATTTACTGTCAGGAGCACATTGCGCGGGAGTGCCCCGTATGCCTCACAAAACACAGTTTATCGGAAAATTATGTATAAAGTAATACCACATGATTATGTCAATTAGTATTTGATGGTTGGCGATAAAATGCATGATTATTTCCAGATGTTTGTAAAGGTGTGACGTGTAGGGACACATTACGATTAACTCACTAATCCTATAGGGATTAACCTCGTTTTTTCCCATTCTACCTAAACCTTTTTTTACCTAAGCCTAGATTATGAGTATAGGGACCACGTGCTATAGCATTGTGAGCTGTACAAGTAAGAGCGAGGTAGAATGTCGGATGGTGTATTGCGGGCAGAAGCGGGGTCGGTTTACTGTGTGGACTTGGTACCATCGGAGGCGAACTTCGCACGGCTGCTAGGATTCGCGCACTCCTGGCACCGAAAGAGACCGCTATTAGAACTGCCCGGTGACGAACCTTGGCTGTGTGTCGTACACGCCCTGTTAAATTGAAAGAGATGAAAGAAATTTGTACGGAGTCAAGAAAGTGCGTGCCCACGCAACTACGGCGCGTATCTCCCACGATTTCTTATAACCGTGGTGTTGGCCATAGTTGGTGGAGGGTAAATAAAGCCTAGATTCTTAATAGACACGCAGGCAGCGCATATGCCGACATGCCAACAATGTTCGTTATTTTACGAAACCTTTTTTATGGTAAGAAGTTGGCAGACGAGCAGACAGTCCACCTGGTGCTAAGTGGATACTGTTGTCCAATGACACCCGCGATAAATGTTCATATTAGTCCAGAATGACATACCCCCGGATACGCTGCTCACCTTTGGGAGATTTGATGAATGGTAGAGATTGACTGTGTGTGTATGGTGTTAAATGTGTGTGTTGGCACGACCATATCTCTTCCCGTGGATGTCGTGAAAGGCGACTAAGGAACAACGAAGCCGCTACCACGAAGCCTTGAAGAACTACACCACCTCTAAAAGAGGACTTGGCAATCCAGTTGGCCAGCGTGACGTATTAAGTTCATACATCCATAATGTATGAGACGATGTGCACGAGAAGGCCTGTGTCTGGCAATGGACGATAAAAAAGGCTGGGTACGGTTTGTTAAAAATTAAGGTACCTAGATCTAATTATTAATGGGAAGAAACAAGGTTGTGGTGCTTAAAATGAAGCAATATACACCACCTAAGTTCAAATAGAGACGTAATGGTATTGCATGACTGAAACTTCAATGCACCAAAACCTATCTAATAAATTGATAGAATAACATAGTTCACTTAGCGCTTTAACATAGTTTCTCACGAAACCTCCGCAGGCCTTGCATATTTGGGCCAGTTCCAAATTTTAATGATTGTTTTACCATAACTGGATAATTTTAAAGGTCTTTACTTTTGACGCTTTTTCAAAGTTATAGCTGATGGAAGGCAGAAAGACAGGTGGTCCATTCGGGGTCATATTACGTCAGCGATCAGGGACCTTAACTTAGGGATTTATATCTCTGACAGACGATTATTATACACAAAATTTTCAGAAAGTATCTTTGGTTCAGTGTCCGTTATAATTTTTACCGAAGGTACTTATATTAATCAGACCCTTTACATACACTGCTGGCATCCTTATACACATTGACTTGCGTCACGCTGGCCAAGCGGGTTGGCGAGTCCACTATTTTAGTGGTGGTGTAGTTCCTCAGCACTTGTAGTAGCAGGTTTGTTATCACTTAATCAGGGCCGTCTTTACCAGGGGGTGCAAGGGGTGCGGTGCACCCCGGGCGCTCACCTTTTAAAGGTAATGAAAAAATAGAACGCTATAGTAAACAATTACACAATAGGATATTTGACTGTCATAGGATACACAATAGGATATTTGACTGTCATAGGATACACAATAGGATATTTGACTGTCATAGGATACACAATAGGATGTTTGACTGTCTTAGGATACACTCCCGCACCCCGGCACAGAATAGACTTAAGACGGCCCTGCACTTAATCGCCCTTTACAACTTCTGCGGCAAGAGAGGGGGTGGTATTGTTCTAAGGCAAGAAACATTGGTATACAATTTTGTTTTTCGGATTATTACGGTATAAATTATATTATTATGCTTTTATTACATTTTCTTGCTGACTAAGCATTTTAATTGAGTGCAGTATTTGTACTGCCTTAAAAAGTATTCTTCACCTTTCTTGCTCTATCGTCGAACTAGTGACAGTTGAAAAATTCATACCTCAGTGGTACAATCGAGGTTGGGGCTAACTTTACTCCATTGAAACATTAATTACTCTCTTTTAATTGCAGTCAATCAGTTTTCTTTGCAACATTCTCAAATTATCTTTCGCTGCACAGAAAATTAAATTGCCCGTCATCGCGTCAAAACTTCGCGCCCGAAATAGACGGAAAGCAATTGAAAGAGCTCTAAATTTCACACCTATCGGATCGCTGAAGCAATTAACGGATCATACCACTGTCGGTGACTGGTACGAGCTATTACCAACACCGGGGGGGTGGTACACACCCCGTGGCAGGGGAATGATAGGATTAATAGATGTAACTCGCAGAAAATGAGCTATTCTTTTTCTGTTTTTCTCTTGATTAATAAGATTCGTGATGGGTAAGAGGCAGTTGGCCTCTATTCTTTATTTGTCCTCAAAACTGAAGTAGTCATACATACCATTTTGACGGCTTAATATTTAAACAAACATTTGTTTAAAGACATGACATATCTAGGTATATGATTTTATTCAGATTATTGATATCACAAGTCCTAACCTACACATATAAAAAGAAATGATTAAAAACGGGATATGATGGGATGGGAATGGGCTCTGGCATATCTAATTCACTACCAAAACACGTAGGTACATTGGGAAAATATGATAAAGTAGGGAATGCAGTACATTTCAAGGTAGTCTTCTGTGAGAGAGGGGTAACGTGGCCAATCGAGACTCGAGTGCGCCCAGCGGCTGTGGGAAAGCAGCATGCACTCTCCCCCTTACTAATGACACTTAATGTTAGTGCCAGGTCTTATTATCTATGGTTAGAAGCGAAACAGTCTACCCTGATCAGGCATAAATAACCAAAAAATTTAACTTATATCTATCATTTTTAACATCTTACTCTAAATGAATAATTTTGAAAAACTACCTTAATATAATTATAATATTAGCTTTTGTATGACAAATTGTCATATGGTTCTGCTGCTAAGCTATTGAATAGAGATGACTTATTTCTGCCATATATACTTCTCATTATTTTCGCTATCGATTTTTTCGTCTATTTTCGCAGCAAATATACCGATTCGTCTTGTACCTTATATCGACACTGCGGCTTGCACCGCTGCTATGTCAAGGTTGATGTAATACAAAGGAAAATCCACAATTTGTTTATACCCACACAGATTTATGAAGCTCTTTGTAAAGCCTGATTGTAGTGGGAAGAATCGGTGCCCTTTCACGGACGGTTCTAGCTTGACCTTTCTCTTTGTGGAACATCGTTTTTGGAAGGATTTATCATTGTCAATATCTGTCATTCTTTACATATGGAATGGAGAGTATTTAAGGAATAGTTTCATGGGTATTGCTTCTTTTTTTAAATCCAATTCGATAAGTCATTCTCGAGTCGGGAGATTTAGTAGCGATGCTTGGTTCTCCAATTTTTATTCCCTCCTTTTTTTTATGTACGAAGGCGGCAGACGAGCATACAGTCCACCTGATGGTAAGTGGATACTGTCGCCCATAGACATCCGCGATACATGCCAGAATGACAAACGTTTAATACGCCCCCGGATGCACCGCCTACCTTTGAAGATATAGGAATGGATTTGGAGAAAGGGTTGGGAAAATGGGAATAGGCTCTAGCACATCTCACTCACTACCGTTACACATACGTACATTGGAGAAATTGGAGAGATAAAGTGGGAAATGCCAGTACATTTCAAGATAGTCTTCTGTAATGGAGGGGTAACGTGGCCAGTCGAGCGCGCCCAGGGGCTGTTGAATTGCAGCGTGCACTCTCCCCTTCTTGTTTTGACAGCTATAAAATGATAACATCGATATGGATTAAAATCAACACGATAAGAAAGACTCTAAAATCATTTTCGGTCGGATATCAATTAATCAAACGAAAAGTATAACCAGAAACATCCTTACTGGCTGGACTGAATGTTCTATCCTTCAACTATATTCATAACAAGGCAACCTTCGATACCTACCCATAGCATACAATCACCAACCCATCTATTACCACAATGGGCCAATAAATACGGTGGAACGGGCATGTTACGTAAACGCCGATGTCTAACGAATTGATCGGTCTATTGTTGGCTTTAATTCATTTTGTATACTCCTCAATAACTTCCGGTTCTCTTTGTTCGCGAATTTCACCTTCAGACGACAATTTAATGCTCGTTATTATGTTACGATTAGAAGTTTAAAGCGAATTAACCAGAATTCAATGTAATTAGTCTGCGGCTCCTAGAACGAGGAGCGAAGGTTCTATTGACCTACCTGTTAATATACAAATTGAAAATTTAAAGAAACCCTATGCAGCTACTTGTCATCATATCATCATAATATATAAAAATGAAACGATGTCTGTTTGTTTGTTTGAAATGCTTTTACCCATCAACGGATGGACGGGTCAAGCTGAAATTTTGCATGGACTTTCTTGCCGGCCAGGAGATGGATGTAGTATGTAAAATTTATGTTACAGCAGGATAGTGAGCACGAAAGCGAAATTGCACGCAGAAGCACGTAAACTATAAAACTAAGATTACCGTCGGATAGTACCCCATTTTTTCGAATTTATCCCTGAATCTACAAATATAGGGAACGCATCCGGAGGCTGAAGGAAAGAAACTATTGAATTTACTTTATGAGGGGGAGAGTGCACGCTGCAATCCAACAGCCGCTGGGCGGATTTGACTGGCCACGTTACCCCTCTCCCACAGAAGACTACCTTGAAATGTACTACATTTCCCACTTTATCGTATTTCCCCAATGTACGTACGTGTTTCGGTAGTGAGTGAGATGTGCCAGAGCCCATTCCCATCCTATCCTATCCCTAGCAATTAAACAACTTTAACGGTTTAAATCGCGTATATTTGACATTATTTATATCCCGACGTTCGAACACTTTGCAGTGGACGTGGTCACGGGGTGACTAATTGATTTTATTTGTCACTTGAGTGATTAAGAAATTATTTGGACTACCGTCTGAAATTTTTTTGAACTACCGTCTGGATTTTTTAATCATAACATTCCCTATGCACGCAGTATTCACTCACGGTGTCCAGAGGTCTTGCAGTATTGCGTTGGCCTTGGGATTTAATTAATTTAATGACTGGATCCCAAGCCGGTGGTACTTGCCAACCATCTTCTCTATTGAAATTTGGGTGTTTCTTGATTTCAATAGCCTCGCGTAACATTCTTGGCATGAATCGGGTCTCTCTAGCGAGGATTTGTGGATTATCAAATCGAATGTAATGGTTGGGTTTGTCCAGAGCATGTTCACAAACTGCAGACTTGGTCGAGCGTCTGTTCTTCATGTCAGCTATGTGTTCTTTTATCCGGATACCGATGCTCCTCTTAAAGGATAAAAGGATAAAAATCCGGATAAAAGAACACATAGCTGACATGAAGAATAGACGCTCGACCAAGTCTGCAGTTTGTGAACATGCTCTGGACAAACCCAACCATTACATTCGATTTGATAATCCACAAATCCTCGCTAGAGAGACCCGATTCATGCCAAGAATGTTACGCGAGGCTATTGAAATCAAGAAACACCCAAATTTCAATAGAGAAGATGGTTGGCAAGTACCACCGGCTTGGGATCCAGTCATTAAATTAATTAAATCCCAAGGCCAACGCAATACTGCAAGACCTCTGGACACCGTGAGTGAATACTGCGTGCATAGGGAATGTTATGATTAAAAAATCCAGACGGTAGTTCAAAAAAATTTCAGACGGTAGTTCAAAAAAATTTCAGACGGTAGTCCAAATAATTTCTTAATAACTCAAGTGACAAATAAAATCAATTAGTCACCCCGTGACCACGTCCACTGCAAAGTGTTCGAAACGTCGGGATATAAATAATGTCAAATATACGCGATTTAAACCGTTAAAGTTGTTTAATTGCTATGTATAGTAATCGCGAAAACCTAAGAAAATACTATCCTATCCCTCCCCATTTTCCCAACCCTATCTCCAAATCCATTCCTATATCTTCAAAGGTAGACAGCGCATCCGGGGGCGTGCCAACGTTTGTCATTTTCGACTGATGTTGGCATGTATCGCGGATGTCTATGGGCGACAGTATCCACTTACCGTCAGGTGGACTGTATGCTAATCTGCCGCCTTCGTCCATAAAAAAAAAATTACAGATGATGCAATTTACAAGCTCAGTTTTATATTGGCTCTGAACAATATAAAATGTGTACAAAACGGGAAAGTTTAAAAAGTTATATTACAAGAACAGGTCCGCCCCTAGGCTTCAGCTGTGAATAAATATTTAGCAAGGCAGACAGCGCATCAGTAATTCTGGCATTGCGGGCATCCACGGGCGACGATAACTACTTAATATCAGATCAACCGTCACCCGGTCTACCATATTTAGTATAAAAAAAATAATCCGTATCACTGAAAGAATGTTCAACATCTGTAACCCTCAGTTCTACTCATTTAATCATTACCGAGTCTCTCCTTGCAGGTGGTGGATCCCATCAACCGACTGCTAGAGACGGCTTCCTTCGACTGTGTGTTCTATTCGCTCGACTGGCACCCGCCCGACCACGTCTCCTTCATTGACAACGTGCATATGCGCGAATTGCACCCATCCAGCCCGGTGAGTCGTACTACATACATACATGTTTGCTTCGAGTAGACTGCACGATGCTCCGTATCCTTGAGTGATGTTATGGATCTTCAGACTTGTACACCCTAGCCCCATTACATTAATCTGAGTCTTATTATAACCTTTATTATATGCGTCTTTAGTTTTTCCTTTCCTTACATGCCAATATCGCGCGCATATAACAGTTTTAGTGTCAAAACAATTCAAAATGCATCTCGGCAATGTCCAGTTTCGTCGAAGTAAGTTAGGAATCTCTTAATAAACTGATTATAACCCTGTGTCCAAAAAATAAGGTGAATTTGTTTAAAAAATAAAAATTCTTTATTTTTATTCTTCCAAATCAATTTCGTCGCCTTAAAAGTAATCCCCATCCGATACAATGCACTTATGCCAACGTTTTTTCCAACTCTCGAAACAGTCTGAAAAGTCCTTTTTCGGTATGGCCTTCAATGCTTTCGTCGATTCGGCTTTTATTTCCTCGATCGAGTCGAAACGGTGTCCACGGAATGGTCTTTTGAGTTTAGGGAATAGCCAGAAGATCCAAGTGTCGTCTCCAGTAATGATGCGTTTCATGATGTCTTGGTAGTCAGAAATCATTGTTTCACAGATGTCAACGCGCCGCTTTTTTTCCAAAAACTTGAGCGTTTTTGGAACCAAACGAGATTTGATGCGTCTAAGGCTCAAAAAATCTTTTAAAATCATATTTACCGAACCTTTTGAAATGTCAACAGTATCAGCAAGGTCTCTTATTGTTAATCGACGGTTTTCGAGCACAAGATCTTTGATTTGATTAACGTGTTGTTCATCAGTTGATGTTCGTCCGGGACGGTGGTCGTCCTCAACGCTTTCTCTGCCTTCTTTAAAGTCTTTGTACCACTTGTAAACTTTTTTTGCGACATAACCTCATCACCAAAGGCCTTCTGTAACATCCTCAACGTTTCCGTGGCAGAATATTGATTTCTCAAACAAAATTTAATGCAAATTCTTTCCTCAACAAAATCAGACATAGTGAAAATCGATAAACTCACTTTCGTATGTTTACAAAAACACGAGTAGCTCTGCAGCAATTGAATATATTGACTTAAAACTCTGCATAGATATCAAGGACAGTACTACCAACTTATAAAAAAATAATTGTATGCTTTCATAATACCCGCGAATTTTAAATAAGTAATTCACCTTATTTTTTGGGCATAGTAGTATTACTAAGGACAAAAGAGTTGACTCTAAAATTGGATAAAACGAAATACAGACAAAACTTCATTTTTTACGAGGACTATTAATATGTTCGCCGCCAAACCCACTTACTAAAAACAACAAAAATTTTATGTAAACCTTTTTCATGATATGTGTATTTTTATAGTGCATTTTATGTAATTTTGATGCTTGTGTGTCATTTTTGATACGCTGGCTTGTTATGTGAGTACATTTGGGATACTCACGTCATAGACGAAATCAACTGATAGACAGTGTAAAAGGCAATGTGTACCTAAAATGATACACGTGGCGGTGAACGTGTTAAAGTCTTCAATAAGTTGCCCAGTAACATACCACTTATTTTGAACCAGCACAGCATTAGTAAGACGAGCCCTGGCAGGGAACTTTTTCTCTGAAAATATTTAATTGCGCTGTCGTTTAATTTGTTTGTCTAGCTAGATGATCTACCAGCTTTACTTAAGTGTTTTTATATTTCATTAGGCCTAAATGTTTATATAGTAGTCAAATGTGATTTAATTAACAGCATTTGTTACGTTACATTTGTATTTGTCGTTGTACACAGATTTCTATTTCAAATAACTGTAAGTCTTGTATATATTACGCATAAAGAACACTTTGGAAGTTCAATCAACCATCATCATTAAACCACAACACCCACAATACACAATTTTTATAACAATCAAACAAGAACTTCGCTTCAGTTTTTGAGTTCGCTGGAGCTCGAGAAAGTCGTGTCTTTAGTTTCTAAAGACCTTAGAAAAACCCCAGTTATACTTTGAGTCTCGTTCTTATACACAATATCCTTACTGCGTAAGTCTCATTCGTACACCGATGGTAACACATTCTAACATGATGGTAGCTTAATATTTTCTTAGGTTTTCGCGATTACTATACATAGCAATTAAACAACTTTGAACGGTTTAAATCGCGTATATTAAACATTATTTATATCCCGACTTTTCGAACACTTTGCAGTGGACGTGGTCACTGGATGACTGGGGTCACGTGGTCAGTCACCCCGTGACCACGTCCACTGCAAAGTGTTTGAAACGTCGGCATATAAATAATGTTAAATATACGCGATTTAAACCGTTCAAAGTTGTTTAATTGCTATGATGGTAGCTATTGACTGCGCGTTTCATTCACTGCTGCCACTCGACCCACCAGGTGTACCATATATTGTTAATAACGTACAAGTCTGTTAATTTTTATCCCAAATTTGTATAACTCACAATAAAATGTCAATTTAAGTCAATGTCAAAATTTAAGTGCCAACGTAAAGTACCTATAAATTTTATTTCACTATCATGAAACCTCAATACCATTCAATTGAATTTGAAACAGTTGTATTAGGAGGTTGCGTGAGCGAGGAGCGTAAAGGATTGCCCGTGAAATTCGTTTCGATGTCAATGTCAAGTACGAGCCACGGAACCTTGAATGTCTGAATATCTTTGTTCTGTTTTTTTTTCATTTTCTTTTCTAATTGCAAAGATCAACATAGTGTGTGAGTGAGAACATTTTAGTGCAATTATGTTATACGATTTTAAAGTTGGTTTAAATGAAAGTGAGTGTAAAGATAGATTTGTATCAGCTTTCGGGGACCTCGCACGGTCCCGTGCAACATTTCTTAGATGGTTTTCTCAATTTAAACAAGGAAAATTTTCCTTGAAAGATAATGAGAGATGTAGCCGTCCTGCGACTACTGTGACGAGTGTAAACATCGAGCCTGTAAAGGAAATGTTGCACGAAGACCCAAAAACTATCTACAAACAGATAGAGAGGATTCTTCGCCGGTCCTTCATGAAATTTTACACCAACACCTTCAAGTCAAGAAGCTTCTTTCGCGTTGGGTTCCTCGTCCACTGACTGCTGAACAAAAACAAGCTTGCGTGACATGGTGCAGGGAAATAATTGTAAAATTCAAAACTGGAAAAGTACGGAATATATTTAATATTATTATTGGAGATGAGAGTTGGATCTATCAGTATGATCTACTAACTACGCGGCAATCAACCTAATCCCGAGAAGAGCATCCCGAGAAGGTCAAACGTGGGTGCAGTATGACCAAAAATTTGTGGCCATTTAGCGATAATTTCTTTAGACGCTCAAAAAACTGTTAATGTCCAATGGTCCAGTAAAGTGTGTTTAGCCAACTATATTAGATGTGTTAAATCAAGAACGTCCTAAAACAGGTTTGAGATGGTTTTTCTTGCATCATGACAATGCATCATCTCACAAATCAAAACTTACCCAAGAGGTTTTGAAGACCACAGAGATTCAAGAAATGAACCACTCTCCTTATAGCCCTGATTTAGCTCTATGCGACTTTCCAAAAGTGAAGCTTGAACTCTGTGACATTCTTTTCGATAGCGATAGTCCTGCGGACGCTCGGAATGCTTTTATGGCCGCTATTGAGGACCTAGCTAAAGAAGAGTATCGCCAGTGCTTCAAATCTTGGTTTAGACGAACGATTCGCTGTATAGAGACTAATGGAGAGTATTTTGAGAAGTAATAAAAATGTGTGTTGAAACCCAAATATTTTTTTTGTATCTGAAAATTTACCTACAGTCTGACCATTAATTAGCCGCAGTAAACTGACAGATCGAACTGTCATTTCGTAAAATAATGTTACCATATTTATTCGAATAGTGATGTGACTTAGAAAATTGATTCAATCCGATGCAATCAAATAAGTTATTAATAAATACGTACGTAAGTATTGATAAACTAATAAACATAGGCTGTATAACGCAATGGTCACTCCCAGATACGGGTAACGATCACGATCTTACGGGATGGCAGCTACCCTATCACTCTAGAAAGATCGAAAGAACACCGAAGATGTCATGGACTAAAATGAAAATACAAGAAAATATTCCTTTTGAGCCAGATATAGTAAAGGACACTCTCATGTCACCCGCGCGCTACATTACATTTTAATATAACATAAGTACATCTCGATTATTGTACTAAGTGTAAAACTAACTACGTTATCCACAATTTACTATAAGCATATCCAAAAGATAAGTAATTAAAAAAAAAAGAATCAAATACAGTATAAACCAAAAATATTATTAGCACAGTAATAGGATCTTAAGGCATTAAGTCCGCCTCTGTACAATACAGTGCAAGAGTACATAAACAATCATACCGCATTCTCTTTACCAATGGCCTTTATCATTGACTTTATCATTATTAGATATGTCATAGACTATAGAGTATACATTTATATACATATATGCATTTATTTGTTATTCTGTGCATTGTTTGCATGCGTTGCAAAGCGTTAGATTTATTTATTATTTTTTATTTTAGAAACCTTGGCCGCGCGCACAACAACTCACCAAAGTTTCATCGAAATCGGGTGAATGGTATAGGAACGCATAGAATACGAACAAACAAACAAATATTAATTTTTATATATTAGATTAATATATAAAAGCACCGCCGTTCGTGTTTCTGTTTAACCAAAGGTTGACTGGCAGGGAATGCCACGAGGCGTTATGTTGCCCGTATGTACAATGTCTCTTTGTTCATTAAAGTTTCAATAGATAAAATAATGTTATAGGTGTCAGCAGACAAAGCGCAGGCATACGACACGGTAGTGTTCGCGGGCCCTCCGCCCATGAAGCAACGCCTGTGGCCACGACACTGTGTCCAGGACACTTGGGGCGCTGAACTGCACAAGGATCTCAAGGTATATGTGCTTCACTTGGCGGGGGCACTGCCGTGCCCCCAGATATAGATTTCAGGAACTTTCCGCCCTGTTAACCATCTCTGTAATCCTTTTTCCAAGTCCATTCTAAAGTTTCCGAAAGTAGGCACCGCATCTGGGGGCTTGTATCGCGCATGTCGCAAGACGACAGTATCCACTTAGGGTTGCCACCCTCGGAATACTTGTAAACTGGGAGATTAAAAAAAGGGATAAAAAACTAAACAGGAAATATAGTAGATTTTTTAATTTGAAGTTATAGGTAAGATAAGATATATTTTTATGAGATGGTATTAAATTACGAATAATAATTATCACAAGATATACTTATACTGTCTTTAATAAGTACAGCATTGCCTTAAATTAAACCTTTGCATTTGTCACAACAGTAATCTTTAAAATAGTCTTTAAAATATGTACTCGTATTAATATTTAGGAAAGCCAGTTTGAAAGTGATACTTCTTCATTTTTCTGTGATTTTTTTTTTACGTTCCACGTGAGAGCCGTGTCACGCAGAGATCAACGATGTTAACCCGTAGATCATACAAGTATTATTCTTCAAACCCGGAGATTCCGCGTCAAACCCAATGGGGTGGCAGCCCTACTCACATCTGACACTGACACATTTCTATAAAAAAAATACCAATGACACGGGAGATTTCCCGCAGTGGATACTGTTGGACACGGGTGTGGCCTTAAAACGCGACGCTGGTCAAGTGGATTGCCGAGTCCAGTCTTTTAGGGGTGGTTTTTTAGGTTCTTCAGAGCTTATGTTAGCAGATTTGTTGTCCCTTAGACGCGTTTCACGTTACCCACGGGAGATGGAGTGGCCGATAACCATGCGACAAATGTTCCGTACATTATTAAGAAAATAAAATTTAATTCTGTTAATCAGTATAATTTGTCTGACAATAATGTTCATATCATTTCAGATTGTAGATAGCGCTGTGAAAGTATACAAAGGTACAAATCCGGAAGTGGACTCGTATTCCGTATTTTGGGACAACAAGAAGTTGACGGACACGACCCTGTGCTCGCAGCTTCGCCTGAGGGGCGCCACTGATATATACATCTGTGGACTGGCCTACGACGTTTGTGTTGGTGTGTATCCTGCTCGAAGGACCATTTGTCACAAGAAAATTATCAGAAAAAGCGTGTGAACTCGCTTTTTATATCACAACAAACACATAATTATATGATTTCTTTTTAAATAATTTTACTACAAAAACAATTACTATTATGTTAGCAATAAAAATACTCAATTTACTGATATTTATTGAATAATTGTGGAAGCAGTTGATATTATTAATAAAATGCAACCAATCAACCTCGAACTGACTGTTGTTTTCCATTACGTTGACATTGTCGGAATTATTGTGAATTCTGTACCACAATACGAAAAGCCATTAATAAAGAAAGTCAATATAAATTATGGCATTATAAATTAATATAGAGTCGCGACGAAACTTCGCGTCTTGCATAAAAAATTCCCAACTATGAAGTACACGTTCTATCCCATAGAATGGAGGGTTTAATGAAATGATATATCCATTGTATAATTGTAGTATAGGTATGCGAAGACTGTCACAATCGGATACGTGGGCAGTGCGGGCCCGGGGGTTGAGGGGAGGGGGGGGGGGCAGTCTGTAGCTGACCAATAAACGTGTAACGATATATTCCGTATATCGCGCGAATAATGGGTATAATGAACCCGTAGGCTGCGGAACGAACTGCCTCAAGAGGTCTCTCCATTACGCTACGATATGGGGTTCTTCAAGAATGCTGTGAATAGGATTATGCAAGGTCGGCGGCGCACCCGCATACCCCCTGGTGTTGCAGGTGTCCACGGGCGGCGGTAACACTTACCATCACGTGGGACCGCCTGCTCGTCCGCCAACTTCCCTATAACAAAAAAGTAACTCCCTATTTTATTGTATTCTTTACCCCCCCATCTTACACTATCTCTTCTCAAGGAGAATTGGAAGGTGTAATTGGAAGAGCGAAACTTCTTGTCCGTTAATACCCCCCCTTTTTTGTTTTTATTTTCCCAATCCGGGATGTATGGTCACGTTAGTTACACCCCTTTTTTCATTACAGGAGCGACGATAGCCGATGCTCTAGCGATCGGTTATCGCGCGATCTTAATCGACGATGCGTCGCGAGGAGTCGACCTCGCCGATATCGAGAAGACCAAAGCCACAATTGTCAATAATAATGGAGTTATTGTCACGACGGACGAGGTGAGCCATAAAATTGATTTTGCTCAAAAGTTGTTTTCTAATACTATTTATGTCGCGTTGATTCTTTTTGTTTTTAATTTTGAAACTAACAAACCGATTTGGCTGATCCACGAACCTAACCAAAATATAGACACACTAATTTTGGTGTAAAAAATAATTTCAATCGGTTAAGAATTACGCTGTGCAGTTTGTCGTGATCTTCAAAAGCATTAACTAGATTTCTACGAAATTTTGCTAAAGTTACTACGACAAAATTACTTTTACTTTACACTTATTGTATTGAGGATACTTATAGTATTGTCCAATCGAGCGTTCGTACAAATACAAACTGTTTTGCAGTTCATTATCAACACATTCAAAAGGTGGCTAGTTGACGCCAACTGCAAATGCAATGTTGTACAACAAACTTGTACAATGTAACTGCAACGCTCGGACGTTTCGGCGGGAACTCGAGAAGTGAAGTTGTTTTATTATTGTATAAATGGTGTATTATGCGTTTTGTGGTTCAAAATGATTTTTGTGCGTAATGTTTGTGATAATCAAATAAAAGTATAAGGCAGCATCTTTCCGTGAGCTTCAGAGTCCGGAGTCCTCTTCTGTCGTCAGTAAACCTACTATCGCTTTACTGAGCGACTCCTGACTGACTACGACAGTACTGGACATTGACTGGATACGTTTTAGACTTTGAAATTGTTTATTACGAAGAAAACTATAAGCTATAACTATGCCAAATTGCATTAGAATCCGTACAGCGGTGTTTACATGATACGCATTCAGTTAGACCAAAAATCAAAAAAATGTTGTTACGGACTCTAAATCATTCGTACTTTATACTGCAATTACTTTTTCAAAAAAAAAATTCAAGGATATGTTAAGTGTAACAGACACTTCTTTGTTGCGATTCTTATCATATTTTATGTATATATTAATAGTAGTATCTTTCTTTAATTAAAGGTACCAGCAATGGTTGAAGGTCGTGATCGACGGCCCGAGCTGGGCTATAAACTGGCCATGGAGATCAAAAACGCCATGAAAGACCAGTGAAACACTCACGCTTGATTACGGCGGATTATTATCAGTCCCATAACTATTCGTACACGTGTAGTTTTACATTAGCTTGTTATTGTAAAGTGATCTCTCGGTGATTATCATTATTTTATTGTAATTCGTCTATTATTACTAGCTGTGTCCGGCCGAGCGTTGCTGTGGCTGCCCAACAGATGGCGCTTAACCTGTTTTTGGGTAAAAAGCATGTTTTTACCCTGTGATAGGTATATAAAAACACGCGCGTATACGAAGGCAACGGTATGTCAAAATTTCAAAGCTATCTGTGAAGTTCTTTCGGAGATTTAAGATTTTAAAACAAACGAACGTTTACATTTTCATTTATATAGATTAACTAGCGGTACCAGCGACTTCGTTTGCGTGAACTCGTGAGTGGGATTCCCGTGGGAACTCTAACGGATCCGTATAAAAATGTACCCTAAATGTTAAAACTATGCCAAGTTTCATTCAAAATTAACAGTGTCTAAAATTCTAAAAATAATTGTTTTTTGCCTCTGCCTCGTTCGTACTGCAATGGTTTTTTTTCTTCAAAAAATTTGAAATGTACAGACACCGGCTTTGTTACGATTTTATTATGTATATGTATAGATTTTAGAAGAAATTACATGGACACATTATTATGCGACGTCTCTTCGATAGCTGCATTCGTTGGAGCACCATTCCACTGCCGCGTTGATGCATCTTATGGCATATATAACATAGGTGGTCTGATTCCGATTACAAATATATGTGTTAAAAGGTATTTTTGTATAGGATGGAAATGCAGTTTTGTTTTGTCTGTTTTTGTGTTTGAAACAAAAGCGTCTCGCGGGCTGTTGAATATCTTTTGATACATTTAACATTAGCAAAGATATAATTTAATAAAATGTCGGAGTTGCATCGTACATTTTATAAATCTAAATATAATTTAGATATCTGCCGCAAAACATAATTATTTTGCGAAATAAAAGAATCGCTAGTTAACTAACGCTGCGAAAGTTAGTTAAATTATTTGCCGCGCATTCATAAAGTGCTTTTTATTCCCGATGGATCATTGTGAATTTTATTACAAAAACGCTGTACGGCGGAAATATTAAATTATAAATATACAGGGATGTGTCCGAACCTTTCTCGAAGCCTAAATACATTGATTTTATTCACGATTCCGAGTTAATTGACATAGAATGTTACATTTTTTCTGAATTTTCTGACCTTTGTATTTAGTAAACTTGTATGAAATGTTTGGTGAAAACTGATTTAAAAAAAAAAATTGTTTGCAAAATTAACGTAATATTTTCATGACAATGAATTCAGGATCATGAATGAATCCGTGGATCGGACGCATCCTGTATATGAAATATTAAATTAACGCCGTGTATCTTGTATCCGCTGGCGGTGGATGTTTAATAGGTTCCCCAATAAAACGACCCCTCCTATACACGATATCGTATGACTTTGAGCGATCACTTTTGCAATTACGACAAAGGTTTATGGTAGTTAAGGTCAATACCCTTCAATGGAGTGGCAAACAAAATACCAATTCGTTAACTATTTAATTTGAACTTTAACCTCTTTAAAATACAGTTGAAAACAATCTCTCGACACCACCCAAGAGTTATTCAAGGTAATTAATCTTTATAGCATTTTGAACTGTATCTAAAAGATGCTAAAGTTCATTTTAGATTATTTGGAATTGACCATTAGTGAGTAGCGACACTGAACAGTGCTTATTTATTGTTGGATTTTAAATTAAATTTAATGTCCAAAACGATACATTTCCTAAATTCAGACTTTATTAGTATAATTTTAGGATAGTTAGCGAATAGCGACACTGCGCTTGTCTATTTATTTTTTGTGATTTTAAATTAAACAAAACTAAAAAGATCGATACCGTGTCGTTTTAAAATGCAATTTCCATTTACTAATACGCAAATTAGCAGTCTTTGTGTTTATAATTCTGTGATAACATCTGTTTTATTTCCTTTATAGATTAAATAATGCAGTGACATGAATATAATTAATCTCAATAAATAATACATCCTCCTTCAATACAAAACAGTTTATCTGTGACCTAAATTTACCTAAGTTAAGGTATTTTATTTTCGGTATGGACCACGAGGTCTTGGGTCATTATTGGCGTTAAGTTTCTTTTACTTAAAATTATGTTATTTCAAGACTTATTTATTTTAATTAAGAGGAAAATTACGGGATATATTTAAAAAAAATATATATAGTAGTTAAGGAAAGTGAGTAGACATATATATTATTTATATATCTTCACAAATATACAGCTATATATACAATGAGAAAATTAACATTTGCAGTGAATAGATATTTGCTGTGCAGTAAATAAACATTTACCTACTGACGTCTGATGTTTTACATAAAGCAATGACAAATGTTATTTTTTTAATGATTTCACTAAAATATTTTCTATTTCGTCTGCGGACTTCTTACCATCCAAAGGTTGGCTGGAAGAAATCGCTAGCGATAAGGCCGCCGGTTGCACTCCTAATTACTTGTGTGTACTCTGTATTACTCTGTGTGTACAATAGGTGTTCTACCTATCTATCTATCTAAAGTATCTACAGTCCCTCCACAGTTAATGTCACAAATGTTCAATCTTGCACATTAGGTGTTACAATTAAAGTTTTGCTTGTATTATTTGTAATGTGTTGAATAAGAGACCGATTGGCCATTTTTTTTCTACGGCTCGCGCATAAAAGAAAGTTGTCAATCGGTCTTTTATTTAGTGAAAGTGTTCTCGTGTTAAATTCATTTTTACACAGACAAGTAATTTTTACCTTTTAGCGAATGAGTACAAATCTATTAGCAGCACATTATCAACTTATTTCACGAACGGGTGGCTAAAGATTTAATTGTCATAATGCACTACTATTAAATGACTCTTTTTGCTGACAAACACACAAAAAAATCTATTTATAACTAGCAGTGCCAGCGACTTCGTGTACGCGTGAGCTTTAAGAATCATTCCCGCGGGAATTCTGCAACGGATCGGGATAAAATGCACCCTTAATGTAAACCCAAGTCATAAGCTATAACTATGCTAAGTTTCATTAAATTCTGTCCAGTGGTTTTCGCGTGATGCGCGTTCAGACAGATACACAAAAAATACAAAAAATATTGTTTTGGGGTCTTTATCACTCGTACTGTAGCAATCACTTTTTTTTAAAACAATATTTCACATACAGACACGGCTCTTTCACGATTTTATTATGTGTAGATGTGTTTAAGAACTGCAAATAGATTTGTAATCACATTTTAGTTGCTGGCGGTAATGATGTGTGAAATGTTCTGTGTTAAATAATTGTTTGTTTTGTGTGTTCAATCTCATATAAGGTTTAGGTGTAAAACAATCCGCTAGAAGCGGTTGAATAGTACAAAGTTTCCCATATATGTCTAGTATATTGTTTTATAAATATTCTGACGATATCCCGATCTGTCTCAGACAGTATCCGAATCGTGTGTATAATAAGTACCTTTTTAGCCTCTTTGGAAGTTGGTGTTGAAAGACTTAAGTCCAAGATTTAAGGCAAGCAGACAGTCAGAAGAATGTCTTAATAGTAAGAACCTTATGCAGGGGTTAGTTTCCAGACAGTCAAATTTAAGTATTTTTAGGAGAACTTGTAGTGTAGGTAAGTTAATGCCCACATACCATATATTTAAGTGAAGTAATGTCTTCGGCCTGTAGAAGTTAGAATAAGCTAATAACAGAATCAGTCATAAATATCAGTCTTTTTAATCACATCACATTGCACGGCGGAATATATTAATAATTTTATCAATTTATATCACTAAATGCAGTCTAATGAGACTGGCTGACAATAAAATGCAACCACGAACTTAATTGGGAATTAACCTTCTAACTTCATGTTAGGTGGTAAGCCACTTACCGTCGGGTAGTAAGCCACTTAGATACCGGAGGCAGGTAAAAGTTCAGAATGCGATGAATATATATTTTACTAGCCAAGTATTTCTTAGGTATGCACTATAGCTAAATATTTCAGTGTATGCCTGAAACGGGTGTTTTAGTACTTAAGCGTATATCTAACACACAAGTATAACATTGGGACAATTTTCAATATTTATACTTATTTTTTGTTTTTATCTCGACCAAAAATGTTTGTAATCTCAGTTCTTATTTCATGACAAACTTATTTCTTCCACTTAATTTATCAACTTTGTTATCTTATTTTTTTTCTAATAAACATTTTTTACATGGTAGTGATATAATTTACATAGTTTAAGGGCTCATTCGAATATTACTTATTTTCTATGACAGTTTCATCGACATAGTTTCCGGTAGGATTGGCGGGAAAAATAAATTATTAACAGAGAAGACAATTTCTAAAAAAAAAATTAAAAAAAAATATTTTATTCTATTGGTGTCGTTGTGGGGAGTTAATGAAAATATAAAAAATATGTCACAACAAATTAGAACTGTTACATATTATTTAATATACGAAAATAATAAAATAGAATTTGCTTTTTATATAGATATCTCTCACGATAATTACTTAATTAATTTTAAAGAAGACACTATTCATTTATTTATCAAATAGAAATAGATTAAAAGGCTTACTAGGAATAACTTAATTAAGAGCACCCTTTAACTTTAAAGATAGTCATGTATTCAACATATATAATGAATCTGTATTCCAAATGCAACAATGTTAAAATTTAAAAAAAACTCGTATTTTCTAATTATACTAATAAAAATGGGATGAAAGTTAGAAAATGGAAACAAAACGAACACCCATCTCCATAGAATGTTTTAGTTATCATGGGTGCTCTGGACTACCTGAATTAACGGACAGTACAGTAGTAATATTTGCTAAAAACAACGATACACAATTGTGTATAACGCCCTCTATTCGGCGATCTCAAGGAAACACTCGATATCGCCGAACGTAGGCGAGAATGCACGCTGAATTCCCACAGCCGCTGGGCGCACTTGACTGCCCACGTTATCCCTCTCTCGCAGAAGACTACCTTTAAATGTACTGCATTGCCCATTTTATCGTATTTCCCCAATGTACGTACGTGTTTCGCTAGTGAGTGAGATATGCCAGAACCCATTCCCATCCCGTCCTATCCCTCCCCATTTTCCCAATCCATGCCTTATCTGCACCGCATCCGGGGGCCGTGCCGTTTGTCATTCTAGGCTGATATTGACATGTATCGCGAATGTCTATGAACGACAGTATCCACTTACCATCAGGTGGACTGTATCATCGTCTGCCGCCTTTTTATCTAAAAAGAAACAGTAGTCTTAAATTATAAACATCTCCCATCATAATCTGTCTCAATACTGATCACTACTAAGTAGTCGTTCACGACTGCTCGGAGTGTTTCGGCTCACTTAATCCGGCTCCGCTCGCGGATCCGACTCCTCTTAACAATTCCCTGACTCCTTTGATTCACCCTACTTATATTTTATAAGAGCCTGAGAGCGACTCATTCGCTTTGCATCATGTTCGTTCATGTAACTCGGCAATACAAAAATGAAAGGAATAAATAACTTCTCGGAGTCGATAACGGTTAGCAGGAATCATTGAGTGTTTCGGATCTTTTGATTCATTGAATCCGGAGTTACCCATCGCTAACTAAGTGTTACCTATTCAATTCCTATACAGATGATAATCCTATAAATACTGGTGATAGCGCTAAGCATCTAGAATTGAATTTAAAATTGTTTTTGCTTATTAAAATTTTGAGATGTTTTTTAAAGATATTTATTTAAATCTAAATTACTAAAATTTTAGTGTTTTTGGCATACAGAAAAATGTGTTTTTTGGTAAATATAGTAGTTATCACAACTCACGAATGCGTATAAATATTCTACAACTGTAATACTCGAAAATGAATTCCTTGTCACTGTATTTAGAACTCTATTGTAAACTAAATAATGTCCAATTTTCCTTGTGCATACACCACTACACGCGAGACTAATAAATGCGCACTCGTGAGTTGCAAAAACTTAATAAGTACATATGTGATTGTTGCCTTAGAAATGTGATATGTTAGCATTTGTTCCTTTGTGATGGCGCACCCAATAAAGTCATGTTGGAATTTTTAAGGCTTTTATTATTAATTTAGACCCTAAATATGTACCATAAACTTAGGTATATTATGATCGCCTCCGTTCACATGGATCCACAATCAGGCTCCACCGGTGGATCCATGGATAATTTTTCCTCCTGTTCGATCCATCAAATTAGGAATTCAAATATAATTATGTATTTCTAGGCCACTTCAATCCACACATTTATCGAAGCGGCGGAAATAATGATAAAATAACTACGAGTTTTATGTAAAACAATAAAAACGCAATTAATTACTAACAACTTCGATTCAGCTGTGGATTGAAGAGGAAAAAGAATTATCTATATATCCGCCTGTGGAACCAAGAGGACAAAAAATATCCATGGATCCACCGCTGGAGCCTGATTGTGGATAAGCACAATCAATATCGCTATAAGCAATATTGTAATTGCTATAGCGATGGGGTATTATTCACTGGAAAAAAAAATACGAAAAAGAACGGATAGCTGTTTAGTATAGACCCACCGTTGGCTTGTCTCTCCACTGTTGGATATAAACCTCTCCCGTAGCTCGCCAGCACACACGATCTCTCATCCACCCACTACTGACGACTCTATAAGTTATCGATCTACTATATATTACATGACCGACAGTGATATGGCCTGCGCACTGGGTTTTTTTTTTTATAGAACATGGCAGACCAGCGGGCAGGCCACATTAAGTAAGTAGTCACCATTGCCCTTGGCGCTTGCAACACCGGGAAGCATTCGGATGCGCTGCCGATCTTGCAGAATCCTTGAAGTCTCATTGTCGTAGCTTAACGAAAAAAGTTCGCTTATTCTTCGAACTTAGTTGTTAAGTTCTTGGCAACGCATGAGCTGGTAGTGTCGAGTGTGCGTACGCGCAAAAATAGATCTTATATCCTTCAAAATACATTGACGCGAGTTACTTTTCGCGTATACAAACATTTATCCACAAGCAACGTCGACGCGAGCTCGTGGGGTTGCAAGGACTAATCAAAATTATTAAAACTCATATGATAATTATGTTTATTAATTATAATAAAAGTAATTTCACATATTCTATGGTTTAATTTAATGAGCTGTGTGGTGTCTGCCGGCCACCCCACCCCATCTCTTTCCGTGGGTGTCATAAAAGAAGACTAGGGGATATAAAAGCCGCTACCACAAGTCCTGAAGGAACTACACCACCTCTAAAATAGATGAGCTGTCAACCCGCCTGGCCAGCGTGGTGTTTTCAGGCCATACATCCCTCATGCACAGGAAGATGTGCATAAGGAGGCCCGAGTCCAGCAGCGGACGGTAAAAAGGGGCGGTTATGGTTTAATAAGAAACGCACTTTTAACAAAATACCATTTATTTATCAGTCATCGGCATGACACATTGTCCTACCCTAAAATAACAACATTATCTTATAGAAGCAGAAAAAAAAATTGAGCAAATTACAAAAATATTTCAATATATTAAATAAAACAATTACAACAATCCTTTATAGTCCAATAGACTTTAAAATGGACGCGGCGTAAAATGGAACCGCGGATATCTTGATATGTCAGTTGTGTTACGATCACAATACCTATGTAACAAAACGTCATCATAACTCTTAAAACGTAAGTAATTAACTATATTATGCAATATAGTTAATTAATTATTATATGACTTATTATATCCGCCACTTTACAATGAAAATCATCGAACCAATCATTGTGCCATCGGGGTGCCATCGTACACGTGCGCGTGTCAAATCAAAAACTTAATCTACATGCCCCAAAAAAATGAGCGATAAACAATCAGATCATAAATTTGAAAGTCGTTATTTGAAGGAAGCCTTCGCTGAAAAAGCGACTTTTCATAAAACATACCCATAAAAGGGAAGTAAAAGAATCTGGTAAATGAAGATGTCGGAGCCGTTGATTTAAAAAGTATTGGACGTGAATATACAAACCCTATATCCTAATATTTCATCTTCCTTAGTTTACAAATAGTAACAAATTAGAAAAAAAAAACATTTTTAATTCATTTTGTTACAGTCATTGTTATTGTTTTCAAATAAAACAATAATATGATTTTTAATATTTCTGTCACCGATTGTACAAGTTGCGAGGTAAACGTTGACCAGCTTTTAGTACATTCTACATTCTTGGACTTTCAGTGACTTGGAACGTTGTGAGAATTGATTTGCCACATAGGCATTCTGATCGTAACACTGTCAGTTACCATGTCATAATTATATGTGTATATGACTATTGATTACATTTGACTCTGTTTTTGTGCCCAATTTTTTAATGTTTTTAGACATATTTCCATTATCTTTTCATGAAAATATCATTTCGTCTGTCAATAATTCAAATCCCTGTTAAATCCCTTTAAAATATAATAGGGGTTAAAGTATGAAATTGCCGTTTTATAGTAATAGATACTTTGAATTGACATAAAACCTTCATGGTGTAAAATTTCCGAGTGAAACTTTTTTCACATGATACCTATGAGGTTCTTATTTTAAAAAATGTGCAACATTCGATTTTCGACTTTCAATTGTTTTTTTTATTCAGCTTAGACGGGAAAGATGGATACTTCGAAAATCCGAGTAATCTTTGAATACGAGTTCCGACGCGGAACTAACGCGGCAGAAACGGCTCGCAATATCAATGCTGCGTTTGGAGAGGAGACTGCTAATGAACGAACCGTGCGTTTTTGGTTTAAACGCTTTCGTAATGGAAACTTCGACTTGAAGAACGAACCACGTGGAAGACCGCCCACACAGGTGAATAACGCTAAATTGAAGGAGATGGTGGAAGCCGATCCGAGTCAAACTATACAGGAATTAGCGGCATGGTTTAACGTTACCTTACCTACAATATTGACTCATTTGCATCAAATCAATAAGATAAAAAAATATGAAAAATGGGTGCCTCATGATTTGACTGATCTGCAGAAAGAAACGCGTGTTGAAACTTGCGTTGCCTTGTTGAATCGGTACAGAAATGAAGGAATATTGGATCGAATTGTGACATGTGACGAAAAGTGGATTCTTTACGATAACCGAAAGCGAAAAATACAATGGCTGACCCCAGGTCAATCGCCGCAATAGCTATTCACTATAGCTTTCTCAGGTCTGGTCAAGCAATAACAGCAGATGTTTACTGTGCCGAACTCCGAACAATGATGGCGAAACTAGCAGTGAAACAGCCCCGACTCGTGAATTGATCTTCACCATTATTGCTCTATGATAACGCAAGACGTCACACTGCACGAGAAACCGTTGTAACTCTACAGGAGCTGCAGTTAGAAACCATACGTTATCCTCCGTACTCGCCAGACCTTGCTCCAACGGACTACCATTTTTTTCGTGATTTGGACAATTTTCTACGTGGTAAACAATTTTCTTCCCAAGAGGCAGTACAAAATGCTTTCACACAGTTTGTCGAATCTACATCCCCAGAGTTCTATCGCAAAGGCATAAATAAACTTCCGATTAGATGGCAACAATGTATAGATAATGAGGGTAAATATTTTGATTAAATAAATATGTTACATTTTAGAAAAATACTAGTTTTAATTTTTCAGTACAAATCGGCAATTTCATACTTTAACCCCTAATACTCGTATATAGCCCGTTTATTGTCATATTTGATATAATACGGTTACTGTAAATTGTATATGGTTGTCATATGTATTTCTTAAAATAGAAATCATGGATTCCGCTCATGAGTAATTGACATGAACATATTTTATTGTAAAGAAATCAAAATCAATTTTTTTTTGCGTTTTGTATGTAGCCAAAATGTATTAAAAAAATATTTAATTCTCAAAAATTAGTCTCTTTTTTATATTGTTTTTGTGTTAACTCGGATTCAAGTAATCCTTGATTTTAGACTTCTAGACTTTCTGATACACCCTATGTAACCCTCATATGGCTTTCAATCTATAACATTCATTTAGGTTTTTGTAAAAGTATAAAGCCAGTTCAACCCTACAGCAAGTAAAATTTAAAATACCACTAACTACTTTTAGAGCGGTGATAACCTAAGGGTAATCTATTCTCAACTCTTATTCGTGAGGTCGTCAGTACAATTGTTGAATGTTTTTTTTATTTTTCACTACCATACCAGATACATCAATTCAGATTGGACCTATATGGTGGATTTCGCTAAGGGAGGTCTATGCGCCGTAGAGTGCAGTGGGATATTTTAAAGTTTATCATCAGTTATTTCTAATTGAGAAATAATGAAATGAACAGCAAACAATACTGAAATAATCAGCAGCAAATTTAACGGTGGGTTGAGTTTCGGTTTTCTGGTGACAATAAGACATTATTAGTACACTTCCTGGCCGAAAGTAATACACATTGACCTTTAGAAAGAGACTATCGGCTAGCTTCGGCTTTTGTAGAGCGTCGTCTCTGTCGTACCCGAGCTTCAGTTTTGTACAAAACCGAAGCTAGCCGATGTGTGTTACTTTCGGCCGGGATGTGTTCAGTTATTCAATTATAGCTCGTTCTGTTGATCATGATTTCCTGGCCATTTAGTATCTATTTGCTGGCCGTTTAAATACAAGCCTTTCTAATTATATAAACTTAACATTCTATAGACGATGTTAGTAGCTATTTTGTCTAATCTATGCACCTTTAAATGAATTACTAACAAATGTGCACACACTTTGCACTGTGCACGCAAGTGATGTTCTAAGTCCTTCAAAGAAGAGAGTCGGTGCTAATATATACGAGAAAATTTGAGAAAAATATCCTTTAACAACTACCATTAAAAAATTGTGAGATTGCTTTAACAGGTTTAATTTAACCTACTTTGATTTAAAAAATCTAAGCTCACGCAGCGACAATGCTAGAAAGCACTTCCCTCCCTAGCTTGTGTGCGATAAAGTCCAAAATGGTTATCACAAGTTCTCTCCTACTTGAAGTGCATACCATCAGTATTTCAAAGGCATTCATATAGTCAATGGGGTCAAGTCTTCGTAAAAAGTTGAAAACAATATAGAGTAGTTCTTTTAGTTTCTCTTTCACTGTTGACCAGATTTCTCTCAGGGATACCACGGCTGAAAAAGAAAATTATTACTACATTTTTGATAGACAAGCAGCTTGTGCTGATGCATCTATTTCTGTTTGTGTGCTCTAAGATTATTGGTTGAGTCTATTTTCGAATTGATTAATGTTCTCAGATGATATCAATTCCTCAGGCAAATCGTTCCATTGATTGACCACTTTATTTGTAATGAAGTGATAGTAAGGCTTTGATGTCGCACAAATTCTTTGTAGCTTTAACTCGTAGTCGTGTAATACTCTATGGTTGTCGTTTACGTAAATAGACTGAACCTAATTGTTATACATTATAGTATCTTTTTGATCTCAATGAGGTCTCCATGATTGTGTCTCTCCTGTAGTGCAGACAGTCTTAGCCTGTCAGCATATGACTTGCTCCTTAGTTCGCGTGGCATCCTCGTAGCCCGTCTTTAGAGTCTCTCCATGTGGATGTCCTTCAATTAAGGACTCCACACTTGGTATGCGTACTCAAATATTGGAGGTTGGAACTATAATACAGGAGAGCGCATTTTTTATTAGAAAAATCGAGTTGACTCCTCGTTTCACTACTGACATAATATGAGGTTGCTACTAATAATTGCACCCAAATCTTTTTGAGTTGTTACTGGTGTTCATTTTTAACCAGCAAGATGGTAGGTTTTATGTGGGTTATTTTTAGCAATGTGAAGACCACTGGTAACCAATGACCACCTTTGACCTTTTATTGTTTAAATGATGTTAAGAAAATGGTTAAAATAATTATATTCATATTCGCGATTAATTACATTATAGTTCAGACCTAGGGGCGTGGCTTAATAATACAAATATCTGTTTAAATTGTAGTTTATTGTAATTTATTACTTTTTACATGCAGTGTTACAGTAGAATGTGTAGCATCGGATTAAAATTATCACCTGTTTTGTATAGGCTGTCCCAGATTGAGCGCTGGATTTAAATTTCGCGTCATTTTTTTGTTTGGCATCTATATGTGACATCTATAAACAAACCAGAGTTACCAACCAACTCTGGCTTGTTTATAGATGTCACATATGACAGTTGCAATTGGTCAACATGGAACGCTAACGAAAGAGCAAAACAGTATGAATTTTAGAGCAGTATGAAGTGGGCCATCTTTTGGCGAAAAAATCATCTTTAGTGACGAGGCCCATTTCCACCTTGACTGATACGTCAATAAACAAAATTATCGTATCTGGGGCTTAGAGAATCCTTATGACATTCATGAAAAACGGATACATCCTCAAAGAGTTACACTTTGGTGTGGCTTTTAGTTCGGCGGGATCATATGGTAATTTTTTTTAGGTATCGGTATTTAGGTAGGCGTAGAGAGGTATCGGAACATGCTGCAAGAGGAGCTACCAATTGGAAGATATGGACCTCGATCAACTGTGGTTCCATCAGGACAGTGCTACATGTCACACAGCCGGAGAAACAATGACTATTTTTCGTGAACGAATGAAATGCCTCATTATCATCTATCGGTAGTCGCGAAAGATGGACTCATTAGTTTTGCAATGTTTTTAGCAGGTATATGAGAACACATCTTAAGCAAGTTAATTGGTATGCCGTCTGGTCCTGAAGCAGTGTTTTTACTTTACTTTTTTTGGCATGTAGAAAAAGTATTTCCTCTCCTTTCCTCTAATGTTCCTTGAAAAGATGTACTTTTTTTTCGGAATGGCTAAATTGTTGCTAATGGCCTTTCAAGAGTCACTGACATGAACAATTTAGGGCGAGGGCAGAAGGTTCCAATGCCGTGAAATATACTGCATTTCCCACTGTATCTTATTCCCCTAATATACCTACAAGATACAGAAAACAGTAGTCATCCTAATCCAGAAACACGTGTACGTGTCTGTCCATCCATGCATCCATCCATCCACGTCTATGAATTTACCTACCACCAATTGCATATTGATGATATTCTGATATTGTGAGTGTTGTGTGCTGCAACTTTCCGGAATACGAAGACCAAATGCGGGTAGTTGATGAAACTGCTCACCTCTTATGACCATGGCTGGTGCAACCCAAGCCAAACGTCGAGTAAAATAAATAAGGTAAACATTCGCGTTTAAATAAATAAATATGTGTGAATAATGTGAAGATCTCAAATGTTATTTAAGCTTTAAGAGGTCTGTCCATTATGCTTTACGCTTCCATTACGATATGGGGTTCTTCAAGAAAGATGTGAATAGGAATTTGCAAGGTCGGCGGCGTACCTGCATACTTCCTGGTGTTGCAGGTCTCCATGGACAGCGGTAACACTTACCATCACTGGGAACGCTTGCTCGTTCGCCTACTTCCCTATAAAAAAAATGTCTGCCCAATTTATCTTTTTTAATTAAGAATAAAATAATTGATCAAGTGCAGGAACAAACATGCACTTGATTAAAAACTTCTACAATTATAGCAGTTACAAAAATGCTATAATCTTGTCTACCAGTTTACGAGTGAGCTCCTATAATGCTAGCTGTATGAGCCTACTTGGACAGAGTGTACTCATTTAGTGTGATGTCAAATTGGTTTAAAACAAGGTCCCTTTGATCAAATAACTTCATTTATAAAATATTCTCATAAAATCAGAGTATTTTCAAGATAAAACTTATAATACAATACATACTGGAGACTCCCAGTCCTGCTGCCCCTCCAATACCAGCCCCCAGTGCAACTCCCATCCTACCGCCAGCATATCCACCAAGCAAGCCACCAGCCACAGCAAATGCACCAGTCAAGATAGCCATGTCTCTGTTCCATATTATACGTATGTCAAATGCATCCGCTGGAAGAAATGGTTAATTGATGTAAAATTTTATTATTACATATTATTATAATAATAGGTGAGCACCCAGCAGCCAATGTGCCTCTATCTTGTGCTGGTGTATCCATAGATTTTGATCTGTCATCCATTTATCTAGTTTCAATTACAATATCCCCACCATGGAGAACACTACTTCCTGTGGCAATCCACACCATGTCTATACTCTGTTGTTCAGTGTGTTATATATGATATGTGATGCGGTCAGAAACCTTTCCAGTAATAACAAATTATTGCAGTATCTGGTGCTGTATTCTATTCTTAGCTTCAAGATCCACTTAATTACTTTGTAGAATTGTAGACTTGTAGAATAAGTATTGACATGTTTACATAGTTGTATGTTCTACTCCGGTGGTAAACTAAGGTTTTAAAAACAGGTATACCTACTCTTTTTATACAAAAACAGCACAAAAAATGTGGTTCAGAGGTGTCATTCCAAAAAAATAATTGGCTATTAATGTGTTAAAAGAAAGGTGCTGTAATATTTAAGATAAATCAATAAAACGGTTGTATTACATGCTAAAATGTCTTTCCTGAGATAATGTCCTATACATAAAATGAAGTGGCTCTAACACTGATAAGAATAAATTTGTATTGGCAATATGTTTAAATTTACCCATTAAATTTAGTTTGAACTATTAATTAATATAGAACAGTATTTCCGTATAGAAATAAAATTACTTGTTTGATCAATAAATACCCTCGAAAACAGTCTTGTGATTGCAGAGGGAGTTCTGTGAGAAATGTATAGGCCAATATCGATTTGATTAATAGTGATAAAGTTAGGATAATTAATAACCCTTACCAAGCTCTAATATAATCTGTTCTAGCCAATTCGGATCAAAGTGGACTTCGTTCATATTATACGGTTGAATTTCCATTGCTACTTCCAAAAGTAAGTGTGTGAATACAATTATATTAGCACCTGAACGTAATAATGAGATTTATGTGTATCAAATTATGTTTATAGTCAAAGACTAAAATAAAATTATTTTTGGCAAAGAACCCAGAAAATAACGAGTGAGTTTTTTTATTACAGTCAGGGATATGAGAGATAGAGAACTGTCATTTGTCAAACAGAGTGAAAGTACGGAGATGTCAGATGACATTTTATTGATAGTTCTACATATCTTAGCCTTGAGTCGAATATCAAATCCATTTTTTTTCTATCCTCATATTAAAAAGAGATACTTAAATGATTTAGGTACAATGTCAAAGAGTAATACTTAGGTGTTTTGGAACGCAGCCTAGTCTAAGGAGAAAAGTACATGCAAATGATTTAGAATATATGTATGAGAAAGCCTTTTATCCGGTTAATCTATTGTGGAGAAGGCGGCTTATATAATAGATTACCTGAACACCTAATTAAAATACCAATTTTGGTGTTTATAACTTTTATTTATTTAACAACTTTTATTTATTAAACTTTATTCCTATATAATAATTTAGTATTGACATGTAATAATATTTCGTATATAATTTAAAATATTCAACGCATTTTATAGTCTTAATAATTCATAAGTTCATATTCATTTCATAGTCTTCTATCAAATCATCGCACTCCAATAATCATAATTTAAAGTCATCTATCAGTTATATTACATTCGCGTACAACATAAATAAAAAATTAACAATCAATTATATAAAAATACATTTCCTTAAATTTTTTGTCACAGATATTTTTTGTTATTCTAATTAAAAACTGGTGAATTTCCTATAAGCATGCAAACTGTATATTTTTAAAATTTCTAAGCCAATGCAGTGGCAGTGAGGGACGAGGAAACTTTCTTCCCCAATACATCTGAAACCACCTGCACAATGATCATGGCGAGCTGTGAGCAGTCGTTGCTATGCGTCGTGAGGTAATCTGCAGCATTAACGTAGTCGTTCAGTCCCAAGCCGGCGAGGTAATCGTAAACTATTTCGAACATTTCAAATAGTTTCGGCTTTATATCCTCCCACAGGTCCCTCATTGATACAGCTGTAAAATAGTGAAATCATGTAATGAAATTTAAATATTTAATATTCAGTTAAATAAATACAGTCTTAGGTACTAATAAACATTTACACACGGACTATACACTCGTTATAACACGGACGTTACCAATAAAACGATTTTTGACATAAACCCTGTATACACCTGTTATAACGGGCTCGTTTTTTTATGGAACTTTACACACCGCTTATACGGGCCAGCAGCCTTGTTTAACGGTTGTATACCGGTGACTCTTGATTTACCGGTGACTCTTGAAAGGCCACTAGGGCCACAAGAACTTAGACATATACGATGTTGAGGCAATCAGGTTTTTTAGCCGGTAGGACTCCGGCACTACCTGGTACCGCCTAGACTAGCCTAGCTAGACAAGATGGTACCAGGTGACCATGCAGGGTTTTCCTCGATTGTCTCTCCTAACATAAAAAAAAAAAAAATTAAGGGTTATACAGACAAACAATATGGCGGATAAACATATCAGCTGTTCGTAAACTAACCGTAGACTGCAATTGTAATTCGTGTTTTAATGCATTATTCGGGAAAACTATTCATTTTATTATTTTAAAACGGATTATTTAAACTATTTAGATTTATTTGACCTTTGGGACACCGAAAAAGATCGTCAGACAAAGACTTATAAACAACGTAAAGATCCCTTTGTGTTAAGCGATTGTGATTTTTTCAAATATAAATATAGATTTACAAATAACTACGTACGGAAAATTGTAGATTTGATAAGAGAGGACATCACAAAAAATAAAAGAGGTAGTGGAATATCACCTGAGCTATAGAGAATTATGGAGGGTAGAATTTTATTTTCCGTCGAAAGCAACTAAAGGTAAATTATATTGAATATCTAACAGAAATTGTATATTCTGATAATATGTCTAAATACATATTAAAAATAAAACTTCGTCAAAAAATATCATAATTATAATTATGTTTTTAATTGTTGACAATTAAAAACAATTAAAATTAATTGTTTAATTGTTGACGTTTTAATTTAATTAAAAGGTAAAGTAAATAAATAATAATTATTATAAAGACATTTCCAATCAATATTCAAAGTAATAATGAAAAAAATACTATAATCGTCAAACAATTTGAAAAGTGTACTCACCAACAATACCAACTCCACAAATTCCACCAACCGCTCCTCCTACAGCAGAGCCGATTTTTCCTCCATAATGCCTCCCAATCATGCAACCAGCTATAGTCAGGCCAGTGGTCACTAGCAACACACTTTTAGCCCTTTCGTTGTTCAGCACCACGCGGAAATTAAACTTGTCGCTGATGGTTAAAATTATGTTCTCGATGGATGTATAGTCAAAAGCTAAAGGATAATCGTGAAGTGGACACTGATCACAGCTACAAAAGTCGTATTCGTGATCCGACTCTAAATATTCCGAAACATCCGAATCCATCTTGAAATTATGATGATTGAATGTATGTACCACTATGTATGTAACGTGCGCCAGCGCAATATGTTTGCTTTACACTAAAAACGGCCAGAACACCTATCTTACTATAAATACCCACATATTTTGGCAATAGCAACTTGTCACACAAAAGGTTTCTTTGAAAACCCTTTGTATTTATTTATTTTATTAGAATTAGTTTAAAAATGAGTATCAAGCATAATTAATTAAGAAAATAATGTCCCTAAATTAAATATAAATATAAAATAAAAATTTAAATGAAAAAAAGATACTATAAAGAAAGTGTCATATAAAATTTAGTGTTCAGGCTAATAAATCTTTCATATATTTTCTACATTTCAGTAGAAATGTCAACTTTTTAGCGGGAACCGAAGAAATAACATTTTCACTTTTGGCGGGAACTTGATAAGCGAAGTTGAGTTTTGTTTAATTAATTGTAAAAATTATGTATTGTACGTTTTGTGGTTTAAGAGTGAGAGTTTATTATATTCAAGTGTTATTTTTGGGAATGTTTTTGTGATAATCAAACAAAAGCATAGGACTGCATTTTTCGTGTGCTTCCAAAGAGTCCTCTTCTGTCGTCAGTAAACTTACTATCACTTTACTGAGCTACTCCTAACTTATTTCGACGAGGCGAGACATTAAACAGGAATATCGTGTATTGTGAGATTTGTGGTTTAATAGTGATAGTTTAAACTTTAAAATGACTAACGTTAGTGCATAATGTTTGTGATAATTAAATATAAGCGTGAGACTGCATTTTTATGTTCTTCCACTGAGTTACTGGGGTTTACTGAAGACTCCTCTTCAGTAAACTTCAGTAACTCTGTCCTCAGTAAATCTACTGAGCTACCTACTCCTATTTCGACATGTGGACCAATAGTTATGCCAGTGTCCAAATAAATTATATATTAAAAAATAAATAAGAATGTCATGTCAGTCAATAAAAGTTTATGAATTCCTTTCTTAACATTACTAACTTTTAAGGTTTTTAACTCTTTCGTTTTAGACTATTATTACAACTCAGATACAAGATTATCTATAAGTGAAATTAGCTTACCCCGACCGTGTTCTGTCAACCACGTGGTCGTGGCGGAATTATTGTGGATGTCAATAGAAGCCAGATCAGTTATTATTTTCGTACAACATTGTATTCCTGTATTCTGCTTGGTTTTTTCCTGACATTCCTGTTGCATATTGTATACTCCATCTATGAGATGTATTATATTTTGTATAAACTGTGTTTTAATGTCAGAAGTCTATAGGAAAGCTCAAACTTCTATTCCCAGATACTGAAACAAGCTACGATTTCATTTTGGGTCACTAAAACATAGTCAAGAACTTCAAAAACATAATGAATCGACAATACACCACCTTAGCACAGTGTATTGCCGTAGAGAAAATGCTTTTAACTGAGAAAAAATGGCTTGAATGGGTTTTGAAATATATCGCACAGGAAAGGAACAGTATACAGGTGAATGTATATTTATATTATTATTAGGTATTTTATTATTATAAATGTGTAATACTGCATTACTGCTGGTACTAGATATAGGCACCAATTAATACTAGATATAGGCATATCTAGTATTAATTGGTGTTCCAAGTTTTGCCATATTTCTTCTCCTGGAAGCCATTCTCTTCTATTATTAGTATTATATTAGCTATTTCTAAATGGAATTGTCATCAACTATATGACATGAGAAATTGTATGGGATGACCAAGTGTTTGGCCATCTGGTGTCGGCCAGCTTTAGAATATTACTACCCCATCTCTTCCTGTGAGTTTTGTAAAAGGTGACTAAGAGATAGCAAAGCTGCTGCTATAAGCTCTATACAACTATACCACCTCTAAAAGAGATGACTTGCCAACCTGCTTGATGCTACACAGTCTTTTGGTCTTCTCATCCACCCACTACTAGTAACTTTTTTCAAGGCATCTATAATAATAATAATAAATACTCTTTATTGCATACAATTGGTTATTATATGTGCACAAATAATAAATGACAAAATACAATAGGCGACCTTATCGCTAAGGCGATCTCTTCCAGGCAACCTTAGGATAGAGAAAAATAAAAGGGTTATAGGTAGTGCAAAAAGACTGAAATTCATAGATGGATCATGTTCAATATATACTTATCAATAGTATCGATATACTTATCGATAGTAGATATAGTATAATAAATACATATTATAATAAATAGCTTAATAATATATAAATACATACATACATATCTACATCTACACTGCATCCTATATCAATACACAAATAAGATCAAAGTTTACAAGAAAAGCAAAATTAGGAGGAGTTGAGGTCTCCAAGGGAGGAAATAGAACAAACAGGTTAGAAACAAAAAAAAAAAATTAGCAAGAGGAAGTCATTAGGTAGAGAAAGAAAATAGAAAAATAAAGGAACTAACTAATAGAATAATGATTTCTAACTTGCCTTTTAAAACTAGACAGTGACTGAGCACGTCCAATGACAACAGGTAAGGACTTCCAAAGCCCAGCAGCCTGCACAATGAAAGAGTTAGTAAAGAAATTTGAAGAATGGGTAGGAAATTTAAGAAGTAAATTTTCAGAAGAACCTAAGTACTGGATTGTGAAGCAAAGAATTCAAAATGCTCTTTCAAATATTGTGGGGTCAAGGGATTAAAAAGTACAGAGTAGAGAAGTGAAAGTATATGAATATTTCTGTGAAGTCAAATTGGAATCCACTTGAGCTTATTATGAAATTCGGAAATATGGTCATATTTACGCAGTCCAAATATGAACTGGATGCAAAGATTTTGGAGGCGCTCAAGTTTGTTGAGTTGGTCTTCCGTTAAGTTGAGATAACAGGTATCAGCATAGTCAAGTAAAGGGAAAAGTAGAGATTGAACTAGTGCAATTTTAGTATCTGTCAGAAGGAATTCCTGTAAACACTTCAAGGAGCATGTCGTAGCCTCCTCCTGCTCACTGCATTGATTTGAGGTCCCCAAGATAGGGTTCCATCTATAAGTATTCCCAGATTTTTTACTTTTTTGTTATACGGAATACATAGAATAGACGTCAAAATATAGGCATGGAGGTATTGCCAATCAATTTTACTAATGAACTTATAACTACCAACAATAATTACCTGACTCTGCAGGATTGACCGGCAATCCATGTGATTTGCTCCATTCAAGGATGCGAATCAAATCAGTGTTAATTACGTTATCAAATCAGCTGCATTATTGAGGTTATCAACCGTGGTTTGTGTATAAATTTGTAAATCGTCTGCATAGAGATGGTAGGAAGAAGTACGCTGATGGATAATAGAGTTTAGACAGGAGAGGGGACAACACGCAACCTTGCGGTATGCTGCCGGTAGGAAGAGAAGGTATCATCTCATCCACGTTGGCGTCGTCCACACAAGTAACTATGAAACCAGTCTATGGAGATATGTTAAGGGAGCGTAATATACCTAGCATGATATCGGAATCAACAATATTAAAAGCATTACTGAAGTCGAGTAGGGTTGATAATGTTAACTTTTTACCTTCCATGCCCAGCCAGATATCATCAGTCACTTTGACGAGAGCTGTAGAGTCATACTATGACCAGGACGGAAACTGGATTGGAGGGGATTGTAGAGGGAATTATTAGAGGAAGCAGCTTATCTGTTGATGTATAAGATGCTCGAGGACTTTGGATAGGAGAGGTAATATGGATATATGACGGTAATCAGAGAAAGAGAATGGATTTCCTTTTTTGGGAATAGGGATTATCTGAGCGTCTTTCCAAATTTTAGGGAGTGATCGCGTCGCGGCGTTTACGTGCAGACGTCTTTTCTTTGTTTACCTTTCGTGGCTCTTATTTTCTTACATTTCTTGCTAGTATATACTATCAAGAGTGTTATACGTCAATATAATGACCTTTTATAATTTGATATTTGTAGAAATCTGGATTGATAAGTGATTAACTTGTGAGTTTTCGTAAATTTTAATAAAAAATAAACTGTTTCTCAATATACCCTACACTCTAATTATGAGTGATTTGTGTGAGGAGGTGGATGTGGAGCCGGAATATGTTGCTGAGATGTCCCCTGGAGGAGTTCGGAGGGTTATTTTGGGCACACCCTCACAGATCGAGAATGAACAACGTGATTTAGAGTGGGATAATGGTGATATGGAGAGTGAGAATCAAGTCGACGAATGTAACGCGGGGCCGTGCTACAAGAGGCCGCTGGAGGAGGGCAGTGATGAGGATGATGGCTTCACTGTAGTAACTGGCCGTAAGCGTATGAATTTACGTGGTTCGCCCACTGTTGTTAGTTCACCAAATGCGACAGAAGACACCTTCTATGAGATTTCTGTAACCTCCAAAGAGGCCCTCCCCAAGCAGTTAGGATTTGCTAAGCAATTAAAAACATATAATGTCCAAGGCGTCCTAAGAGTCACCTATAAGAGTCCATTCAAAATATTAATCCGATTTAAATCGAACAGTGATGCAGATAACTTTTTAAAGTGCGATATAGCAAAGAAATATGAGTGGAATTGTAGAAAAACAAATGAGGTTACATTTTCCTATGGTATAGTGAGGGATATAGATATTGACACCGAAGAAAAAGACCTAAAAGAGATTTTTGAATGTGATACGGAGATTCTAGCTGTTAAAAGATTAAATAAAAAAGATACAGAGGGAAAGTGGATTAAAAGTGAGACTATACGTATTTGTTTCCAAGGCTCGGTTCTGCCTTCTTATATTAAAGCATATGGATGTCGTATGGCTGTAGATTCTTATAGGTATCCAGTAACGCAATGCTCCAAATGCTGGCGATTCGGGCATGTTAACCACTTTTGTCCATCTAAATCACAAATATGTCCAAAATGTGGCGAAAAGCACGAAAACTGTGATACCAAGAGCTTCAAATGTGTTAACTGCAAGGGGAATCACTTATCGCTAATGAAGAGCGTGTGTCCAGCATTCCAGAGGGAGAGATCTATACGTATTTATATGGGTCAAAATAATTGCTCTTACAAAGTCGCTTGGAACAATCTCAATGAACAGAAAAGAGTTAAAGATGTTTTAGTTAGAAAAGAACAGGATAGGGAGACGATTATGGAGACTAAATTACCGAACCCGAGTCCATCGGTCGCTTCATCTGGTGAAACTTACAGACCTTCTTACAAAGATGTTTGTGCGGGTACCTCTGCTAGAAGAAGTAGGGCAGAAACAGAGTCAGGGGTACAAGAAAGACCAATAACGCTCAATCCAAATACAAAAAATAAACCTAACAAAAAAGGAGGTAAATCGAAGAAAGGGCTGAATCACAATAGCTCGGAAAATGATTCTGATACAGATAATATCTTACCTTTGTCAGAAGTACCTCAACAATCCAATAAGAGTAGAAGGGAAAGAAAGGGTATAATACAGAGATTTTTAGACAAAATAAAAGAAATTTTATCTTTAGAAATTGAGTTTAAAATTAAAATCAAGATGTTTATTGAATTTATTTGGAATGAAGTAAGGAGTTTTTTACAAAATTACGGTACAATTGAGATGTTGCTTAAACTTATGGGAATGAACCTTAATGGATAGTAACAAAATCAAAATTAATTCTATTAATATATTACAATGGAATGCTAATAGTTTAAAATCTAAAGCACGCAACTTTGATCTACTGTTACTTCAAGATAAAGTGCATATGGCGTTTGTGAGTGAGACTTGGCTTTCAGAGCAGACCACCCTAAAGTTTAGTGGCTATAACATAGTTAGAGCAGACAGAGATGATTCTTACGGGGGTTTATGCGCTATCATACATAGATCTATAAAATTTTCTCAGAAGCCTTTTATTTTCAATAATACTCAAATGCAAGTAATGATAGTTGAAATATTTAACATTCCGGGACTCAAGCATATTGTCTCAATATACTGCCCCCCTTCTGTGGTTACTAACCAACAAGAGTGGGACTATATTTTTAGTCTCTTTAAATCTGAGTGTCTCTTAATAGGCGATATTAATGCCCACCATACTCTCTGGTCGTGTAAATCTGATAGAAGAGGAGAATCTGTATATAAAGCTATGTTTGAAAATGATTTCGTATGTCTCAACGATGGATCGCCAACGCGAATTAAATGGGTTAACGGTTGCTTGCAAAAATCTTCACCTGATGCTTCATTCGTAACCACTGATATTGCTACAAACATGTGCTGACGGACTTCTAGTGAAACTCTAGGCAGTGACCATGTAGTGATTAAAATTAACTGTGGATATATGAGATCTAAGTCTTTTACTAAGAAACGGAATTACAAGGAAGCTAATTGGGAAGAGTACAACAGGGAGGCAGCAATAGTGTTTGACATTCCAGTGCCTATTGATGTTCAATCCGCTTATGATTCATTTGTGGAAAACATTCAAATTATAGCGGATAAACACATTCCTTGGGTTAAAATTGGTGATGATCCAACATCTATGTTCCGGCCCAAACATTACTGGAACAAGGAACTATCTAAAGCCGTGGCAGAAAGGCGTTTGGCTCTTGCTAAGCTGCGACGCAACCCTACTCCAGAAAATCTTTCAAGCTGGCAAGCAAAGATGTCTCGTGCCCAAGATCTGATAAAAAGAGCTAGTTCAAAAGCATGGAAGGAGTTCTGTACGAGCGTCGACCATGAAACTTCGGCTTCTATCATGTGGAGGAAGATGAGATGGGTGAAGGGAGGCAGCGGTAGCAGGGCCGGTGTGGACCCTAACAACGCTAAAAATCTACTTCACTCGCTGACGCCGGACAGTGTTGCTGAGCCGGAACCACCTTTTTCGTATGCACCACCTTCTATATTATAAATTTCTGTCTCATTAGCTGAACTTCTAAATTGTTTAAAAAAGAAGGATACTTCCCCAGGAATTGATAGCATTTCGTATTCTATGATTTATAATCTTTCAACCAACGCAAAATTAATGCTTTTAAAAATATTTAACATGATAATACATACTGGTAATGTCCCTGATCAATGGAGAGATATACAAATTCTTCCCATACTTAAGCCGGGAAGAGACCCCAACTTGCCATCTTCACTACGTCCAATTTCCCTTATGTCTTGTCCATGTAAGATTTTACATCTCATTCTTATGAAAAGGATTGAGTGGTTTGTGGAGAGTCGGTGTCTGCTTCCTGACTCATCTACGGGCTTTAGACGTTCTCAGACTTGTTTAGACAATCTAGCCATACTTACATCTGATATACAGTTAGGATTTTCTAGACAGAAACCGACTATTGCCTGTTTTATTGATGTTGATAACGCATATAATAATGTTAATATTAGTTCATTGATTAATATTTTGCAGAAAATCGGTGTAGGTAATAAAATATGTAAATATTTATGGAATTTTCTCTCCGACAGGCGTTGTAGAATGTTGTTGTACTGCGGAGGGGAGCCTTTAATTAGACACACATATCGAGGATTAGCTCAAGGAGATCCCATATCTCCTCTTTTATTTAATATTGCCACTATGGAAATAGGTAATAGTATCAATAATATTTGTATTTCTCAGTATGCTGATGACTTCGTATTGTATAAGACAGTAGAAAAAGGATGTATTTTAGACACCGCTAACCTTCTTCAATCTGCTATTGAGTCCATGGTGAAGTTCTTACAGAAAGTCGGTCTGTGTTTATCTGAGTCCAAATCGAGTTTGTGTATTTTTAAGAGATCAAGAAAAATTATTAATGTAAATATTGAAATTAACCGCACGCCACTCAGGGTAGTTAATAAAGTTAAATATTTAGGATTGTGGCTCGATTCATCTTTGAGATGGGGGCTTCATGTAAATGAAACCTGTGGAAAAACTTATAAATACATAAATATTTTGAAAGTTCTGGCAGGAAAATCATGGGGAGTTCACCCTAAACACCTACGCCGCCTTTATATCTCCCTCTTGAGAAGTCGTTTGGAATATGGTAGCTTCATCTATGGAAGCTGTGCTTCATCCCATTTAAAGAAGCTAGATATTTTACAAAATAGAGCTTTACGGGTGTGTGGGGGTTTTATACGCAGTACTCCTGTTATTGCTATGGAGAGTGAACTGTCCACTCCACCTTTGAGTGTTCGTCGCTATTGGCTGGGTTGTAAGTTTTTGTTAAGAATAAGCTCAAGGTCAAATAATCATATGGTAAATATGTTGCAAAACCTTGTACTAAAACGTAGTTGCTTTAGTGATAGAAATTTTCCCCTGCTAGCAAAAATTTATGATGAATGGAGAGACTTGAATGTGCATAAAAGTCCTAAATTAGAATTATATTCTCTAAATACTTGGGTGTCATCTATTGATGTTAAGTCATGTATTGTTGACAAAGTTAATGACATAAACGCACCTAAGCGAAATTTAATAGACCGGGAATTGAGGAATTCTACTCTGAAAATGTTGTATGACAGTTATTCTCAGTTTTATAAAATTTATACTGACGGATCAAAATCTGTACAAGGAGTTGGAGCGGCTCTCTTTGATCCTCAGTGTAATATTTCACACAAATGGAAGTTGCACAGGGAGACGTGCGTGATGAGAGCAGAACTGTTAGCTATAAAAGAGGCTTTAGACTATGCAAACAGTCTACCTAACAGCCCTCCAGTCGTTATTTTGTCAGACTCGAAGAGTGCCCTCCAACATCTTACTCATTGTGTCTCTAGTCAGCGAGGAATGCCCATTGCCTTTGAAGCTCTCCATTTAATTCATGAAATAACTCATAAAAATATGTGTATAAAGATTCAATGGATCCCCTCTCATGTAGGGCTACTTGGAAATGAGATGGTAGATCACCTTGCAAAAGCTGCTGTAATGGATGGTGCAGTTTCTGATTCCAAACCCTTTGCTAGTGAACTCATTCCTAGAATTAAAAGAAGAAGCTTACAAAAATGGGAGTATCACTTCGGTGAACAGTCCATATCTAAGGAGGTTGGAATCTGGTACAGAACTATCCAGTCAAATCCCTTGTGGACACCTTGGTTTGATTCTGCCAATCTCACAAGAAAAATGTTGGTCTCAGCTTTCAGACTGCGTTCCGGACACATCCCAACAAATAAGTTCTACCACATGATGGGTATTAAACCATCACCACTGTGTGATGACTGTCAAAAGACTGATGACCTTTTCCATTTAGTGTTGGAATGTGTGCGGAATTCAGATATGAGAAGAAGAGTTCTTGGGAGCTCAGGTTCACTGCACAATGGAGAGATCAATTGCTGGCTAGCAGAGCCTCTTTCCAGTAAAGCTGTAAGTTTATACCAGTTTATTGATCGTTCCCTTGAATAAGGGAAAGGAGAAAGTACCCATGAGGCTGGCATGATCACCCAGGGTGTTCAAAGCCTCGTCAAAAAGATGATTAAAAAAAAAAAAAAAAATTTTAGGGAATGTGCTGAAATTAATTGATTTATTAAATATAATTGTCAGGACGGGAGCAATAAAGTCAAGTAAAGGAATGATCATATTACGGCTGATATCGTCAGTTCAGACTGCGTTTGACGGAATAGAAAGAACACTTCTTAATATCATATACAGCAAATTGACTAAAGACAAAAGGACTGTGGTCAGGAGTTGGTAGTGATGAAAGAGAATTTAAAGTATCATTTTTAACCTTGTCATCAAGATTGAAGGAAGAAGAAAAATGCTGGTTAAGCATATTGACATCAATAGAATTATGAGATTTATGAGTGATGTTTGTACATGACTTTTCAACGCTTTTCAACAAAGAATGGGAGCCAACTGACAGCTTACAGAATAAGTTAAAATGGATAGATGTCACTAGATCTATCCATTTTAACTTATTCTGTAAGCTGTCAGTTGGCTCCCATTCTTTGGCATTTATAAAAACTAAATTGTCCGGGGTGTAAAAAGAAAATATTTGTCTTTGTTTGCCCTTTGGAAAGCAAACCCTTTCTTCACATTCATAATATACAATATTACCGTGACTGGGCCGGGCCTACTAGCTGTCAAATATTCTTTTTAATAATGTTATGTATATTATGCGGATATTTCGATCCAGTTACATGGAACCTGGTTTACATAACAATTATTATGTTTAACCGGGATAACAACAGTTTAAAATCTTATTCTTTTTATGTCTATTGACATTAATACTTATTAATTATTTATTAATAGAGTCAAAATTTTCAAATTTTAGATTGAGACTTTAGAGTTGGCAAGCAGGCAGATGCAAATCTTTCAAAAGAACATGTGCACTACACAAAATGAAGAACCATTAGCTGCTGGTGCTGATGAAGCCATAACATCTGCTGTCAACATGATGCAAAATGAGGCTGTGGCTAAGAGAACTGAATATGAAAAGTTGCGAAAAGAAAGAGGTGTTACTGTTCCTCCATATGAGGAGTTAATAGACAATATAGAAGAATTGAATTTGAGCACAATTAATCCTTTTCTTGGTAAGTATTAAACATGCATACTAAGATAAATAGATATTTATTATATTTGTCTTGCATTTAACAAACTTTGCTTTTTTGTATTTACATTCATTATGGATTATTGTAGTTTGAAATAAAATGCATATTATTAAGATTAATTAAATGACCAGTCTAACTAATCAAGAACACTGGTAATGTAATGTGTTCATGGTCTGACTGATAGAACCACAGGCAAAACCACAGGCTTGGTACTACTGGTTGAACTACGATTTATTAGCAGGAGGTCCATTTAGCCCTTGGTCGATTTCTCAGTAAGTCCAATATGATCAGGGATGGGGATGGGGCTTTTTTTTTAAATTTCGAACAAAACTTTATTATGTTATGACTGTAATGATACATGTAATATATGAAAATATGTATGTTAAACTGAACCGCTTCGTAAGAAGCGTAGGAGGCGCTGGCGATTACCGAGCATACGACACAGGGACGCACAAAAAAATCCTATAAAGGAAAACTGAAAACCTAATAAATTAAATAATGTGTCGAATGCTGTGTCGCTATACTATTATCAGCTTTCTACTCGGTTGTAATTGAATTGTATAATTTCAGGTAATGAGAATCAGCAGGAGAGCGAGGAAGAAGATGAAGTAGACGAGGAAGACGAAGAAGATGAGGAAGACGAGATGGACTTCATCATTAACATGAACAACATGTTCATGGGCAGTCCTTAAATATCAAGAAAGCTTTTTATCGTAGAATGTCTCGTTCGCAATATGTCACACCTAAAAGAACGTCCTGTTCGCAAAACGTGCCATTCGCAAAATATGTGTACCTATATATCGTGTAAACAGCGTCGGCCTTAGCCATTCGGGCGCCCCGGCCGATTTTCTCTTCAGCGCCCTTTATTTTTTATGCAAATAAAATCAGTGTTCTCGACCAATCAAATCAAAAACACAGCCAAGTGTGTGTCTAGGAGTAGTCGAAATTAAAACCGAGACCTCTTTCAGTTGACTTAGAAATTTGAAATTTTGCATGGAGTTAGGTCTTTGGATACTATGTAAAAGATACAATCAGAAAACGAACAAATGTTCACATTTGCAAAGCGATGAAACCGATGATTCGCGGATAACGCCCTGGGCAACCACCTGGGTTGCCCCAAAACCCCCTAAAGCCGGCACTGTGTGTAAAGTATGTAGACATAAGGGTCAATCAACTAATACACCCACGCTTAGGCAAGGTTACGAACGAAAATTTTTTAAAAAAAAATTAAACGTTCTCTACCTCCATTCTGATTCGGTAAAGCCCTTTAATGATTCAGAAGGAGCGCGATGTTCATAGATTACTCGCTATTTGTAAAAAACTACAGCGCACACCCCATAAACTGTCTTGCGTTACCTGCTCGGCGTTCATTACATCTTAAATAGAACAAGTAAAAATTATTATTTGCCTTTTATTTGAATATTCTTCATCTACCCACAATGAACTATTTTTGCAATAATCCGTATTCATGATTTTAGGTATATAAATTTTAATATAAAACTAATTAAAACTTTCTTTTTCGAAATACAGTAAAATTAGGGCTAGTTAATAAAGTATGAAAAAAACAAGTATGAATTCATAAAACAAAGTATGAAAGTAAAACAAATGAAAACATCTACTGTATTATACGCTCGACAATCGATTGCATGTAGAACCGCTAAAATGAAGATGTACAATCAAGTAAAATGTGCACGATATAAGAATTCGGAAATAATTAATTAAGATTAATGAATTAGGATTAAGAATTTGGGGACAAACACTGTTTCCAGAGACAAATTTGGGTACCTGACGCTTAAGACACAAAATAAAAATATGTATTAAGTAACTAAACCAATGGTATAATTTAACGCCATTTGTTAAAAAAAAAATATAATAATCAAGTCAAGAAATCAGAATATTTCAATCAACTACAGATCAAACATTTTATCAATGTCTATTGGAATCTTGAATCTGTATTGACCTTTTTCCAACATGGCAGGCGTTGGCGAGAATTTAATAACATCATAATTTACGTATCCAATATCTTTTTTATCAAGTTTGAATGTCTTTGCATCCTTTGATCCTTACTAATAACTTTCACATCACTGTCTTCTTCGATAGGAGTCAAAGCTTTGAAAACGTTCGAATATATTTTCTTTTTTTTGTTATTATTGGTATAAACATAGACATGCAGAAAATTACCAGCTGACACGTGTCGCGGGGCTCCATAATTACATTCTCAAATGTAGAATCGCCACTAGGTATACATCGATCTACAGTTTTCATTTCTTTTGTCAAACACCTGTGACTCTTCATCATCACTTTTAGGATCCATAAACTGCTCGGTGAATACGTGGGCGAGGCGGTACATTATGAATTTCTTTGATTACGGCAAGTGGGCACGTCTTCATCTGATGGATCTTGCGCAGAATCATGTCTCGCTGGCTCTAGAATCACTTGTCGCGCTGGTTCGAAATTTACCTGATAAGTTTTAGGATTGGGGCAGTTACGAAAACCTCTCTGAAGATTCCCTAAGTAGGTAAGCCAAATATGCTTCAATGAATTACGTTTATTTATTTATTTATTTATTTATTTATTTATGTAATCTACAGCCTTTTATGTAACTTATGTTGTTTAACAATTATGTTGCCAATGCTAATGGCCAATACAGATTACACTGACATTAAGTACAGTATTTAGTAGATTGTGGGCAAGTAAAGGATGATTCTTTATTATTAATAATGTTTGCGTTGGTGTGTCCGTTTGTGTGTGTTGTGTGTGAGTTTGTACCCAGTGTGAGGGTGTGTAGTGTGTGTGTGTATTTGATTAAGATGAACTTTAAAATATTTGTGAGGAAATGGGTTTCAGGAGGTATTATAATGATTTCGATGTTTTTTATGATTTCCGTTTTTAATTTTTTCTTACTTAATAAAAATATATCAAGGTCTGCGTAATATGTATTGTAATTCTGCAGAATGCGAGAAAGGACTGAATTTTGGGCGTACCTTGTTTTGACCAGAGGAACATCAAACAACTCGGTGTGCCTAGTACGGCTAGTTGGCGCCCGTAAGGACACTTCGGTCAGTAGCTGGGGACAGTCGACTTCGCCTGACCATAAAGCGCGCAAAAGCAAAATTCCATGTTGACGACGCCTAAGCTCCAATGGGTCAACATGGAAGAATTTACAGTTAGTTAGATAACAATCAACTGATTTATTATCTTTAAAACATAAGAATTTTATAAATTGTTTTTGAACATGTTCTACTGAGTCTATATAGGTTAAATATTGAGGTGACCAAATGCTACAAGCATACTCAAGTGTAGTACGCACATAAGTGAAGTAAAGTGCCTTTATGCAGTCAAGGTCCCTAAAGGGTTTACAGACACGTTTGACAAACCCTAGCTGCTTGTATGCTTTATTACAAATTAAATTAATATGCTCTGCCAATTTCATCTTGGAATCCAAACGAACACCGAGATCCCTAATATAATTAACGGATTCAATGACTGTGTTGTTTATTTTATATTGATAAGAAATAGGTTTAGTTTTCCGTGTAAAACTTACTTGGACACATTTCTTAACGTTCACAGTTATTCTATTTCTTTCATAGTACTTTGCTAGGTTATCTAGATCATTTTGTATTAATAAGCAGTCATTGATCGTTTTGATATTTAAATAAATCTTTTTATCATCGGCGAACATCAGAAACTTGGAATATTCAAAGCAGGTATATATATCGAAAAGGTAGGCATTATAGAGAAGAGGTCCTAAAATTGAACCCTGTGGAACTCCTGAGGATACATGAACATAATCACTACATGAGCTCCCGATCCTAACCGCCTGTCTTCTATTAGTGACGTAGGATAAGAACCATCGATGCAGGTTTCCGCGAATTCCAAGAACATGAAGCTTTTGGAGCAATATAATGTGATCCACTCGATCAAATGCCTTCTCGAAATCCGTGTAGATCGCATCGACCTGATGACCCCCATCCATGTTTTGATAAATATAGTTTGTAAACAGCGCTAAATTGGTTACCGTCGAACGTCCCTTCATGAAACCATGTTGTTGATCTGGTATTGACCTAGCTATTAAGGGATACACACTCGTCTTAATAATTTTTTCAAAAACTTTGGCTGGAACATTAAGGATTGATATGGGACGATAATGCTCCATTCTACTTTTAGATCCATTTTTATGTATAGGAACAATTAAAGCTTCTTTCCAAATAGAAGGGAATGCTTGATGAGTATTGATTGATTTGTTAAATATTATTGAAAGAGGCTTAGCGAGGCTGGAAGCGCAATTTTTATAAAAAAATGCTGGGATTTTGTCACTCCCAGGACCCTTGTTGGGATCTAGTTGGATCAGAAATTTATAGATTCAGATATAATTAAATCATGTATAGTATCTGGGTGGTTAACATCAGGCAAATTCACCCTAGTACGTGAGAGATCCGACTTCATGAACACGCTTTCAAAGAAACTATTAAATCCGGAACAAATTCCATCTATATTATTGTATGTTTCGTTCCCGAGTGTCATAATATTTGGATAACCGGTATCATTTTTACGCAAAGTTTTTAGATAGGACCATAAATATTTTGGGTTCTTTTTCAATGAGGTTTGAATTTTGTCAATATGGTTTTTGTAGCATTTTTGCTGTAACATTTTTTGTCTAGCGCGTAAAATCGAGAATTCGTCGTAATCCCTTGGATTTTTATATTTTTTCCACCGACGATGAGCAAGAAATTTATCGCGTACAACATGTATTAAAGATTTAGAATACCAATCAGGAAATAATGTATCTTTTTGTTTGGTTTTAATTGGAATTAGCTGATGAATAACCTCATTAACCTTTGAGTAAAATTTATTAACTAAATCATCTATAGATACGCCCACTAATGTCGTCACCCAGTCTACATTTCCCAAATAGGCATTAATCCTTCCGTAGTCACCCCTACAAAAATTATAGTTAGCAATTGGTTTCTGATTAATAGTAGGTATCATCACATCAGACGCGTCAATTAGCAAGGGGGGGTGATATATATCTTCTTGCACAAGTCCCCGTTCACCACGACATATATCCAACGAGAGGTCACTGAAAATTAGATCTAAAACATTATTACTAGCATTTGCTATTGTGTTATGTTGCGTGAGACCCACTAAGCTACATGTATTGACAAAATCAACCGCAGTATTTTGCAAATCAATTGTACCCTGTTTTAAATAAATAGGTCCCGATGGCGTCCAGTCAATTAGAGCAAGGTTAAAGTCACCCACCAATATAAAATGGTCGTCCGGGTGTGACGTCACAATCGCCGCAACAGTGCAAGTCCAGGTTTGCAAACGAGTCAGTTGAAGAGAATCTGGGGGAATATAGACGATTCCTATGTGCAAATTAGCTTTTGCGTTTAAAGACCGTGAAGAAATGGTTATCCAAACACACTCGACATTACTACAAGCCCAATCGACTCTTTCCCGTGCACGTAGAGAAAGCGAAGCACAGATCATGACACCGCCACCAATTTTCTTGGAAGATGTGGACCCACTGCGGTCACAGCGGAAAGAATCATACCTACTGTCACAGACTTCACCCCTGTGAATACTATCGTTCAGCCATGTTTCAGATAGTAGAATAATATCATAGTTATTTAATAGAATGTTTTGTCGTAAAATATTTGTCTTTGTTCGCAGACCTCGTACATTTTGGTAAAAAAGTTGCAAGGATTTTGGCATCAGATATTCAAAAATATGTAATATATTTTAATGACAAGGATATATGGGGAGTTACTTAGGGAGTTATGTATGAATTTATGTATGTGGTTGTATATGTGTGTATGTGTAATGTGGTATGTGTCAAAATAGTGCAATAAAAGTTAAAGAGATCAATCTAAACCAACTCAACTAAATCAATCTATCAAGGTCCTTAGAAGATCTTATAGTTATGACCGGGGATTCTTCGTTTCTTCTTACAAAAATACTACAATTGCGAATCCAGACGTATTTGAAAGCCTTGTCCCGTGCACGAGACTTTACTTCCTTCAACAATTGCTTATTCTCTGGAGTGAGGTGCTCGTTGACAAAGAATCTTCGAGGAGGTCCGCCCAGTCCAAGATCTGTCGTAGAGATGCCTTTGATTTTACGTATTCCGGACAGAATCTGATCCTTGATAATACGATTCTTAAGTTTAGCGACTATTGCTTTCGGGTGACCAGGTCGGTTACGCATGGGCTGTACACGACTTGCGAAATCTACAGCCTCTGGGGTTATGTTGACCCCTACGTGTTTCGCTATCTTTACGACAAGATCCACAGGGGTTGCAGCTGCTGTTTCCGGAAGGCCAACGATTTCTAAATTTGTGAGTCTCGCCCACTGTTGCTGTTTCGATATTTGATCGCGAAGGTCAGATATCGTGTTATCGGATTCAGCGGCGCCTCTTTGAAGTATTTCGAACTCAGCTTTCAATTTGTCGTAGTTAGAGTGCAATTGGAGGTGTGCATCCTGCATATGCTTGACACTATCAGAAAGACGGCTGATTTCCCTTTTCAGCTCCGTCGTTATGGCTGATTTGAGTTCATTTATAATTTCATCCTTCATCACTCTCAACTTGCCATCCAGTAATGTTTCGAATTGATTTAGCAGATCCGACTGGGCAGCAGATTCGGTTTCGCTCTGGGAGGAAGGTGTAATACTGACTGTTGGTGCCTCAGAGGTGGAGGTGGAGCCGTCCGCCTCTAGAACTTGTTCCGCAACGTGACCTTGTAACGCTAAGGAGCTACACGAAGTTAGTTGCTGCGGATTCTTTGTACCACGCACAGGTGTGTTATTGTTATCACCTCGTCTTGGAAGAGCAGCAACACAATTTGGACATCTCCAGTGTGACCTATGTGCCGCCGGAGAGTAGTTGACACATTCAGTGTGGAAGAAATGCTGACAGTTAGAACACTTTATTCTCTTTTGAGTGACCAGGACAGTCCCCTTACAGCCACCACATTGACCCACCATAATGTAATTCGATAAAACATTCAACACCGGGTTATCGGTTATCGGTGGAGTCGCTTCTCAACACATAAGTGTTAGTCGAACTTCGCGGGTAGACATATATTATTATTATGCTGAGAAATAGAAATGTATTTTATTTCTATACTATTAATTTTGGGGGTATTAATTTTAAAAAAAATGTGACCCTATTAGTGTATGATGATCAGCCACTTTGATAGGTAACAGCTGACTAGTAAAGTTTAGGAATTTTGTTGTTACCATATTTGTCACTAATTGGAGGGTATTCTTGAAACAATCTTGAATCACAATTGAAGTTTAACACTGGTTTTAAAGTATTTATAAAGGTTCTGGATCGGAGATTTTTGTTTAAATTACAAGCACATCGAATCCGGTATGGATTAGGACAATCCGCCTCCAAAAACAAACACTTGCACCACACTTTTTACATTTGTTTACGAGAGCGTATCATACACGCGTTGACGCAGGGCCGTCTTAAGTCTATTCTGCGCCGGGGTGCGGGAGTGTATCCTAAGACAGTCAAACATCCTATTGTGTATCCTATGACAGTCAAATATCCTATTGTGTATCCTATGACAGTCAAATATCCTATTGTGTATCCTATGACAGTCAAATATCCTATTGTGTAATTGTTTACTATAGCGTTATATTTTTTCATTACCTTTAAAAGGTGAGCGCCCGGGGTGCACCGCACCCCTTGCACCCCCTGGTAAAGACGGCCCTGCGTTGACGTATAACGTATTTTCACTAAAATAACTCATTAATTCAGTAATTCACTATTTCACGTAATTCATTAAAGTATTAACATATTTATGTGATGGACTTGTAAAGATATGTCCCCCTTAAGTCGTGGGATACTTTTCGGTAGATCATCTTGTATTTGCTTAATAGCCTCCTCTTCAATCAAAAACAGCTTGATTTTACTGGTGTTCTTCAGTTGCAGGTATCAGCAGGGCCTTTACCACGACCTGCTTCAAAAAACTTCATTCAAAATGCTTCATTTGCTGCTACGACTTGGTCCAGTCGTAGCAGCAAATCCATAATATAAAAAAATTGTGGAAAGCAAATAAAAATTTGGCTTCTGGCGGTACCTACTGTGCGGACGGCCCGTACGACAGAGTATAAAGACGACTCGGTTTCGGAGTTTCTTTTCTCTCTGTACACTTTACATCTATCTTTTTCACTTCCTTACGTCCACAGATGGTCGAAATATCTAAGATTTATTTACTGTATTTGTTTTTTCATTCTTTAATTATTTTTGTTTATTCATTTAGATAGCATCCTTAATTTTCTTCTCGTTTCATTAATGTTCACTTCCACTATGTAATTAAAAATTTAAGGAGTTAATAAAAAAAAGAATAAACCGAATAAATCAATTAAATAAGTAATGTATTATTTATAAAGCGTTCCGTATAGGGTTCAAGGGTGTCGCCAGCCAATGGGCCAGGATGGGGGCAAGATGAGAGAGAGGATGGGACATATATGAATTGTAGGTACACAAATACAATTTTTTTCGATCTCTAGACAACCCCGTCCCCCTGCCGCCCTTGATTACGTTTAACATAAATTGGATCAGCCGCGAACTGAACTAAGCGCGACTAAACGAACCAGACAACGGAAATTGTTACGAAGCTATAGGCACAATATATGAGCGGAAGTTTCACGTTTTGCGAATGGGACGTTCTGCAGCAAAAGGCAAGAATAGTTTTAATCAAGGTCCTTCACCAGGGCACCCTATGTTTAGTAGAAAGTTTTATTATTAAATACTGATAATGATATTTTCACTGTTCTCAATGTTTTTTTTTTTTTTTTATGGACGAAGGTGGTAGACGAGCATACAGTCCACCTGATGGTAAGTGGATACTGTAGCCCATAGACATCCGTGATACATGCCAACATTAGTCCAAAATGACAAACGTTGGCACGCTCCCGGATGCGCTGCCTACCTTTGGATATAGAAATGCATTTGGAGAAAGGGTTGGGGAAGTGGGGAGGGATAGGATGGGAATGGACTCTGGCACATCCACTCACTACCGAAACACGTATGTACATTAGGGAAATAAGATAAAGTGGGAAATGCAGTACATTTCAAGGTAGTCTTCTGTGAGAGAGGGGTAACGTGGCCAGTCGAGTGCGTCCAGCGGCTGTTGGATTGCAGCGTGCACTCTCCCCCTCATAAATACATGTAGTAGTAATTATAAGTACCTAATTGCACGTTTTTATGCTTTTGCTGTAATGTAATAAACATGTACGCAATTTAAAACTGTTTTTATTTAATTTACCACTACCATATACCGTAACTAGCCATTTTAACATCCACTATTGGATTCGGGGCTCCTCGTGTACATTGTCATATAAGGGATGTATGGCCTTAAAACGCCCCTATAGCCAAGGGGGTTGGCAAGTATACCATATACTCGTAATTCGATTTTTTCTTTCTTTTAGTGTTACAACACAAGACAAATCAAGTACTACACTCAAATAAAAAATTTCGTGCCGCGCTGAATTTATTGTAAAGGCAATCTTGTAAGTTTATGACCGTTAGTTAACAAATACTAAGTACAGTATTCTATTATAGTAATGCTGGTGGTACCGAAATATGTAGTCTGCCAAATGAAAGGCGAGACTGAAAAAGCGCGGCAAATACATACAAGAAAAAAGTTATCACTAAATATAGTTGGAAAAATAGCATTCTCTATTCCAGTCTAAACTTTCAGTTGCAATATCAATGTTTATGGTAATTAAAATAAATGTTGTAATGAAGAGTTATTAAATTTAAATAAAAATGACACCACGATTTCGTAGCATGAATGTGACAATACTGTTATGTTCAGATTATTTGTCCCCAACTTAAGCTTCGGGATGTCAAAATGTGGCGTATTCACAAGGCAGGAAGCCGCTTTAATTATTTTAAATAATTGCAAAATAGGGCGGAATAAACAATTTCTTTAGACGGCGTTGCGGGCGACTGTATGTTCAAACCGAAGGGTGGCGGTGTGTAAAAAATATGACTAAGACCATTATTTTTCTGTTTAATATTTTTCAGCATTTCTTGTTATTATTATGATTTACCTAACAATTGGTAGGTGTGTCCGTTTTGTAGAGAACAATAAGTGGTAACATTACATAATGCACACTAAAAGCACAGCAGACGCGCGATCGTAAGTTGCAAGAACTCCTATAGGTACCTTTTTGATTAGACATTTGTATCAACAAAGTGCATGTAAATCTTCATATTTGGAAAATTCGCAGTTTCCGTTAGAGATATGCTTGGAACATTGCTGGAAAACGGTTTTTAATTTTTTTTCGCGGATTGAATACTTTCTTAGGTTTAAAATTCCGAATCAGATGTAAATTAACCTCTAGGGGAATATGGTCCATAGCATATGGACAAAATGGATTTTGGCTGATCTCAGTTAAACTAAGAATATATATTTTTCTGTTATTTTTTCCTGTAAATGTTTGTTAGTTTCAATAAATAAAGAACCAAAGATGATTGGTGTAGAATATGACTATGCTGTGTATTACCAATTAAGAGTTATGTCCAATAAATAAAACCATATGTCATTTTGTACGTATTTCCCCTATTAATATGCCTATGATCTCGGAAGTTCCACAATTTTAAAGATATCACACAAAAATAATTTTCAGACGTATAAAATTGTACCCTACCTATTTCAATAGGTTGAAGGGAGGGTGCGAACACAAAAACAAAGTTAAATAACAAAGAATTTAATAAAGTCTTACATTTAGATTTACATTTTAAGTGTTTTATATACAGTGTTACATACAACAATAAGAAGCAAAACGCATAGTTAAACACAAAATAAAAAGTTTGTAATCGCACGAACACTCGTTGCCCAATGCTAATAAAACATATAACACCGTTTGTTGATTGATCAACTATACTCTGTTTAAGTTAAGAGTGACTGGTTACTCCGTCACATTATTTTAGATTGACCAATTACGCTAGAGGGTGTCCCTTAACTGACCATTTACGCAAAGGAGCTTTCTTTGTACAATTTATACGAATGCAGCGTTCTTTGATTGACCGTTTATGCGAGGGAGGTGTTTTTTAATTGTACAATTGCGCGAGGGAGTATTTCTGGATTGACCAGTTACCGCATCCTTATTTTCTGTATTGGATCGATGACGTCAGTTTTTTCTTAACTCGGACAGAGTATAGCTACTTTTATGATGGGGCCATGAAAAAAATCTACTCCGTGGATGGGACCAAATTTGGTAACGCCTGTATATTTTGTGTTTCACCATGTGCTCTGAACAAAAACTTATTTTCGAACAAAAGTAGAAACGAAACGTCAATGGCACGCGTAATTGACACCCTTGCCATTGCAAATTAAGTTTAAAGTCCAATAATACCTAAGCTTTAGGCACTAATTTCGTTATATGATAATTTTTAACTATATTTTAAAGAGATTTTGTTATTTTTATCTAACATCACATTTAAAATCCATGTTTATTTTGGACTTCTGTGTCCACGGGAGAAACATACAAAATACTTTTATGGCTATCCTGCCATTACGGTCTAACTTCAAAATTAGTTAGCATTTATATAATCATATTATATCCTTTTTACGTTCTGCCTGATACGACTTGATGTTAACCTTTATGTTAAATAAATGATGTTCAAAACTGTATATTTTCAATACAGGAATAGGATCCCATTTGCATCTAAAACATTGTAATGTCTTCCATAAAATAACTCAGTCTTAAGCAATTTTAACTTTTAATGTGATAAAGCCAGAATGACAGAAAATTGTAGAAGAAATAGAAATTAGATAAAGTATATTACAAAAAATTAGACAGAATAATCGGAATATTTTAACAATTATATTTGTTAAAAAACTAAAAATAATTAGAATACATAGACAATACGTTATTCATTGTATTCCCTATATACTATCTAGGGTTGCACAGGTGTCCAGGATTTCCCGGAATTGTTGTGGAATTTAAGCAGTTTGTGCCCGAAATGCTCACAATGGCAAAAAATTATCTCCCCCCCCCTGTGTAGTTGGCGTTGGAGGTGTAATAGGGTGAATAAAAGTCATGGCGTTATGTTTCATCATTCCCAGCCCGTTTTTCCAATTAATCCAGAGTAATGTGGAAATGGAATTGCCATTTTGGATAACCGCGACCACAGGCGACAGTATCCACTTACTATCAGGTAGACGGTGGTAAGGTATGGTTAATTCTAAGCAACTCAATAACTAGATGTCTTTTATATATTCGTATGTATCCACGCATTGTCTTTCTACTCTCGGGAGAGACCCATATCTAGCATTGGAGAGATATAGAGATATATTATGCTGATGGTAATAAAATTCTATTTATTCTGGCTTTAACATATTGGCAATTGCATTTCATATTAATTTGCGTGTTGATAAAAATAAATTATTATTTATTAACCTATGCAACACGAGGAAGCGTTTTTATATGCGTTCTATTAAGGATACTTCACTCTTAACGCCCGGTTTTACTTGTATAAATTTTAAAACCCGATTTTTAATTATTATTATTTTTTAAACACGACGGGAAGGAGGGAAGGTGCATTTGGGTTAAGAGAATGTATGTATGTGTACCACTCTTCGTTGTAACGACTTTACCGATTTTGAAGCGATTTTTTTGTAAACGTTTAATCGTACCTTGGAGCACGTTTGAGAATGGGTGTTGTGTTTCTAAATCACCAGGGGGCGCTGCTCATGTTAAAAGTTGTAATGCTTTATAATTTCTAAACGAATGCAGTTATTCGAATGCGTCTTTCTGAAGTGAATAGTTAAAGAGATGTATATTATACACATAACCGTCAACATCTGATGCTGAAGCCGGAGGTGGGCAAGGGAACTCCTGGAAATTTGACGGTACAATGATGGTGTTCGGACTATTTTTTTGAAGTTGTTTGGTTTTTTTGAAGTTGTTATATAGAGGAGAATGATGTTGTATCCCACAGCCAAGCGGGTGTATTTGACTGGTCTTGTTATCTGATGACTGGTTTGTTTTTATGTTAACCATAGATAAACTAAAATACGGAAATGGATAATTGCTTGTGACAAAAGTGATTGACACGAGTGATACAAGTGACATAAATAAAATATTACTATTACCAAAAATGAGATGTGATAATTACGTTTTAAAGTATTTTCTTTATTTATTTACTTAAAATTAAAATCATAAACATATTTACCGCGAAATATTGCATCTTTAGTATAAAAAAATCTGTATTTCAATTATTTCTATGGTTCTTATATATTTTTTTACATTCACAACACTGTTACGTCAAAAATATTGGATATATTGTAAAAAAAAAGTGAACCGGGTATCAATAATTACGTTGCTGGTAGTTTTTTGCCACCAAATGAGAAACTAATTTGCAGGGAGGTCAATTAGACCACCGTGCTAATGGCATCTTTTTAGGGCAGAAACGCTGCATCTCTGTATTTTGGTTTTGTCGATGATTTTCAAACCTTTCAAAGGTAATTAGAGTTTTTTAACTGTCGCGCGTGGAGAGTCAAATTTTGGGGAATCAAAATTATTATTTAGAATTTCGTTTAGTTATCAATAAGTGATGATAATAAATTTCGTGATTTCATTGAAATAATTCGCAAGGAGCAGCAAATTTTGAAAATATAATACCATTTTTAACGAATTTGGATCTAATTAATATTTTTATTATTTACTAGCTGTGTCCGGCCGAGCGTTGCTGTGGCTGCCCAACAGATGGCGCTTAACCTGTTTTTGGGTAAAAAGCATGTTTTTACCCTGTGATAGGTATATAAAAACACGCGCGTATTCGAATGCAACGTTGTGTGAAAATTTCAAAGCTATTGGTGAAGTTCTAAGATTTTGAACAAACGAACGTTTACATTTTTATTTATATCGATTTGGAAAAATCTTTTTATTTTTTAATAAGCCATGTATAGCATTAATTTAAATAAAGCACAAATACTCAAGAATATGAAAAGCCATCGTGTAATGTGACATCAGTCTCTTAGTTTACGAATGTATACTAAACGAATAAAAAAATATAATACCTACTTTAAGGTAAGAGCAATAGAGTTCAGAATGGTTATGTCACGTGACATGTTATCATTGATTGCGAATAAGTAAAGTTTTTAAAAGTTTATGGAAAATTATTCTAAATTCAAACTAAACATGAATTTGCGTTGATTTGTATAGAGCAATTACAAGTGTGATTTTAATCAACTAAGTGTGACAATGAAATCTAATAAGAATACTTATTTAATCGATAATCATTTGTATGTGTTCGTGAGGGATATATAGACGAATTTAGTATACATTACGTAACGGCACCAGGTTCGCAATAACCTTTTTTAAACATGACTGACTTTATTAACAATGTTATTTTTTTTTTTTATTTTAAGAAAATATTTTCTTCATTTAAATATCTTGCCCCAATCTTGTGAATGAATAATTTTCCATCGTTTAAAATCGGGCGATGCCATAATTATTATTTTGTAATTTATGTTATAACTGCTCTATATAAATATTCGTAATTGAACGCAATCTACTCGTGTACTGTCTCAAAGGGATTGCAAAAACGGGACTAAGAAACGAAAGTAGACGAAGATAGCTAGTGCGATGGCTTTTTCATGTTCTCAAGTACTTGTATATACCCGTAAATAAATAAGTGATCAATTGATCAAAATGTCTTTGCATTTTAACCTAGAAATGAAAAAAAAAACATGTTTAACTATGGGTTTGTCTTATAAGTTTACACAACCTATAAATTATAAAACAAAAAAATGTTATACCGAGCTGGAAACAAATATTTATGTATAATATATCCAACATTATATGGATATTAATGTATCCAAGTGTATCCGTTTAACTGGATACATACTGTTTATGCGTAATGTATCCAATAATGTAATTTTAATCAATTATACCATTTAAGAATGGTGTTAAATGTATCTAACACTACTGGATACACATATATTTATACACGTATTTTTGGATATGTATCCAGTATTTCAATTTAATTCAACCGTATCATTGTATATTTATAACATTAGCGTTAAGTATATCCAACATAATACTGGATACATACATGTTTATGAACATATCTTTACAAATTTATCCAGCGCTGCAAATTTTATTATGTATATTATGCATTTAACATTAGTATAAAGTGTATCCACAATAACAGTGGATACACACAGTTAATGCACATTACAGATATATCCAACATTGCAATTATATTTGAACGACATATCAATAAGACCTCTTCAAACCAAATTTTTGTATCAATTACACTTTACAATAATTATTTACGCATTATGAAACGATACTACGTGTTACATATAAATCCACACTGTTCGACATGTATCCAACAGTTCGCGACACTTCACTATTGATTCATGTAGGCAGTAAAATGGCGTGTTTGCATGTTGTATACGTACGAATAAACCAGCGGAGGTAAAAATGAAAACAAAAAATATATGACAGGCTAAAATCTTGTGTATGTAATAAGAACGACTCTCCAATTACTTATATATAAATATACGTTGAGAGTATACATGAAACATATCAAGCGATTTAAAATATATTAAAGCGTTCTACATGTACAAAACTACAAATATGTAAGATTTTGTTGTCCTGTCTAAAACGTTCGTAGCGCTCAAATGGTATACTAGAATTGTATTAAGAACAATGAAAATAAAACTATTGTAAAAACTGTTAGAATCGATTCTTTGCGTTATTACAGTGATATATCCATAGTGGGGTGTGCTGGGGGTGCGGTTGAGGCTAGTAGGGGAGTGGGGCGGCCCCCTTCCTGGCACATTGCTGGGACCTCCATCCGTAATGATCCAAACGCGTGAAAATACCTCCATTTTGACAGTTCATGTTGCGTCCGTTTCTGTATTATGAAGACTCAGGATTACAAGAAAACGGCAGATACAGTGCACGTAACCGAAGGGGTGAGGTTCGAATTCAGATATGTGTGCGTGTCCGCGATGTAATAATAACTATGTCAGTGTGTGCGTAGAACTGACAGGTAGTAAAAAAGAATTCCCTTTTTTGATGCTATAATAGTTGACTGAAAGAATTCCCTTTTTTGATGCTATAATAGTTGACTTGATGTAGTGAATATTTTTGGAAATAATTTGTAACAGGAATTAAAAACAAATAAGAAATATATATATTGAGCAGACGACACACAATTTTGACGAAGCCAATTGTCATCTTATCTGTTTTTTCGTACAATAGGTCTAACCAGCATTTATCATGCGTAAATCAGGATCTCTCTGAAATCTTAAATACATAATTTATAAAAACTACTATTATAGTTATTTATATAATATAGACTCCCAAATAGGTTAAAACATAATAAATATACAATAAAAACTCCCCACAACGTAGACAACTTTGTAGGCCCGAGGTATGACTTTTAAGGTTTTTGTTGAATTTCTCAAAAACTACTGAAGCAATTACAGTCGACTCGCGGTAATCCGGCCCCTGTCTAATCCGACATGCCAAATATGTATGTATTTATGAACGACAAATCTTCGTCAATGTTTTATTGAACAGGATACAAGTTGTCACGCGGCTGCGTCACGTAGTATGTCGCAATGTCTTCGTCAACCGAAAAACGGAAGCACAAGACATTAACAATTAAAGAAAAAAGTGAGATTCTGGAGTGCCTCAATCGAAATGAATCTTTTAGTATCGAATGAATTACAAGGTATTCCTTTTCAAAAAGTTCCGGACTACAAGGGCTCAGAGGCGCTATTCTATAGTCCGACTATTCGGTTAATCCCACATCTCCTTGCAATACATTTGTCGGTTCGACTGTATTATAAAATTTAACTGGGAATAATGAAACAATATACTGTAACAACTGAAATAAAGAAACAAAATTGACCGCCGGATCCCGGAGTATGTATAACAGTAATCTACATACAACAGACCCGCGATAAACATACTCTTATTATAAATATAATCGAGTAAATGACTTAGATAAATCATCGAATACCATTTTTTTTTCAGATGAATTCATTTACCTTGTAATTTAAGAAAATACCTCAATGTATCCTGGTAATACTAACATATTTTAGTTGAGGTCTTGTGTTCCAATCGATCAGTAAAAATTAAGACGGAATATATATTAAAAAATAGTCAAATATCAATATTTACCTATGAAATGGATACTTCGCTTTCATTTTACTGGGATAATTTTTTTGTTTAACCACACAAACCGGCATTTTAATAGAATTTTTGTAATACGCGTGTGACGCACAATCAGTACGTCGCTGTTTCATTCTGATTCGTGTTTGTATTGAATTGAAGTTTGAATTGGTTTTGAATTTATATTCGCTTTGTTGGCCACACTCCCGTGTCGCCACCTGTCGTTTTCTTCTAATCTGAGTACGAAGATAGAAAATGTACCAATATTTTTATATTGTCAAAGAGTGAATTTCGTGCGTTTTGGAACTTGAATCAGATAATTGATGAGTGTCTGTCAATCAAAATGTATTTGTCAGACTCCTATCACACTCCGCCGCTCTATTGCGTACTGTATACCCTGAATAGAAACAATAAAAAACACCAAAACAATGAAATTTATGCAGTTTTCCGCACGCATACAAAACGGTTACACGCCAGATACAACTGGTATCTCCATAAAGACACTCTATTTGTATGTTTTCAGTATGAGAGGTGTCCGCAGTGTTTGTTTTAAACATTTGCGGGTAGTTGTAAATCACGAGAGGCGCATATGTGCGCAAGAAGTGTAGAACAAAATGTAGGCGGCGCTAGATTTTACTTCGCTGGATGGTATTTCTGTTACAACGTGATCGTCGTATTTGTGCCATCTGAAAACGGAAAGTGTGAAAATTTTATTAATACTTTAATGGCTTGTCTACGCGAGGAGAGTTTCTCGAACGGTTTAGGCGACAATATTGTATACAATTCTCGTATGCAACCAAAATATAGTCGGATTTTTTATTCGAGTCAGGGATATAACATTTGGAACTGTAAAACAGAATGAAATTTATACGGAGATGACACTTTATTGACAGTTCTACGTGTCACTCTCATACATTCTTTACATATACATATACATGTGTAAGTTATTTAGTACATATAATTCTCGCCTACAACTGTTCACGTGATGATAACAGTTGTTTATACTAACTTTTGACCGATGTACGGGAAACTCGCGTACGAGAAACTCTCCTGTGTAAATGAGCCTTATGACTGTAGCGTGGTGTCGTGTGACTTTTGAATATCACCACCTCATCTCTAAGGCGATTAAGGGATAAATAAACCGCCACCACAAGCCCTGAGCAACTACACCATCTTTATAGGGTTGTTGTTGTAACAATGTTGTATTTGTCAAATCCCATGTTTGCCATATATCGTAAAAACCCTTTATAGTATTCCAAGCAACCCCCAAAAGGCGTCAAAAAGAGGAGACAGTTTTCCACTTTTTGACGCCTTTTGGGGGTTGCTTGGGGGTCGTCACTAATTTATTTTCTTGTCCATAGTTCTTACTTAGACAAACAAAAAAAAGATTTTTTTTTTAAATTGGGGTGGTTTATTACCGTTTTATTAAACCGCGTAATACGCACAATGACAAACATTGGATAAATAACCAATACGCAAAAAGACCTGTAAGCGTAAGGACCTGTATGTATAAATAAAATAAATAACGCCACAATGAATGGTCCACACAAGGATTCCGTGTGTCGTGGGTCCAGAGGACACATACGTGGGGAAGTCGGGAAACGTTTTGCGAAAAAGAAAAAAAACGTTCTACGGCTTCCATTTTTTTATGACATTTTTTCAAAGTACTCTCCACTTGCATCTATACATAAAGCATCATGCGTCTGAACTAATTTTGAAAACATTTTTTCCTCTCTTCCTCAGGTACCTCTTGCACAGCCTCTTCGAACGCAACCAGCGCATCTTCCGGCAACGAAAACTGCTTCCCATTTACTTGGGATTTAAGTTTGGGAAATAAAAAAATCGAGACTGTAAGGAGTGTGGCCTAAAACTTTAACCGGGTTACTGGCAAAGAAGTCTCTTGTTGTAAGCACTGAGTGAGTGAGCGGGGGGGTTGCAGCGGCATTCTGTGTTCTTGCGGAGACCTGTGGTTGTTACTCACTGTAGTATAAACGTTTGGCAAGCGCGTGGCAAAAAGTCAAAAAGTGACTCCTGACTCGTGGATATGCCCATGCAGTATTTCATACACACTCCCCGATACAATCTGCAATCTGTCCTGAATCTCCTCGTATGTAATTCGCCTGTTTTTACAAATAAAATTCTTCACTGCTACCACATTATCTGCCGTAACAGTCGTTAAAGGGCGAACGCTTCTTTCTTCGTCAGCCAAACTTAGTCGACCACGCTTAAATTCATTGTATCAACGATACACAGTTGCCCTAGAAGGACACTTGATTGCAAACGCCATTTGAAGTCTATCAAAAGAATCTTCAGGTTTTAAAAAACATTTAAAATCATAGCGCAGAAGTGTTTCCGTCGAATATCCATTGTTTAACGAGACACGATATTTTGATTCAGCTCGTAAAAAAATATGGGGGGAAATTTTCATTTCGATTGTTTTGTTTCCATGTTTATTAACATAATAACATGTCGTTATCTATTGATAGTCATAGTTTTAATTGACATCAAATCAGCCAGTGTTCCGTAGATAAAAACTCTTTGTCGCAAAACTTTCTGAGTAGGCTGGTACAAAAACGAACACATGCAACACCCAGACTGAACAAACACCTGCCTTTGAACACATAACTGTACGGGCGTATAGCACGCTTTTGCACAACAGGCAGGGACACTACCAACTTGCGTCGTTGGTCGTCTATACCAACAATATAAGCTGATGTCGTTTCAATTAAGAAAAGATGTATTTGTTTTTTATTTTGTGGATTTTTTTTCCGTAAACTGTTTTGTGGTGTTTTATTCCTGAAAAGCAATTTAAATACCTACCTCTATACACATATACAAGTTGGCACAGGTACCCAATTGGAATCCAACTCTGACATTTGATTACTCTGTTTTTCTAAGCTAAAGGAATAATAAAGTTAGGAATGTTTCTGGGTGTTATGCGTATTAGTCGTTCTGCGTATTGGTCGTTTTCAGCATTAGTCGTTCTAAATATTGGTCATTTTGCGTACATAGATATTAGGCGTTCTGCGTATTGGTCGTTATGCGTATTAGTCGTTATGCGTACTAGTCGTTTTGAAGATTAGTCGTTCTGGGTATTGGTCATTATGCGTATTAGTCGTTCCGCGTATTGGTCGTTATGCGTATTAGTCGTTTTGAATTTTAGTCTTTCTGCGTATTAGTCGTTTTGAATTAACAGAAATTGGTCATTATTCGAGTGATCGAATAAAAGTGGTCGGGAAGTGCGCATTGCTCACTTTTCCGTAACATAACGTAGGCGATGACATGCTACGACAAATTTGAAATTGACAGTTATTTATAACAGGAGCTTATAACACAGTGGTTTAGTTTAACGTTTTAAAGACGAGGGACCATGTGACCATATGGTTTGAAACGAAATATAATTTACTGACAGTAAATTTATACGTACCATATAAAAAAATTGTAACAGAGTCGTGTCTTTTAAACAATTTTTTTGTTGAACAAACAACTAAAGGTCAAAAATCATAGTTGTAATAGACTATAGAGTGTAGGATTATATTAAAAAAATACTCACTTTCCATAAACATTGCTCTTGCAATACGCCGTATAATGTCCTCCTTCCATAGAGCCATAGTGATTGGACACCGCATACAGATTGTACATGTGATTATTTGGAGCGTGTATGGAAAATTGCTTCATATCCAAATCTTCCAGCGGAAAGTCTATATAAGTCTGTTTCTTTCGATACACATTACACATGTACTCTTTCGGGTCGACATAGAATCTTTTGAAGTGTATCACTAGAATAGGGGGTAGTCGCGAAATGTCAAGTTTTTTGACCGCGTCTCGTTTCTCCTTGCAATTAGGGCAGTTCCAGCCTGGTATTGTCTCACCGTTTAGGTAAAGTCGTAGGCAATCCTGGAAACGGAAGTATTTTTTAAATGTCTACCCTTTATCCTATCTCAAGGTTCCAAATGTCACGTACTAAATGATGTTTCGGAAACGTGAGAGAATTGGTTACGGCCTATTTTATAGAAATTAATGGGATGAGGTACGATGGGATCAAATAATAGGCTGCTATAATAACAAAATATAAATATAAGTAATGAAATACCGTCCCGGACACCTGCATCGAGCCACCCTGCATGGATCCACTGCGAGATATAGGCTTTTTATATTGTAAATCGGGTCTGAACGCGTGAAATTAAAGGTTTTTGTTTACCTTTTATTTATACTGGACGTTTCGGCGTGGGTTCTACCAGTCGTGGTCACGAGGTTACACGTTCCCGATTTACAATATAAAATGTGTACAAAACGCGAGTTTCCTTGAAGCTTTCTTCTTGTTCCTATTTTGTGCTGTTAGGATCCAATAGGCATGATGACAGTATTAAAGAATAAATGATTTTAAAGAAAAAAATATGTTGAAAGAATTCTAATAAATTAACCAGTTTTAATGTAAACATTGAGATTAATAATATTTTCAATAAAATAAAAGTATAAAATACTGCATTCGGCCATGTTAACTAAAACGCCAATCAGAGCGAATGACGTCACGCCTCATGAAACATCACCGTGTCGCTTGAACTTCGATTGATTTACCTACCTACGTTTACCTAGGTGTAACGTCACAAGGACGCCATGACACCTGCGAGTGTTTTCGCGCATAATTCAAAGTAGATGGAAAAAAAAGGCATAATTTGCGTTAAAACTTATTTTATTGCTGAAATAATGTTATTTTCGGAAACAGTAGACGTGAATCTACATTATAGAAGCGGATTTCAAAATCCGTCATCATGCCCATTGCTGTCAATCAAAGTCGTTCTTCCAACACATTTGTCCCCCCCCCCCCCACCCTTGTTCAAAAAAAAACCTATAAGAGAATTAAACTATCACAATATTTTATACTCACACTAAGTGTACACCTGTTCGAATTAGCCGGCAATTCCAGTGACAGGTTAGAGAAGGACTCGTAGGTGATACTTTGTTTGCCACAGACTGTACACTGTACAGTCGACTTGATCTGTCCGTAGAATAGTCGTAGTATCAGACTCTCTTTGGACTTGGTATAGTCGTGCCAGGCACGTTCTGATGGAGGAAGACTGTCCTGTTGTGGAAGATTAAATTTTGATTTGAAATGTCTTTAGATAGCATCAAAGAAATCATTCTTACTTTCAAATTAATATTGAATGCAGTGCTACAGATGGGGACTATGTTCGTGGCGGTCAGGGAGTGAGGTACGAGGTACCCCGCACTCCCTCGCTTCTCCACTTGTGACGCCCGCGCGCTAGTACCGTCCGCGTAGTTTTGCCACTATCGTTCACGTCGATACATTGAACTAGCAAGGAGTAAAATCAAGAGGATTGTCCGAGAACATAACGTGCGTGGATCGTTCAAAAATTTACTAATTTGACTTTAGATGCAATTTCTCAAGTAAATACAAATGTCTGTACAAATGTTATATTACTATGTAACTTCAGATATTAATATAAATATTTTTTAATTCATTTTGTTTTGATTTTCTATCGTTTATCGATATGTTTTAGCTGGGCGAGCGTGATGCACTAGCCGCATTACTTGCACCCTGTTGCATAAATTATAATCTGTGCTCTAGAATGATTGTCTATGGTTGTGATTAAGTAGTCTATGGGTTCTCCCAATAAATGTCCTCTCACGTGCAATGTAACACCGAGTTTTATTTAAACAATTAACCCAGCAGCCCTGCACATATCTAGCAAATATGTGACACACCCGCCACGAACGTAGTCCCCAACTGTACAAATCAATGGCTCCTACGTGTAACGCCGAAAATGTCAATCTGGTACTTTTCTGATTTTTAGTGTCAGTGCTATGTAAAATGACGTTTATTTTCTAAATAATTCGGGATTCTTTAAACAAATAAAGAGGCTTATTTGACTATTCAATATAAGTTTTTATAAGGTTTCACAACTTTAATCAGCTGTACTGTAAAGTAAAAAATTTCGTCTATTTATCTCATTATGGACCATTGACTATATGGTCGAAAAAGAAATAAAACTTACTGCCAATAAATCTATATATAATTATAATAAAATCGTAACACAGCCGCGTCTGTAAATAAAATATTTTTTGAAAAAGAAAAATACGAATGATATAGAGCTCAAAACAACAATTTTTGATTGTCTGAACGCGCATCGCGCAAAAACCTTGCTGACGGATTTTTATTAATCTTGGCATAGTTATAATTTATAAGCATTTAGGGTAGTTTGTGTCCCGATCCGTTACAGACTTCTCGCGGTAATCAGTCTAAAGTTCACGCGAACGAAGTCGCTGGCACTGCTAGTAAATAAATAAAAAATAAAGTACATTTCGTACCGTGTGTGGTGGTTTGATGTTGAACTGTAAGTCGTCGTGTAGCCAGTCCATGAGGATAGTGAGAAACTCGTGAGAGTCCTGTTGCTCGTAGCCGCGGAACGCGCGCTGGTGCTTGCCCACCTCGTTCTGTACCACATACAACTAGTAATGTAAAAACGAGGGTTGAGCGGTCGACGCTCGAGCGCTGAGTGAGCGCTAATGAACTTTTAAGCGTTAAAGGGTAGTTAGTGAGCGTTATAGTGCAAAATCTTAATGTATAATTATCTTAAACTCCTGTACTTAAAAGTTAAACGCTTCAGCGCTCGAGTTTTAACAACACTACATACAACATTGACCGATTAATGATGTCCCACTGCAGGGCTCACGCCTTCCCTTGGGATCGTGAGAGGGTTTAGGTTCATAGTCTACGACACGTATCCACTAGGCATGCCTGTACGTGCCTAGCCATATTGTTAGTTTATAATAATTTGGGAATTAAAAATCTGTGAGAATCTGTCCTTATGCGAACAAAGCACTGATGATTGTGGTATGGTATCGCTACAATAAACGTGTTCTATTTACATTAACAACAACTCACGCGCAAGTCCTTGGTGGCGATAAACCGGTACTGTCCGGACCAGAGGGCGCGTACAACTGCCGCTAACTCCTCAGCTATGGCGCCGCGAGTGCCGTGTGATCTGATGGCAATGATCACTATACAAACACGATTTCGTGTGATAAGATTGTTACGACTTCGTGACTAAACTATTGAAGCGATCTTAATGCAATTTGGCAGATGGCCAGACTGAAATCCCAAGAACATATTATACCATACCATCAGTCTATTGCTGGATATAGTCCTCTCGCAAAGAATGCCACCATACACGATATTTCGCTCTTATCATCCACCCCACCACCGGCGGACTTCTGCAAACAGCCGGTCCACCTGACCGGACGGCATTTCACACCGCAATTCCTGATACGTGGCCTCCATTCAAAGGTTCGTGAACCTCATTGGATGTCGGTCTGCGGTAGATATTGCCTGTCCATATTGCCATTGTCGCCCACGTTCATAGGAGTTACCTCTCAGTAACCTAGACATGTTTTGTAAGTATTGCTGAATGGGCAACACAAATTTGAAAGGAGAGTGACGATAATCTTATCACCTGGTTTTCCAGGGCAGCTACCAGAAGCTGTAGAGCCTAAATAATCTTAAAAATAGTGACTTTACTAGTAAATGTAAACCTTCCACGGAATTGTAAATTATAATAATTACCTGTTAACATGCTCCAAGTACTGTCCATTGCAGAAGTATGTAACTAGTATGGCGGTGTTGTTGAGGCACTGTATGATCGAGTTCATGTAACACGTGTTGCCAAGATTCTTCAGGCCCGTCAGCCCGCGACCCTGGAGTAGTCATCAGCATTGAATATACGAAATCAAAAACGCTTTTTTGTAATTAAATAATAAAATAAACTTTTATCCACCTATCGGGCTCAAATAGGCCCGGAGTGACCTGACGAAACTTCTTCACTTCTTCTTTATCCAACTCGGCCACCACTCAGGATTTTGTTTCATCTGCCATCACCACATCTGGCTTAGTTGTTGTAGTCAGTCAAATCAGTCGGTTCATGGATATTTTTAAACATCTTCAGTTAAGGGTGAATGTGTTTTTCTATTTATTTGCTCCATTTTGTTGTAGAATTATTTCCCAGTTAACCTTTTAGGTTTTGGAAAAGGAACCTTTTTGCGGAAAAAGAAGTGGTAGTTTTTAACAAACTATTGTAAGTAGACAATAGTATATTTGAAAAAAGTCACTAGTAACTTATATAATTAAAAATATTGATCCAGTAGTTTTCCGAGTTCACTTTTTAGTTATTACGTAATAAAAGAAATTAAAAAAAAACCGAGGTCTCTTTATATTATTACTGTATAAGCAATGTCTGAGACAGAACCCATACAAATAAATATCAATTGGATATTCCACAAATTGGATTATCGAACACTAACATATTTTGTTTAATTTGTAAAGTGATCCCCACAAAGCGGGGATAAACAAATACCTGACAGACCAAGTCTATTTACTTGAATAAAACTCGGCGACAGTATAAATGATTGTACGACTTTTGTCCTACAATGTTATTCGAAACAAACTGTACGAATTATTAATAGAAATTACGAAGTAGTTCCGAAAAAAAAATCGCACACAAAAGTATTCAAATCTATGTAAATATAGTCACTCGGTTAATTTTTGATTTACGACGTCTACTGATAAACGTTGTTCGTTTTATTATCAGAAAATCAGTTTTAAAAGGATGCACTTATTTTTTATTTAACCTGTATATTATCAGTATTTTCGATTTTGTGTAATTTATACTCTCTCACCCCATCTGTTCAAAGCCTGCCACAAGCCCTGGGGAACTACACCACCTCTAAGGGCATACATCCTTCATGCACAAGACAAAATGCATGAAGAGGCCCATGTCCATACATCAACTGCATTGCATTGGTGGCATATTTATACTAATACTAAAAAAGGAGACAGTTCTTTTTTTGTTTATATACAATATACATATAAGAAATAAATTCAAAAACTTCCGGATCCATTTTGAGTTCTTTCATTTTTACGAATTTATATTAATGGTTACTGTCAGCTGAGGTATTACCGTCACGCTACCATGTGAGGCTCTTCAAAAAAGCTGTAAACAGGTTTCTGCGAGGTCAGCAGTGCACCCGCAAGCCCCCTGGTGTTGCAAGTGTTCATGGGCGGCGGTAACCACTTACCATCATGTGGCCCGACCACTCGTATGCCATCAATTTTATAAAAAAAAATGGAGATGGACATAGAGTATATTTGGATTCCATAGGAAGTCATTATGCCACCTGATGGAAGCTAGGGCGGCCCGTTAGTAATATTATAATGCATCTATACATATATTTATATCATTATATAATTATTTTATATCACGAACCCGTAGGCTGTGGAACGAACTGCCTCAAGAGGTCTTCCCGTTAAACTACGACATGGGGTTCTTCAAGAGAGCTGTGAATAGGATTTTGCAAGGTCGGCGGCGCGCCCGCATACCCCCTAGTGTTGCAGGTGTCCATGGGCGGCGGTAACACTTACCATCACGTGAGACCGCTTGCTCGTCCGCCCTCTTCTATATAAAAAAAAAAAATATTAAAAAAAAATGAATGTTTCTTTGTTTGTCCCGTATGTGTTCCTATACCATTCATCTTTAGTGCGCACGCACTAAATGAATTGCGATGAAACTTTAGTGAGTTGTTGTGCGCCCGCCCGCAAAGGTTACTGAATTAGTACTTGAAGACCACGCGAACGAGGTCGCGGGCAGCAGCTAGTGTTCTATAAGATGAAATATAACAAAATGTATGTACATTCGCCGTTAAAGAACTAGTACTTACTCTTCGAAATAGCCAAACGATGTGATTCTGTGAATACTTGAGCCTGACCTTCACCCTGAGAACCATGTTGGCGGTGTTCAGTGGAATGCATTTCTGTTCATAACGTTCTATTTTGACCGCCAACTTTACTTTTTAATAAATTCCCAATCAGTTTTTGCGCACGCCTTGCTCAAAACAAGATTGGTACTGAGGACGCACATAAATACAATTTATAATTGAAGTGTAAATTTTGTCCAATTTTTAAGCATTTTCACTTTGGTTTGTGTACTTCAGTTCATTGTCATCAACATTAACTTACTTTTTAAGTAATCAAAAAAATATTTTTCAAATTTCAGTCCGTCACTTCAGTTATATGTTTGCTAAATATTTTGAGTAAAAATAAATTTATGATTTGACTCCACAACACTTTTATATAAGTCTTATAAAACTGTATTTATCTGTTGTAATGCCGGAAACAAGTGGGCTCGAATCCTGTTTTTTTATATAACATTTGTTTGTATGGCTTCGTATGTAACCGCTCACACTACCATTATATTATTGTATGAACACTGCACACGATTATGAAGACTTAAATCATCGAATTACCGTAATGCTTTACTACACAACACCTGGTTTTTGTGGAAGATTATTTTTGTCTCAATGGTTTATGGTTAAATTTACTACACCAGACAATATAAATTACATTATAAAGCACTCGTTTTGTATTTAGACAATGGAAATACTAATATAAGAAGAACGATTAAGTACCAGAGGAAAATCGTTGATATGATTGTGATTAGCATTTGATTTATTTCACCTAAATATTTAAATTTAAGCACACAAATATATAGTTAATAGAATTTGTAAGTATTTGCAATTTTTTGCGTGTCATGTTCACGCGTTTTTGTTTATGTTCGGCTCTTGGACGTGTAGTCGTGAGCATAGTTACGAGTGGACTGAGGTTCACGTGTCTCGACGCTGTCTGCGAAGGTTAGGGGAGGTAAATAACAGGGTGGCATGGGGGTGGTTGAAGGGTGACAATCATTTAACGGTATGGTGGAATTTCTTTATTGATTAGAATGTAGGGGCACAATATGTAAATGATAAAACGATCATCTCGTCCCCGTAAGCATGTATTTCGGTAAATAAACCCACACCTACTAATTAACTAGTCCAGTTGAATAAAGCTTGTAATGATAACATAGAGAAAAGTTCTCAATTTGATAATTTCATAGTCACCCTACATCGAGACGTCATGACCGTGGTGCGTGACACGTAAATTGCTCCAACAAACCCAAACGATACGGTTTGATTGATTGGACACTGGCTATGTTGTACACAAACACCGTGTGTGTACAATGTACACATTTAAAACGCCCTTTTAGAAAGGTAGACTGGCAAAAAGTGAGCAGTGACTCCACCAATAGTAAGCGATTATTGTCGCAAATTGACATCTGCAAACATGCCAACATTAGTCAACAATGGCAAAAGTTTTCGATTGCGATGCCTAACTTCGGAAATGCAGTAGTGAATCTGGAAAAAGCGCTGAGAAGTCGGAAGTATACGGAGTGTAACGGTATGATGCTTACCCAATACCATTACTATACTTGTCCTTACCTGATGAGATGTACCTACATGTTCAAAATACCCTTTTTTAAGCAGATGGTAAACGAGCAGACAGTCCACATAATGGTAAGTGGAAAATGGATATCAGCGATACACGATGACATCAATCCGCAATGAAGAAAGTTGTTAGCGCGCCAAAATGCCAAACTTTTCAAACAAATCCCCCAAAAAGTAAGTGAACGCCGTTATATACTACTATGTTGTTGGATAGGGCTCGTAAAGTAAGTAAGGCTCCTGAAGCTCTACAACTTTTGTCTAAATGTTTATTTTCCAAAACAAGGAAAATAGCGAAATCTACCTTCTGGTCGGCACTCGCCGTCAATTATTAGCGGTAGGTCCAAATAGCAATACGTCCAGACGGAATAGGGCTATATTCGCAGTAAAAGCCCAGTATGACATTTTTTAAAATTAACATTGTATATGTTCTTAAACAAAAAAAATATATATACTTAAAACAAAAACTCATTCTTCACCTCTTATGTGCTACCACACTCTATCATATTAGACTTACTGCAAATATAAACCCACTGCGTCTGTACAAATAGCGATTTGGACCAAACGCTAAATGGACCTACCGGTAACAAATAATTCTTGGTTTTCAAAATTTTTTTTGGTACACTTAGGTCCGCGGCTCGTAGTAACCATCGTAGCAAGTCAGCGGGTCGGCTTATTGTGATGTTGTTTCGCATTACAACTGTAAAGGTTCGTTTACTGATTGTCCGTCTCTGTACAACAGTAAGTGTTCTCAAGATCAAGGGCACATAAATTACGTGCAAGTGGACGAGGTGGCGTGAGTGCGAGGTATATAATTCTCGCGTTGCGGTGTTTCTTAGCGTCGCAGTTAGCAATTAGCAATCAATATGAGAGAATTCAACTAATAAATTTTAGTGATAAGTAACTAAAATTAGAAGAACCAAAGTAAGAAGTTTGTAGAAGACTCAAACTTATCGATATAGCTTAAAGGTTCAGTAAACTGGAATGGCATTGGGCACGTCACAACCAAGGACCGACAATCAACGCGACAGACAAGTTTTCAAATGTGTCTACATTCGAGGATTTCCCGGTAAACAGTTTTGCTTACCGGGTAATGCAGCGTGGGACACTCTCCAGCCATATGGACTAATGAGTTAAAGGAAGTTGCCGGTAGTGGCTGGATGAGAAGAACAGGAAACTAAACCTTAGTCATGGGAAATATTCATGCCCACGATTAGTATAACTTAACAGTTACTATAACTTAATACTATCTAACACCACTCAATAATACAATAATAATTTATTGACGCGCTCGGAAATCATTGTGGGCACGATTATTTCCGATGGGTAAGGTTTTCTCCATACATCTGTACTTATATCACAACAATTTAATTGCCCACTCATATCTCACTATTACTAGAGAAATCCAGAACAAGTGGTTACTGAATAATTCACTGTCCGTGAAATGTGCTAATCAATTGCAACATTTGTCAATTCGAGTAGTTGTAGGGGGAGTGCTGCACGCTGCATTCCCACAGCCGCTAGGCGCACTTGACTGACCAAGTGGCCACGTTACCCCTTTCTCACAGAAGACTACCTTAAAATGTAGGTAGGTACTGCATTTCCTACTTTATCGTATTTTCCCAATGTACGTATGTGTTTCGGTAGTGAGTGATATAGGCCAGAGCCCATTCCCATCCCATCCTATCCCTCCCCATTTTCCCAATCGACGTACTTTATGTAGTGATTTATTGAAAAGAAACTATAACTTGGATGGGCTTCTTTACATTGAGGGAGGGCCCCATCCTAGTAATTTGCCACGAGCCTCAGCGGTATAGTTACGCCACTGTTTTACACTTTAACGGGGCGATAAAAGTGGCGAATGCCTCATTCATGAATGGTGCTGGTCTGAATAGGAGTCTACAACATAATAGGACTCTTATAATCGGATGTGACGGTCCGGCATCGTGGGAACCCGCTCCCATTCTCAATTCATCACATAATTCTTAACATATTTTTTCTAATTGTCGAAAGGCACCTAAGCGCCACGTGTATAAAAGTAGATTAGAGGAACGTGCTTACGTTCGGTGTGCGTATGTAATTTGATGCCACGCGGGGGCAAAGTGGATAACGCACGTGTACGTACACATTGCGAGTGGAAGAGACCTAGGCACGTGGATAAATATACACCTACACAAATGTGCCACTAATACAAGTAAGCCGCGATCGCTCTTACGTCATAAAGCACAACAGTTTTTGAAATAGAGATATTTGGGGAAGGGGTCTTCCATAAATTACGTCACACGTTAAGGGGGAGGGAGGGGGTCAACAAAGTGTGACATCGTGTGACAAGGGGAGGGGGAGTCATAAGCTTCGTGACGTAACATGTATAAATCTAAAGTATAAAAACTAAACTTCAACTCTAACGAAAATATTTAAAATATTACCAACTCGATCAATATTATTATAAGGTTGTTTTGATTTAATAATTTCTAAATTTAAAATTGCAAAATATGTGACGTCACACCAGGGGAGGGGGGGGGGGGGTCGGGGGTCACACGAATGTGACCACCTGTGACAAGGACGGGGGGGGCTCCAAAAATCATGAAATTCGTGTGACGTAATTTATGGACGGCCCCGAAGGGGAATAGAAGTTTCTGAGCCGTTGCAATAGATTTAGAAATCTATCGACTAGTGTTCTTCACAGTTTCGAAACATTTTCTATTAGAACCATTATCACCTTTTTGATGGCATGATTCCATAAGGAATCCAAACATAGCCTATGCCCATCTGCAATACCTTAGCTTCCTAAAGGTAAAAGAATTTACAAAATCGGTTTCAAAATTTCAAAATCTGAAGTATTTGAGTGTATCTCTTACATGTAAACAAATAAAAATATATTTTATAAATCTTTAATTCCTACTGTTTCGGCACGGGTTACAACCTCCGTGGTCACGAGTTAACTGAAGAGGTAGGTAATCCAGGATGGGAGCTGGGAACAGTTTTTTCAACTACCCACATCTTTATTACAACCAAATAAAGAATTATACGTGTATAGACCTGATTTACAACAGAAAATGTGTACAACACGGCAAAGTCTATACTATTAGCATCAAATAGAAAACATATAGTGAGATAAGAGAATTAACCTTTCTGTAAATATTTTCGTTTAATATATATCTTTCTTACAAGCATTTATTTAATTAATTATTAGAATATGAATACACATGAGTAATATACTTTTAATTTATTTATTTATAATCGTGATATAATTTATATGATCGATATTGATATTTTGACTCATTAAATTCGAATATTTATCAGTCCACTATTAATGGAGTAAAAATTTAATGTACCTAATATATGCACCTAATACTATGACTTAAATTCAATGTTAACATATGTATTGTGAAATTATTGTTTTTGTATATTTTGGTTAGATAAGGTTTATTTTTACGATATTTTTCTGACATTGTATTAATATTGTGATAATTGCACTTTGATAATTGATATAGATAGTGGCTTATAATTGCACCAATTTCAATAATTTATAATATTTTAACATTAAAAATTATTCAATTAACTGCTACATTATTACACACTATATTGAGAACAGCTGTAGGATGTGATTACCATCTATTACTAGGTACTCAAATAAATTGCCTAAGGTAAATAAGGTGCCTTTCGTTCACAGTAACGGCAGCGCTAAGTTTCCACAAGATCCATATTACCGCGTAGGCTTTCAGTGTAGGATTTAAGCATTAGTTGGGATTCTGACCTTGACCGTTGTTATTGGCCAACTACACACTGGTAAGTTGCTGGTAAGTTTACGCGAGTTTAGTATATGAATTATTGATGGTTGAAGTGATCTACAGTGAACTCGATATTTCTTTTGCAAATAATTTTGCATGTAGTGACTACAGTTAAAAAACAAACAAATACTAAAAAAAAATTTTTTAAATGATCAAAAAGGCAGATCTTCATATCTATTTTCACAATTTTATCAATCTTAATAAATGAATCAGTTGGATTTCTGGCTGTCAAATTGGGTATAAACCTGTATCTTGAGAGTGCGCGCTTTTCTTGGTTGTGTTGGGACACTATGATACAAATACTTAGTTTTGCATTATTTTGTTTATGTACATGTGTAAAAAGTATCAGTTTAATTATATTTTTATGTAAATTCCTTACCACATCGCCCCAGACTGGTTCGAAGTCCCTCTGCTGCAATTCGGTGATAAGGGTTTTGGCGGGTTTCGTGCTTCGATCGAATGACGGAGGAGATGGTTCGTCTTCGTCTGATGACGTGAACTGACCATCGACAAAATATATTTTTTAGTTTATATTTCATTAATAAATTATGAATAATGTTTTTTTTTGTTGTGCATGGTTGGAATAAACAAATAAAAGTGTAACACTGCATTTTTCGTGGAAGTATCCAAGGAGTCCTTTTGTGTCCTCAGTAGTTATAACTTTACTAAGAGACTCCTGACTCGCTTCGAGTTGACTGGACATTGACAGGTTGTGTTTTATATTGTTTTGACTTTAAACCGAAGAAAATTTGACAATGGCAGAATGTGCTAATTGCACCATTGCCATATATGAAAGGGGAAAAAAACACATTTTAAAATTTATTCCTTTTTGAAATAGAAAAATATCTGACAGACTTTAAAATTATTTTATAAAAAAAAATCTAATTTTTGGCCAAATCAGTTCAGTAGCTTCAAAATTACGATGATTTAAACTTTAGAAAAAATCTCAAAAAAGATATTTCAAAGCCGTATTAAAGAACATGATATATTGTTAAAAATACCTTATAGAACTACAAATTTTATTTATACATTTTTAAAAACATGACATTGTTTCGGGTACTTTTTAGCATTTGTTACTTTGATCGGCGGTACTGATAATAAACGAATAATGATAATAATATTACCTTGGCAATATTGGGTGAGGACTGTGACCGGTTGAGTCCACTGTCGCCAGGAGACACCATGTATGCGTCCCCGCCATCATCCTGTATACATATTTAACGGGTTTTAAACCGTAATACAAACTCATTTGCAGCTCATTATAAAACTTCTTCAACAGACGGCGACGTAGCGCTAGCCGCAAATAAAATCTTGTAGAACAAACTTGTTCATTCAATCAGAGCAATGAATATAAACTTTAAATACACCGCAATAAGTACTTCACGAACGCAAACAAGTTTGTAATCATGTGAAATGGTTGGTTGGCAAATGCTTTAACAAATTTATTTTTTAGATGTCCCGACCGGACTATACTGATCTTTTTATAGTAAAGATAGTGGACGGACAGACCAGATGGCAAGTGGTCACTATCGTTCACAGACATCTGCAACACTGGGTCGCGTTCAGTCCCTTGAAGGGCTTCACGTGGTCACTAACTGTCCACGGTAAGTGTACGCGACCTTTAAAACTCGTCTAGTATTTAAATATCTCAGCAAAACGCGAAAAATAACTAAATAACTAACGTTATTTTATTTTCGTTGTTACACTATCAAAGATTTTTGATCACTCAAGTTGTCACTTATCGTTCGGAAGTGAGTACTCACATGATGCAGGTCGGATTTCCTCTTTTCCCTCGCTGCCGCCGCCAACTTCCACTTTCGTTCAAACTAGTTTGCTGGCTGTTATATGTATGGCTATTTATGGCTATGTCACATATCATTATAGTAGTAAGTAATCATTATAGTAGTATTATGTAGTGCGGGTTATGTTTTCTTTTCTCCTTCACTTCCGACAACTTCCGATTCCGTTCAAATTTAGAGTTTGTTGGTCAAAGTCGTTCGTGGCTATGTCATCTACCATTATGATAATAAGTACTTACGTGATGCAGATTAAGTTTCCGTTTCTCCCTCGTTTCTTGCGCCAACTACCGCATCGTGGATATGTCACCTATTATTATAGTAGTAAGTACTCACATGAAGCAGGTCACATTTCAGTTTTTCTCTCGCTTCAGTAAACTTCCACTTTCACTCTAACTCGAATTGTTAGTAAAAGTCATTCGTGGCTATGTCACGTATAATTATGACACTGAGTACTCATCTGATGCAAGTTGAGTTTCCGTAAAACTACTCTTTGGAGTATTGTCCTTTACCGAACTTCTTGCTATTCTCTAAGAACTAGCCGTTAATGAAAGACCAAAATAAAAATTAGCTTCAAACTCTTTGATTCGTTCTGCTGTCTAATTTGCGATCCGTAGCGACGTGCCTATTACACTTCGGTAAAGTGTACTGTATCAGTGATGCTTACGAGTATGTTTGTGAATATCTCATAAAACGCCTGTGCATGTTTTACTGGATGTCACTGGAGTGCATGTTACGCTGTATAAAAATAAACAATAAAAAACACCTTATTGGGTAATTGTTTTTTATTAGTCCGTTTTTACATACACAGAGTTTACTTTTCTAAAATTAATTTCGTAAGTGATATTCATTTGTTCCGGTTTTTTAATTTGTACGACATTTAATCATAAATAAATTGCTGAAGTGAGGACCGGTTGTATTCATTCCCCGAAGAACCCCTAACAGATGGGCTGACGCCGCAGCTTCCACTAATTTACGCCCTCCAATTGTTGCCTTTGAATTGTTGAATGAATTGTTGAAGTCGTCCGTGGCTATGCCACCCATCATCATGAAAACAAATACTCAAGTATTAGTAGCAAGTATGGTTTCCATTTATTTGTTAAAACATGGTAGTAATAAGTTGGAAATTTAAAAGTAGTTTTTCAAGTTTGTCATAAAATCGACATGACAACTCTTCAGCTTCAACACGAATTTGTTGTGTGGTAAGCAATATATCGTTGTATGCCACCGATCATTATAATTTTCGTTATTGCCTTGCTTCCAAAAACTTCCGGCTCCGCTCCCGTTCGATTTGTTTGCGGCGTTTTGTGTGATGACTGTGTCATAGATGGTAAGTCACACTGTTGGGTCGTTAGTGCGTATTTAAAGTACCAATAGTTAAATCAACTATAATTAAAGTACTTAAATGATGGAGGTAAGGCTTCCACTTCTGCCTCGCTTTCGTTTCCGTTTCAATTTGTGTTTTTGTTTATGAATGGTGTTAAGTCAAATATTGTCGGTTTGTTCGTAGCTATGTCACCTATCATGATAATATTCACATGACGCAGGTAAGGCTTCCACTACTCACTCGCTTCAGTCAACTTCCGCTTTCGTTTCAATTCAAGTTCCTGGTAATTGATGGTGGGTAAATTATATCGCAAGCTCAATGGAATAAAGCCGTAAGCCGATAATGATAGCTTTTTAGGACAGCAAAAAATTGTAAAATGTTGGGTAACTTTTGATTACTTTTTCTTACGAGTTTATTTATATATATATGATTAAAATGATAAATCTTAATCATTATTACTTTATGTGAAGTGATAATTTTATGCTTATTGCATTATTTATACGGACTTGTTTAAAAAAATACAATATATCTAAACGAATTTTTGCCACAATTTTCTCTAATTAGGCGATAAAATTATGCAAAAAATGTATGTGTAGTTTAAAGTGATGTTTAAAATAATGGTAACATTTAAATTTCCACATATAAGACGATTTACGGCTTTGTTAAGCTGAGGGTGCGATATATCCGTCGGGTTGCTTGTAGCTATGTCATTTATTATGACACTAAATACTCACATGATGCAGGTCAGGTTTCAATTACTCCCTGGCTTCCGGTAACTCACGCTTCCGTTCCAATTTGAGTTTCTAGTAGTGGATGGTGGTAAGCTAGATATAATCCGATCATTCATAGTTAAGTCACTAAATACTCACATGATGCAGGTCACAGGTAAGTCATATATCGTTCATAGCTATGAAGTTAAGTCATTATTACACTAAATACTCACATGGTGCATGTAAGGCTTGCACTCCTCCCTCGCTTCCGGAACTTCCGCTTCTGTTTCAATTTGTGTTTCTGTTTATGGATGGTGTTAAGTCAGATATCGTCAGGTTGTTTATAAATAAGTCATTATAGAACTAAATACTCACATGATGCAGGTAAGGCTTCCACTTCTCCCTCGCTTCCGGCAACTTCCGCTTCCGTTTCAATTTGGGTTCCTGCTAATGGACGGTGTTTAAGTCATATATCGTCGAGTTATTCATAGCTAAGTCATTAAGTCACCAGATACTCACATAATGCAGGTCAGGTTTCCGCTTCTCCCTGGCTTCCGCCAGCTTTCGTTTCCGCTCGATTTCGAGCTGTTCACGGCGTCGGTCGAGCTGTTCACGCTGTTCTCTAACAGCAGCAATACGAGCTCTTTTAACTGCTACTTCGCGAGCTGAGGAAGCTTGCTCATTTAGAAAGCGCTGTTGCTCTGCTGAAGGACAATGATAATGTTTATTGACATGATGTACTATCAACTATACAATACTATACTAAAATATTATAGAGCCTTCTTACAGGCACATACAAGATTAAGTATTAATAATAATAAATGTTTATTTGTGTCAAACATGGCACCTTACATGTGGCATTGTTGGTCATTGTGCACATGCATGTTTCGCCACAGTATACATGTGACATGCAAATATATTATTAGTTAGAATTTAAAATAATTTTAATATTAAGTCTGGAATTGTACCGGGTCTCAGACACGGTATCTCCGTTAAAATTGTATATTACATCTCTCTTGAACTTGCTTTTTTATTCCCTACTGTGTACCTTCCACCGCATAAGAGTATTAAAATTATCCGTAACTAGGGAATTGTGCACGATAGAACAATGACTGTGTAAGCAAGTGTAGTGTCCATTGTGTGTAAATAGAGTCAGTGCGCGTAGTATGATGTACTGGCATCGCGTATCTCGGAAGGGAAGGAGTCATCCAAATGGAGTTGCGCAAAGGGTAAAGAGCGTACGGCGAACTCCTGAGCATGCGCAGTAAAACCGTATTCCGGGGGTATCTTGGGCATCACGGGTGGGAGAAAATAAACAAAATTAATGGGCGATTTTAATATTAGTGCTGCAAATGACCTAACATTCTGTCTTTTAACAACTTAAATCAGTCTAACGCTATCTCCAATCATAATAGTCGTACTCTTGACTTAATCACAACTGTCTGTGGTTGTAATGTTCATATCGTTCATATTAATGAGGATAGACATTACACTGCTTTAGAAGTAAATATTCCTGTAATCGGTCCTAAATACCTTAGTACAATTCAACCATGTTTATAATTTTCATGCAGTGGATTACTAAAGTGCATCAGTTTCAAAAATAAATTGGTGTGATCGATTACATCCAACTGACATTAATAGAGCAGTCGAAACCTTTTATGATATAATTGGAGGGGGAGAGTGCACGCCGCAATCCATCAGCCGCTGGGCGCACTCGACTTGCCACGCTACCCCTACCCCTCTCTCAGAGAATTTCAAAAGAAAATATTGTGACATACCAGATATCATAAACATTGTTAACAAATCATCCTCTTATTGGAAAGAGATTAGGTATATTACTTTATAATCAATATTTTAATCCAGTTTTTGATTCAACAAATATAACTGTTAATATAGAATGTCTCAAACCCTACAGTTGCAATTTGATTCAGTTGAATTGACGGAAAATTTAATTGGGTCATAAATTTAAAAATATAGATAGTAATTAAATAAAAACTTGTAAAAAAAGGCACCGGTCCTGATGGAATCTCACCACTGTTCTTACGAACAATTGGTTAAGCCTCTATATATATTTTTTAAACTTTCTTCGGACAAAGGGCTTATGCCTATAATATGGAAGAGATCTTATACAATTCCCATATTTAAGTCGGGAGATAGACACGATAATATCTATCGCCCTATTTCCAAACTTAGTTCGATTCTTAAATCAATACGTTAGTCTAAGTTCGATACGTTAGATCAATCATTATTGAACAGCAGCATGGTTTTGTGAGGTCTACTGAAAGTAATTTGTGTGAATATCTTGATCAGGTATTGACAGCATTGGCAAAAGGGTGTACACTGATTATACTAAAGCATTTGATAGGATTTGTCATAACGTACTTATTGCTAAACTAGGTCACATGGAGATTCATGGATATCTTTTTCACTGGCTTTCTTCATACTTACGTGAAAGAAGTCAGGTGGTTACCATCAAGGGTTATTGGTCCATATTTCTCCCTGTTCTTTCCGGAGTACCTCAGGGCTCCCACCTCGGTCCCCTTCTCTTTAATTTATATATAAATGTTGTAGTTTATGAAATTCAAAATGCAAATTGTTTACTTTATGCGGATGATAATAAAAAAAATTAAAAGTTGACATGATTGTGAATTACTTCAAGATGATTTAAATAGACTCTACACATATTGTAAAATTAATCATTTACATTTAAATATAAAATGTCATATCAGTCACTAGAAAGAAAAATCCGATTACTGAGGTTTATACATTTAATAATAAAACTATATCTAGAGTGATCGAGGTGAGAGACCCAGGCGTCCAACTTGATAATAAACTAATTTTCAATACGCATATTTATAAAATTACTAACAAAGCCTCTAAAATGCTTGGTTTTATCTTGCGAATGGGCCAGGAATCCATAAATGTTTGTACTCTTAGATAATCAAAATATCTAAGAGAACAAATTACAGAACATTGTATTCTATATTACAGAACAAATACTCTTTAGTTAATCTTTAGAACAAAATATAATTCTCTAGTTAGACCTATCCTAGAATATAATTCTTTAGTATGGAATCCACAGTATAGTACCTATATCTATACCATTGAAAGAATTCAAAATAAATTTAAAAAGCACATCTCTTTTAGGATATCTAGGGACGGTGGGTATTGAAGGACATATATTCACTTCAAAGTCGTCACGCTGGAACACCAAGTACTTTTATTTATAAATATTAAATTACGCAAAATCTACGTAAACTAAGTAAAATCTATTTAGTGTGTCAAAGATTGAGTGCAAGGAATAGAAAGCTTTTCTATATTGATATATTTAAATACAATTTTTGCATTAACAATTTCATCAACCGCGCCTATAAGACTTATAATGATGCATATTCTCATTGCCTGTATCTTAATGCACAAGTTCAAAATGTCTGTAAAAAATGATACCAGTTTTGTTGTATTCTAATTGTATTCTTGTATTCTAACAGTGTTCTAATTCATGTCTTTTTATTTTACTGTAAAATTGTGGATCTCGCCTATCTGGCAATCGCTGTGACCTTTATTTATTATTTGATGGACTATTATTTGTCTAACTAAATTGTAAAATATGCTTAAATAGTGTAGATTTCTTTGGTTGTCTTGTCTATCTTTTAAGTATTGTGTAAACATAATTGTTGATACTATAAAACTCGCTATATGTCTATAGACATATAGACGTCTACCTTGAATATGAAACTATGTATATGTCTTCCTTCAAGAAAATAAAATTACTATATATTTATTTATAAAAAATATAAAATATGTTTAATGAGTCCAAATACATCCAAGTGAGATTCATATGTGAGATGCAATGTAAAAAGCTCTGTCTTATTTTAGAATAGATAATAACATATTTAGATGCTTTTATTTACATAATTATACTGATGCAGGATTTATTAGATCATATCTACTTTAGTCTGTATATATTTAAGGGTGTCAACTAGAACTGACATCAAATAATTTATTGTGTAGTATTTTGTGTTGCTGTCATTCTATTTTGTACTGCTTAAAATAAAATAATATAAAACACAATAAAAAATAAAACAATAGAATTTATAAATAACTAACCTTGCGCATCAACAGGTGTTTGGTTCTCATTGGCTTTAGCGATGGTTTCTGCCAATTTACCAGCTTCCTCTTTCTCTCTTCGTTGGTACTCTTCTAATTGTTCGCGTAGACTTTGGTTCTCTTGTTCCTATACAAGAGTTAGAAATCATTGACATGAGTCAACAATGACAAGTCCTATAACATGTTTTAGTGATATCTCAATGATTTTTGTATACTGTTTTAAATCTAGCTTGATTAGATTGACATTTTCGCCACCTCACGGGCAGTTGATTCATGCCACTCCTGTAAAAGCCTCCTGGGTATCAATGAATTCTTCAAAAGCCCTAATCACAGCTACTTCAGAATCTAATTTTGTCCAAATTTCGAAAGAAATGGAAATCTCTCAGGGCAAGGTGAGGGTATGATGGGTATGATGATAGTATGATGGGTGAGGGTGAGTCTCCAGGTTCAGCTTTTGAAGTTTTAAAACTGTCGTATGAGAAATGTGTGAGCGGGCATTGTCATGAAGAAATTGAGATGAGCGATTGATCAAGGATGAGCGGTTGCGTTGTTGCCAGCTTTTCCATCATCGTCTGCAGTTCCTTACAGTACATATCTGCATCAATCGTTTGACCGGCTCGCAAGAAACCGTAGTGGACAATACCGGCACAGGACCACCAAACTGATTACAGTAGCTTTTTTTTAGTTATCTTGCGTTTGTGACATTGTTGGGCTGCAACTCCTGGATCCAGCCACTGATACGAACGTTTGCGGTTATCGTACAGGATACATTTCTCATCACAAGTCACTATGCGATTTAAAATTTATTCGTCTTTGTACACGATGCATTGTTGTCGCTGACGTTCGTTCAGTTTATACGGTACCCACTTTTCGAGCTGCCAGTGGCAAACACGCCTCGCAGCTTGCATTACTTTGCTGAACGGGCAAAAAAATGCAGTGATTCTGAATCGTATTGTCACTTGTGGATTCTGTATGATAATCGTAAACGTTCGTCACAATGGTTGAACTCAGGAGACACAGCCAAACAATGTCCCAAACGACTCCACGATAACGCTCGCCGACAGACAGTCTCAAAATTACAAGAGCTTCGACTGGAAACTCTCCGTACTCGCCAGACCTTGCCCCTACTGAATTCCATTTTTTCAGAATTAGGATAACTTTCTACAGGAGAAAAAATTCAACTCCGATGAGGCAGTGAAAAACACCTTCAGAGAATTCATCGATTCCCGTCCCCAGGAGTTCTATAGCAGAGGCATAAATCGACTTCCATTGAAATGGTAAAAGTGCATTGAAAACAATGGGCCTTCAATTGATTAAATACATAATTTTCATACAAAAAAAATATATATATATTTGAATTTTTCCCTGTAAAAGAGCAATTTCATAGGTAAGGACCTAATATATAAATTGGCGATTAGTTTTTACTGGTGTGTGCTATCCCCACTTACTCGCTTAGGTCTTTGACCTATGATCACGACTGCTATTGTTTACGTAATTCACACGAACTACTGTGCGCGTGGATGTGTTATGCTGTATGCTTTGAACTAGTAAGATATTTTCAACCACACGACTTCTTTTTCCACATTCAGGCTGTTTTTTTTTTATGAATCATCACTATAACCCATTGAATGATATACTCGAATATTTTACACAATTTATGTAGGACCAGATATGTGAACAGATACTCTGAAAATAGATACCACTAAGCTATTGCAATATCCCAAAACCATCTAGTAATTTACTAGGGAAGGCCTGTGACCTGCAGTGGGACTGGTATGAATCACAAGCCAGGCCTTTTCTAGTAAATTGTTGGTTGATTCATTATAGATTCATAGCTATTACAAATCAATCACGTGAAATTTGATACACTACAAGATTTTGTGTGTTGTAGTGTGTTTATGATACTAGATGTGCAGTGAGTGTGTGTAGTGTGTCGTGAGCCCACAGTCGTGTAGGGTGTACTCAAAATGTCGTACTGCATGTCTCGAGCTGCATGAGCTGCGAGCATTGTGCGTTTTATAGTGTATATGTTATATAGATGTGGTGAGTGAGTGTAGTTTGTGTTGCGACTGAGTTATGAGTGTCTAATTCATTTAGATGTGATGTGAGTGAGTGTAGTTTGTATTGTGAGTGATTTAGAGTGTCTACTTCATTTTGATGGGGAATGAGTGAGTGTAGTTTGTGTTCTGAGTGAGAGTGTGTCTAATTCATTTAGATGTGCAGTGTGTTGTGTGTGCACTCACCATGTCGTACTGCTTGTTCTCGAGCTGCATGAGCTGCGAGATGATTTCCTGCTCGCGCAGTTGATACATGGCTTGTAGATCATCGTGTTCTTCGCCTTCGCGTTGGATGTGCACTTTTTCCCAATCCTATAGACATACATCGTAATTAGGTTATAAAGTGGATAGTTCTTGATTCCACACTATACTCCGTGCCATTTAGTACGGCAAAAGCGGTCATTGCCCCGGCTTTCACTTCGAACATACTCGTGTTTAGGATAGCGACACTTGCCAATGTTCCCTGTAATGAGCGAAAATAGCTATCGCTAACGTTTCTTGGTAGCAGCCACGTTCGATGTAAACGTGGCTGCTACTACAATACACTGGCGATAGCTACTTTAGTTCATTACGGGGAACATTGGCAAGTGTCGCTATCCTAAACACGAGTACATTAGTAGAGAGGCGTGATTGTTCGCTATTGTCATGGTAAATGGCACGGAGTATAGCCTAGTTAACACTCATACAACGTATCATAAATATGAGCCGTCTTATTCATTTTGGTGTCAGTTTAAAACAGTTCATAGCACTCTGTTAATTAATATTATTATTAAAATATATTAAAAGTGATGTATTTACATACGAAATATTTTGTTTTTATATCTTTAATTCGTTAAAAAGGAAATTTATATAATTCATCTGTAATTAAGACCAGACTAGAAATACTTATGGACAGTAGTAGATTCTCATTCGCTTTTCCCTCGCAAACAATCTAATTATTAAGTGTTGCAAATAGCTTTGTTCGCGGTAAGGATTCAGAACTAATTCGGAACTAGTACTGAACTAATTTGGAATCGTAGTAGAGCGCATGCTCGGTTATAAACCTATTCGTGATTTTTATTTCCGCGAACGATTTCGGAACCAAACTGAGTACGATCTACTGTCATCGGCAGTGTTACCAACTCTCAAAAATATTTATCCCTAAAGCTTAAGTCAAAAACCCCCAAAATCGCCCCAATTACTTAGAAATCCCCCTAAAAAAATATATAATAAAAGAAAAAATATAAATTACAGAAATGCAATGAAATTTCTTTACCTTTTAAATCTGGATCTGTTTCCCAAATCTACGTGTACTTCTGACTGTACATTTTTTTATTTTTAGTTTCTTTAGGTATCATTAACAAATTGCTTGTCGGCACAGCAGTACAACAACAAAATCGAATTAAACAAGTAAACAATAATCAACGTACATATGTATTTCCAGTAAGCATAGGCACAATAACCACCAGTCACCACAGAGTAGTTGTAATATATTTGTACTAGATGTCGTTAAGTCGCTAGGTCAACAAATAAATATGATTAGCTATTATAGTTTTGATGGTCCCAGGGCCTATACTTTCACATAATATATGAAAAATATATATTCAAAAAAATATATGAAGAGTCAAAAAATCCCTAAAAATACCCCTAAAAATATAAAACCCCTAAAAAAAAACCCATCCCACTTATTTACCCCCTAAATTTGGGGGTCTAAGTTGGCAAATATTTAAGTGGACCCACCAAAACACATTACTCTTATTAGAGTATTATATAAACTTATTTATATAAACAACAAACAAAACTAACCATATTTTATTTAACCCTTAATAAATTAATAAAATTTATATTTTATTTAACTATTTAACCAGTTTATTAGTTTCTAACCAACTGAATATAGCCGCAGCATGTATGTCAAATGTCGTTAGGTAAAAACTGCGCATGTCTGGAACTACGGATTCTTGCCAAAGTTATAGAACTGATTCTGAACCGATCCTGAACCGAGTTCGACGGTTCCGCGAACACAGAACTGTAACTAGAAATTCTGAATTGTGTGTTCCGCGATCGGCATTATTTGAACTGCGCATGCGTATAGTTCCGAATCAGTTCTGAATCCTTACCGCGAACGAAGCTATTATTCAAAATTATATATTTTTCTGAAGATGAAGCAATATAAACATTATTATTTCTTTCAAGATTTCACTGAAGTCTCAATATGTGACAAACTAGATTCGTTTTCTCAGATGTTACAAATAAATATGGCAGCACTATAATAAAAAAATCGCTGGTGAATATTTAGGCAGTTCCAATTAAAATTATAAAAACCCAGTCAAATGCGTACCTGTTCTGCTTCAATCCTCTGCATTTCAAGGGTGAGAGAAGTGTCTGCAATCCGTTCCTGTTGGTCTAAAATCTGTTGCATGTTGCGAGAACGTTCTTCGTATACTTGTACTGCTGCTGCCTGTAAATTGAAGAAAGAGAGAAAATATATTTTTTAATTGTTACAACACCGGGATTACGTAATTTAAACTAAAACATTATACAGGACTAGCGGAGCCAGCGACTTCGCTCGCGTAAACTTTGGACTGATTCCCTTGGGAACTGATCTGGATAAAAAGTACCTTAGATTTTAAAGCGGGACATGAGCTACAACTATGCGAAGTTTCATTAAAATCCATCCAATAGTTTTTGAGTGATGTTCTAATTATTATCAGATAGACAGATAATAATTAGAAAAAAAAAATATTGTTTTGAGCTCTGTATCATTCACATTCGCGCAACCATAGCGCGATGTAACAAACGATACAACGCCATCTGTTGGCCTTGACAGAAACTAAACAATTATACGAAACAATCTTCAACACACTGCAATGATTTTTTTTAAATATTAAATATACAAACCATCGACATTGTTATGGTTTTATTACATGTATAGATTATTTGTTTCAATATAGATGTTTTTGGTAGACTATTGACTGATTGACCGAAAATCATGAGTCAAAGTTACATTTTGCTTATATTTAGTTACATTTGATTGTTCCTTCACTTCTTTAAGTTATGTGTAGTGTAAAAGTGTTCTTCATAATCTTCTGATTATTTCCTTGAATCTTTCAAGGGATCTTTATTGGTGTAATTTTTTTTTATGATTATTTATTAATTTTCCGAACGAATTAGACGTGTACAAGATTTTGTAATAGTTTTATTTTTTTTGGACAAAAGGACTAGGAAATTGTAGCGAAAAATGTGAAATATAGATTATGTGGGATTGCTACTTTTGTCATAATGTATAAAAATGTAACGTCACCACAGATCAAAATAAACCTGACTGTCACGGAGCTAAACAAAAACATAATTTCTATTTGTGGTAATAATCTCTTTGTTGTGAACTGACTGCGATTTGTTTTCTTTCTTTCAGAGTTTGAATCTCTGGTTATTTGCAGATTCGAAAATCGCTAAGTGTGTTTTTGTTTGTAAAATGTTTTGTTTGTTGTCTTTAGCGAATTTCATTTTTTCTTTTTTTGTGCGAATGAGTCTATTCATGCAGCCGTTACTCTGACGTTACCTAGGCTACTTTTAATAAATGAAGACTTTAAAATGATATAACTCTGCGATTATCATCTTTCTAACACTGCCACTCTGTGGTTCTATCTATATTGGTCTACTCAATATAAAAATAAACAAAAATGAGGGTGTAAGAAAAATTACAGCATCCCCATTCATTGTATTTCATCATACCTTACTGCTGCGGTCGATAATTGGCTCGCCGGGGCGACGGGCGACAGAGGGTAGCTGCGCGGGCGCCGGGGGCAACACGTCCGTCCACGTCGGGTAGTCGATCTCTCCTAAAATATAACACCTGGTTCAATGCCCACTACCCATTAACCATCTTACACAATCATTGCTATTAATCCGGTCCAAGGTCGGCGGCGCGCCCGCATACCCCCTGGTGTTGCAGGTGTCCATGGGCGGCGGTAACACTTACCATCACGTGGGACCGCTTGCTCGTTCGCCCACTTGTCTATAAAAAAAAGACATAACAAATGGCTTAAATATGGTAAAACTTGTAGCTCCAGCTATCACAAGATATAGGCATACCAGCAGCCAGGTGTGCTCGCCTAATACACAATGATAATAATAAAATATGTAAGTGTTCTCCGCGTACTTTTAAATTCAATTTACCACACAGAACGGAAACTTGTTTTTGTAGGAACATTTTTTTGTAGGGAATTTTTGTTGTTCTGTTACCTATGTACTTTTATACTCTAAAAAAACAGTACATATCAACTTCAGTTTAACGATACAAATGTATTCATCTAGCAGCTGTGAGCGAACTATCAAGCTAGCTATATTTTGTGACAATGAGCGTTATTTTGTCGCCGTCTCTAAAGCCATGGGCAATTTTTAAAAACAATTAGAAGCCTCTGATCGATTTTGAAGCCAATAAAAACATAAAACCCCATTCCAAAACCCCAATTCTATATACGCCACACGGCGAAGACAGATGGATTGGCGAAATTGGAGATGGATAAATAAAATTTGAGAGCACAGTGATGGAATGGTATAATGAACTCACCCAACATGTCGTCGAGCATGTCGTCCTGCATAGGTGGCACGGCCTGCGGGTTGGTAGTAAATGCAGGGTAGTTGTGCAGCCATTCGCCATACCCACCCCATAGAGCTACGGGCTGACGTGAGTAGTGCACTTTTACGTCCCACTGGAAATGATAATTGAAAAATAAATACATAGATACTTTAATGAACCACAGGGAATGAGAATTGGGAATAAATAAATCTCAGCAGTCCGTATAGCCTGCTGGGAACTAGAATTTAGAATCAAATAGATACTTGTTCCATTGTAAACAAGAATTGGGAATTGGATAGATATTTTAACATCCCACTGATAGATATGTCCTGCTGAGAATGAGAATTTGGATACTTTAATATCCCATTGGGAATGACTAAGGAATAAACAATAAATATATGAATGCCCAATTGTTAGTCAATGTTTGGAATTATTAATCCATTTGTTTTTGTATAACTGTAATGTTTAAATACATTCTATTCTATTTTTTACATGACACATATTTATACACAAATGTAACCTGAAACTAACTCCTGTAACTTCCGTAATTTATATCAATACCTTAAAGTATATATTGAAATAAGAGCTACAATCAAATTCCAAAAAATTACACATATACAAACATAATATACCTTCAATAATATAGTCTTCAACAAGTAGAGAGTCTTCCCCGGTATGACAGCGGTGCTGTTCCAGTCGAGGATCACGATGAGTTCCATCGAGGCTCGTTCGACCCATACTGGCCGAGAGGCTGGTGGTAGATTCTGCTCTAGGACATTAGCTGATTGGCTGTAAATTGAGGATATATCCATTTATTTTATAATAGACATGCATCTTGTGCTGATGTGTCAATTTCTGTTTTCGTGCTCTAAGATATCAGGGTGGAGTCTATTTTTGAATTCAATCATATCATATCATCATAGGAAGTCATATGACTTCCTTGATCAATGTTCTCAGATGATATGACTTGCTTAGGTAATCCATTACATTATAGTGGAGTGTAAGCTTTCTCGGCCGGTGTCCATATTAATTAAATCTTCCGGGCTACTTGGCCGAGGTCTTCTGGAATCTCTTCTCTTTCTTCCAAACGTTTCGTCAACAACTGCGGTTGACATCTTCAGTGGCGACTGCGTTCACTTTCGGAGATGTTATCTCTTCAGTTTCTCGAGCGCAACGAGCCCGGAAGATTCAATTAATCCATTACATTGATTGACCACTCTATCTGTAACGAAGTGGAGATAATGTCGCACAAATTTTTTGTAGTCATAACTCGCGCCCGCATACTCTATTGTTGTCATTTCGTAAATAGACTAAGCCTAATGGTACATTGTAGTATTTAGTGAGTATTTGGAAGGCCAAAATAAAATCTCCACGATTGCGTCTCTCCTATAGTGAAAGCAGTAAAATGATATTTGGCGGGAGTAAATTGATAAGTCAAAAGAAACTGTTTTTAAAAGTTCAAATAGTTGTTTTTACATTGAATGTTTAGAATGTTGAATTGAATGTTTACATTGTTACATTATTTATTTAGTCTCAAAAGCACTTTCTGTGAAGCTATTTGTTATGGATGAAGACGCAGTGGAGCATATAGTAATAAGATAAAGTGAGAAATACATACAGTACATTTCAAGGTAGTGATCTGTGAGAGAGGGGTAACATGGTCAGTTGATCGCGCCCAGCGGCTGTTAGATTGCAGCGTGCACTCTCCCCCTCAATACTACTGAATATTATGGACTTTTTGCAATAAAGCCAAAGAGATACAGTTCAGGGATAACACTACTTATGTAGAGTATCTCGAGTTGTTGATTTATTGTAGATGTAAAATGTGTAAGTTTTATTTAAAAACTGTAACATATTCAAAATTGCAAATGTGATATTGATACACAATGACCTGCAATGGCCGCTTTCAAGAGTTCTACTTGTATTTCAAAGTTTTATATTGTTTAAAAAATGCTTTGTAGTCACCGAAATTAAAGGAATTCACGTCAAATCAATCAATCCAACAATAATCATCTAATTAAATCATTAAAAGTTGAGAAAATCCATACATCTGTATGAATATGAAAAACCACAACAGCATTTAGCAAGACTAATGGAAACAAATAGATGGATATATGGAAAATTCAAATAATTCGAACACATTTGACAGAACTCATATTTGAAAATAATGCGAAGTTTTAACTTTTCCATGGTCGCAAACAGCGATATCAAAGCAAAAACTTGTGTGACGGAAAAACAAATTTATACCTGATTTTGAAAATGAATGTCATACCTTTAAATTGAAATTAATTCAAATTTGGAATATCAAGTCAAATGAAAGATAACTAAGTTCAAAGTGGCCACTATGAACAAATGGCAATTTCATAGGTAAGGCCCCAATATGTTATTATATTATGTAATATGTTATTATGGTGCAAGTTGAAGATGCACTGGCGCACCACAAAAAACGTGTCTCACTAAACCAGCACAAGTGAGTTGGAAGTTTATTTTGCACTGTATCCAAAAAGTCACTCACTTGTGCTAGTTTAAAATTTCATATCTCGGAAACTAATGAGAATTTCGAAATAAAAATTAAGATAAGATTAAATAAGTTTAATCTTATTTTAAGTTTAAGTTAATAAATCTTAATTTATTAACATAAAATGATAATCGTCAATTTGTGGGTTGCACTAGTATACATAGGATCTGATGATATTATCTTATTTATTTATAGTCTTACCCTGGGGATATGCACTCCTCCGGCACACTGATACAGTTCAGGCAATTGATGTGGGACTCCACATAGTCCTTCCCCGGTCGAGCATCCAGGATCATCACCTTCAATTTTCCACTCTTCAGAATAGCATATAGTTGCTCACTCTTGATTGTCACTTCATCTGGCCCTGGAATTGCATAATAACTACTGCCAAATCAAACATTCAGAAGAAACAATAGGATTTTTTTTAAGTCTTATTCACAGGACTATTCACTTATTCACTATCACTATTCACTTATTTAGGACTTATTCACAGACACCATCAATACATAAAATGATGAATGCTGGCACATTAGTAAATGCTCTTCATTGGGAATTTAGCAGCTCAGTATTTGAAATGATAGAAAATAAGGTGGATGGGGAGCTTCTACATTGCATAATACTCTGTGAGGTAGAATGTAAATGGGGATGGGGGGTACAGTGAGAGGGAAGAGTGATTTTCATGCATACTAAAACACATTAGTATCTTTCACTCAAATACTCGGAGTGTGTTTGGTATATTAATTAGTACTAATAACTAGTAATAAGTACCTGGTAGTCCCAAAGGCTGTGGTACATCAACCACAGTGACCATTTCAACGGTCTTCTTTCTGCTTTCATCTATCTTCTGCTTGATCAGCTCATTCTCCTTTATGTCATTCAGGCGTTTGGCTTTCTGCTCCTTGGCATATCTGGAGGTGTTTAATTCCAAAGTTACTTAATTCCAATCCCCTAGATATAATATACTATATGCAACATCTTTTAATTCGAAAAAGGGACCACTTAAAAATTATTTAAAAAATTGATGGTAGGTTAAGGTAGTTCTGATTTTTTTTAATTTTTAAGCATTAGGTAGTTATGCATTAATTTAAGTAATAAAACACCATAAAGTCTTTGGGCACAGGTTGCCTTTCATTGACATTTCAAAATATTCAGAGAAAAATATTGGTTATTTTATTTATCATTTATCAACTTCTAGAAATTGTTAAATTGTAAGTTAACATATCTGGGATCTGGAGGAGGCCTGTGTCTTCGGACAGTCTGACAAGGTTGCAAATGTCAAATATAAGTCAAAATGTATAATAATGTCAAATATAATTGAAAACGTAAACATGAGTTAGGGCTACAAAGAATTTGTGCAACATCAAAGTCCTACTATTGCTTCATTACAAATAGAGTGGTTAATCAATGGAATAGATCTAAGGAAGTGATATTATCTGATATTAGCGAACCCGTAGGCTGTGGAACGAACTGCCTGAAGAGCTCTTTCCATTAAGCTACGATATGGGGTTCTTAAAGAGAGCTGTGAATAGCATTTTGCAAGGTCGGCGGCGCGCCCGCATACCCCCTGGTGTTGCAGGTGTCCATGGGCGGCGGTAACACTTACCATCACGTGGGACCGCTTGCTCATCCGCCCACTAATATATATAAAAAAAAAAAACATTAATCAATTCAAAAATAGATGTGACCAATATAGGACAGCACAAACTAATCAGCACAAAATGGATAAAACAGCATCAGCACATCATCATATAATAAGATCTGTACCATTCACATGTTACGTCAGATTTCCTTTATTTTTTTATAAGTTTTGGGCCTTTCTCACCACCTCTTGATACTTCATCAGAAGGTATCAGAAAGTCAGGTATACTTTATCAGAAAATCAGTATCAGCTAGATTTAATTGGCAGATAAATTATCTATCACATTGTTAACAATCAAATTATTACCACCTCCTGATACCTTATCCAGGTGGTAAGGTCAGGTGGTGAGAAAGGCTCTTAGTGTTTTATAGAGAAAGTTATTAAAATAACTGTCAACTGTCTGTTAAAACTTCATATGAAATGACAATACTGAATCATAATTCCCTACATGAAAAATCAGAGTTAAAATGTATAATTGGACAGTAGACATGACTTTATTATAGATAGTAGACTTTATTCATCCACAATTGTTTACAAGTATAAAGGATTTAAGTTTAGGTATAGATAAGTTGAATTATTTAAAAAAATATATATATTCCAATATAGGTACATACATTAATTTATCAATTCAAAGGTTCTTATATCATACAATAATAAAATGGACTAATTTGTGTAATGAATGTTGTGGGTTGCTATTATACACGATCCAAAGAGGAATTTAAAAAGAATGTGAATGAATTGTTATAATGTTCAATATTACTTTTTATCTTTGTAGTTACTTTACAAGTAATATTTTTTTCATTTTAAAATCCGAATTGTTCATGTTGGAATTTTATATAAAATCATTTACCTCTCTATCAGGCTGCCCTTAAGTATTTCAGCTGCGTCTATAGCCTTTTTGGGGTTCTTTGTACCAAGCATATTATTGAAGTAGGTTTTGTCCTTCAAATACTCCTTGTCCTTGCTAATATACGCTACTACCCGGAGGTATTTCATATAGTACACGTAGGAAAACTCTTCATCTCCCTTCTCACGAGCTTCCTCTGCGCTTTCGAACAATTTCATGGCTGTTTTGCATAACCTACAAATACACAGGAACTTTATTAATATTTGCACTATTTTTGACGATTTTGTAGCATCATTGTAGAATACTCACAATGTAGCCCTTTTCGACTTTAAATCGGGAACATTGTATAATTTGTCTAAATCTTCAATACATTTTCCAAGGTGAAGCTGCATACGACGCTTCTCCGTCATTTTGGAAGTTTAAGTTACGCTACAAGCGTTAGAAATAGGTTTAAAGTAAAAGGAAAGTCACTGGAGTCTTTAGACACTACATTTGAGGTAATTAACACAGGGATTGTTGTAAAAATTCACAAATGGAAACAAAAATCCCTAAAAATATAATTTTGGAAAACGTCATGTTTTAAAACGTCAAATGAATGTCAATACTTTGAGACTTTCTGGTGGGAACCAATGAGTGGGAACCCAAGAAATAAAGTTGAGTTTTTGTTTTATTTTTGTAAAAATTATGTATTGTGGAATTTATCGTTTAATAGTGATAGTTTTATTAAACTTCAAAGTGCCTAGTGTTAGTCCATAATGTTTGTGATAATTAAATAAAAGCGTGAGACGATATTTTTCTTGTTCTTCCAAGCAGAACAACTCTATCCTTAGTTAACCAACTATTACTTTTCTGAGTGACTTCGATACTTTGATGAAATTGACGGACAATGGCGTGATGAAAACAATAAATAATTATTTTCATCATGTTATCATGTGCAGTCCCATCGAAATATTTTGTTTTATTATTTTCCGTGTTGTTTTACCAATTATCTACCGTTTTACCAAATGCCGTGTTACCAATAGCTATGCCAGTGTCCAAATAAAATCATTAAAAAATGTAAATGGAAGGAAAAGGTCTAAGCAAAGGTCCAACAATTTTACAGCCACTCATACTTTAAGTAATATTTTAGAGATTAATTTATGTTAAATTAGACATTTAGATTAATTAGACAAACATTTTAAAAAAATATTATAGAATTGTATATTATATATTTTTTTAAATGACAATTTTCAAAGTCTTATAATAATAGTATCTTTTGTATTTTGCAATAACAAAACTTTTGTCATCACGGATACGCATCGCAAAAATATATGGCTAGCGCAAGTTTTCATGCGCAGTGGATTCTTCCTAGTTCCTCTGGTCGATCGTGGTTTTTCCCTTTAGTTTTTCAGCTGATCGCGCTTTCCACGGCCGTCTCGTAGACTGTTTTTGCCGTGGGTCATGGTTGAAACTGTCGCAGCGTAGTGTAATCGTTGAGTGCTTGTACATTGTGTAGTTGTTGATCAGTTTTTAGCTAGTGTCAGTGAAAATGTTTTCAGGACTCACTAATCAGGTTAGTTCGTGGATGGGAGCAGCGAAGGGCGAGCCTCAGGATGAGGAAGTTCCCACTCCTACAAAGGAAGCGATGGGAGAAGCGACCGCAGAAGGCGAAAAGCAAAGGTTCGATATCCCTTTGTTTACATTTTTCTTTCGTCCCATACTTCCTTTTCTTTCGAAATATTTAGTCAAACGTTGAAAATAATTTTAGTCTGATAGCTATTTCAATCTGTAATCACTCATTTAGTAGCTATTTATTTTAAAATCACGATGAAATAATCGCGGAATTTTCTAGACTCCAAATTAGCTTTCTTTTTGCTTGGGTGAATATTAAAATGGTGGTACCGTTGAAAATATACTACTTGCATGATTCAGACAAGTCTGAAAAGTTTTCCCACAGATGAAACATTTAATGTGCACCTTTTCATAGATATTGCATCATACATTTTATTACATGATATATTGATCCACATTGTATGTAAAATGTATAAAGTCAGCCATTCAAGCCCACGTTAAAGTGGGTTAAACATTATTCTAGTCTTATATTTAGATCTTCCTATGGAAGGAAATGCTTAGAATATATTCTAAAAAGAACAAAATCTGACATTCATTTTCCTTGTTACTGTATTACATAAGTTGTTATTTTTAAATACTCTGCAGTATTATGCACTCTGGAGTTTTTCTAATAGTCAACAGCAAGCAGGCCTGGTAAGTAAGGAATGACTATGGGTACAGCCGGATCTTAGGGGGCCTCATGTAATACAATATATGACAAATACTGTATAAAATGCAGTTATTATATTATTATGTACGTAATTACTAACAACTCGGAGTTATGGGCCCTCACAGTCTTGTTGCCTGGCCAAATAGCAAAATCTAGGAATAGCATTACTCAATATTGATTTATAACAACATTTTTCATCCTTTGCAGCCCAACAAAAGGAGGCAGCAAATTGGACCTCATTACCAATGTTAAGTCACAGATGACAGGCTGGCTGGGTTCTGGAATACCAATCCCTGGTCTCAGGAAAAACGAAGCTCCCACCACTGAAGTGACAGAACCCCCCATGGAACCCGCAGAGTCTGTAGAACCCAAACCCGAGGGGAAGGATGATGATGATAACTCTAGGTATAATAGGTACGAGGGGTTGGCGGATGTGATGAGTTTACACATATTTTTCTCTACATAAATTGGCTTATTGTTTCTAAACTTTAATTTAAAAATGTTTGAGAAATGACTGGCCAGTTAGAAAGTTCTAAATTTGAAATTTTAGTGTTGCCTTTAGGTTTATATTTGACCTCTTTTGAGTAAGGATAAGAGGGTAAATAGTCATGCTTTAAAAAGGTGCTTCTTTATTTGTTCGTTATTATCACTGCTTCATAACAAACTGTTTTAGCATATGCAAAAACAAGCAAATGCTTTTATTTTAATGATTTATACTCATAAATATTTTTTCAGCTTACTAGCACCATAAAACACGCATATAAAATATCCTACATTTTAAAACAATATTAATTAATTTTTATAAATCATTTATTCTTGTTTTCTCTCAATTAGTCATAGCATACTATATTTTTTGCATACAGTTTACACTTAACCTATAGCAGTAGGTGTATAATAAAAGCCTTTATCAGTAGGAAACCATAATAGCCATTGGTAATTTTAATATTACGAACTTGATTCATACTACATATAAACATTTCCATCTTGATCATTATTTCTTTTAAAAATAACATGGTATTAAAATTAAAAAATTTCGAAGCAGTTAAGACAAATCTCTGTAATATGTTTGCTTTAAAAGGTTCTGAGTACTTTGAAGATGTGCCTGCTATCAAATGTTTCTTTTTATAAGTGATCTAGTGAATTGATTTTGTGCACAAAATTCAAGAAATATTTAATTTTTCCTTTGCAGCATGCATTTTAGTATACCTAGTATATTTATATAACAAGTTCTCCAAATTGAAAATATAATTATACTTACTACTCATTGAGTAATTTTGGTTTTTAAACTTTTTTTTTTATCAAAATTGACTCATTTTTCAGTTTGAAACAATAGTTTTATATCTATTCATTTCTAAAAATAGCCAAAATATATTCTTCTCTATTTGTATCATAAAAAAATCTTCAAATAAACATTTAAAAACTTAGTACTTAGTTAAAACTACTATTAAATCTATTCAGTACACCACTTTTATCATTTTTAACTGACGCACACGCTGATTATGTGAACTCATTTATTCTGCTCAAACCCCATTCTTTATTTCTCATTGTTGTGCATATCTTTTAGTGTACTGATTTTTTTTTACCGTACTATTTTTTTAAACCTTGTAGTGACTGATCTGAGATATTTGGCAGGTGTCATTGTACTTATCATGGCTGAATAGCCATGATAAAGATATGAATTAAGCCACAATTATTGTGCTATGGTGACCATGCCATGTTTCATTACACACTAACTGTGCCTGTGGCTTCATTTGCGTGAACCTGTGGGGAACTCTATAATCAATCTGGATAAAAGTACTCTAAATGTGAACCCGCCACATGCCAGTTCAGACAAACACACAAAAATTCTAAAAATGGTTGTTTTAGGTTCTGTGTCCTTCTTAGAGTTCAATGCAATGACTTTTTGAAGTTTTCTGTTACAATTTTATTATGTGTATAGATTTTTCTTAAAAGATCAATATAAATGTAATGTAACCAATGTAAAGATCAACCAATATGATATTCCAAACTTGTAAGCAATTTTCAAGAAAAATAAACAATATCTCCATCTCCAATATCTATAAACATATTTTATATCTGACCATGTAGTAAACAAGTGGAATCAGTTATCAGAAAATGTTATAGACACAGATTTGGTGATCAGTTCAAGAACTGATTGGACAGATACAATGCCAAACAGATGCACAAGTGACAAAAACCAGATTGGGTGCATCAGTGTATGGTGCTTAGCCTATCACAGCCACAATAATAAATAACCTCACACTCAATAACCCACAATAGAATCCCTATATCGTTGTTTGCATTTATATCTTGGTTAAATATGAAGATGAGCCACATTGGTTCAATAGTTACAAAATTATGAGGCTTGATAAAAGCTCAATATGTTATATTTCTATTCACCATCCATCCCAATTTTTTTTCCTTATTCCACTCTTAAATCTGCAGAGGTATGTGGCATATCCAATTACCACCTGGTGGACTCTTTGGTCTTCTGCTACCTAGTTATGTAACAAACACATATATAATTTCATGGGTATTATTTTGATGTGGCACCATATCACACCACTCTACAAGAGATCAATGTAATCATGAGCATACAAAATGTCGCCACGGTACAAATGTCGAGACATAATTGCAACTAGATCCTCCGATTCCAAATCCTGCGCCCATATCAATGAGTAACTATTTAAGTACCTGCAGATTTAAAAAAAAATAACTAGTGTGGCGCTCCAGAGTAAAAAATATCTAGAGCATGCATATTGGACTCGAAATCCTCTAGTGATTTACTAAGGGAGGCTTGAGACCTGCAGTGGATCATTATAGGATGACATCATATCCTTCCTATAACAAACCTCTGCACATCACACGATAATAATATAATTCCGACATTGTATACATTTTTTTGTCAGTTCCAAGTCCCCCATACAGATTGTATAATCCTGTGTTATCGTTGACATTTATTTCCATCAGTCACTGTGAGATTATACTCTTACGTGTTAACATTAATAAGGTTGAATTCCAAAACTTGACGAAATTGCTCTTTGGTAATCTGATTCACGCGGTCTCCTTATCTGTATTGATGGTAGAAACAGACAATAGAATAATATAGATGGTATGTAACGAACTGAAACAACCTGTTATGTGTGAGTGTTTAAAAACTGTTATTGGTCATAGTGAGAGCGATACGTATAATTACAGACACTGAGTAGGCATAGTGTCAGTACGCAGTGGCGTAACTATAGGGTGGCATAGCGGGCAAAATGCCACGGGCCCCCGGCTAGAGGGGGGCCCCGGCCCGAGAGGGCCGCGAGCACGGGAGGATCCCGACATTTATTTTTATAAAATTTGATATAAAATAGTTTTGTTTTCAATTAATTTAAGTTACCTACTAAAGTACATACACATGTATCAAGGTTTGAATGCATTTGTAAGAAAAAGAAAAGGCCCAGTTTTAGAACGCGTCCGGAACGTAGTCATAAAATCCTCGCCATTTGTAGACGCCGCGCTGTAGCAACACTCTTACGGAAGAAAAGTATTGTATAACTTATATAGTATAAGTACGTTTTTATAAAATGCACACAATATTATAACAGCGTTTTGTACGTAGTGATTTATTGAAAAGAAACCACAACTTTGGATAAGCTTCTTTACATTGAGGGAGGGCCCCATCGTATAAATTTGCCACGGGCCTCAACAGTATAGTTACGCCACTGTCAGTGCGTCACTTCATTGAAGGGCAACCCTACGTATTTACTATTCCAAAGTCTAGGAATAGAAAAAGATGCATCTTTAGATTGTCAAAGAGCGATTTTCGCATGTCAGTAGAAAAGTCTGGATAAACACTTAATTTTCTTCCCGTCCATGTCTTTGCTTTCAGAAACAAATTCTTAGGTATAAGAAATACTATTTTCTTAACGGCTATTAAGTTACGTAAGTTAATTTGATTGACGTAAAACATTTAATCGATAACATTTATAGATCTACTTCCGAATACATTATAAACGGTTTCTTATAAAACTATTGACGGATACAATTTGAAAGACAGTTAAATGTAAATTATCAAGCAAGTTCCAAAGAGTGTGTTATTTAACATAATTAATTAATAGACGAGAGCATCGATCCCCGCATCCGCTTTTCTCGATCCACGCCCCCGCGCCGGCCCGCGCCTTGCTGATTCGTAACCTTTATCGTCTTCTACTGGATATGCACATTGTCTTGTACACAACGGCTTATGGCCTTACACGCCGCGCTGGCCAAGCGGGTTGGCGAGCCCACTCTTACAGGTTCTTTAAGGCTTGTGATAGCGCCTTTGTTATCTCTTAGTCGCCTATTACTACACCAACGGCAAGAGATCTGGAGGTGTTATTGTAAAACCGCCACCACACGGCACGTGTGTGATAGGCATGCTCTTCGTTGTCTTGTCGAATTGTAAAGTAGTTGATTCTGTAACAGTGCCACCGGAGGAGCTGACAGCAGACCAGGGTCCACTGGAGGCACGCCGACGGAGGAGCAACCTGCTGGGGTTGGCAATGGTAAGTGTATGCTTGTAGACTTGTAGCTTTTTCTCATATTAGTGCTACAACGTGTTCAATGCTGCTCTCTGACAGATTCTCGACCAATCAAATTCGTTGCACGATTCCTTAAACACTGTTTTAAGGAATTGTTTTAGTTTATTTAGTTTTAAATACTAAATGGTTAGCAAATCATCATCAGCAAAACAAACTATTTTTGAATAACTTAAATAAATAAATTTTAATTAAGAATGTCCAACACAAAGTGGACAGAGCGGCGGGACTCCTATATATTTATTGTCACCAGAGAACCTAACCCAACTTACCTTTGCTGCTACTTTCAGCATATCTGAAGCTCATTTAATTATATCCCGTTTTAAAGTATGTCTTTATTTTGCAGTAATGTATTTTATTTCCATCTATGTACACGCAAATTACTTGCGAAAGGTTTTGTAAGCTAACAGAAGTTATACCAGTAGAAGTTTCTCTGTTTAGAGACACTGATCGAGGAGTTGGTGCCTTCTTTCCAACCGAGAAGAATAGTAATAGTGTCAATTTCTAATAGCTTTGAGGGGAATCTTTGGTACTCCTTGTCATTGACGCAATTTTCTAAAGAATCACTCTCTGTAATGTACACTTATTGTAAATGTACGTATTTTTTAGTCTTTGTCACCGCATGTTTTTGTAGAAGCTATGTGTTTTTATGTTTGTTATCCATTCGTTTTATTTGCACAATTCCAGGCAGTCACAGTAAAAAGTTGTTCTCAGTTGATGCTATCGAGGTACCCGACATGCAAGAGCGTTAGTATTTTTTTTTAACCTTTTTATACCTTATTTGTTTATTTACCTTATTTCTTAACTTTTTTTTTATCCCCAAACATATATTAATTCCTTTACATAGCTATATAGAAATAATGCCTTTTCACTCATTTCTCTCTGTAATATAGCTCGTGCAATTCACGAGCGTGCGCCAGGTTTGCTTACCCCCCAAACGCGTAAACGAAGTCGCTTTTTTGAAAAAAAAAAAGCAAAATTGGTATATGAAAAGCATATTACCATATTAAAGCTAAAGTCTTAGGTTTTTACCTTAACGATAATAATGGTAATGATAATGGTGTAATGGAACCGTGACCTAGTAACTGGGTAATGATACCTCATTACCATGAAAATCGGTTCAGTAGTTTTTAAATATTGCGATTTGAATGATAGTGCAGGAAAATGTGCTCTTCGCGATATCCACTAGTTGCGCGTTGCAACCGCCTTTAAAAACCCCTGAAACCGAAATTTTCTTATCAGTCGCTTATCAGACGTGGACCTGTACACATCTCCACAATTCATCGTTTTGATTGAACTATGGTTACTACGCCAGAAGAAGCCGCTCAAGTTGCAATACGGCCTTAGTCAGCTAGCAGCTAAAGTTTTTCATATTTTTTTAAAAAGCTGGTTTTTCATATTTTAGTTTTTCCTTAATCGAGAAAAGCAACTCTTGGGGGTGAGTCGATTTGGTTGCTCGCGAGTGTAAAGGTGTATCGTGAAGGATAAAAGGGTCTTTTTTACGGTGTAGGGACACCAATACGAGCAAAGAAGACGCGCGCTCGTGATATGCAAGGACTATCACATTTTGAATTATGGAGAAATAAATAACTCAATCACGAGGGAATTTCGGGTCATAATGCAGCACGAAGATCCAGTGCGGATTGGAGGTTATTGTAAGGGAAGGCCTAGGCAATGTCCATATCGAAATGACCCATATTAGTATTTGCTGTGTCGTTGGTCCAATAACACACACGAAGCTGACAAACTATCCAGATATGAAAAAAAAAACCTTGTTTTCGAATATTGTTGGTCTTTACCATGTTCAACAAATTCGCTCTACCGAGCGGTGATAGCCTAGGGGAGGGGTATCTGTACTCGATTCACATTCGTGATATCATGAGTTCAAATCCTCGGCCCGTACCACTGCGTTTCTACTTAAGTACGGATTTTTAGAAATTGTCACTTGCTCGGCGGGAGATGGGGGAGGGAATATATCGTGAGGAAACCCGCATACTTCAGAAATAAAAAAAAAACATTGGAGTATGTGATCCACCAATCCGCACTGATCCCGCGCGGTGGATTACGGCCCGAAACTCCCCAGTGATTTACTAGGAGAGGCCTAGTAAATCACTGGCTTGTGCCACAGGAGAGACAGGCCGATGGTATGGTTCAGTGTGGCTCAGATAACGCCAAATTCGAATTGTTTTTAATTATTTTATTTCCTAATAAATCGTTTTTGTAACAGTGACCACCAAAGCGGTGGCCGGCGCCAAATCCCTTGGCAACTTCTTATACTCGGCTGTGAATAAAGCGGGCGCCAAGGTCAGCGAAGCGAGCGCCAAAATCAAGAAGACCGTCGAGGAAAATGTGAGTACATATTATAGAATTGAACTGAATGAACGAACGAATGAATGAATCAATGAAAACTTTATTTTTTATGTATTTATTCCAGACAACTAAGTCCCATTCCAAATATGCCTTAACTTAGAATACATAATATGTAATAAACTAGACTAAGTACTAATAGGGATTTTGTTCTTGCTCGGTCTCGCTTCCCTAAAACGTTTGTTTATTGCTCCTCTGTTATTCTTTCTATAATTTGATTGTCAATTTTGACGGATATATACGGACAGTTATACAGGCAATCGACAATAGGATTTATGCATCTTTTAATAATTAATTTAGTTTATGAAGATAGTAGAATTCGATTCATGAAACCATAATCATCATATCTGGTAAAATGACAAAGATATAGGTCTTAGAAGTGAGTGTTGGTAACGGGCCGCGTTACTACTCTTATATTAACACGTGACTAATATAGTAGGGCCATTACATTCAAACGTACGTGAGAGATATAACGACAGCTGTCTACTTCAAATATTTTAATCCCATATCTACATAATTAATTTTCAATGAATTTGGTTTATTTTCTCTAGTTGTAGGCTACATAATATAAAAATTTCGAGTATAGTCAAGTTTAATCAAGTCTTTAATACAGTCAAGCTTTAATGCTATCAATAAAAAAAAAACATATATCCTTAAACTAAACTAAAAGAATGAGTATCATCAAATTTTTAGTAATATTTATTTTTCGATTGCCCAGTATTGGAGCAAGCTTTCCAAAAACACGTTTCATAAATGAAAAAACAAAAGGTTGAAATGGTTAAAAGTTTTAAGGGTAAATTTTTGATAAATGTATTATAAATAATTGTTTTTTCCTAAGTCGTAATTCGTCATTGGCGTCAATGCATGTATGTGTAGGTATGTGAAATTATTAAAAAAAAAAAAGTTATGTCTATAACTTTGATTTCTAACTTTAATCTTAGGGACGGACACTTTGCCTATCTAAGGACTTGATGTCTGAATGGCAAATATTGAATGAGGTTTGCCGGTGAAAAGGTTAACTTAAGTACAAGATACATCTAACGTAAAACAGAAGCAATCGGTGCCCTTATCTCTAAAAGCGATCCCTTTCAGGCGACCTACTCGTAGGTGTTTGTGATTGACATGAGCATTTGATTTTAATGTTCTTGAGCGGGTCTTCAATCTAAGCACCATTTTCAGATGTTTTTATATTTTAACTCTAATAGCATTACAAAACGAATTTTAATTGAACGAATTGAAGGGCTATAATTATGTACAGTATGTGTATTTGAACATGAGCCTTGAGAGTAAGAGATCGAGGAGAGAAAGTTACAGCATGATGTTTAATAAATAGAAACTAAATGCACTAGTAACTACTAAATGCACAGACGTATAGATGAATTAAATCTCAAACATAACGGACAGTGAAATGATTTATAGGGAATTGCTAAAATTATTTACTATATTTTTGACATAGACCTGAGGCCCATACGTTGCGTAGTATTTTTTCTGCCTATTCACATATTATTTAAAGATATTTTTCCTGTGTTTTATGGCGTAAGAAATTACGATTGCTGCTTGAATCGTGATATGCTTAAGAATGCACCCAGTCATTTCCCAATACCTTAGGCGTCACCTTTTTTAACCAATAATGACACAGACCTATGAGTTCTAAAGAACACCATTGGTAAAAATAGGTGACATCTAGTGTCTGGAGCGAGGACTCCTTGTCAAATATGAACAGATCTCTACTCGTACTATCGGTTTGCGTTAAGAATGCTGTGAGTTCTCGCTCCAGACAGTAAACGTCACCTATTTTGACCAATAGTGTTAGGTCCGTTTCGCTATTGGTCAAACAAGGTGACGCTAATGCCTTGAGCGACGACTCACTGCATTAATAACGCGAACCGTGTTTACATATTTTATGTGAACATTTTCTACTAAATAATAAATACACTATGAAAAGTAGTCACCATTAACGTAGTCTTTGAACTCAGAAATTCAGATGTTAAAAGTACTTACTTTTTGACCTAATAATAAGCATTGCCAAGCGATATAGTTTTGATACATAGCAATTCTTACATAATTTGGCAATATTACTCTGTGGCACAAATTAGCCATTGCCAAAAGCACAAATTGGCCATTGCCAAAAGCACAAATTGATCATTGCCAAAAGCACAAATTGGCCATTGCCAAAAGCGCAAATTTGCCATTGCCAAAAGCATAAATGGGCCATTTCCAAAAGCACAAATTTGCCATTGTCAAAAGGACAAATAGTCGATTGCCAAAAGCACAAATGGGCCATTGCCAAAAGTAAAAATTCTCGATTGCCAAAAGCACAAATTGACTATTGCCAAATTCGCTATTCTTCTTTTTGTCGAATACCAATTTTACAAAAACTGTGTTGTGTGGTAAATTATATAGCGTAATAGAAATGATATGGAACTAAATAGTTTGTTAGCAAGTAAATTCATTTTCTTAAGTAAATTCAAACGTAATGAGTGAATTAATACGGTTTATCCAATCGATTGATAGCTGTTTTAACTTGCTTTTTTTATAATACTATTGCTTTCGCTTATCAATGAATTTAAGCGAACCCAAACATTGTGAAATGTAATGCCAGTTAAGGCTTTCCTACCGAGCTACGTCACGGGCCTCTTCAAGAGAGCTGTAAATAGGATACTGCAAAGTCGGCAGCATACCCGTAATACCCTACATCTCACATTTGGGTAATCATTCGGGATAAGTACGCTTCATAACAGTAAAAACTTCAACAAAATCGACCCAATAGTTGCCGATAACGATGCGCGAACAATCAAACAGTCAAACAGACGAAGTGGCAGACCTATAGACAGACGCGACTCGACGAAACCTTACTAGGTAGGGGTTCGTAGGACACCTTAGCTTGACTCCAGACGTTATTATCATTGTGCAGAAGGAATACGCATGTCCTGACGGATCACACAATAGATAGCAGAGGGCCAAGTGTTCGATAATTGAATTGAAACGTGAAAACCTAAATCGTAGAAATAATATAATAGCTTTTTGGAGATTGTATTAATGGCCTTTAATATATAGGCATATTGGATAGTAAGAGATAATGTTCGTATTACAGATATTAATGTTCGTACCATGAATATATCGTACTCGTCTCGCCATATGGCTTATTTACACGAGGAGAGTTTATCGAACGCGACTTTTCCGAATATCGCTCAGAAGCTAGTATAAACAATTGTTGTCATCATCCGATCACTGTTATCATCGATGTTTTATCACCATGCGAACAGTTGTAGGAGACAATTGTATGTAGTTTGGTCGCATACGGGAATCGTATATAATATTCTCCCCCGAACCGTTCGAGACGGTCTCCTTGTGTAAATGAGCCAATGATGTTTCATACAATATGTTGTTTAACATGAAATATATTTTTACGCTGAAATCACAGCACGGGCAAAGCTCCATGCTAAATGTAGTGCTACACAAATGAGCTTATTTTGTAGCGAGTGTATGATACGTACAAGGACGGGAACAAACTGACCTCAATCTCCGAGTCGATATGAGACCGAGGATTATACAGGGTGGAATATACAGTGAAATATAGACCGTAAAAATCGGACATAAAAGCGGTATTTCGATATTGTTTACGGTTATTTACCGTGAATAAAATTATTCCCGTGTTTTGTGTAGGGTTTCTATAATCATCATTGTTCTTATGATTATTGTCATCATAATCCACAAGTAGCCTTTTTAGTATCCATTGTCTGTACAAACACGGCGTGTACATGTACACCGGTCGTATATGAGAGGATATATGGCGTTAAAACTCCACGCTGTCCGAATGGGTTAGCAATGTCCACTCTTTTGGAGATGGTGTAGTTCTTGAGGGTTTGTGGTAGCCGCTTTGTTATCCCTTAGTCACCCACGGGGAGACATGATCATCACAATTCCCTCGCAAAAATTATCTAAACCCGACAGACTTTTATATCACCTATAAGCAATGACTACATAAGGTCAGGGATAGATGATATTATGTCCTTAAAAAATGCGTCGTCAGTTATCTTAGCGCGTCAGTTCCGAAGATAGATTTTGTATTTTTTGTATGTTTTAGTAAAAAAATGTTCACACGAAAATTGTAGCGTTTTTCGAGCTCTATCCAACAACGTGTCGTTCGTATACTATATGTATATTGACTTTCAATTTGTTTGGAACTAGCGGTTCAGTAGATTTTGCGTGATGCGCCTTCAACAGACAAAAATTCCAAAAAATAATGTTTCAGGCTCTAATCATTCGTACTTTATATTGCGATCACTTTTTTCTAAAAATATATAATGTACACACGCAGCTCGTGTTACGATTTTATTATATGTATTGATTTTTTTGTAAGTTCAAATCCTTGTAGTTTTGGTAATTATCCGTGTTTGTCGACTTTATGATGGCACTTTCCCTCTCCTCCCGTGGGTGCCGTAGAGGGCGACTAAGCCGCTACCACAAGTCGTGAGGAAATTCACCACCTCTAAACGAGTGGACTCACCAACCCCCTTGGTTAGCGTGACTTTTGCACAAGACATCCCTCATGCACAAGTCCATTTGCGTGAATAGGCAGACGATGAAAGGGCTGGGCTACGGTTACGAACTTACCCGAGATTAGACTTGACTGTTTTTGTGCCTAATTACGTTTCGATCGGTTAAAAAATGCACCATCCACTTATCAAATTCGAAAGTTGTTGCTTTTTATTGCATTTATAATGCATTTTTAAAATGAAACATTGCAATATTACCGTAAATACAAAGGGGGACTTATTCCTAGAAGAATTATCTTCCAGTCAACCATATCAGTCAGTTGTGATCCTGCATCAAGGTACATTTTTACGTAATCACCCTGAAAATAATCCCTTTTGTAATATTTACGGACTAAGCCTCGGGCAATATCTAGTGCTACTCAAATAAGATTATTTACTATCATATATACATACGTAGCGGGATGTATTGACCTCAATCTCCGAGTCGATACGAGCCTGAGGCCGGACAGACAGACAGACATACATTCACCCACGTATTTGTTACAGCCTGTCTTCACGCTTCACAAATATCGCTTCTGATTTACTCATCGTGTTTGTCATCAAATTATATTTCTCTCAGAGGTAGAAATTAAAACAGATGTGAAATGTATTTTTCGGGACATTGTTGACATAATCAATCACAAATCAATAAGTTATAGATTTAATCTAATATAAACGAAACAGTTTAATATCGGTTATTTGAAGTATTACCAGTAATTGTGACGTTGACTGTAATTGACTTTTGTTAGGATTACCTTGAAATTTTGTTGTTTCAAGATCGTTTTTCAAATTCTTTTCACACATCGGCTTTTCACTTTTCACTTGAGGCTGTCACATCGTGAATGCCTTTGATCATCTGCCGTCCTCCCGTCTACACGCGTTCATAGTTGAAGAATACTATGCCATATCATCAGCCTATATCATTCCGTTGCTGGATATATCGTTAAATACCAGAATTAAAAATTAATTGCAAGGGACAAAATGGCGAAAATTAATTACATATATCGTTGTATTCAGAATTTCAATCGCTATCGAGATATCGATGAAAGTTTTGAGATCCGCCAGAAATAGTCTGTTCCGTTACGAGTTTATCCGGGGAAAAATAAGATTTATTGCAAAAATTGTAATGTATCCGACGTTGTACTTTTTTTTTGTAATAAAATAGATTAATGTAAGTTCCCTCATCTAAACTAATGACCCTTACATTGAGCAATAATTATCGGGAAATATTTTGTGCATAACTCACGCTATTGTGCCATTTAAATTTTTAATGTTGTTTATCTTTTACGTTGAGATAAATATAGGTTACACAGTGACAGGATGTTCTTACTATAGAAAATACCATACCACCATTTTTGGAACCAGGTTCCTTTACGCGGCTTGCGGTAGGTGTGATTCGAGAGAAAATGTAACGTCATGTAAGATTTTTATCCCCCTCCATACGCCTTTCTCTTTCTGTGTGTGCGTGTGTGCGTGCGAGTATCGAGAGCGAGACTCGAGCAGAATAACAGACGTGCAGACTAGTGCGTGGCCGGTTAATGAAACTTTTTGATTTTTGATTTGATTCCTTATTTTAAATTATTTGCATTGAAAATATGATACAAAATAAAAAAAAAATACATGAACTACACAGATTTTATTTCGAATTACATTCGGAGTTTAAAAGAAAAATGCGTGAGGATCTTCGTTCCTGACGGGGGTCCCCTGACCGTACACTTTTTTTTTTTACCAAAACGCACCGTGCGTTCGTATGCGGTGTTTGGTGCGTACACATCGTTGATATTGCGTGCCGTCTGTGCTGCATTGCTGCCCGCGACGGAACTCCTATTCGAAAATAACACGATTTTTTTTACTTTTAATCGCAAACACAAAGATATCTGAGCAAACAGTCGTTTGACGGAAAAAACAAATGAATAACTGATTTTGAAAAAGAATGTCATAGCTTTAAATTGAAATTAATTTGAATTTGAAATTTCAAGCCAAACGCAAGATAACTGAGTTCAAAGTGGCCACTATGAACAAACGGCAGTTTAATAGGTAACGCCCTAATATAATCTAATACAAAGATTTACAAAAACAAACGCAAAAAGATTTTTATTAACAAAGAGTCCACGTCAGAATTTGCATTTCATCTCACCTAAATGAGGAAAAGCAATTTTCAAGACAGAATGGTTTTCATTAATTCCGCCTTCAACACATGGGGATAAAAGCAAGAGTAAATAGCAATTATCACTTTCTCACTAAGGGTCGTAAGATTGTAGATATCCGAGGAAATTGTTGTGTTATGGTAATGGGAAAACTAAGATGGTAGACTCGCAAGTCAGAAAGGTATATTTCATTATTTCCAGTACGTGTTAGAATAACAATAGGTATGTATTTACAAGTTATTGCTTTGAGAGTCCAATCCAACGGCTCAGTATATCTAACTTTTGAATTTCTCGCGAGTCTTAATTTTCCGGACTATGAAGACCAAATGCGGTCACTTGAAGTGCGGTTGCGTTATTCGACTTCGACACCCCGTTTCACACCTTTAGGGGTTGAATTACTAAGACTTGCTAAGAGAGGGTTACTCGATTCTCTCTTAGTAAGTTTACGTCATATGCTACTGTTCAAGTTTCATGTTTCTAGTTTCAATGGTTTCGGCTCGGTTTGAGGAGTCAGCCAGTCAAGACATTTCTCTTTATCTGTATATGTAGATGATTAATTGCAGCTTAGAAGTAAAATGAAAGGAAAGTTAATACAAAATAATGTCACCTTCATTCCAACTTATAAATGGCACCCAATATCTGAAGGCAGAAAGCCACGCGTTCATTAGTGGAAACACTTTGGTTGCCACACGTGACCATTAGATTTTATTGCGCCAGATTGTGCGAAACAATGACACGGAATGACCGCACAGAGTGCTGCAATTATTATTTCGTGAGATTATTTGCGTTTTGTAATATTGCAGGAATTATTATTTGCCGTAATTATTAAATCGGATTATCATTTTTCGATTATGGTGATTGTATAAGACAATTCATAAACAGGTTAAGATTAACGTCCTTTCTGGGATTTCCTCTCAATAGAGTAAAAGATAAAACAAACTACTATATTATAACATACCATTCCACCAGCCTATGTCTGTTCATTGCTGGATATAAGTTTATTTCAAGGCTCGTTACACCACACATGATTTTTTGCCCTTCACACCACCGGCCAAATTCTTTAATTCGTCGCTCCATTTGGCCGGAGGGAGTTCTACAGTGCTATTCCCGGCACATGCTGAAGTGGCAGTGGGCGGATCATATCCTGCTGCACAAGCGATGAGGTAGACGAATCCTTGAATGGGGACCATGTACCCAGAAACCATACTAGGTAAAAACAAATACACGAAATACATTGACGAGATTTATGCAGTTGAAGGTATTATTGCTAATTACTTCATTTTATGATAATAAATAAACATGAATATCCAGCAGTCGATGGATCCAAATTTATAATCATGATAAGCTCTATGAATTCATGAGTAGAATTCATGTTTCAGGCTTTGGAAAAGATTCGGACATACGAGTATTTCGTTAATTTTTCTTACTAACCTATAAAAAAATATTCTGTCAAAAAACAAAATACGAGTATAGAACTTTTGTTTGTCCAAGTCCATTCACGTATATATCGGACAACGTTTAATTAAAAGATGACAAAACTAGTTCTTGTGACGATGGATCTTCGAGTGAAAGGAACAAACAATACCTCCAAGTTATGTGATACATCGGCAACTTTTTGGATTGATTCACTTTCCTAAGACGGAATTATCTGTTCCGGATCGCCAGGACTTGTTTGTTGTTTCCCTTTGTACTCGTACTTAGGAGAAAAGGCGGCAGTGGAAAGTAATAGGATTTTATTTAGGTTCAAACTTTGAATGGAGGTTGGGATATTTTCTTTGAGCAAATTTGGAAATTTGAAAAATTCAGTTACACAATCGTTGTCGGGAATAATGAAGTTTTAATTCTAGGGAGATTTTGACAAGATCTACTTATTACGGAGATCAGTCGAATTAGCGCCGGTAATGGCGGTTAAATGGTTCAGAATTCATACATTGATTGTATATCTTTCACAAGTGTAATTATTTAATATTTTTGTGTCTATTCACCGCAGGTAATTACGTGCATACTTGCTAATCTACCTCGTACAATTAGCAGAAAAATAGTTTTAAAACAGTATTCTACTTTTCTTTCAGAAAATACTTTTCAAGCTTATTGACCTTAAAAAAAGCCTGTGACGAATTAATGTATAATAAACGGGGCTGTGGTAAATTTACATGTTTTTTCTATAAATAATTTATAACTGGTGAATATACAAAAACTCTTTTAATGGTGATTGTATTTTCGCCACAAGTTTAATTATTTCTTAATATTTTTGTGTATATTCACTATTATTTTGAGCTTGCGCCACTTCTGCCCTTATGAAATAAATCATCCACCTGAAACATCGTTGCAGTCCTGTCACGGCTATTGTAATGCCTGGCATTCGGCCAGTGGCATAACAATCGGGGTAGACATAATGCAGCACAGTGACGTCACAAAATAGGTATTCGGGGATTGCGTACGTGTCAAGGATTCCTTGTTGCTTGAAGGACTTTGAAGAATAGATTTAGGTCAGATAGTTGAATCGTAATGGATTTTTTATTGACTTGGTGTAGAATACCTGAAGGAGGTGGAAATTGAAACTTCATACTCACTAAGTCTGTTTGAATGTTAAGTCTTTGACAGGTTTAGAAACCACTAACCGAAGCTAGATAGGTCTCACAGCAAGAGAGTACAATCCTGAACCTCTTTTGTAATGCCGCGATTAAAGTATTTTAATTACTTTACGTGAATAGATCCAAAGAGGTGATAGAAATTATGCACATTTGCGATGCACATTTGTCATTGCATGGCATAATATACTGCATGCAGTGGCAGCATGGCATAATATACTGCATGCAGTGGCAGCATGGCATAATATACTGCATGCAGTGGCAGCATCGCATAATTCTCCTTTATTATCAAAACTACAATTACTTAATATTCAATCACATAAATCCCTTCCGGTTTTGTGTATGATTTCCCTTTTTTCCACCCATGCTTTCGTCCATATATCATATCATTACCATAAGTTTATTTGTTAAATATTATCCAGTCCTTGATCTTAATCCTATCGAATAATGTGGCCTAATCTATACTAATATAACAAAGAGGTAAAATTGTGTGTTTGTGGGTATGTTGGGGGTAATCTCTGGAACATCTGAACCGATATCAAAAACTGTTTCACAAATGGAAAGCTACATTATCCGTGTCTAATATAGGCTATATTTTATTTTGATATTTTGAAAAAAAATTGAAAAAAAAAAACAAAACGAAGCGAAGCGAGGGCGGGTCACTAGTGTAGTATATAATGCCGAGTGGAATTGAATGTTTGTATTTTGTCGTGCAAATGGTAATGGATAATAGGCATAATCGATAGAGCAGGTCTCTATGTAATATCGTGAACATTTTTTGAGATTATGAAAAATAATATCAAAACATGTAAATCCCGCGAAACTTCTCCATTTTATAAGGTTTTACAGCTCTATATGGACTGAATGAAATTCCCATTGCAATAATTCGCCAATTAACGTTGTTAATTTGCTGCAGCAATGCCATCAACATAGACTATAGATCCAATTCCTAACGACGTTGCCAGCTCTAATGTTAGCACACACGCCGTATAATGGGGTCACAAATTGAGTTCGATCGCTCATCAGAACTCCCCCCTCCCCACTCCCACTTTGCATCCTCCCCTCTGCCAATACATCCCGTCGCATTGAACAATAATACACCAGTTGGATAAAGTTGGAATTATATAATCCAATTTGATAGACTAATGTTAATCCTTTACTGAATTTCCTTCTAAATAGTACTTTTATACATTACCTAATGATGTTATGGTGATGATCATGATAATTTCATTATCATTAACCAAATGAATGAATTAGCCGAATCGGCTGTGTGCAAGCAGCTGGCTGTAGAATAGCACCATCTGTTCTCGTGGCTACTAAGAGACAGCAAAGCCGCTACCACAAGCCCTCAGGAACTACACCAGCTTTGAAAGAGTGGACTCGCCAGTCCGCTTGCCCTGCGTGGCGTTTTGACGCCATACATGGGGATGTGGGCGTGCACAAGACAATGTCACCAAACTAAGGTCATCGATATAAAATTAGGGAAATGATAAATTAGGAAATAACCGATGGGGTCGACGAGTCAATACCAGACCACGTACCGGGAAGCGCAGCTTGGGAGGCGTTGGCTCTATGAGAGTAGCGGTAGGTCGTGTGAGGTGGCGACCCTTGGGAGAGGCCTATATCCAGCAGTGGAGATAATGGCTGATGGTATGGTATTATCACAAACTTGTCTATCATCACCATGTATGAATCATCACTTTCTTCAAACAAACATTTTGAGCGCTATTTATTTTATTTCAATTATCATTATTTATCTAAATTAATATAATTTGTCTTCTTTATATATAAAATAATTTGTCTTCTTTATATATAAAAAAAGAAATAGCTAGAAATAAACCGTCATTGAAGGAAAAGATTTAAAATTGACGGTAATTTGTTTAATTACATTAATCTGTGTTCGCCATAAGTCCCTTGCGGTGCAGTCTCGTAATCACTAGAGGATTTCGGGTTAAAGTCTACCATACGGACTAAGTGTGGATTGGTGGATATTAGACATGCCCCAGATTTTTTTTAATTCGCTGGTACACTGTTTTCTTCATGATGTATTCGCCTAGTTGAATTATGAGTCAAATCAAATCATAGATGAGTCAAGTCGGTTCAGTAGACCCAAAATTACGACCGTTTAATAAAAAAAAAGTAGAAAAAAAAATAAACGCCAATATATGTATCTATAAAATGATATGCTGTCAAGTAGAGCTTGAAAAGCTGTATAACTTTTGCCAAATAATTTTTCAAGACGTAATCTCCCTTCGGAACGGCGGCGCCTGTCATCGAGGTTTCTATAATATTAAATATGGATTAATACAAACTATAATTGACGCAAAATAAATCCAAATAAAATTAACTAATCGCCCAAGAAATATTAATAAATCAGTATGTGAACTAAAACCGATTTCTTTGGTAACTTAACTTTTGCGCTCCGAATGCTTACAGTGCGAAATGAAAACCGATATTTCATCAATTTTAGCGGTGACTGTGACCCACATTCGAGTATCCACAGTAAAGATAGAATATACAGTAAGGGATCTCAGTGTTATCATCGAGATACACACTACGCTCGAATGGAACTAGACTCGCGGGTTATGAAAGTGGCGTTACTAACTGATGTCAAATAAAATATATTAGCAAGAAAGGCTGTACAGACACCCTTCTTAAACTTTATTTTATTTATTCAACTGTACTCACTGTAACAATTATAAAATTGTAATCTTGTATCATACATATTATAATGTATCCCTAATGTACGTACATGTTTCGGTAGTGAGTGAGGTGTGCCAGAGCCCATTCCCATCCCCATCCTATCCCTACCCATTTTCCCAGCTCTTTCTCCGAATCCATTCCTATATCTCCAAAGGTAGGCAGCGCATCCGGGGGCGTGCCAACGTTTGTCATTTTGGACTAATGTTGGCATGTATCGCGGATGTCTATGTGCGACAGTATCCACTCACCATCAGATGGACTGTATGCTCATCTGCCGTCTTCGTACATATAAAAAAAATCGTTTAAATAAATAAAAAAATATTTTTAAGAGTTAAATTTTTAATTAGTCACATATCCTAATAAATGATTAACTTACCGACTTATTGACGTCTTACTGACTCGTGCCTTTCTGGCATAAAGTGCATTTTGAATGTTTGTATGAAAATCCCATACCGTTTCTCTTTATACTGCGTGTTATCCATGACCCGATTTTGTTGTGACCTTCGGTCTTTTTGCGTCGTTTTTATCTGCAGGGTTGGCTTTCAGCTTTCAGGGTTTGAGAGCTTTCCCTTTAATACGATAAGTACACGGTTAATGATGCAAGAACTAAATGGATGGAAGGCATTAGTTGTCTTGTGGTTAAATATTAAGCAACTAGGATATTTGAGGAAAATTATATGTAGAACTAGCTATTACCCGCGACTTCGTCCGCGTGGACTTTAGTTTATAAACACCGTCTTTAAATTGATATAACTTTTTTATTTATGAACTGTTTGAAATAAAACAAACACTAAATTTTAAGTGAAGCTTACCACAATACATTAGTGAAAACCGCACCCAAATCGGTTAAGCCGTTTCTAAGATTAGCGCGCACAAACGCACAGACAAAAATTCTAACCATCATTGTTTTGGGTTCTATTGCGTTGATAAAGGCCTCCAATAATAGTTTTTTGTTAGTATATAAATATTTTGTTAGAAATTTTTTAAACAGATTTTTTTGATAAGTAATATTGTATATTGATTTTTTCATATCCCTTGTCGCCTTTTAGTCCCTAAGTCGACATCCACAATTCTAAAGCAATTCTAACCGACACCACACGCTACACACAAATTGCGTCATCATCATTTCGGCCCTTGGACGTCCACTGCTGGACATAGGCCTCCCCCATTGTCCTCCATTTAGACCTATCGGCAGCGACCTGCATCCAGCGGGTGCCCGCAACCTTTATGAGGTCGTCTGTCCATCAATTGTCAATGTCAATCAATTGTCTGTCAATTGCGTACTTTGTTTAAATCTATTATACAATGTTATAATTTCAGTTGGCCCTTTCCAATAATAATAGGCAAATAGAAAGAAGCTTAGTTTAGCACTCAAGATGAACAATATCTGTTGAAAACATCAACATATCAATCAACCATGCCATCCGCCCTCTCACTTCTCTCTGAATATCTCATTACATGTATCTCTAAAGTCTTATCTCGCATCATTGCACACTCCGACCTCTGTTCAGATGGGAGAGTTTTGCTAAGGGAATATCACCCATTGTGACCGAATCTGGAAATAGTTGACCCCCCACATGTTAAACGTCGGAAATTAAACGCTTGAAAGGCTGAAGTAGGTCAAGGGTTAAGGGTTATGGACGTGCTCGAACATCAAAGTGCATTTAGGGATCTTACTTTTAGGAGATTTTGGGAGCTTTTGTTGATAACGGATAATCATGAGAAATACACTGGTCAAATTAATTTTGTGATTACTGATTCTGATTGTATATGTTTGTACCCCATCAATATGGGAATAGACTAGATGACAGATCATACGTTCTTATCAAAGAAACCTGATTGGCAGGTTCTTGTTGAGGAGGTCATTAAAAAGTCAAATTTAAAATTTAAGTACTACGTAATAAGAACGTTCCATTTACAAAACATGTCTACATACGAGTAGAACACTATTAGACTCTACGTGCCTACACTAGTGCTTGTATAACATATCTACAATAATATGTATCAAATCGATGTTGTACCCTCTTACAAAAATATATAGGTACAGGGTGAAATGAAAAATACCTCCAGTATCTTAACACTGAATAATATGTTCAGTGTAAACTATTAATTTAAGACTTTTTACAATTCTTTACTTATTTTTTAAACAAATCACTCACTTATCCACTAGCATCGCGTAGGTACACTCGTAGCTACATATCGCGTTACCCTTCTCTCATAGAAATGTACCTAAAATGTACGCATTTACAACTTTATCTTATTCCCCAATTTACCTACGTGTTTCGGTAGCGAGTAAGATATGCCAGAGCCCATTTCCATACCATCCTATCCTATTCCTCCCCATTTTCTCCAAATCCATTCCTATATCTCCAAAGGGGATAGTGGGGTCGTGCCAACGTTTGTCATCCTTGACTGATGTTGGCATGTATCGCGAATGGCGCAGGGCGACAGTATCCACTTACAACCAGGTGGATGCTCGTCTCCCGCCTTTGTTCTAGACAGCCTGTATCATATGAAAGGAGTATTATTTCTGTTATTGGACAAAATATGACTGTTATTCTAATTTAGTTCGCCCTTTAATTTTTTTCTCCATTAATTAAGACTAAGGCTTCATTTGAGGCCTCTTGCTTTCTTGATTAAGTAATAATAATAACAGACACCGGTCTGTTATCTTTCGAGTTGAAATTATTGCTTTGACGTCTTTTGATGTAATGCCTTTCCGTTTCTTGTTCTCTTTATTACATTTAATATTAATCTCATTAATGTTTCGATACTTTTTATAATTAAACGTATTTTGATTAATGAGGGTTTGTGAGACACTTGATAAGCACATTTATCACACAGACTCTTTCACGCCTATCGACACACACACGCACACACACACACATACTCGTTTATATAATTTCCCTCATTTCACATGACTACTTTTTTAAATTCGTTCGTTGCTACTGAATCCCGTGGAACGTTATTATCTTTTATTATCATGCAATCTCTTAATGTACTCGTAGGTGCAATGGGACAATTTTTTTGACACTAGTGTTTGTGTATTTTTATATAGAGTAGACGAATATATAGATTGAACCACAAAGTGGCATTGATACAAACATGATAATCGCGCAGTTATAACATTTTAAAGTCGTTAGCTATTAAAAGTAGTGTAGTGTCACAGTAACGAGTGCATGGATAGACTTGTCACTGGTCTTCATGTACTCTACAATCATACATGTATCAATTTTAGGCAAATTGGTGGAATTTGCCTAATTTTAATGGAGCAGTAACATTCATTGTGCAGTTTCCAATTCAATATTGTTGTAAATATCTAGAAGTTCTAGCCCAGAAACAAGAAAACAAACTGCATTCGTTTTACTACAAAGAGATTATTGCATTACTACCCTACATTTTTCCGTCGACTAATCGTCCCATGTTTGGGCGCCAACATTCCAAAAGAAAATCTGTCTATACTTTATGTCAAACAGACCATTTTTCTTCGCGCAGCTAAATAGTTTAACAGCTCTGTCTTCCAATGGGACCCGTCTAAAGACAGGAAATAAATTGAATTATAAGTTAGCGTCAAAATGTCGTTAACAGGGTTGGAGAATTTCCGAGAAATTTCTACAAACTAGTTGCCAAAGGCAATTATAGTTTACAAAAAGCTTTGCAGTAATGGAAACAGAAGTAGCTGATAAGAAATTAAAGAATAAAACATTTTGAGGGAATTATCATTTTATTTAAATTAGGATTTTGCTAGGTGAACCGGTGACTTTGTTTACTTTCTCTCGGGAATTTATTGAATCTGAATAAATAGTCTATCTTTTTCCTTGACATAATATTCCTTCGTTCAAAATTTCATTACCATTAAATGCTTTGTTGAGGTCTGATTGAGTACCAAACAAATAAAGACTCGGGTGTATGTATTACTATATTTTATAAGGAGACTAGTTTTTGTGTACACAAGGTGTACCTTGTGTACAAAATGGTGGTCTAAGGTGTACCTTAGACCACCATTTCGTCTGAGATTACAAAATCAGCTTTGTTATCTCTTAACCGCCTTTTACGTTACGCACGGGAAGAGATGAGGATGTGCTATTCTATAGCCGGTCCGACACCACACGGCTCAATGATGACATCGTTAGTAATTAAAATTACTTATTTTATTTAGTATTTTCTGTCCGTTTAAAAATACAAGCTCTTTTCCATTAATTAGTAGCCCTATTGGGCCAGTGGACACTAGATTGGTCAATATACTATTAAAATCTAAATGAAAATGACTGAGTAATTTATTATAAACGGTTTTAGCTAGTCTCACGGCCTCGTTTAAACAAATTGCCTCAACAACACAAGTTTTCATCAAGAAAAAAGTGCGCTGTAACCGCATCCGTCTATCATAATAAAAAAATGGGAACGTCAAGCTAAAATGTTTGCAACTTTTTGACGAAGGTTTTGGAAGTTGGACACCGGAGGTAACTAGGTTTATTACAGTCAGAAACAGTTAGGAGAAAAGTTAGACCAATTTTAGATAAACCCTTTTTTGTAGACGACTCAATTCTTTTTTGTAGGGTTACACGTGTTTAAAATTCGTATTTTTTTCCATTTAAAGTACCAACTGATATATTTTTTTCGAGGCACATGCTACAAGCACACTGCCGCTGGGCTTTACAGACTGAACTAGCTTACAACAGTCAACATACCCTTTTAAACCGAATAGTTTTATGCGAGAAAACTATTCAGCACGAGCCAATACAGGCGCATTTCATATTCCAGACGAGAGTAGAGATATCTCTTAAAGCCGAATACTTACATAGATTACTAACATGCCCGCATCCTAGACTTGTTTACGGCAAATCTTGCCTTCTGGCTCTAAGCGAAACGGGTTTAAATTTTCATTACTGTCAAGCTACTGTATAATACTTTATATCTTATAGAATTATATATTTTTATGTGGAATTATATATAATATATATTATTTGCTCGTCCTCTGGTTCCTCCACAATACAATTGTATATAAATTTTCTTTTAATGACAATACGACGTGAATCTTATTTATTCAACAAAACGCAGATTTTAAAAATGAAACCTTTGGAAAATATTAAGTCCAGAAAAAAGTCGTACGTTAATAACAGATCTTATAACCCCCCCTTTTAGAAGATCTGTTATTAACCTACGACTTTTTTCTTCTACGTATTTTTTTATTTAACTCTGTATATGAACGATCCGTTTAAACATGGACTATGCCGATCTGATTAGTGTACCTACTCGTAAAATTTCCAAAATAAGTCTAGATTTTAGTGAGTCTCAAGTTCAGTCCAAAATATGTTTTGAGTCCCCGTTGAGATATCTTATTTATTCCGGAATGGCAATTCGTACTTAAAACTAGGACAGAAAGATTTACAGTTTGAACGAAATAGCTTCGGTTCTAATTCCCAATTTAAAGTCATATTTGTCAAGTGTAAACTTGGACGAGCGTTTGGACAAATGTTTGGTGATAAATATTCAACAGTCTAGCATGAAAGTTGGCACCATTTAGTCCGTTGTAGATGGCACGAAATACCAAATAGTTTTGTTTGTCTTTGTGCCAAAAAAAATCAGCTAATACGACAAGAATACCACCTACACTACAAGCGCTGAGGAACTACATACACCACCTCTAAAAGAATGGACTTACCAACCCGCTCGACCAGCGTGGTGTTTCAACGCAAACACCCCTCATGCACAAGACAAGGTGCATGTGGAGGTACATGTGCAGCAGTGCACTATAAAAGAGTGGGTTACGCTTTAGGACGAGAATCCGTTGATAATCATAGCTTACCACCGATTGAGATAGCACTAACTTTATTTATACAGGATGTCATGTTTAGGGTGTCCTATCTTTTCCCAAACCCTTAACCCATGGATTTCTTCACGATTCAGAGTTCATTGATATAACAATTTTACGAATTTTCTTTCGCAAAAATTCTTTTTTTTTTGGAATTATACCAAATTTTTCTTGCATATTTACTATACAGATCCCAAAAAATTGGGCTGCAAGCCCTTTTAAGGCAATGCATTCATGATATGCATGTGGAGGGCTGTTCTTGTCCAAGGGCAAAAATCACGTCTTTGCTAATAATGTCGAGAAAACTTTTAGCTTGTTTCTTTATATATATATATATATATATATATATATATATATATATATATATATATATATATATATATATATACGGCAGACCACCGTTCGGGCCACATGATGGTAAGTGGTCACCGCCGCCCATGGACACCTGCAACACCAGGGAGCTTGCACCAGGCTGCCGACCTTGCAGACTCCTGTTCATACCTCTCAGTTTCTGCAGTTAAACTCGTTTTTACTCTAGTTACTATGCAGTTGCTCTAGTTTTAATATACATCACACACACACACTGACACAAAAGACCAGCGATAAAAAAAACCGTATTTGAATTGTACAATTGATGCATTACTAACCCCTAAGGAAACATCCTAGGACCCTAACGTTTGATATTTTTCCGTTTTCTCTTGTTGTTGTCTTGTGGGGTGGGGTTGCTAAGGATAAATGTATATTGTAGAGGTATGGTCTACTGGGAAATTTACAATTGAAATTTGGATATGGCGGCTCTGAAGCGTCTCCGCTGTCTTTTTGTGTAATCCAAATGTGCTCTTGCCGATGTAGGTGCAGGTTTGTGGAATCAAAAGCTATGTGAAATGAAATGATTTTTTTTGTTACTATAAACATTGAAAAAATTACAAGAAGAAACACAACCAATCTATATGTATAGTATCTATTAAACGTTTAGGCGCATAATGTGCAATTCGCTAAATGTGTAATCATTTTTGTACTCGAAAGCTGTTTTGTGAAATATTATTCAAAAGTGTAATTATTCAAAACCATCTTTATCTTATTTCAAGGCTTTTTATTTTTCCTTTAGTTAACGTTGAATAAAAAGATTTTTGTTGTACATTTTGCGAAATTCACTGCCATAAAATATACTAACGTGTTTCGGGAGTGAGGTATGACAAAGACCATTTCTCATCCTATCCCATCCCGTGGAGAGTATAATAGGATAAGGAAAATCTGTCATCCCATTACGTGACAAGTAATAAAACAACATAACCATAAATTTTCTCGAAACAAATTAACTAAAAACAAAATCAAGATGCGTATAAAACTTTGTTAACCTTTCTTTTATCCCTCAACATTATAAATATAGAGAGAAACTCAGCCTTCATTAAGAGTTATCATATATCCCCATCCATCCCACATCGAACACTCATTGGGGCCCCCGAGACCCCGAATCGCAATTCGACACGTCTCAATTAAACCGGCTCCGTATAATAAGTATCACATTGGGACGTATTTTGGGCGTGCGGAACAGAAATCACGTTTTATTGACCAAGATTTGGCAACGTTTTTTCGTTGGATATTTCCAGTTGTGTTGTATGTCACCAAGTATAGTTCGTTGGTATCGGTAACCTGATAGAACCCGGAGATTCTTAGCACTCCTTGAAATTTATTCATGTCTTATCTATCTACTTATATATAAATTGATGTTGGTATATCTGATGTTAATAGACTTCGACGCCGTTTAACCGATCACCATGAAAGTTGGCACATATATGTATTTTTTCATGGAGAAGATTTTTATGCTATCGACTTTGTTGTAACTCGCCACTAGATGGTGCTGTAGCACATCAGCTTCTATACCGTTCAACTGATCGCCATGAAAATAGGTATACATAGGTATTTGAGCACGGGGAATATTTTCGAGCTATCGACTTTGTTGTAACTCGCCACTAGATGGCGGTGCAGCACATCAAGTTCTATACCGTTCAATCGATCGCAAAAATCATATCGACGGCAAAACAGAATAATTTGTGATTTTATATACAGAGGTAAATAAATATACACAGGCAGGACAACGTCTGCCGGGTGCAGCTAGTATTAATATACGTATGACACTACCAAACCGAATGTCTATTCGTCTACGATCTAGTTAAAATATTTTATTATACGTTAATTTTGTAAGAAGCTATACAATTTATAAGGTAACATTGGTTACGATTCACTACATTACATCATTTATAATAAATATGGGTATGAAAACGACACAACAAGGCGGGGGTTCGGCGCGGGCCACACCCAAACATTGACAGTAGTCGCTGCCGCAGCTAAGAATAGTAGGGCCGCTAGAGATTGGGGGCGTCTTCTGGTTTTACTGAGGTAGATGAGTCTTTGAATTCAGATCAAGTACCGGGAAGTTTGAAGAAGTTTGCCGGTAGTGGCTGCATGAGACGAGTCGAAGATCGTGTGTGGTGGCGAGTCCTGGAAGAGTCCTATACCCTGCAGTGGAGAGACATTGGGGTGTGTTTTTTTTTTATAGAAAAAGGCGGCAGACGAGCACACAGTCCACCTGATTGTAAGTGGATACTGTCGTCCATAGACATTCTGAGCTGATGCTGCCATGTATATGTCAGCATCAGCTCAAAATGACTAACGTTGCCACGCCCCCGGATGCGCTGTGCCTACCTTTGCAGATTAAGGAATGGATTGGGTGAAAGGGTTGGGAAAATGGGGAGGCATTCACTACCGAAATATGTAAGTACATTGGGGAAATACGATAAAGTAGAAAATGGAGTACATTTCTACTGTGACAGAAGGGGACCTGGCCAGTCGAGTGCCCCAGCGGCTGTGGAGATGCAGCGTGCACTCTCTCCCTACAATATACGATATCAATACAATATAAGATATAATAAATATTTATTATAGTTTCGGAAACGCTATTCCACATGATGGGCGACGTTTTTTTTAATAAGCAGATGTGCAGACATTCCTGTATACTGTCTTCCATGGTCATCCGCGATATATGCCAACACTAATTCAGAATGGCAAACGTGGGTACGCCACCGTTTACGCTGCCCACCTTTAGAAACTTAGGAATGGATTTGGAGACGGGTTGGGAAAATGGGGATAGGATATGATGGGATGGAAATGGGCTCCGACCACTTATCACCAGGTGGGCTTCACCTAATTAATTTTCGTCCTAAACATTTTCTCTCTTACATTTTAAATTTACTCTAAACAAATAAAAATATTTTTATTTAGACCAGATTTTTTTTTGGAATCTACAAAAAAATACATTAATATTCCATGCTGTTTATAAAAAAATACATATTCATCAAGTCAAAAAGTATAATTTTTACGTGATCTGAACGTCGCTTAATTTATGTTATCTTTGTTCAGCACTTGTTTTCGAGTCCACCTAGGGTTGTCACTTGGGACTTGATTTGATGTAGATATTATTTTTTGAGAAGGTAGACGGGACGCTTGGCAGGTAGCTCGGTATTAAAATCTCCGTTCTTTGTGGTAGTCGTTCTCGTATAATAAAACATTCAGAGTATATTAAAATTGTTTTCTTCATTATTATTAGTCCGAGTTTCCCCCAAGCTTAGAACTCTAGAAGGTCTGCTTGGGTTAGTGAAAAACTTAAAACTATGTTAGTACAGCATTTAATTATTTTGCTCATGCTTCTGAGTGACATTTAATATTAAGTATTTTTTTTATGAAAATATTTTTTTTGTGCTTCGTATTTTAGCATTTTCGCGTGAAAAATTTGTTAGGAATTAAAATTTAAAAAAGGATTCGTACATTTTTTTATGTCAATGAATTCAAAATCATAAAGGGAATCCAGGTGTGAGGCTTCGGAAAGAGTCGAACACACCCTGTAACGTATACGGGCTGTATTCGACACTTCCCGAAGACTATATTGTCTCTACTTATTATCTACATTATCTATTTAATATATCTACAGGGTATGTCAATGTGTTCTTGAAGACTGAAACCATGCTTTCAGTTCACGTATCTGAGTTAATTGACATGAAATGCTATGTTTTTCTTTTCTAAAAAATTTCAAGATGAATCATGTTTAAACATTTTTATTATATGTATAATAATCTAGTAATCCGATGACTTAAACAGAGTCGTAAACGGGACCCGGACGCGACATGCATAAGACAGACAAATGGCGTGAAATAGAGGAAGCTTATAGCTTGTAGTAAAGTAAAAAAAAAACGAGAAAAAATCATGTACATAGGTCGCACTGAGAATTTCCAGAACTGGCCACTTACATAAACAATATTTAAAAAGTAATTACGATTTTTTAAAATGTAACTCTGGCTGTAGAATAAAGTTTGTTTCATCTAATAGTCATTTGTTTTTCCAATGTGGCGTCATTTTAAAAATTGCGTGTCTGCATTACGATGCATTTAACTCGTGAAAATTTTCACTGTATAATTTTCTACGATTTTAAATCGTAGTATTTTAAAGTTTTAATCGTAGTAGTAATAATCGTAAAATTGGCGATGAAGCACCAAGCAAGACGACAATTTATAGCTTTTTTGCAGAATTCAAACGCGGTGTCGAGTGTCAATCTCAGTGACGAATTTCGTGAAGGTCGCCCGTCCACCGCTGTCAACAACAAAAGGCATCGATGTTGTGCGCCATATGATCGAAACAGACAGGCACGTGACCTACCATGAGATTCGAGCATCCTTAGGCATAGGCATGAGTCAGATACAATGAATCTTACACAAACATTTGGCTGTGCGAAAGCTGTGCTCGCGGTGGATCCCACACAATTTGACTGAGGCTCAGAAAACGGAACGCGTCACTTGGTGTAATGCCATACTTACCAGATTCAATGAAGGGGCGTCAAATTTGATAGTAACAGATGACGAAATATGGATTTACAGCTACGACTCCGAAACAAAGCAGCAATTTACCATTTGAGTCTTTCAAGATGAGCCGAACCCCACCAAAGTGACGCGTATGCAGTTTTTCATCGCCAGAAGAGGCTGTCGAAGAGTATGAAGAACAGCTTTCCGAGGTCACCACGGAGGAGTGGAATAAATGTTATGGAAATTAGTTTATTCGTATTGTTGAGGACAGGACTGTCAAACCGACGGAGATATCGGAGACAGTGGACTGCCCTACAACCTTATGGATCGCCGGGGGATGTGGACTGTATATAGGTTTTTCTACGGTGATAATGAAATGCCTTGTTTGTCTTGTCATATTCCGTCGTTAACACGTATGAAAAAGTGCATTGACGCTCACGGAGAATATTTTGAGAAACCATAAAATGATTTCTAACCATTCATTGTATTTTTTTTCTTATTCATTCCGGAAACTTTCAGTGTGGCCCTCGTATGTATAAAAGTAATCACAATTTTCCAATTTGACAGCCCTGGCATACTCTTTGCGTTGATATTAAAAGGTCCCAGGGCGCGTGTTCCCATACCAAATAAGTTTTCAAAGTGAAAATGTTATTTTTTTGTTCAAAGCCAAGAAGCGTTATTTGTGAAAGAATGTGCATTGTTTTCGAGTAACCATGTTTGTTAGAACAAAACAAAATTTCTATTTTCTTTTGTTCTTTTGTTCGAACAAAATTGTGAGAAACATTCCGTAAACTTGGCTTTATTAGATAACAAGCGAACTGCCTTTGCGTCGCTCAGGTGGCATAACGATTTCCTAGGGAATCCAAACATGTCCGTAAAGATTAGTTTCCTTAGTGTTTTTTTTTGTGTTGTTCTTTGATAAATACCTAATGATAGAAATACATTTCCTTGAGAAATTGTAATTTCTACAAAAGAACATTCCTCATTGTTATTCTTGCTACGTAAAGAGTTGTTGAATCTTACAAGAATTACTCTCTGGAGTCTGGATTAACAATTTAACTTCTACTGTTACTTATTGCTAATATATGACTTAACTTTGGTACAAAATCCGTTTAAACGTATCCATTTACCGGCTTATACCTAAACTTCATTCATAAAACTTCATACAATCACAATTCCATTCATGAAATGTCAGGAGTTTGAACTAATTTAAATAATTTATACATCAATCGAAGCTTATCAATATTAAGTGGAATATGCAAATCCAATCTGTATATATAATGGTGATTATTCAGTGAAAATTGAAAAAGCAAGCCAAATTCGGGTAATTAGATTTGCATATTAGATTTAACTTTTTATTGGGTCTACAAATTCATGTTACTGGTTGTCTGGCAACCTTTTACTGATTCATTGCCATAACCATGTTTATTCTACAACTAGGCCTCCCCCTGAGGGGGCGACGCTCCGGGCTTTGCCCTGCGCGGAGCTCGGCCTGCGGCCTCGTGAAATGGAGCTCGGCCTTCGGCCTCGCCTTCTTACAAGGGGGAGAGGATGATGTTGTAGTTTTTGTTGTGCGGGTCCTGCGTGGCGGGCCATCTTCAAAAATGGCGGAATCGAAATAATTCCAAATCCCTAATCAGCCTCCCCCGAACCCCCCAGACATCAATTTTTATCCAGATCGGATGAATTCGACAAATGACCGCCATCTTGAATTCGCCATCTTAAAAAAATATTTATCTCAATATAAAGACATCGTCATGATAAACAATATTAGTTTGAACACCAATCCGATGTGTCTAACCGTTTCGGAGATGTCATCCGAAGAATTTTGTGGGGCGGTCATCTTGGAAATAATCATAAATTCTTAATCAGGATCCCCTGAACCCCCCAGATATCAATTGTCATTCAGATCGGACAACTTGAAATTTTGGTGGTGCGGTAGTCCGATCGCTCCGGGCTTCGCTCTACGCGGATCTCGGCCTGCGGTCTCGTTAGACGCAGCTCGGCCTTCGGCCTCGCGTAAGTTACACAGCGTGCGCGGCTGTTGGTGCCGTAGTCTGGTCGCTCCGGGCTTCGCCCTACGCGGATCTCGGCCTCCGGCCTCGTTAGACGCAGCTCGGCCTTCGGCCTCGCGTAAGTTACACAGTGATCAAATTCGGACGCTCCGCCCTACGCGGAGCTCGGCCTGCGGCCTCGCTGTATAGCCGCCATCTTCAAAAAGGGTGGAATATAAATAATAATCCCAATTTCTTAGTCAGGATCTCCTAAACCCACCAGATATCAATTTTTATCCGAATCGGATGAATTTGGAAAAAGGCCGCCATCTTGAAAAAAATTTCCCCTCAATGGTAAGACATCGTCATGATAAATGATATTAGTTTGAGCACCAACCCAGTATCTCTAACCGTTTCGGAGCTGTCGCCCAAAGAATTTTGTATGGTGGCCATCTTAGAAAATTTCGGCACCTACCCTAAATCCTCAATCTGAACCCTCCGGAAGCCAATTTCCTCCTCGATTTTCCACCTTGAAACACATTCGCTCAGAAATTTCTAAATTTCCCAGTTTTTTTTAAATTTCAGCCATTTTGTGTCCGCCATCTTGGATTTTTTTTCTCCGCTTAATTTCCCCATAGACCAGAGTTTCTAACGAGGGGGAATTCCACCCCGTGCCCTTTGCCCAATTCCAGCTACGGCTTCGCAAATGCCCTCGGACCCCAAAATCGAAATTTCCACTTTGTATGGCAGCCATCTTGAAAAATGGCGTAATTAAAAAAATGTTCCAAAATCCTGAATCAGGGTCCCCTGAACCCCCCAGATGTTAATTTTCATCCCGATCGGATGAATTTGAAAAATGGCCGTCATCTTGGATTCGCCATCTTGGAAAAAAAAATCGTCCAGTGGAAGGACATCGACATGCCCCACCGTATTAGTTTGAGCATCGATCCGATATCTCCCACCGTTCGGGAGAGAAGATCAAAATAAATTTGTATGGCAACCATCTTGAATCCGCCATTTTGAATTTTTGTCGCGCTCTCGTCAAACTGCCTGCGGTTCTCTATGACATTCGGTCGAACACCATGTGTTCGACTATCTCTCACCGTTCAGGCAGGCCGTCGACCGTCGAGCTGAAGGTCCACCGGATGCGGACGGGCCCGCTCCTGGTGCAGCTCCCGGGCGAACTCGGCCTGCGGCCTTGCGGGAGTTATGGCCGATCGAAATTTGAAATTTCAATTGACGGCCGCCATCTTGGAAACTTCGCAACCTGGGCCCCCACGACCCCCCGGATGCCGATTTCCATCCCCCTCGGACAAACTTGAAAATCGGCCGCCATCTTGAATCGGCCATTTTGAAAAAAAATTGTAACCACGAAAAAGCTTACATTTTCCTGAATGACATTTGATCGAGCACCTCCCGCCTACCTCTTACCGTTCCCGAGCTACGAGCGATTTCATTTTGTATGGAGGCGATGCTGGACGTTCGAAATTCAAATTTTCGCGACGCCCGCTGGCATCTGCCTGCAGTTCCCTATGACATTTGGTCGAGCACCCCCCGCGCAGCTGTTACCGTTTGTGCTGGCCGTTGGAATTTTTCATCAGGTTTGGACAACTCTAAGAAGTCGGATTTTTCTGGTACTCACCGACCCCGAGGGTCCACTTTCTCATTCAAAGTTTCTCACCCGGGTGGTGGGAACTGGGAGAACAAGGATGTGAGTGAGTGGTAATCGAGCGGTAATCGAGCTTTATATCGAGCTTTATATATATAAGGAAGGAATAAGGAAGGAATACCATACCATTGGTCTATGTCTCTCCACTGCTATATATAGGCCTCTCCCAAAGCTCGCCACCACACACGACCTTCGACTCTTCTCATCCAACCACCACCGGCGAACTTCGTCAAGTCGCGGTCCACTTGACCATAGGGCAGTTGCTCGCGTCCGTGACCTTTCAACACCATTCACATGTCCCCCGGGCGGTGCTCAATGGACAATAAAACAAAGTCGAATATCGGACGGCGATAACCCGACTCCCTGGCTAAATACCTAAATAGGGACTAAATAAGCCCCAAAAAGACTGGATTGAACAATTCGCAATGGCCAGCGTGGTGTTTTAAGGTCATCAAGCCTCAAACACTTGGCTCAAAGTCTGTAAGTCATGGTGCCTCATGCTCAAACTTTTTGTGTACTTTTGCGGCCAGAAATATGAAGAATATATATTTAAGCACGGGATTCCCCAATATAAATTAACACTGATTTTGACTGCGATAAAGTTGCCCCACAGGAGCAACTTAGCTCGAAAACACAAAGATTTCAAACACAGATATCTATCTCTATTTGATTCCTCTCCAGTGACTTTACAATTTCTAATAACAAATACTACGTGGGATTATACGATTTATACGAAACGAATTATATTTTGGGTTGTGTTTAAACGAGCAACAGAAAATACTAAACCTCAAATCAACAAAATCATGATCAACAAAACAAACTATTTTTGAATAACAGAAGTATATTAAATAATTTAAAATTGTTAAGAATGTCATCGCAACGTCAATTCGCGGGACTCCCTATCTGTTTATTGTCATCACTCATCAGGTAATCTAAGCCCAACCCACCTTTAAATTTGTGGACATAAATTTACTGCCCATTCAGTATTTTCCGCTGCTTATTTATTACTTTTATATTTTCACCGACACTTTTAAACATGCGCCATTAATATCAATCCTGAATGTCTTTATTACCATTCGCCACCCACAGAAAGCAAAGATTGAGTCAGTAGGCGGCGAACACTGAAATCTATTTCTGTTGAAACCTCCCCAAGGCTTTACAATTTCTAATACGACGTTATCTACTTCTTGTTGTTAATAACCTTTTGAACATGTCCCCGATGTCAACCCTCCACTGTCATAACGGCATAATTAGCCCCCATGGAGCTGCGTAGGCGGCAGAGAACGACACTCGTCGCTATTGAATTGATTTTTCCCCAGTGAACTAGCCGTGTCAAATATTAATTCTATACAAAATTAATTATACCCTTTTTAATGTTACATTTTGAGCAAATCTCTGCATACTCCAGACAGACAATTAGCTCGCATCCAGCCGCTGGGCTGGCAAAAATCGAAGACCTGTTGAACTGTACCGATTTCTATTGAATTGAATTTTACTCAGTGATCACTCACTATGTCTAATATTAATACTTTTAAACGGTCTAATTATAACTTTATTTTTTTATAACTTATGTATTTATAACTTTTTGAATAAGTCTCTAATGTCAACCCTGTATGTCGATGCAAGGTTTATCCCGCAGGGAGTTACATGCTAGACCAAGACTCATTTCTATTTGATTGATTTTTCCCCAGAGTGACCATGCTAAATTTACTATAAATAGGTTTGCTGGTAGTAATCTCCTAAGAGGGGGGGGGGAGGGGGGGGGGATAAGCTCGCCTTTTGTATGTATTTTCCTTTGTAACTATTTTAATCATTTGTGTATACAATTAAGTATATATAAATAAATAAAATAAATTACCATTGGTGTTAACAACATTTCGATTTTAATTATCTATCTTTAATGTTAACTTCGCTCGTTCAGTTTCCGTCAAAATGATCTTACAGCGAGCATCATGGGCGACAGACCGAGACTAGCACGCGTGTCCGAGAATTTAAAAAAAGATATCCACCAACTCTCATTGAACTCGCGTGGTGGATTACGGCCCGAAGTCCCTTATGCTAAGTGGGGTAAGCGTGTGCCGTGCAATGGAACGTTATTTATCGGTTTATACTCTTTCTAGTTTCTCCCATCAATAATCTCATTTTTGCGACAATTAAAGCATGCCAATATAAGGCACGTAAAACGTATTTATATTGGCAACGAAAAAACTCATGTTAATATTTTTATTGTTTAATATTTTTCCTAAAACCCACGAATCATAGCAAACTTTACATTTCGACTAATTCGTGTCATTGTTTTTTTTAATTATACTCGTATGTCACCAATGTCTAGTCTCTTAAGCACGTGACTGTCAAAACTATTCAATCGCGAATAGCGTGACCGAGACGTCCGTGTTAATTCCTCTCCATTATTAACTCTACAATTTCCAATGTTAACACTTCATAACGTTCTACGTTTTCCGACATAGATGTTACGCTTCCGGTATATATATTTTCCGATATTCATGACAATTTTAAATTACATGTCACTGCACATTTTACTCGTACAACCGCCATTGAAAGGCCATAACAGCGTGTCTGTTGAACCGAGACTGATCTCTTTGAATTACTCTCTCCGTGACCTGATACATAACTGATACATGATGGCATACCTGATAACGCGTATATTTAAGTATATCATTTTACTCCACGTATGGGCAGGGTTTCGGTGGTTGGTAGGTGAACCAACCACTGCAACCACGGCCCCAGTCAAAATTTTGAGTAAATGCAACATGTATACATAGCACCTGCAAGATTCGTTTAATTTACAAATATTAATACTTTCAGTCGTAACATTTTTAATTACATGTACGCTACTGATAGCTGATCCTCTGATTGGCAAAATGTGTCTATAGAAAATATCCCAGTATCGTGTTCGTTGAAGCAACACTGATCTCTATTGATTCTCCTCTCAGTGACCTCAGTCTCAGATATTAATACTTGAAGACGTTTTATACGGACATTATACTCTTCTCGGTGATATGGCTGGGATATTAAGACCCTCTTGCGATATTTTTGTGGACGTTTGTTAACGAGCTTGGGAAGAAACCGGGGAAAGTAATTCTACTCTTGGAATTAGCAGTAAATATATGGCGTCAAAACCTACATTACAGGTATTTAAGTATTTCAATGAGAAAATAATTGTATTGGCCAATGTAGCGTTTGAGAAGAGATGCACACTCCTTTACAGCTCATTATCAGCTTTTTCAATAAGTGGTGATATTTTACGAGTCAATTTGAAAGCATTTGAAAGTTTGTTATTGTATCCAACATTAACTTTACATACTGGGTAATTAGTTACTTCGTAATTACTTCAAGTGAACTAAAAATATTTAGGTACTCACTTTAAATGTAAATAAAAATCTCTCACTATTTTTACAACCGCGTAGAAGATTAGGTACGATTCGAATTCGCATTGGCGAATAGTGACGTAAATTATTCGGATTGCGCCTATATACCGAAAATATAGCGTTGTAGAACAAACCTATTCTCTCAGTTAGAGCAACGAATATAAACCCCAAACTCACTATAAATAGTTCGTTTTCTACCGCATAAAAGTTTGTAATCGTGTCAATGCTCGGTGGAATGTTATAGTGGTCCGAAGAAGCAAATCGGAGAATTCATGGAGATTGAATATTTCCACTTCATTGATTTTATTTGAGCAATAAGGTGGTTGACGATTACTGGAAATATGTTTTATTGTTTATTAGACAACTAGAAAAAAACAAATATATATTATGAACACTTCCAAATGTATTAAAAAAAATATTTACTATTTAAACGGACAATAATGAAATATTAAATGGGCAGCAGATCATGATCAACAAAACAACTTATTTTGAATAACTAACAAATATTGTAGTTATAAATTACGAGGAATGTCATAACCAAGTCGACTTCGCGGGACTCCTATACCTTTATTGTGACTAGAGAACCTAAAATTAACCCACCTTTAAATTTACTGCCCGTGCAGTATTTTTTGCTACTTATTTAATTTTTTTTCCAAATAAAATTGGTAATATTTTCTAGTATTTTAACTTATTTCTTTATATATTTTTTTTAACAACATAGCCCTCGCAACGAGACATGAGCTTTGCATGTATCTGTATGAGTGGGTGCCAAATTGTCTAATCCGATTGTCTGAACGAGGCGTGAGCTTTGCATCCGTGTGAGTGGGTGCCGAATTGCCCAATCCGATTATCGCAACGAGACGAGACGTGAGCTTTGAATCTGTGTGAGTGGGTGCCAAACTGTCCAATGCGATTGCCAAAATGGTTTGCATTGTACACTATCGGCATGCACAAACGCAAAGCTCGTGTCGTTGATTTCTCCGTACCATTATCCATATTTCTGTTAGATTACATATAATATAAACTTATAGGTACAGCAGCAATAGAGCATAAAGAAAATGGAAATAAACACCGTAACATTGGTATAAATTTTGGAAATTTGAAACGATATGTATGTCCTGATGTGATGTATGAGGCAATAAAAAAGAGCGTACGCGATCCGAACTAAGGTAGTTTAACAAAGCCTTAACAAGATATGTTGTTCCACAAAGCTTACTTTAGCAAAAAAGTACATCGAAACAATTTACGGCAAGCAACAAAAGGCACGTGCGTACACCGTGAAAAATATAACGTACCGACGTCACATATAACGAGCTGACAAATCAGAGGCACGGCTATCAAATTAAAATTAAATCCAGCGTTGCGATTGGTTGAGCGGCGAGGGGTGGGGGGGGTGGTGAGTGTGGGAAGCGCGATCAATACGAGACTCGTTACGTAACAGAGTAGTCGGCGCCTTAAGGGACAACGTTCTGTAGTATGTGCACAACTAGCATCAGTTTTCCTGTTACACCTACATGCGACACTGTGCCATATTTCGAGTTAATTAGTTAATCATTGCTGAAATTGAAGACCACTACAATTGGGCCGTTCTAATAGGTCGAATTTGACATATGACGAACCATATAATCCACCGATGTGAAATATTAATTGTCATAGACGCAAAGCTTTCAAGAAAACGACGCTTAAAATTGATCGAGTTATATTACAATAGTCACGTGTCAATATAGTTTAATATAGACCCAATTATAATATATGTTAAACTCTGGAATAAATTATTAATAATAATAAATTATGGTAATGACGCGTTACTTTGCGAAAGTGATCCGATGCAGTAATGAGAGATGCTTTAGTTTGCTTTATATTTCGCTAGGTATCGGTTTGTTATCGGTGTTTTCGGTATCTGTATCCGTCGCTAGCGTATGGGTTGTTTATAGGTTTTATGTCTAATTACTCTCAATTGCCAATATGTAAAATTTGTAGTAACAAATGTATAACAAAAACAATTTATATGAATAGTTGCTAGTTATAGTTTTTAAAAATTGACACTTGAAGGTTTTTAAAAATCGGTGAAGGAAAACATCGCGAGGAAACTCGCATGCTCCAGAAAAAAAAAAACAAAAAATCTGCAGTATACGATCCACCAATCCTCACTGTTCCCGCGTGGTGGATTACGGCCCGAAACCCCCCCCCCCCCCCCCCCCCCCCAATGATCAGTATATAAAGTCCCAGACACAGACCACTCCTTGCTCATACAACAGGACTCATCAACACGCAGTTGATATTAACGTAAATATTTACCAAAATTCAAATTTGCCGATAACAATATTGTTCAATATTTTACTAAAATATCTTTAAGATCTAAACTTCAACAAACTCGGAAGTCGAACAATATTTGAGAAAGAGTTTGGAGAATAACCATCTAATAAATCAACCTTCGTAAAACCGAGGGTAATCTGCAGATAACCACCGTAACAATGCATTTAATTAAGGATAGCAATTTCAGAAAGTTATTTGTGACCAGTTATTGATCCTCGCCTTACGCTCAGCTGGAATCCATTCATAAGATTATTTTGCCAGACATTTTCACCTTAAAATATGAATAATTTTCTGTTCCCTTTAGAAAAAAGACAGGAGTGTATTTTGCAAAATATTTGATAAAGTTTTCATTAATTTAAAATCAAGCTAGAAACTTGGAGTTTTGCATAAAACCAAAGAAATAACCATTGTTTACCTCTCATTGTTTATTTTTAATTTTCGAGTATAATGTTATTTATGCTTTCGTTAAAAATGTTACTAAAACCTTTTCTTCTTGGGAGGCCAAAATTGGTGAAATGTTAATGCTTCTTAGATTGCTAATACAGACATGTCTGGAAGTGCAAGATCAACAAAAAGATTCCGGAAATTGAAAGCGATTATATAAAATGTGTCCCTAATCTCACAATCTTTGAAATCGCAAAATTGCGCGATCATCCCCTCGATAAAAGCCCTAGAAACGAAATTCAGATGTCTCTCAAGGGTGCTCGTGGTTGAAGGTTTTTTTTTTTGCAAATCTGTCAAGCGTAACGGCACTGTCAGCTTTTGTAGAGTACTAACACTTTATTAAATCTATTCCTTAAAAGACTTCTTTCTTCTGTTGTTAGCCCCCTTTAACATATTAATGGTAAAAAATTAAGTTGACAATTCTCGATTATCGAAGTTAAGTATTTAGATTTGGCAACTACAAATAGTCTGTATTTTATATTATTATTTACACAGATGTTAATTAATATTAAATTTACACAATAATCTAAATGTCTATATGTTTTGATAAGATTGCATCGATCAATAAAATTAAATAGGTAAACATACGTGTAATATATAAATATATGCGTAAAATTTAAAATATTTAAATTTTATGGATGCTGTCATGTTGAAATACAACACAATTTTAATGGAATGGAATGAATTTCCATTGTTGTATGGATAGTGAGCAAGTGAATCAAATAGTTAGCTGCTTATTATATACTTGAGGAGTTTGTGATCGGCACGTGCATATCCATCCACTGCTGGATATGCACGGTAATTTATTATCCCTAAATTAAGCGAATCAGCTGCAGATGTACCTTTATACATCTCGCTAATGTATTTCCTGTCTTTTATATTTACATAGTTTGCTTTTGTCTTTTTTTCCTTTTCGCGGAAAGGATGGTTAACCTCTTTATTTGAAATTATAAGATGTTGTTCATCTATGTTTCTTATACTCTGGAATTCAGCATTGAAACTTATTATAAATAAATATACCTATCTATGAACTATTTATTTTGTACCTAATTGTTTTTCTAGGTTAATACTTTAGAAATGTGCACAAAGACTTTTTGCTTGAACGCCCCGTTTTCATAACTTAGTTGTTGTCACAGTTTCGTTCTACTTTTCATCGCACAGTTTTTACGACCATCAAGACCCAGTTTGAAGTAATTATATTTTATTTTTGAATACCACGTCGGTTAATTGTATACAAAGCATTTAATTTTAATGATAATATGTATGAGAGGAAGAGAGGAAGATATATAATACTGCATAAATACATATTATTATTGACCAATGAGATTTCATTGTGCATTAATATTAAGGCAATCTCAGCCTGTGCTGACACTGAGAAGATGTATAGATTATGTATAGATGAGAAGATTTATTAGTATCAGTTTTGTTTCTATAAATTTCAGTTCTAGTTTCAATTGTTGAAGACATGAATTATAGTTCCGAATTAATGCAATGCCAAGATCTTTCAATTTAATTGTTCTATTTTAAGGTTTTTTACGGACGAAGGCGGCAGATGAGCATACAGTCCACCTGGTGGTGAGTGGATACTGTGGTCCATAAACATCCGCGATACATGCCAACATTAGTTCAAAATGACAAACGTTGGCACGCCCCCGGATGCGCTGTCTACCTTTGGAGATATAGGAATGGCTTTAGAGAAAAGGTTGGATAAATGGAGAGGGATAGGATGGGAATGGCCTCTAGCACATCTCACTCACTACCGAAACACGTACGTATATTAGGGAAATAAGATAAAGTTGGGAATGCCATTTCAAGGTAGTCTTCTGTGAGAGAGGGGTAACGTGACCAGTCGAGCGCGCCCAGCGGCTGTTGGATTTCAGCGTGCACTCTCCCCCTCAATTGGATTGTTTTTATAGTATTTTACTTGTACTATTAATTTCTGTATCTTTTTTTCAGGTAAGTATCAACATACGACTTACAGTGTATAGCTTGTTTGGTGCCACTACTACACAATACAAAAACTATTTACAGTAAGTTTTTATAATTAATAGTTTCAGTTTAAAGTTATGAAACTACTTTAGTTTGAACTACTTTAATGTCTATCTATATGCAGACTTTATTGACGCGATTCAAAAGATAAAACAAAAAAGTTCAAATAGCCTCAGCACAAATTACTTAATTGAAATTGAGTGTAATTGTAACTACGATACACTATTTTTAAATTATACCAGTGGAATATAATGACTAGGATTTTTAATAACTTTGTTGTTACATATTTTTCCATTTAAAAATGAAATTGTAAAATATGACCAGTAAATAGTAAAGAATTTAAAACATTTAAAGAGTACTATATTTACTTTCATTTATGAAAATATAGTAAATTAATAAATCATCTTTATAATAAATAATAGTAAATATAAATAAATGAAGTAAACGCACAATTTAGAATGAAACGTAAAATAGAAGATATTTTAAAAATGTTATCTTCAAAATTATCATCATCGCCGTGATAAATATCTTTGTAAACAGATGGAAAAGGTCAGGGTTATCGTTATTTATCTCGTAAATCGAAATATCACATTGACGGCTCAATCATACTAAAATTCCGACTCTGATTTATTGAGACACGGGTCCAAAATATAATAATCCGGTGGCACAACGTTTCTCTATATACAACATTGAATGTCACGGTGTCGTGCAGTGTAAAATCTGTTCCGGATTTGCTTACTGTAACACATTGTGTTACTTTGTTGGAAAACGAATCAGCAGATACTGTTCTGTTAGACTTGAAAGCTATTTTTCTCTCATCCGATTACTCAAACCTGGTTTCGGTGACTGTTATTACCAGTGTATCATCTACTTCTTTATAAGTTGGATTACTTTCAACCTTACATTATTATATTATTATATTACTAGCTTCCTCATATTTTCTATATTATTATTGCGGTGTTTCTTTTAAATATATTTTTTTTTACTATTTTTCGCCTTAACGTCAGTTAAATTCTTCTTGATTTCACTTCCACTAAGATAAAAATGGCACCAAATTATACAATGATACACTGTGTCACTGAAATAACGCTTATGCTTTAAAACAGCTTGTTCAGTATGGGGGGTAGAATCGATTCTACAAGTTTTTACAATAAGTTATTTTTTTTATAACTTATTGTTAATTTCTAGCATATTGTTATCTTTTATTCTAAGCAATCAATGCGATGGGCTGCCCCCGTCCGTGTTGGGTCGCTCAAGCGCCCGGTCATTACCCTCTACTGAGTAAGGAGAGCTACGAACGTTTTAGGTAGAACAAGAAATCTTTCACGTTTGTGACTTTTGATTTATTCCCTAAAATAATTTTATTTTCTCTAGAACTGTTCTATACATTTTAAATTAGTTTTCGTGTTTTAGATTTTGCGCTATTTCGGTGAAACGTAATATTAAATATTTAGAAATATCTGACATTTTATAAAACAAATTCGGTACTTTCGAAAATATTTCATTTTGGTACGTACCAATGATCTCAACTTAGTTCATGTTTTATTTTGGGGCTTCTTGGTATGGTTCTGTAATACTTAACAGTTTAAGAAGGAACTAAAGTGTGAAGTCGAAGGAGTTGGCGTAAACCTTTGTGTTTCAACGAAGTTAGATTTGTTTCTGTTTTCAAAGTAACGAGTTAGATGAGCTTTTAGAATTTATGTTCTTAGTTTCGACATCATTGAGAAACTTCTTCATCTATATTAAACAATTAATTTGATTTAAATTATTGTCAACAATTATATACCAGTTAAATTATTGTCATCAACAATTATATACCAGTTAAATTATTGTCAACAATTACATACCAGTTAAATTATCATCCTTACAATGTTTGTTAGTCTCAATATGTAGTCTAAAAATGTTATTTTAGGGAATTGATGTTCTGGCGAAGAATATGTCAAAATCAAGAGGTAACTTATTTTCAATTTTCTCCTTACTACCCAAAGGATGCCTGGAAGAAATCGCTTTAGGAATAAGGATGGCTGTTGTACTTATTTTCTCTTTTTGATACATGTGTTGGTGTACAAATAGCATCTATCTATATTTGACTTTGTATCGTTACATTGAATAAACGAATGAATGAAAAATTCTTTACTATATTGATATTTTAACTACTAGTTATTATTAAACATATACAAAAGCAATCGGCGGCTTATCGCTAAAAGCGATCTCTTCCAGGTAACCAACCGTCAGTGAAATGACCTAGCTAGAGGAAGAGATGGACTACGTAATCAATAAAGTAATATTAATAATACAATATTATAATAATGGAATCTATATATATAAAACAAAGTCGTGTTAATTACACCATTTATAACTCAGAACGGCTGGACCGATTTTAATGACCTCTGATTTGTTGGATTCGTCTCCGCCCCGAATAGCAGAATAACTATTAAAATATCTAAAAAATTCACAGAAAAAAAAAAGAAAATTAATCTAGAAATATATTGAAATAAATAGAAAATACTCGAATCGAAATTTAAACAAAAACGCTTTTTACCTAAAAACAGGTAAAAACTGGGTAAGCGCCATCTGTTGGGCAGCCACAGCAACACGTGGCCGGGCATAGCTAATATAAAATATATGCCTATATTATAATATAGTGAACACAGTCAAAGGAAAGAGTGGTATAATTACATTGAAGACAGAAAATGTGCTTTGAAAGTAGCCAGCGACTGAATACGTATAATATATTGAGACAATTTATTCCATCTAATATCATACAGCTCTCTATTAATTACAATTGTATTTGTTATTTTTATGTATTGTATTAATTAATTGGATATAGTTCGTAATTTTGGAACAATTCTACCAACGTGTAGACCTCTCCTAAGGAACCGTATTAATTTTATAACGGACTGCCAAAGTAATCCAAGGAGATTTATAGTAAATCTCTAAAGCTGCCCACCCTATTATATGCCGGAACTATAAGGTAAATCTACTACAGAGGCATTTTGTAAAATATAACAATTTCTGTTAAAGTAGATCCCTCGACTCTTGGTGTAATTCATAATGAATGGAATAATTCAATATGAAAATTAATAGACGAAAAATTGTGGGTAAATTTTAAAATATTTACATTTTACATTGCAGACGCATTGTTAATTATAATTTATTATCATTAACATCATCAGAATTTACAATAACGACATTTTTCTAAAATTTTAATTTTTGTATGAATTCAATTCTATGAAGTGTATTCCATTTATAGTTTATACATATTTGCCTTTTACTTAATTTGCATAAATATTCTACCCATATAAATAAATGTACTTTAAAACAATATTTATATTTAACTTTTAAACAATTATCTTTTAGATCAGCGTCTAACAAGTTCTCTGCCATACTGATTCGTTAGATGCTTCTTAAAATATTGTTCTAAAGCATATCTAACTTGATGTATGCTGTGAGTTACGTCATCTATTAGATCATTGTCAAAATCCTTCAAAAATCCTGGCTTATTATTTTAAATTTCACAATTCCTTTGCCAACTGTTAGATAAAAGTAGTTGCAATATTGGCAACCTCTACTTCCTTGAGTGTAACTTAATTTTAAATACTCCAAGATCTGTGTACTCCAAATAACTTTAATTTTAAGATCTGTTTCATACAATAACTACTATACAAAAATTATTTAACTCTTACATTACATCTCACATTGTTGCCTTCTATACTGTCCACATTGCGTTTCCATATTTATAACATTGGCATAAATTTCGAAATCAATTAGTTGCTGGAACAATAAACTCAGTAACCCGAGAGCAATTTGTTTCCCCAAAGCTAGTTATCGCAACAATGGCGATGAGTAAGCGTGTTCATGCCAACTCGAACAAATTGCTCCCAACTCGATCCAAATTTTCCGATCGCCATTGTCGGCACGCAATTTTCGTCTCTGCGTAATTCGCGAGCTCTAGAAATGTTGGTATGACTTACTTCTTAGCTGTATGAGTGGCTTTAATATTGGTTTAACCTTAAATTTCAGTCAGTAAATTACGTCGGGTGTTATTAACTCACAATTATATAAGCCTCCCGAGTTTCGTTTAGAGTTAATTGTCATTTTTCTGTCAGAGGTGTACTTGTTGGAAAATTTAAAATTTCCTGACCATAATTTAATATCTTTTGGTGAATATAAGTAATGAGTACATTCTTTGTATGGCTATTTTGCCATTTATTCACTGTAGCCGGCTATATTCGCTATACTAAGAGGTGCTATATTCGCTATGAAGCTATGAAGAAGAAGGCAGGATTGCCAGCTGGAGACTAATATTTTCTTTAGTAATATTTAGGGTTACTATAGTCTCCCCTGCTTATTGTTTGTGAGCTTGAACAATTTTTTTTTAATCTCAACTCATCCTGGCAGTACTCTTCACGTACATTTTTTAAGAAAGTTATAAAAGGATGGCAAGGAGGAAGGCGGGGTGGACAGCTGGAGGTATATATTTTGCATAGTCATGTCTGAGGTTACTACAGATATTTATCTGTAGTATTAAATAAACTGCGTAGTAGTATTGATTAATTGTGCTCAAGTATAACTACGATACTCAACCATGCTCATTATAATCACAAACATTTTTTTTTTAATATTTAGTTTTCTCGAGGATTCTGTAGATACCACATATATGAGAAATGGCGTTCGACTTCCTTCTTTTTCTTCTGTCTGCAATTCTTCTACTTTCTCACCATGAACATCATCAATGGAACGAGTGTACTCGTAAACCATAAATTATTCAAAACGTTTCTCTTGATAGTAATGTTTACTACAATACATTTAACAAATCTCTCGCATTTTAAAATTTCCTAAAGCTATAAAAGCCATATCAACTTTAATAGGGTCGAGCGCGTTAACAATTTTGTCTCGGTGCTGCTTGGCAATATTAAACTCCATGCTGTGTGCTATAATTTACCTAACGATGCATGCAATTTACGAGTGTATGCCAAGTTAAATTTCTATGCACCTCGCAGATTCTTTAAAAACAGCTTGAAAGATTGTTCTACGTGCAAGTATCAAGGAGAACTTACAACTTCTACCACCGTTTTCCATCCTTTTTAGTTTGAATATTTTAAAGGAACTACTTACATAAGAACGTTGTAGACGGCTAAAGGTGAAGCAAGTATAGTAACGTTCATACTCGAATTAATATAGTACCGATAATAATATTTTGAGGAGGAAAGTGCACGCTGCAATCCAACAGCCGCTGGGCGCATTCGACTGGCCACGTTACCCCTCTCTCACAGAAGACTACCTTGAAATGTACTGCATTTCTCACATTATCTTATTTCCCTAATGTACGTACGTGTTTCGGTAGTAAGTGAGATGTGCCAGAGCCCATTCCCATCCTATCCCTCCCCATTTTCCCAACCCTTTCTCCAAATCCATTCCTATAGCTCCAAAGGTAGGTAGCGCATCCGGGGGCGTGCCAACGTTTGTCATTTAGGACTGATGTTGACATATATCGCGGATGTCTATGGGCGACAGTATCCACTTACCATCAGGTGGACTGTATGCTCGTCTGCCGCCTCCGTACATAAAAAAAATCCTTTTAAACAATCAGTAATTTAAAACATGACGTACACTTATTCGGCGTTTGTTGATAATATTAAATTTATAGGTGATCGTAACCTTATTTCTGGTTTGTCGTATTATTTGCAATATTCATTATCTTTACTATCATGTTTTAATGTCATCATCGTTGGCTTTGTAAATGGACTGTTCAAGACTTGCTTAAGTCCCAATTCCAATTCCCAATAATTCCATTATCTTTATCCATATCCGTTTATTATCTTAGTTAAAGCCATGACTAGTAGTTTCATTGTTGATGAATATTGTGACTAAACTCTACATTTGTTCGCAAGTTTCCATTATGTCACGTCGCATTCAGCTTGGCACCCGGCCAATTGTTGCCGCTCCGTGAATTATACGCGCTGAATCATCTTAATAGTTACGTAACTAGGGGATGGTATCTGTATTCTCTACCACGACACAGCAAAGGACAGTATGATATCTTCATGAAATCTTAAATCGTTAACGCTCTATGAACTGGAAATATTGATGATGGCCACAGCATCACTTTTATTGTTCTCTTTATATATTCATAGTTTAGTTTTGTTGTGAATAACAAAGGCAATCGTTAGCTACATACTAGTACATACTTACGATGGGACTGGATAAAGGTTATCTTTTATCTCACGAAGGCGATTTACGCTTAGTGGTGATAGTGCTCGTACTAAATTTCAAAAGAAATGGAAATCTGTTGGGACAAGGTCCGGTGAGTACTGTACGTGAGGGAGAGTATTCAGGTCTAGCTTTAATGGATTGTTTTACGGGCATTGTCATGAAGAAGAAGTGGAGATGAGCGATTGGCCAAACGTGGTTGCTTTGTTGTCAGCTTTTCCATCATCGTTTGTAGCTCCTTACAGTACACATCTGGATCAATCGTTTGACCGGCTCCCAAGAAACCGTACTGGACAATACCGGCACAGGACCACCAAACTGATACCAGTAGCCTTTTTTTTAGTTATCTTGCGTTTTTGACATTGTAGGGCTGCAACTCCTGGATCCAGTCACTGATACGAACGTTTGCGGTTATCGTACAGGATACATTTCTCATCACAAGTCATGATGCGATTTAAAATTGCTTCGTTTTTGTGACGGTTCAATACCACAGTGCACATTGTTGTCGCTGACGTTCGTTCAGTTCATTCGGTACCCACTTTTCAAGCTTCTTAATTTTGCCGATTTGACGCAGATGAACCAACATTGTTTTATCACTAACATCAAACCCTGCTGCTAACTCAACTGCACGTTGAGATGCATCTGCTTCCACTATAGCCTTTAATTCATCGTTATTAACCTCGGTCGTAGGTCGTCCGTGGGGCTCATCCTTAAGATTGTAATTTCCAGAACGGAACCGTACAAACCATCGACGCACGGTGCGATCGTTTGTCGTGTTTGGCCTATACACACTATTGATATTGTGAGGTGTCTGACTTGCGTTGTCGCCGCGACGAAACTCACATTCAAAAATAGCACGAATTTTTAATTTATCCATTTTACTTTCAAGACAATCACGTGATCAAAATTTAGGTACAGAAAAACTAAAGAAATACTGATTTTGAAATAAGAACATCGTAGCTATTAGATACATTTTGTTTTATTTTGAAATTCGAATTAGAACAGAAGATATCGAAACCCAGTGTGCTCCAAAAATAAAATAAAAAATATCTGGAGTATGTGATCCACCAATCCGCACTGGGCCCGCGTGGTGGATTATGGCCCGAAACTCCTAGTGATTTACTAGTGGAGGTCTGTCTCCTGCAGTGGGACATTAAAGACTGGGACACAAGTGCACGCGACTTCAAGCGCGTGAACGTTAGAGTATGTGTGGTTAGTCTGATTCCCGTGGAAACTTAGAATTGATCTGGATAAAAATACCCACAATGTTAACCCGGCACATAAGTTATAACTATGCTAAAATTCATTCACTCTATCATTCGCTTTCATCATCTCTATCTGCAACGATTTTTTAATAAAATATTTGATATACAGACACGACTTTGTGACGATTTTATTATACATACCGTAGAATGCCGTAGATAATACGTCGTCAACGTATGCAAACTACACTTGTGCTGTTGGATGTAGCGCCAGTGAAGCTTTATTTGTTTTTATCTGAAACCGCGAACTGAATGAAAATGTTTCATACATTCCGCTCGGCCAATATCAGATTTTTACATTTAAATCCAGCACGGAAACCTTTTCAAACGAGCCGGATATAAAAATAATTGACCCCATTCTGTGTGGAACAGTTTGTGAAAGGTACATGAAATAATGTCTGCGGTTGGTCGGTCAGTATTTCATGTTTGCGGATGTGAAGATAAAATATTTGAAAAAATTAATTGTTTCCATCGGTTGTGGAATTTAAAAATGATTTGAACGGAAAACGATGATATTGCATCTTTCCCTGCAACGGCCTACTGAGTATATCCGATTGATCTGAGTTATCTCAATTTCACAAAGGTATGCCTCGGATGTCTTGGAGAGATATCCAATTCTGATAAGATGAAGTGAGAAAAGCACTATAAAGGGCCAAAACTGACAAATGTGTCGGGGCCAGACAATGTTGCCATAGAGATATTGACGACTACATCGACGCCCTCGTTGAACTTATGAATCTTGTGTATGAGACAGGCCACATACCCAAGGATTGGTTGAGATCAGTTTTTGTCACTTTACTCAAAAAGAAGAACGCTAAAATATGTGAGGAATACAGAACTATAACCCTCATCAGTTAAGTGGTGAAGTTTGTCTACGAGCGAATCAGGGTAAAATGTTAAGAACAGCTGAGCGACAGCCAGTTTAGATTCCGAAGTGTCGTAGAGGCACTCGAGACATGCAACGAGATGTATTCCTTTGCGTTTCATCGACTATGAGAAGGCATTCGATTGAGTGATGCACGATCGCCTTATTGCATTCTTGGACGACATCGGATTGGATGACAAGCACATTCGAATCATCCAAAACCTGTATTGGGAATAGCGGGCCGTTCGTGTTGATGGGGAGGAAACGAACTAGGTGGGAGATCAGAAGAGGTATTCGACAGGGTTCCCTTCTATGACCTCCATTCATTAACCTGTATTCAGAGGTCATTATAGCGGAAAGCACTGCAAGATCTAGACTGCGGCGTTAAGGTAAATGGGCGTATCGTTGATCTTAGATATGCGGACGACATAGTCTCTATAGTGTCTACGGAGGTGGAACTGCAGAATATAGTGGATCGCGTTAACGAGTGTAGCGTCAAAGCTGGTCTCAAAATCAAAGTAGGAGGGGAGTGCATGCTGCATTCCCACAATCGCTGGGCGGACTCGACTGGCCACGTTACCCCTCTCTCACAGAAGACTACCTTGAAATGTACTGCATTTCCTACTTTATCGTATTACCCTAATGTATATACGTGTTTCGATAGTGAGTGAGATATGCTAGAGCCCATTCCCATCCCATTCTATCCTATGCCTTCCCATTTTCCCAACCCTTTCTCCCAATCCATTCCTTAATCTGCAAAGTTAGGCAGCGCATCCAAAATGTTTGCATGTATCGCGGATGTCTATGGACGACAGTATCCACTTACCATCAGGTGGGCTGTTCGTCTGCTGCCTTTTCTATAAAACAAAAAAAGAATGAATGTAACCAAGACAAAATTCACGGTCGTCTCAAGAAACACCAACTTAGATTCCATTATAACGGTAGCAAGCCAAAATATTTACATTTGCAAACCGTCTCGGGGTTTGCAAATATAAATATATGGGCACCTGGCTGAATGAAGACTGGGATAGTGTTATGGATATAAAAACTCGCATTGAAATCGCTAGGAATGCCTTCACCAACATGAGAAAAGTTCTTTGTGCAACCGAAATCTGAAAATCTGCTTGCATACCTGTATCCTCTAGTGTTATATCTGGCACATTTCTATACGGATGCGAGTCCTGGACAATGAACGTGGAGCTTAGTAAACGTGTATAGAAGCGTTCGAAATGTGGGCGTACAGACGTATGCTTGCCATCAGTTGGATGCAGAAGGTCACCAATGAGGAAGTCCTGCGACGAGTAGATCGGCAACGCGAATTCTTGCGATCTGGGTCACGTGCTAACGCATGAAAGATACGAGCTTTTGCAACTAATTATGATGGGCAATATTGCCGGAAAGAGGCGTGTTGGTCGCAGGAAAAAGTCATGGCTACCTAACCGCTTCTCCTCGCGAGAGACACGGCAAAATATTCGGAGCTGACTGCCAACCTCCACTAGTTGGAGAGGCACCATAAGAAGAAGATACCATGAAATGGTGCTCTGGGCTGGCCCTCAAACACAGCTGTGCTTGTCCATTTCTATTCTCATCTTTTTCTAGAAGTACGGGCAATTCTTTATAATTCTTGACCATTATTTTACCACTTACACACGAATCTTCGCTTTTTGTTTCCATTAAGGAATTTCGCAGTTTCGTGAAGTGTTATGAGCTTTAATTGAATCTCATTTCCAGTTGAACAGCTGATATTCATAAACAAAACTTACAATTTTCATCCGGATTTATCTCTACATTAATCGCAGAGGTGCTTCACTAGTTGGGATATTCGCGATATACCCAAGAACTATCCCGGGTAAATCACCCAGTAATGTGTTGATTATAAACGGACCGACGCCGGACGGTGCGTATGTAAATGTTTTTACATCCGAAGGGAGAGAAGGTTGGGGTGAGAATTTGTGGGAACGAAACCGTAACGACCGGGCTTATGTAACACGTTCTTGTGGATTTTGCAATAGTAATATTGTAGTCAGCAACATGTCAATGTATACCCATTAGTACGTTACTGTGCTAGTAATAAGCGCTAGAATAGAGTTGATCTAGGTACATTAGCGTGTGGCTGACTGTACATGTTGACGCCCCGTGGTGTGGGGCCGGCTTTAGAATAACACTATCCCCCTCTCTTTCCGTGTGTGTCGTAAAAGGCGCCTAAGCGTTACCAAGCCGTGAGGAACTAGACCACCTTTAAAAGAGTGCTCGCCAACCCACTTGGCCACCGCAATGTGGCCAAGCTATTTTAAGTCCATGTATTTTAAAAAAAAAAAAAAAGGCGGCAGACGACCATACAGTCCACTTGATGGTAAGTGGATACTGTCGCCCATAGACATCCGCGATACATGCCAACATCACTGCAGAATGACAAACGTTGGCAAGACCCCGGATGCGCTGCCTACCTTTGCAGATTAAGCAATGGATTGGGAAAATGGGGAGGGATAGGATGGAATGCGAATGGGCTCTGGTATATCTCACTCACTACTGGAATACGTACGTACATTGGGGAAATGAGTACGATAGAGTAGGAAGTGCAGTACATTTTAAAATTGTCTTCTGTGAGAGAGGTAACGTGGCCAGTCGAGTGCGCGGCTGTGGGAATACACCGTGCACTCTCTCCCTTTCAATTGTATTTCTCGTGCACAAGACAGTGTATGTGAGGAGGACAAATATAAATTATCCTAAGAAGTATGTAAAATTCCAACAAAAATAGCAACCAATTATTCGTTTGATTTGTGTTGAAACAGGTTTTTAAGTTTCTTTACGTAATTATAGTGTAATACCGCAGTTGTTTTATTAAAAGCTACAAATTAGCGGTAAAACCAGTTTTCAGTTCTACAGTACTTGAAATTACAATTTGTGTTCCAGCAATCTCTCCCATTACTTTCGACTAACTCGACGAAAGCTCTAGCTTAATTACTTGGACGTATAAAGTTTTATTTTGTCTCGCCGTTCACAGTACATAGAGTATACGGTAACCTGTTTTGAAGCAAATACTGGAAATGTGTCTCACACATACAGACGTACCGCCAACGCAGGGTTTTGACAAGTAATTATTATGCATGCCGCAATGCAGCGAGCGTTGCCTGTTTTATTTTGTATGTACCGTTTAATGTACAAGGACTAAGCACTAGCAGACCTGCCCTGGTATTGCACAGATAGCATAACGATTTTCTAGGGAGCCTGAAAAGCCCCTTATCCATCTGCATTAGTTTAGAGTCATAAAAAAAATAAGTTACACAAAAACCAACTAAAAGAACAAATTCACCGTTTCTCTTTTCTAACGTTAGTATTCACGTTAGTAGTTCGGGTAATAAGTGTTAATTCCGATTGCTTCGGACAGCAATGTGGTGGGAGATCTGTAATTTGTTTCGATGTAGGGTTCGGATGAATAATTCCATTAAAAACAGCGAATTTAAATGAGGCTTCATTTCTTAAAAGTTCGTCAGAGATCAGCAAGATCGTGGACCTTTGGAATAGCGTCTCGGAGACCTAATAAAGGCGGCCCCAACAAGTGGCTTTACATCGGACCGTATTTCTGTTTTTTTTTTAATTTAATTGTATAAAGTTGCTTTACTAAATGCTGTATAAACAATTTACTTACATCGCTTATAAATATTAGAAAAAAATTGTGAGTGTTAGTAACCCGTTTACATAGTATTTATTAAGTTGCTTTACTGTTATTAATTATTATCGTGGGCTATGCTAATGTTCGCTCATTCGTCATAATGTAGTAGGTGCCATGTGTCTTCATTAGCCGCGTCTCGGTTGCCGGCGTTATGTTGATTTGCAGTCCTGAAATGCCCTACTTGGACAATATTTAAATTTTGCTCTATTTGACTTAATTTCGATTTACGAAGGCCGTTGTTTTCGTTAGAAAATTTGCCTAAATAAACATTAAACAAAAAGGGAAAAGTTGGATGTAACTTGGGATTTTACAAGTCCAAATGAAAGGCAAATAATTCCTAATGAATACGAATTACTACGAACGAAAACAGAACAGTCATTTTAATAACGTTAATGGCCAAAGAAGACTGTGCTAATAGTACTTTATGAAACTGTTGCATAATGAGGGGTATTAAAACACGAGTGTGTGTTTAAAAACCGAGCCGTAGACGAGGTTTTTAATAGTATCACACGAGTGTTTTAATACCTAGTTATGTGCAGTTTCATACACCACTTTATCCACTCTCATACATTGGTGTTGAACCTACTAAATAAAACATCAAAGTTAAAAGAGTAAGAAATAATTTATTATATTTGGATATATTGACTTTGTTATATATGCTTAATGTACTCTTTAACATTGAGTATTTAGACCATAATGAGGAACATTTGAACTTGTCAGACAGTTACTGAAAATAGGCCATTAGCACGTTTTCCGAAAACGAAGTAGCCTTTTTTTGCATTTTCCATTTCATAAAGTCTTCATAGCATTTATCATATAATTTTCTCGACTTTGCTGTTAATAGATTATTAGTCATTTCCGTCGCCGCATTTAAAATATCGGGCGGAATCAAATTCTCTTCACAATCACTGCTATCGGACATTTTTAAGCAAAAATAACAATATTTCCACGAAATTCAGTACAACAAAACGTATGAATGACGCCAAAACCCAGTATATCACCGCGCATGCGCTAAAGTGGGCGCTGCCACAGACAAGTAAAACTGTATCGTAACAATATTTTGTTTGAGAAAAAGTGTTATATGTAATATGATTCTATTTTTAAATTTCGGTATTGTGTTTATAAAGTATGTCAATATAAATTTGTTTTGAAGTTTGTAATTCGAATTTTACGATATGGGAGTAGATAAAGAAATTTTAAAATCGTATCATGAATTAACATTTATTACTATAAAGTTTATAACGTAGAAGCTATTTCAAAAAGATCAGTAGAATTGAAATAGTTTGATAAATAACTACAACACAAACAACTGAAGCAGCACAGTTTAAAGTGCAAAGCTACTTTAAAGACTATAATCCTCAAAAGATAAGAGAAACAAAGGAACCTAAGAGCAGTTCTTGAATAAAACATCGAGCTTTGTTCACTCAGACGTTGCGAAAGTACATAAACCTCAATACGACATTACCGGCAGATAAAGGGAGGGAATGAACCGAGCCAATAAAATGTGCAGTAAACAACCAACGGATTGTTTTGAGATGTTGTTACGTACAGGAGAACGACTTGTACAGTCAATTTATTCAAAGTTATTTTGTTTATCTTAGGTAACTCTGACACCCGTACAATATATTACGAAACATAAAAATATATTCTAGCATATACACTTAATTACTAATTACTCGATCTCGCTCCCCTAAAGCACTCCCTTTGATCAAAAATCTGAATTGATGTACAGTTTCTCGAAGCACTGCAACCATCTGAACCATATAGGTATTATTATAGTTACTAGACCCAAAGTTGATCTTCACCTTGTGCGACAGGTCCTATTACAGACTCTGGAGTCTCCTGGAAGTGCCGCTTGATGTCTTCTGGCGTCGCCATTTCTTCTTTTCATCTCGTGGCACTTTTATTTATATTTTATTTTATAATTAAACTGAATGTTTTTCAAATGTCATTTGCACCTTTCAAGAACTTGTTTATTGCCAAAATGATTGAATATATTGTTTATTGAAATATATTGATTAGCCTATAGGCTAACAAGAGTAAACAAGGCTATATATAGCCTTGGTGCTTACTAAAAATATTCTAGAGATTCATTAGCCATATGTAAATTGTATATGCATGCAACGTACTTTTTTTCTTTAACATTTAACATAAATTTATCTATAGATTCTATTTTTTTTTACAAAATGCATTTACCATACCTGACCCTGGAAGTGCACCGTGGGACGCCCTCCGGCCGCTGGTTGGATGAGAAGAGCCGAGTATTGTGTGTGATGGAGAGCTTTGAGAGAGGTCTATATAAAGAAGTGGAGATACATAGACTGATGGTGACGCACAACCTATGTCCCTCCACTATATCCTCTCCCAAAGCATGGGGCCACACACGATCTTCGATTCTTCTCATTCATCAACTACTGACAAACTTATATGTATTTACTGATGGTGGCTCCTATGCCATAGTACGCAAAAGGTGCACCTCCTGCGCGTCTCTTCCAACGGCATCCTGTGCACACTTGCTGAGAAGTGCGATTTTCCCATCCCGAGACATTGGGTATGTCTGCATGTAAACAGGTAGATGTCTCAGAGCAAATTCTTTCTGTTATTTGTATTATATTTATTATCCATATATTATGTTAATAACACTAGTTTTTAACTTTTATATTTTATTAGTAATTAGTAATCTGATTTAAATCTGAATTAAATGGTTATATTATTATTATTTAACAAAATGCACTAAATCCTTATTCGAGTGAAAAGATAAAGTTTTTTACTAAAATAATCAAGATTTATTCTATTGGGATGTGTCGCAGTCTGTGCAATACGAAAGGATGAAAATTCTATCGATTTTGCTTCAGTGTTGCATTTCAAGTGTTCTTTTGTGTTCTCTGTGAGAATGTTTCGCGAAGCCTTGTTACGTCTTTGTCTGACAATGGATATTGTCGTATCCTTTCTTTTCCTTTTGTTCTCGGCTGCTGTACTTCAGTTCTAATTTCTTTGTTATAACATTTAAACAAATTGCAAATATTGAACGCATTTGTATGCGAAATGCAAATTGCATTTTTATTATTTCTGTCACGGGACTAGAGAACATTGGTATTTTTTTATTTTCATTACTCTATTCATATTATTTCTTTTTCTTTCAGTCTTGTTTGAGTTTCACTGTTCCACTTAGAATAAGGCTTTCCTTTTATCAGAAGCGATTACGGGCTATCAATTACCTCGCTGAGAATTGAAACTCCTCGGTAAAATTTTTACGTCTTTTTTATTCAATTCTCGCGGTTTTTCTGCGACGCCGAAATTGGAATAAATCCTAGGTTTAAACTCACGGCTTAACGCATTCGTGTTTGGCCATTTGATTAAACAATTACTACAGTTTATTCAGCACCATTTCATGTTTCAGAAATGAGTATGATATGCAAGAGCCCATTTTATATTCCATCGAGTCCAGAATATAATAATAAAAGAGGTCTCATCCTTATTTTATTCCCTACACATACTATCCCATCTTATACCGTTCCCTACACATCCTATCCCATCCTATCCCCTTCCTGTCTCCTCAAAAAGCACTCTACTACATCCCATTTCCACTCAAAAAGAAAGAATGGGTAACATTATGGGACCAAGAAAGCTAAATGATCGTCCAGTTTTACTTCTAATTCTCCACCCTTCTAATCCTTTCCTCAAATCCACTCTTAAATCCCCAAAGGTAAGCAGTATATCACGGGGCGCGCAGGCGTGTCAACGTTTGTCTTTCTTAGCTGATGTTGACATGTATTGTGGATGTCCACGGATATCTATTTACCAAAATGTGGATTGTTTGCTCGTCTGCCACGTCTGTCTGAATGAGGAGTTCACATTGCGAGTATTTTACGTGCCCTGATAAGATAAATTACAAATGCCATTTGATCATCATTATTATATTGACTGTAAATTGTAATGACTATATTAGAAACACTCCGTAAACATAATTAATTAATGGAATGTTATGTATTTGAAGGCTTCGCAGGCTTAAGCCCACTGTAATCAAACACTTTTCCAGAACGTATAACGATCCCGATTCGAGTTCATTTAGCACGGTTTACGAGGACGTTAAGGGTACCACCTGTGTAGCTCCTCCACTTTCATTGGCTATTAACCTACCGGTTGTTGCTTGTTGCTGTTCCTCGGATATTTCGCAAATCTTTTTTTTTTTTCTTCTTTAATTTTGTTATTTGTTGGTTCATCGCCAGCAGTTTGCTGGTATCCACTTCAAATGTGTTTATCGTGTATTATTTAAATATTCATATCGTCGTTATTCGTTTCTGTTTCATGGACCACTAATCTATATAAATAAAAATGTAAACGTTCGTTTGTTCAAAACCTTAAATCTCCGAAATTTCTTAACCGATTGCTTTGAAATTTTGACACAACGTTGCATTCGAATACGCGCGTGTTTTTATATACCTAAAATAGGGTAAAAACATGCTTTTTACCCAAAAACAGGTAAAAGCAGGGTTAGCGCCATCTGTTGGGCAGCCACAGCAACGCGTGGCCGAGTACAGCTAGTATAAAATAAATCAATTGAACTGAACTGAAATAGCAACAATAAACATGGAACCCATTTACATTAACCAAACGGAGCTGTCCAATATCATTAACAAGTTGGCTGGCAATTTCAAGAAGGACGGTGCGGATGGGAAGTCTTCCTCTGATTACTTTAAAAGGAGATTAAGAAACATTAGTCATATTGATGTCTTAGACTATCAGCATAATCATGACCATATGAGTACAGAGGGAAGCAGGTCTCAACCCTACTTCATCAACTACGAATACGAGCAAACCCTTCAGGTTTACAAAAATACCAAAGCGCTCATCAACCAGCAACATCAAAAGTTGCTGTCAACAACACAAGGGGGAGCAACAGTCACTCGGACGATTAGATGACCAAACAACCCAGACGTCGGTTTGCCTTCGGCGGCGAGCAAAGGCATGGCGAGTCGAGGTTCCAATAGTAACTGAACATGTTGAGTAAACAGAATATAAATATTAAGACTTTCATGAGAACGGTCTCAAACGTAAACCTAGATAGCGTAAAAAGTGGGAGTTCGAAGATGTCTTAAAAACGCTAACGAAACTAGATAGTCAGTTATTGACTGGGATATCATATACGAGCTCAATGGTGAGCCAGGAGTGAGCGAGAGGGCAATATGTAAACACTTCCTGCCGCTGCCGCTGCCCTCCCTTTGAAGTCTGCTCAAAAAACCGCCAACGAAGGGAGCGCAGCAGGACAGCGTCAGTGAAATGAACACTGGTCAGCGCGAGGCACATGTTTACATACTCGCGCTGCCCACAGCCCACAGCCCACATCCCTGCTCACTGCCGTGGAAGTGGGCCGCATGTAAATGAGGGGTGTGAGTTCTTATGACACGAAATAAATTCCACAATTGTTACTACAGCATCTAAACGGACAGATTGGACATATTATTAAAACTTGATCATTGATCACGATCAATCAATGTCCAATATGTACCTATAATATTCATGTTCTGTAATACTTGCCCCAATTTGATATTTCGTTAATACATTAATAACAATTTAGGTGTGAAATGAACTCCATATTAATTAGGTTAACTAGATCACTAATTAAATATCAAATTTCATGAATCCCGGAGTTATCTTATCACAAATTTATTTGGGATAATAATTATAATCTGTGATGGAGATGAATTTACATGTTTATCGAATTTATGTTAATCTTGTTTATGTTGTTCCGAGTGGAAATTATGTGTAAAAGCGTTTCCTTAATACCGTTTCGCGTAATTTAATTTACGAGCCCTTAAGAGTATTTGCGTTTTTAGATTTTTACTCCTGCTTCTCTGAGGGAATAGAAGTCTTTTTTTTTAACCCAAAGGTTGCCTGGAAGAGATCGCTTTGGCGATAAGGCAGCCTGTTGTACTTTTCATGTTACTTAAATTGTCTGTTTGCAACATGTGTTGGTTATCTATCTATATAACTATAGAAAGAGAAGACTAGAAGCCTTCTTCGTCTCGTCTCTTTCTACCGTGTCGTATTTTGTTGTGTATTTGTACATGTAATTTATGATAAACAATGCTCATGAAATTGTAAGACAAAGACAGAAATTTCTACTTTGCTTATTTTTTCTTCATTTAGGCATTTGATAATTTATTATTAATAGCCGCGTCCAGACCGGCTGAGCGCGGCTCGCGAGCCGCGCTCAGACTTCCTGCTCGCGAGCCGTGGCACCCGAGCTAATTTGTGAAAAGTTCCGAGCCGGGCTCGCAAGTTTAGGTGAGCCGGTTTGAGCATTCAGTTTCTCTCCGTATAACGATGGAAAACCACGTATTATTAGCTGCTACGGCGCTTATGTTGTCTGGATATATCATAAAAAAAAGAAAAGAGAAACGAAAACTCTGGATTAAAAAATTGTACCAAAACCGAAACCAATACGGTAACAGTTTGTTAAAGGAACTAACAATCGACCATTCAGTCTCAAATTTTACACGCATGTCTGCGGGAGACATTGAATATTTGTGCTCCTTAGTGGCTGTGAAAATACAAAAATGTGACACTAACTACAGAGAAGCAATAACTGTATCCGAAAGAGTGCTGCTAACATTGAGATATTTGTCAACAGGAGACTCTTATAGCAGTCTTCAATATCTTTTTAGAGTATCGAAACAATCTATATCAACTATAGTTCCAGAAACGTGTGATGCAATTATAGACGCCCTCAGTGATTACATTAAGGTAAATAAAAATCATGGTAATTAAGCAATCAAATTATTTATTTATCTGCCTCATATTTAAATAACGGAGCTGTCACCAAAATTAAAGTCTGATATTTCTGTAGTAGTAGCAGGAGTAAATTGTGTGTTCTGCAGATTTTCACCGGAAGTTATGTTTGACGTGTTGGTAGTGGGTGGTTGTGTGTAATATCCTGGTCTATGCATCTGATATTTTCCCATGTCCGCTTCGTGAATAATAGTATTAATAGCATTTTTAACACATGATTGAGTGTAAGAATCGTATTTTCTGAGTTCATGTGCAATATGATTACCGAATGCTACACATGGATCATTTATGGAAGTTGAACTTTTCTCAATTATGGCAAAAGTGTCCTTCAATATATTGTCAAGAGAATCATTTTGTGCATTCGTATTCAGCCGTCTTTTCTTTCGCGATGGTTGTGGCGATGGCAATGGTTGTTGTGGCGATGGCGATGGTTCTTGTAGCGATGGCGTGGGTTCTTGTGGAGATGGCGTGGGTTCTTGTGGGGATGGCGTGGGTTCTTGTGGGGATGGCGTGGGTTCTTGTGGGGATGGCTCGGGTTGTTGTGGCGATGGCGTAGGTTGTTGTGATGGTCCTGGTTGTTGAGAAGGATTGCTCTGTAAAAATAATGTTTATTTTGTTATTTGCAGACACCGTCCACAGAAGAAGAATGGCTAGCAGTATCAAATGAATTTGAAATAAAATGGAACTTCCCACATGTTATAGGGGCTATGGACGGGAAACACGTAACTCTTCAAAGACCCATCAATATAAGTACTGATTACGACAACTACAAGAATTTTCCTAGTATAGTGCTCTTCGCTCTCGTGGATGCTAATTACAAATTCTTGTTTGTTAATGTCGGAAGTAAAGGGCGTATTTCCGACGGCGGAGTTTTTAAAAATACGATTTTATATCGAAAATTAGAAAACTGTCAACTGAATATTCCTGAAGCGCAGATACTACAAATACCGTACATAATCAAAATACCATATTTCATATTGGGCGACAAAGCTTTTATGCTTACCAAATATACTATGAAACCATTTGAAGGTAATCCAGAGGCGGGTTCCAAAGAAAGAGTGTTTAATTACAGACTTAGCAGAGCTCGCAGAGTCGTTGAAAATGCCTTTGGTATTTTAAGTTCAGTCTACAGAGTCCTTAGGAAACCTATCCTCCTAGAGCCAGAAAAAGCTACAAAAGTTGTCTTAGCAACAGTGTATTTATATAATTACTTACGAAGAAATAACTATTCTATTCCACCAGAATATTATGATAGAGAAGTTGATGGTTCATTTATTCTAGGTCAATGGAGAAACAATATTCCATCTACAGCACTATTACCTCTAACGGCCATTCCGCGCAGAGGTACTGTTAGTGCTAAAGATATTCGTCTACATTTAGCAACACATTTTGTGACAAACGGAATAATTCCATGGCAGCATCAATATTAATGTTCAACTAATTTTGAAAATAAACATAAATAAAGGACTTACGTTATCTATTCCGCCTTCTTTTGTAATTCCTGTGTCATCTTTATTTGACATAAAGTCAAAATATTTGAAACCAAACCACTTCGATACATAAATTTCGTCAGCGCCTGTAACAAATATGTAGACGTTATAGGTTATTTTTCGTTTCCAATGGTGTGTCCCAGGGCCGTCTTTACCAGGGGGTGCAAGGGGTGCGGTGCACCCCGGGCGCTCACCTTTTAAAGGTAATGAAAAAATATAACGCTATAGTAAACAATTACACAATAGGATATTTGACTGTCATAGGATACACAATAGGATATTTGACTGTCATAGGATACACAATAGGATATTTGACTGTCATAGGATACACAATAGGATGCTTGACTGTCTTAGGATACACTCCCGCACCCCGGCGCAGAATAGACTTAAGACGGCCCTGGTGTGTCCTATAGTAAATGTTGTACATATTGATATTTGATAATGAGATTAACTAATCTACCATTCACTATAATTAAATAAAAGAATCCTTACCTGAACCAGTGATATTACTTTTTCTCTGCTTTGACTTTTCGCGTCGGTATGAACCTGTCAATGAGTCAAGTTTCTTTTTCAACTCGGGTATAGGTAACTTCATTTCGTTAGAGATCTTCCTCCAGCAATCTTCTCGTTTGCTTTTATTTAAATGATCTGGATCTTTCGAATCCCATAACATTTTGAAGCTTCCGTAAAGTTGTATTAAGCGAATACTGTCTTCTTTATCCATTTTCGATTCACTGGCTCGCGAGTGTCGTTACGTCCGTCCACACCGGGCGAGCAGCTCAGACTGAGCCGCCTTTGAGCATCGGCAAAAACCGACAACGCATGGCTCGGGGCCGAGCGGCGCTCGGCCGAGCCAACGTGTGCCCGAGGTAGCCCGAGCGCCGTCCACACCGGCCGAATTATTGGCTCGCGAGCGGGACTCGCGAGCCGCGCTCAGCCGGTCTGGACGCGGCTAATGATTACTGCAATTAGTGACCGGTGATAGCTTAGGGGCATATCCAATAATTCTCGACTCTCATTCGTGAGGTCGTGAGTTGAAATCCTCGGTCCGTACCACTGAGTGTCTATATAAGTACGGATTTTTTAAATTATGACTACCTAGGCGGTGAGGGAAAACATCGTAAGGAAGTTCACGTGCTCGAGAATAAAAAAATAATTTTTAGCATGTGTCCAAGACTTCACACCAATCCGCGCTAGGCCCCGCTTTGTGAATTATGGCCTGATACCCCCAAGAGGCCTGTGCTCTGCAATGGTATATTATAGGCTGATATCTACAGTCGTTAATAAGCTTTTCTTTCCCTACAACTAATTGTAAAATTAAACGCGTGCAATGCCGTTCTTATAGTTAGAGAAACGTAATAAAGCTTAGCTTTCAAAACAAACACAGCTAGAATTCTGCAATCCTACCTTCAACAACTTTAATTCGACTTCAAAGTGCCTAAGGATAAGCGTAGGATAAAAGACAAGATGGAATGAACTCCCATTCATAAATACGGAGGCAAATTTACTAGTCTCTGAGACCATTGAAGATTGATCTAGTCTTTAATAACTTGGATTATAGTTCTTGCTATAAGACTTTTATCCGTAGGTACGATATAGATAATCCACTATACTTTATTACATAATCCACACTGCTAGCATACCATCAACCTCTGTCTCTCCACTACTGGATATAGGCCTTACCCAAAGTTCCCCACCACACACGATCCTCGGCTCTTCTAATCCAACCACCACAGGCGAATTTCTACAAATCATCGGTCCAACTGGCCTGGGGGCGTCCCACACTTTTATAAAAAATGCGTTTGATTTCAGTCTATAAGGTTCCATTACATGGCACTGGTCTCCCTTTGGGTACCTATCGTAACTGGGCCCTTTTATTGTTCACCGCTGGCCACGGGCCTCCTCGTGCACATTGTCTTGTGCACAACGGATGTATGGCCTTTAAACGTCACGCTGGCCACTTGGCGAGTCCACTCTTTTAGAGGTAGTGTGGTTCATCAGGATTTGCGGTGACGACTTTGTTATCCCTTAGCCAACTTTACGATACCCACCACAAGAGATGGGACGGGAATAAATAATAACTCATTTAGGAGTGGAATCTGTTCTTTTTTGTACTTTTTAGTCTACATTTCTTAGTTTTTTTAAATTTTATAGTGGAGTGTAGGCTTTCTCGGCCGGTGTCCATATTAATTGAATCTTCCGGGCTACTTGGCCGAAGTCTTCTGGAATCTCTTCTCTTTCTTCCAAACGTTTCGTCAACAACTGCGGTTGACATCTTCAGTGGCGACTGCGTTCACTTTCGGAGAGATATTATCTCTTCGGCTTCTCGAGCGCAACTGGATTTTTTTATTTTATTATGATAAGTTTTACATTAATTTAGATTTTTTTTATATTAATAAATTATTTGGACGCTGGTATAGCCATTGTTCATATAGAAAACATAGCAAATAATAAAATAGAATTGTTTTTATCACGTCTTTGTCCAGTCTTGTCGAAGTACGAGTAGGAGTCTCTCCGTAAAGTGATAAAAGATTTACTGAATACAGAAGAGGACTCCTTGGAAGAACCCGAAGAATGCAACCCTACGCTTTTATTTAATTATCACAAACATTATACACTAACACTAGACACTTTGATGTTTTATAAACTATCACTATTAAACCACAAATCCCACAATAGTCATTTTTTACAATAATCAAACAAAAACTCAGGTACCCGCCAAAAAAGTCCAAATTAACTGGAAATTCTTCGAACAGTTGAAGAACAAGGGTATTTTAAATAACTTTATATTTATCTTAGAATGATAACTCAAGTAAGAAGTAATTCGATATTACTAACTTAATTATTTAAACTTAGTAATTCCCAAAGAGAATTGACTCCCACGCACATAATAAGATTATTTTTAATCAAGTATCGTAGTAACTTTGTTACCGAAAAGGTGACTCATTTTTTCTTGTTGACGTAGAAATATATTTTTAAAGAGTATTATAATCGTTTTGAAGTTTTTTTTTATAGAAAGAAGGCGGCAAACGAGCATACAGTCCACCTGGTGGTAAGAGGATACTGTCACCCATAGACATCCGCGTTACATGCCCACATTAGTATGGGATAAGGCCTATAAATTCCTGCCGTCACTGTCATATTTTAACGTATGCATCAAACATTACATTAGCATCGTACACTTTCTATTACTGGTACACCTCGGGACCTTATTCCAATTCATATGCATGCATGAGGGCTTGTTCCATTTACATACCGAGTCCATTAGGGCATAACTGCGAGTTGGTTTGTCTGTTCAAATATCAAAATTTATAATAATAATCTTCTTTCTTATATTTATGCTTACACAATACCTATTCGTGCCTCCTCATAGTAGGCAAAGACCAAGATCTCTTGCCATTATTATTATTGAGGATTAGGGGCTGTGCGAGTCAATACAGAATTGCATCACTGCGTCCATTGCTGATATCGTTACCCCACTCTCACAAAAGTCAGCCTTATCATATTCCCCAATGTACGTACGTGTTTTGGTAGTGAGTGAGATATGCCAGAGTTTATTTCCATCCCATCCTATCCTTTCCCATTTCCCCAACCCTTTCTCCAAATTCATTCTTACATCAATTATGGTAGGTAGTGCATCAGGGCGCGTGCCATATTTTGTCGTTCTGAACTAATGTTGTCATGTACCGCGAGTGTCCATGAGTGACAGTATCCACTTACCACTTACTTTCTATAAATAAGTATTCGCTGCCAATGTCTAGGGCCTGCAGATATCGCAGGATAGTCTTAACAGCGAGCTGTTGGACTTCTTCCAGTTTCAGTAGGTGAGTGTATGTACACATATCTTTTGTACATTAAGGTGGCCCTCAAGGCTTATCAACGTTTGTCATTGTCGACTGATGTTGGCATATATCGCTGATGTCACTTACCACCAGGTGGACAATCTGTTCATCTGTCACCCTGTATTTTTATAAAAAACAATCTAGCGCTCAAAATAACGTGTCCTTTCATTATTCCTGATTTAATAGATGCGTCTTGAATTCGGTTGTAAACCGTCACCAGCCAGCGTCACCAGGGCATGGGCCTCTTCATGCCCATTGTATTGTGCATGAGAGATGTATGGCCTTAAAATGGCTTGTTTCCAGCGGTAGGTTGGTTAGCGAGTCCACTCTCTTAGAGGTGATGTAGGTCCTCAGGGCAGTGCAGGAGGGATGTATGACATTAAAATGCCGCGCTGGCCCACCGGATTGGCGAGTCCATTCCTTTAGAGGTGATGTAGGTCCTCTGGGCAGTGCAGAAGGGCTGTATGACCTTAAAATGCCGCTCTGGCCCAGCGGATTGGCGAGTCCATTCCTTTAGAGGTGATGTAGGTCCTCAGGGCAGTGCAGGAGGGATGTATGACCTTAAAATGCCGCTCTGGCCCAGCGGATTGGCGAGTCCATTCCTTTAGAGGTGATGTAGGTCCTCAGGGCAGTGCAGGAGGGATGTATGACCTTAAAATGCCGCGCTGGCCCAGCGGATTGGCGAGTCCATTCCTTTAGAGGTGATGTAGGTCCTCAGGGCAGTGCAGGAGGGATGTATGACCTTAAAATGCCGCGCTGGCCCAGCGGATTGGCGAGTCCATTCCTTTAGAGGTGATGTAGGTCCTCAGGGCAGTGCAGGAGGGATGTATGACCTTAAAATGCCGCTCTGGCCCAGCGGATTGGCGAGTCCATTCCTTTAGAGGTGATGTAGGTCCTCAGGGCAGTGCAGGAGGGATGTATGACCTTAAAATGCCGCGCTGGCCCAGCGGATTGGCGAGTCCATTCCTTTAGAGGTGATGTAGGTCCTCAGGGCAGTGCACGAGGGATGTATGACCTTAAAATGCCGCGCTGGCCCAGCGGATTGGCGAGTCCATTCCTTTAGAGGTGATGTAGGTCCTCTGGGCAGTGCAGAAGGGCTGTATGACCTTAAAATGCCGCTCTGGCCCAGCGGATTGGCGAGTCCATTCCTTTAGAGGTGATGTAGGTCCTCAGGGCAGTGCAGGAGGGATGTATGACCTTAAAATGCCGCGCTGGCCCAGCGGATTGGCGAGTCCATTCCTTTAGAGGTGATGTAGGTCCTCAGGGCAGTGCAGGAGGGATGTATGACCTTAAAATGCCGCGCTGGCCCAGCGAATTGGCGAGTCCACTCTTTTTAGAGTTGGTTGTGATTTTTAGTGCTTGTGGTAGCGGCTTTGTTATTCGTTAGTCGCCTTTTACGACACCCGCGGGAAGAGATGGTGTGGTGCTATTTATTTTAAAGCCGGCCGACACCACATGGCTAATTCGACTCGCGTTTATTTATACCAAATACAGTTCTCTCATTTACAAATTGACAAATTAACGCCCCAAAATTGCGGTAATAAAATTTTGGGGTTATTTCATAACTCGAGTTATATTAATCCCTTCGGGCTAGGGGTGATGGTTTTGGACAGGGATTTTCGGGTAGATTGGGAAAATTTAGAATAATTTTGCTTGTTAAGACCCTATTACGAGAGGTTGGCCGCGAAATTTGTTTTGCGTTGAAATTGATAATAATTGAAATATTTTTAATCTAGTAAGTTTTTGCTGTAAATTTTAGTTTTAAAAGTTAATGAGGCTTATTATTTTTAAAATTATTTATGTCTCAATTAAAATTGACAAATAACGTTTAGTGGATTTTATTTTGTATATTTGTTTAGTGGATCTTAGTATATCACTAGGTAATACTAATCACTTAGTATATCACTAGGTACTACTAATCACTTAGTATATCACTAGGTACTACTAATCACTTAGTATATCACTAGGTACTACTAATCACTTAGTATATCACTAGGTACTACTAATCACTTAGTAAATCACAATCCACCATGCGAGCTCAGGACAGATTGGTGGATACTACGGTTGTTAGGCATATGATACTTCGCATCCGGATACGAATGTATACAATATTTTTTTAAAGGCTTCGGTTACGGATACGGATATGGAATTGTTTTGGATATTGTTTATATGGATATACGGATATATTTTAGTGAAGTTTTTTAAGTAAAACAAAACCAAATAGAGAATAATAGCAACTACTTTCAAGGAATTATATTAATAATCACAATCACTGCTGTCATAAAAATAATTGTATTGAAAATACCACTAAACTTAAAGTATATTTTAAAGATTTCGTAATAACAAAAATGTAATTTTATTGTTTTACTGACAACATATTCACTAATATATCATAATCAACATATTCACGCGTATATCATTACATTGGCCAGGAGGGGGCTCGAGAAAGAAGCTCATAAGAGACAATCGATATCGGGATAAAACTTCGTATGAATGACTGATTGGTCGTCTGACTGTTCGAACGAATGGGTTGCATATAATGAATGAAATTGATTCAGCTGGTATCCCGTATCTCGTGAATGAGTGATCGATGGCAGCAGATAAAATAATATCGATAGTGTATGCGAGCACAGTGCTCGGGAACCCATGTATTTATTTACAAGTATTGATAAGAGACGTAGGAGGTATCGATATGCATCACAAAAGAAAAACCCAATTTAAAGTATATTTGAGTTTGTGCATTTCATTATTTAATAAATCGTGGTCTAATGTATCAGTTTTACGCAACAATTAAAATCATAAAACTCAGAGAAACTAAGAAGTAAAGTACAAGTATTCCCAAACAGCAGAACAGAGTCAACCTTTAGACCTTTTACAATTTCAGTTTGATGCAAATTCGCATTTTCGAGTCAAGGCCCCGACTCCGACTGTAGAGGCACGTAGAGCCGCGGTATTCAGTTTGAAGGAGGCTCTTGGGCGCAATCATCCGCGCTAGCAAGATGGCGACGCGACGCTTTTAGGCGGGGAAACAGTTTTTACCTACGTATGTGTATAGTCGAGCTGTTAGGTAGATTGCGAAGAAATACTATTGCGCAGGTCGATTTTCGAATATTTTTTTGGAATCTACACTAATCATCAAAACTATCCTCAAATTAAACTACGTATAAAGCTACACAACCTTGAATCTTCAATTGAAGATTGGTTTCTTTTGTATTAATGCCATGGGTGGAGAAGCCGCGCTTGAGTGGTCAAAACTTGCAAAAAAATTATACCTTAGAAGTTATTAAAAAATAAAAAAAATTCAATTTATCGTTGCTTACGATGTTTATGTTCTTTCCAACAAGGCTTGACAGATATAGTTTATAGATAAATTTATAGATATAGTTACGATCTATACATACATATAATATAATCGTAATAACAAATTACACACAATAAAATTGTAACAAAGCCGTATGTGGACATGAAATCATGTGGACATGGACATGAATTGCAGTGTTAAAGTACGAACGCTACAGAGCCCAAAACAATATTTTTTAGAATTTTTGTCTGTTTGTCTGAACGCGCATCACTCAAAAACTATTGGACGGATTTTAATGAAACTTGGCATAGTTTTAGCTTATGTGCCAAGTTAACATTTATGGTACTTTTTATCCAGATCCTTTATAGAGTTCCCCCGCGTTCACGCGAACAAAGTCACAGGCACTGAAAAAAAACTTAAATGACTTTAATATAAACGATTTTTTCTTATCACAACAGCATGTTCTCATTTAGTTCTATGTTATATATTGTACATGGTGGAAGATTTTGGCATCTGTAACACACGGTTGGTAATATAACACACTAGCACGGATGCCAACGAACCTCTAATATTTTATTGTAAATTATTATGTAGTTATAAGTTATTCTTTATGCTCACTTGTAATACTTATGGGAGATGTGCTTGTGAAGAAATGTAATCTTAATCATGGTCACTCCCGATTTTATAAAATTACATTCTAATCTATCTGAATTGTGAACTATTTATCCTAATATTTTTATTTCTATTACGTTTCATGATTGTATCGTTGTCTTGTAACATTGGCGGCAGCCTGGTCACAAGGATACACGAGGAACCCTAATCATGGAGGTATAGGTATTGTAACAATGTTCATCACAATCGTGTCCAAATAAACGATTTATTTATTTATTTGGAGATCGTATTTAAAGTTTATAATATTTTAAACACGATTAACTTGGAAAATGTGAAATACCTTAATAACTTGGACGTAAATTCTTTGCTATGAATATCTTAATAAAAGAACTTTAGTTTCATTTTTGTTGCTAAAAAAGGTCGTATCGTAAAAGAGGATTCGACATCATTAATTTGATTTGACCCAAGAATAGTGTCTGCTCTTGGCTTTACTTTTATGGAGTTGTAATAAAAGCTTAATAGACCAGTTATTTTGGACAGAAAATCAAGCAATCTGCTCAAAAAATTCCAGCTAGTTGAATTTTGGCACACACCCCTGTAAGAGTGTTCTAAAAACATTTCAAAAATCAACATTTATATTGCGTGTGCGTTTTAAGATATTCAAGGTCAAATGTCACGAAACACAGTTTTTCTCGAAAATGTCGTTTTCTATGGATCAGAAGTAAATACAGGTGTATGCCAAAATACAGCTAACTGAATTTTTTTTAGAACATGAAACCCAAAATTACCTAAAATAAGTTTCGATAGAATTTTCCTTTTTTATAATTGCATTCAATTCATTGAATTGCATTGAAACCATTTAGGTTTAATAATTATAATAATTTAGGTTATAATTCAGGTTATGCCTGTAAATTATAATGCAGCTATAAATTGTCGTCTCGCTTGGTGCTGCTTCATCGCCAAAAGCAGTTTGAAGCCGAGCGAGGCTCTGCTGAGCTGTCAAATTATACTTAAAATCGTAGAAAATCATACAGCGAAAATTTTCACGAGTTAAATCCATCGTAATGCAGACACGCAATTTTTAAAATGGCGCCACAATGAAAAATCAAATGACTATTGATGAAACCAACTTTATTCTACAGCCAAAGAGTTCCATTTTCAAATATTGTAATTACTTTTTAAATATTGTTTATCTAAGTGGCCAGTTTCGGAAATTTTCAGTGTGACCTATGTAAATAAACTAAATGTGACTATGCTTAAGAAAATTGGCAGGAGAATTATATTTTTGTATTAATCCCTTAAAAAGTGTATGATTGATGACGTGTCACGTGCTCTCAGGGGATATATCTCCTCCCTCTGCCCTCATTTGAGGTAGACACTGGTATCTGCCAGTGATCCCTCATTATATCTAAGCGGATTGTTTGTCACATGGTGAACGAGAGGGATGTAGGCGTTAATGAGTTTGCATGACGTGAAAGCAGATATTAACGTGTTAAATATTTGGAATACATCATCAACGTATCGCAATTACGTAGGTAGCATGTCTAATGATAAGTCTCAGTATAGCTTATGCTAATCATCTAAACTATTCAACCCCATACTGTGGATGTGGTGAACAACTGGAAAATGATGGTGGGTGGGTAATCAAGACTTCTCGGCGTGTTTCAGCTCACTTAATCTTGCTCCGCTTGCGGATCCCACTCCTCTTAGTTACTCCTTAACTCTTCCGCGAGCGTTTCATTCCCTTTCCCCAACGGTTGTTGCATAAGCAAAAAAAAAAAAAAAGTCATGCCATCATTACATCTCGATTTTGTGCCCCCGACAAGTGCCAATGCGCGATTACACTCACAGTCATGATTGGCGGCGGAATCGGACTGAATAACAATTCGATGGAACAATTAAGAGATTCTGCACCGCTCGCGGATTCAACTCTTTTGATTCATTAACTCCGGAGTTACCCATCTCTACTGGAAAACCAGTTATAGGTACTCCCACGTTAAAGCCCATAACCAGATTTTAAATGCAGTCGTATTTTAATGCAGAATATTTTGTAGTTGAAAACATTTAGTCATCATAGTGGTTCAGTGAGCTACAATGGAGAAAGATATGCTGGGAGTTTTTTTACTGGCTGAGATCCGAAACAAAGAGATTTTCGAAAGAACTAAAGTCGCAATGGCATAATACAATAGCAATGGGCAGGACCGAAACCTGAACCTGAAGTGCGACCTGAAACACTCCCTGACCAGGTGGACCGAAGACTCGAAAGAAGTTTTGTGACCAATAAATTATGAAAAAATATTCACTTTTGTGAGTTATTATGATAAATTTAGCAAAGAAACGGCCGTTGTGGCCATGACTTTTTCATCTATAAAGTTTGTGAACATACCACATATTTTTTGGGTAGTAATATATTTTTCGCGTCAACAAAAGTCTGGAAAGTTGCGTCGACGTGCCCCATTCATTATTCATCTAACGCGACAAGTTTCGCCGCACATTCCCTCTAGTGTGTCTATATTTGCCTACTCGCACGAATAGGTGCTAACAACGCCCACATTACACCTACCTACACCAACTGACAACGCCTGTATTTATTCAGTCTAAGAAAAAAATAAAGGTATTTTATTTTTATTATATGTGAATTGAAACAAATTTAACAATATTTGCAGAAACAATGATGATCGAATATGTTAGTCTATTTTGTATCCAGCTGTAAATATATAAACAAATAAAGGAAACATATTAATCATTAAGGAACCATATAAAAATTGGAAACTGTATATTGGAAATTCTTTATATGCTAACATTTTTAGATATAATTAATTTCTTTTGTATGTAATGATTGTATTGTACAGATGCACGGCTCGAATATTAATATAAACATAATATCAGCATGTTAACATAAATACAGAAAGAAACCACAGACTAATATAAAACTGAATTATGCAAGTTAAAACCTATGGAAATTAATACCGCCTAAGAAGATAAAGCATTAGGAACAATTGTAACGAAAGTATAAGTAACATTGTAATATTCGGAAAAAAAAAAGTATAAAGAATAGTTATTCTTTTTGTTTTATTCAAAACGTTACATTTCTAGCTTAATTTTAAATTAATGAAAATTTCATCAAAATGCTCTTGTGCCCTTTTACTCTATTGAGGGATTTACTCTCTACTTCTCTATTTACTTCTCTATTAGGATTTACTTCTCTATTTACTTTATCTATCGATTTTACTCTATTCAATACTATTCTAGTATTGTAGTAGTAAATAAAAATATAGTGTTTTAAAAAACAAAAATCTGTAATTTCATTGACGCGCTAAAATGTTAAAAATAAACAGTTTGGAAACTATATAATAATCTATTTTCTTTCTGCTTTCACGTTTCAGTTCCATGCATAGTTTTTTAAAAAAAAAATGAAGTGTAGAGAACAACGAATGCATTGGAAGTCCTATATCATCGTGTTTCTTAATGCAGCAGAACATGCAATTTAATATTTGACGGTATGTAGTTGATAACTCGTTGATGCAAGTACGACCAATAGAATTCTCTCCCGCTCACAGCGACACCTGCTCTTTATTTCAATTTACTGCTCTTTATTTTGCTTTATATTTACATTTTGTTTTATTGTTATTACAGAATAAATAGCTCTTAATCTTCTTTAGCCTACGGTGCGATAGTATAGGGGGAGAGTGCATGCTGCACTCCCACAGCCGCTGCGCGCACTCGACTGGCCACGTTACCCCTCTCTTACAGCAGACTACCTTGAAATGTACTCCATTTCTCATTCCCACTTTATTTCCCACTTTATCGTATTTCCCCAATGGACGTATGTGTTTCGGTAGTTAGTGAGATATGCCATCCCATCCTCCCTCCCCACTTTCCCTGGACTGATATTGGCATGTATCGCGGATGTTTATGGACGACAGTATCAACTTACCATCAGGTGGACTGTATGCTCGTCTGCCGCCTTTTTTTCTATTAAAAAAAAGTATGGGACTGACATGTCCCTGTTAAAAATGAGAATCAACAAATCTTCTGGTAGGTATATACTCGTATATCAAGGACAATGTCTGTTAGTTTATCTCTTTGTTGGCGCTAATCTTTTACTGAGCCTGCTGATATTGTAGATATTTCGATTTTCATTGCTGTGTAGCGTATTATGTTCTAGAAGATTACGGTACCGTGCCATGTCTGTCCACTGCTGGATATTGACTTCACTCCACCGCGGTCTTGCGCTTTTCATCCGTGAGATGGAGGTGCAATTATGTCAGAAAGTGATGGTAAATTGGACCTCACGTATTCACGCAACCACACGAAGCCGAGGTGCTCATTTGAATGAGCACAATAGTGTGAAACAATAAGCTTTTCAGTAAAGCAAACAAATCTCATTTCAAACAACCAATGTTGGCATATGAGTCTATTACTTGTAATAAAGATTATATTATTATTATAACTGGCAGGGATGCACTGATGATTGAACACTTTCGACTTCAAGCATTGTGATATTGATAGAGTTGACGTGTTTTCCCAATACGATGATGTTGTCCTCCACGTCGATTGCCACGACGGCGACCCCCTCACTTGCTGGTGTGTGCTCGTACAGGTATGTGTCACGTTTTCCTATGGGAGAGCTAAATAAAGGGGGTACGACTTGTACTAGAAAGGAAAGAGGTTAAAGATTTGTTCCAGTAGCTTGTAATAATCAAGAAAAAACCTAATACAACATTAACATAAGTATTAATTTAATACAATAGTCGGTAGTATCAAAAAGTCCTCACTGTTAGACGCAGGAGAGGCGGCGCCTAGCAGGGCGCACGCCCAGAGCGGTGAAGAGCGGCACTAACTGCCAGCCGGAAAACTGTTAGACGGTCTGACGGGGCGAGGGAGACCAGGCGCAACAAGCGGCGCCCAGCAAGAGCACCAGAGCTCTGGTGGCCGGCGAGAGTAGGCGGCCGACTCAACGTCGAAGGGGACAGGCGTGTCATTTCTTCCAAAAACGTCCTCTCTTGATCGTTTTCAAAACAAAAACTGGTCTGTGCGGCGTCTTAGATTTTTCTGTCATTTCTGATCGTCATCGTTGTCAGCCTTTTAAATTTTAGAAGGTTCTTTTTCGTTGAACAGTTCCAGCCATTGCTTTTTATTTGGCCAGTGTGTTTTAGAGGGCAGGAGAGTAATGCGTTTAGTGGTAAAGACATACTTAGCCAATATAAAAAAACAAACTATTAAATTACAGAATACAGAGATATAAAAATAAATACAGGGAGTATGAAGATGAGCTACTGGAACAAATGTTACATTTTTCCCCACGAACATTTTATATTTATTTTATTTATTATTTAAAAACTAAATGTGAAACTGAAACGGAAACTCTCACGTTTGCAATGTGACATACTGTATGTGACTGGCGAAACCGAACTTGGACATGAATGTTCTGTCACACGTTGCGCAATAGACCTGTCCGGAGTCATTGCATGCATACGTATGGGAGTGCTTTGGACGGGTCTTGCGATTATAGTGGGAATATATAATGAAAAAAAAAATCATCTATTTACACCTGCCTGATTTCGGGACATGTTGACATAATTATGATTTCGAAATTAGGTTCCAAACAAGCGAAGTCACGAACAAAGACTAGTATAAAATAGAACTGCGATTGTAAGCAGCTTTTCAGCGCAGTTTTTCATAGTTTTTATCAGCAAACTAAATGTTCACATTTAGACGGAACTGTTCACAGCTGGAAGCATGCTTTGTCCGTCAGTTCATTGGGATCTACTCGTATTGTGTCACACGACACTTTTATACAAATGTCCAGCTTTAACTCTGTACAACGTATTTTCATACAATGAAATAATTTTTGAAGGTTTTTAAACAGCTTTGAAACGTTTTGATTTTTTTCATTATACGTTAAATAGGGATAGACAACGTAAACATTACACTAAGTTAATATATCAAACAAACAAACAAACGATTTCTTTAATTAGCTAAGGCAATAATAAAACTGAATGCCCTCGCTCTTTTCCCTTCATTCACTTAAATAACGGACTCTAGGAAGGTTCTGAGTATGTTTTCCTGAAAGCGGGCGAGTAAGGTTGGAAATATATGGTTTAGAGCAGGGGTGCTCAAATGGTCGATCGCGATCGACCGACTTACCTTGACTAAAAAAATGCATATTGTGCGGAAAACTAATATCTATGCCACGATACACCCTACCTAGACGACAATCCTGCATTACACATACTTGCAGCCTCTCAGAGTCGATCGATCGTAGTCTAACAATATTGAGGTAGATCGCCAGCAGTTCAAGTTTGAGCACCCCTGGTTTAGAGACTATTACCTAATGTCTCTTTTGTAGCACTGTAAAGATTAACGCTGACCGCTCGGCGCTCGGCGCTCGAGCACTGAGCGAGCGCTAATGAACCTTTAAAACTCAAGTGTCAAACATTTGTAAGCGTTATAGTCCAAACTTTTAACGTTTGATGGTCTTAAACTCTTGTGCTTAAAGAAGCTGAAACGGTTAAGATTAAGGGCCAATTAATGAGCTAATTTTTACCACACTACTGTAGTGACACAGTGTTCGACACGCGATGACACACTGTTTTATTTATGTTAGTTTTCATAGTAGGGCCTTATCTGTATAGAGTTTTTTGTGCGTTCTTGTGTCCTGTGCTCGTCAATCGCTAGTCGTCTCCTGCGTTCCCAATTAAGAGTCGATTCCCATTAGGTCGTGACGTTACGTCATCATCGCTGGACGGCAGTCGGGCGAGGGCAAGGGGGGATTACGTAAATTGGCACGACAGGGATGGATAGTGTCGACGACGACAGTTTTATCGTAGCCACGACACGACAATGTATCGTCACGACAAGTGTGAACAGTGCATAAGCAGTTCAGTTTAATGTATTTTTATGTATTATGTGTTTAACCAATATAATAAGTTAGAGGATATTTATCGTTTAATTAAAAACCTACATAAATAATTTGTTTACAATGCGCACACTAGGCGCGCACCTGCTTCGCGTTACGCGAAAGCAGCCCGAGGAATGTGCACTCGGGCCCAAATGTAAAAACTTACTCAATATATCCACCGGGGGTGGGTAAGCACAATATAGAACAATTTATACAATTTAGAGGTCTCACTTACCCCAGGTGGTTTTGCCCACACACAAATCTGGAAAGTGTACCTACGCTAGTCCCTACTAGACGTGACCTATCCTAGTGTGATTGAATAAATACATAAATTCCCAATAAATACTTGTGTAGTAATCCAAGTCTCGTCCTGTGGTGAGCCGGTGGCCGCTACAGTTCGGCAACTCACACACGGCAGCAAAATCACCTCGAGATATCACTCCAAATACCACAAGCACAATCACAATCACCAAGTCCAACCAACACTCTCGCGTGGCTCCAGGAGATCCGCGTGCAAGTCCAGTTAATAGGCGCGAATCCCAAAATCAATTGCCCGAGACCGCGATGTGAACTTAACTCCAAATCCAACCAAAACACTCGCGTGGCACAGGATATCCGCGAACAAGACCTATTACTAGGCGCGAATAACAAAATCAACTGTCCGAGCCGCGGTGTGAATTTATCTCAATTTAACTCTTCTCGCCGCCGAGCCGCCGACTACTCCAAAATATCAAACCGCCTTCAATATGGCGGGGACAAAAAAAATGTTGCTTCGAAATAATCAATGTATGCGGGTATGCAAAGACGCTCGCGCCAATTTCAAACATAATTCGAGTACACAATTACATCTACACTACTATTCACCGCTGTATTCGAAGTAAATACCAATAAATAGTCCGGTCAAAACATAGGTAAAAGTAATGGATGAATGGCCTATCGCACGCTCCCACGCAACGGCGTTCATCTCCCCGGGCGGAGATAAAAAGTTGGCGGGAAATTGTACGAACTATCCGGATAGCGGACTAATCCCAAGACATATTTCGGCCGGTTGTAACGTAACTTTATTTGGGGTTATTTTCTGTCAACACATCAACATCTTGAGGTTTGAGTATATAAAAACAACATTCTTGTAGTTTTGCCTAATAAAATCTGCCTTCACATTTTCGCTTTTTTACGAGTACGAGTAAATTGTGAGGACGTGTATTCTAAAGTGCTGCAATAATTCTTTTGTCACGTTTACGCAAATTTTGAAGCTAATTTTTCATATGTGGCGATTTGTTGAGGGTACGATAAAAATCGTAAGACAACCGCCGTAAGTCTAGCCGTACGATATTTCAAACTTCACCGTAGACTTTTCTCGGACAACCACGGCTTCTTTTTCGCCTTCCAGCCCTTCAGGGCTGCTTCTAAGTCTTCTTCTAGCTGTTCGTACACTAATCGCCTTTCAGACAGGACTGCAGGAAGCTCGAATGACATTTTCTTTCGATTTTTTAAGGAATCTCAAATCAATTTTCGGTTTTCACATCGTGTTAGCAGTTTCCGATCAGGTTTTTTTTTATTGTATGGTTTTGTATTCGAGTCCGCGAAACATTTGTACAGCACATCTCGAAAATTTTACACTTAGAAATTTCTACTTGATATATCCCTGTCCGGTGTACAAATTGAATTTGTATGTGTTCACTAAATTCAGATTTCTTCGGCATTTTATAAAGAAAAATAGTCAAATAATCAAACTTAATCCAATTAATAATGTGACAACAATGCTTATTTACGCTTCGAGTAGCGACTTGTCTGATGACTTTTTTCAAAACACAGTTTCTTATTTTTAACTAGTCCGACATTAACAACTCTTGTAAATACTTTGTCTGTTGTTATGTAAACATTTGAAGGTTCCGACAAAGTAATAAATAACAACAGTGTGCTTTATTTTACGTACAACTCGCGTAAACGTAAAATTACCAGGGTGCTTAATACTTTTGGCCAAGGCTCTATTATTATTGTATTATTTATATGTATTATTGTACCTGCATTGTTATGTAAATGTTTATATTTTATTTGTTTTCTTATTCTTCTGAGTACCAACTTTGTAATGCACCTCTTTAATTCTTAATACTTAAGGCATTAAGTGCGCCTTTTGTATATTTTGTCTCTGCAATAAAGTATAAATAAATAAATGAAATTCGACATTGCCAATACAAAAAAACACTACTGTGACATTCTCATTTGAAAACATACTAATAGTTCAACCAAATATGATGTCTAAACCACATGAATTCACATGATGTCACAAGTTTGCGACTCGAAGCGCACCTCATTAGTGAACTTTATAATGATCAGTCGGAAATAGTTCGCTATAATAAGCTGGAGTTGACAACACAACCCAGGGGAGGGGCGGGTGTCGAAAATAGGCACGGACGATTTAACTCGTATAGGTGTACCGTAACCAGCCCTTTCAACGTCCACTGCTGCACACGGGCCTGCTCATGCACATTGTCTCGTGCACGAGCGATGTGTGGCCTTAAAACGGCCCGCTGAGTGGGACGTTATAAGCTGATACAAGTAGATACATTAGTGGATATAAAGTAAACTTACTCGGGCTAGTTTCTCTCGGTGTTTTCCTTAGCTACTGAAGTAGTGTTAAATTGAAAAATCCGTACTTGCTCAGTGGTTATGGGCTGGGTTTAGTATACACCACCTTACGAATTTGTGTTGAGAATAGATGCACATAGGGCATCATCGCTAACCTTTTACCGCCAACCCCGGGATTGTGGAACGACTTGCCTCCTGAGGTATTTCCGCTGCGTTACTACATGAGGTTCTCCAAGAGAGCTGTGAATGGATATTTGCAGGGTAGGCAGCTCGTGTGTAATTCTCCTGATATTGCAGGCGTCCATAGGTAACCACTTAACGCCAGATGAGCCGTCTGCCTGTCTGCCATCTTTAGTATAAAAACGAAGCCTAATTACATATTTCCAAAAAAAAAATCAAACTTCAAATTGAATAGAAACCTTTAAATAACTGCGGCAAAAGTAAAAGTCCTCTAAACAAATTAATTAATCGGCATCCGACACCAGAGGCGCGTTAATTAATTACGTAGAGTGTTGTGATTGACCGGATGATCGATTTTTCCACAATCTCGACTCCCTGGTGGCCCTGTCACTGTTACCCTCATTCCAATATTGGTTAATTGATCTTGCTAACGAAGCCAGCATTCTAAACAGAGTACTAGTAGATATGCTAGATGGATTCTATCAGTTTTTAAAAATCCGTACTTTTCGGAAAATTAGTGGTACCGGCCGAGGGTTTGAAATCATGCTCACACGAATGTGTGATCAAAAATCACCGCTCAAAAATAATTATTGTCACCTGCTCGCCAGTGAGGGAAAACATCGTGACAAAACCCGCTTTCCTCGAGAATTAAAAACAAACTGGAGTCTGTATCAATCCGCATTAAGCCCTCGTGGTAGATTATAGTCCGAAACCCCCCCAGTGATTTGCACCGCGTCCGTCCGTCGCCCACGAAGCAGAATGATACACCATAACGAAAATGTCCCAGCTCACTCCACCAGACAAACGAAGCAATTGTTTAGTACTGTAAATGTAGAGTTAATGTGTCATCCGCCATACAGTCCCGATATTGCACCCTGTGATTATTATTTATTCCCTAAAATTAAGGATAAACTCAGTGGAATACGATTTTTTAATGCAGAAGAGGCAGTAACGGCATTCCAAACGGCTATTGAAGAGGTGCCCAAAGAAGGGTGGGCTGAATGCCTCACACAATGCTTTCATCACATGAAAAAATGTATCGATTGTCTTGGAATACTTCGAAAAGCGATAAAACAACTTCCATCTTAATATCTGATTTCATTTTTGAGATTTTAAAAACTTCCAGTGTCACCCACGTGCTGTACTCAGCTATCGCCAATAAGGTGTTACTGATGGATCCGTGTGATATAGGTCGGTTTTAGAATACCATCACCTCATCTCTTCAAGTGGATGTCGTAAAAGGAGACTACAGCTTCTACAAGCGCTGAGGAACTACACCACCTCTAAAGATGCTGCTTGGCGAGCGTGGCGTTTCAAGGCCACACATATCTCATGCACAAGACAAGGTGCATGAAGAACTTTATGTCCAGCAGTGCACTATAAAATATAATGGAATGTGATGTTTGTGTTGTAAACGAGCGTTTGAGTGCTCGACGCTCGAACATTGAGTGAGCACTAATAAACATTTAAGACGCCGGCGCTAATGTTTGATGGTCTTGTAGTTAAAAGTTCGAGTCTAAAACAGTTATTAAGGTTCAATAGCAGTAACTTAGATCGCTAGCGCTCAAACGTTTAGCGCTCGTATTAACGACACTATATGATGTACATGTTACATAGGGCTTATGCCGTCTATTATACAAGTATAATATATTGTATACTCATACATAAAAAATATAGTGTTACGGTACATTCATAATTAGATCATACAATTTTGAGTTTAAATGGACTCTTGCTTCCTTCACAGCCTTTCTGCATCAATTTCCGTAAGAGAAGAACCAAATCAAATAAAAGTCTTCGAAAGCTTTCAAAAAGTTAGTGCCTTTTTGTGAAAAAATAAAGGTAAATAATATCAGAATGGAGTGAAAAAAAAACAAATAAGGGCAATCGCGGCACTTTGCCCCTCAAAGGCCTCTCTGGGTGTAAAAGGAGACGAGAATTTCTAAAGCCTTTGTCGCACTGTAATGCTATGTTAAAGCGACAAAATATAAACAAGCATTACTAACAACTACAAGTCTGTCTGCCTGGACGTGGCAAGTGAAGCAAGTCAATAATGCAAACAAACGACAGGATACTGTCTAATGTCGACAGGGGCTTTAGATGTCTGGAATCCAGGACAGTTTCGCGATTACGTTTTGTCACTAATTATCTAGCTGTTGTTTGCGTTGAATTAGGATTAAAAACTTACGTCTCCTATATTCTACATCTTAATTGGTCCCATGGACTATGTACCATCACATGTGTTTCTTTATTGCTGAATATAGACCTCTCAAAGACTCGCCACTACACATGTGCTTTGCTTTTCTTTGATATCGACTATCTGCGAATTTCTTTAAGTGGTTGGTTCACCTGGCCGGACGCCGTTCCGCACTGCGCTTCAACCTATATTCGGCAGTAGAGAAACATAAGCTGATTGTAAATGGTATGGTTATTATATTATACGACCAGTTAATTGGCAATGTTAAAGTCTGCAACACAAATGCAAATAAACTTTTCCGGTCGAGTTTCCGAATATTGTTTTCATCTTTAAATACTATTAGAAACTTAGAAAATACAGAATTGATACCGCCCTTAATACAAACGCATGCCCTCGATCCTCTTTAATCCACTATTTTAATTTCAACAACTTACAATATCCGCTCATTTCATCTTACGATTATCTTCATAGTCATACTGCAATTTGACTTGACACAAAAACCTTTTACTCGAGTGTGTATAACTTCTCATAATGTACACATGTTTATCGGCACGCCGAGCCTGTACGACTAACCCGTAGGTCTTCTCACACCCCCTCACGAGGGTGGAGGTGACTGAGTCCCCTTCAGTAACGTCTCTTCTGTCTGCTAACAATGCTGCCTGCGGGTTTCTTTGTGCCGGCCTCGCGGTAAGCAACCAGCGTAGGCGGCAACAGTGAAACCTCTCGTGGTGACGCGCCTCACAGCGCACCCGGAAGGAAAGTTGCAACTGTGTTCCATTTAACAGCCGATTCCAAATCTTTCTCGCTTATGGTGAACGTGCTACAGTTTGAATTCTTATTCTCACGCATCTATGTAGTAAATAATAAATCTTACGAATTTCTAGGGGTTATTTCTTACGAATTCGCCTCGCATTGCTATGTGGCAAAGCCTAAAATAATTCAGATATACAGTATTGTGCCGCTCTAATTAAATGATCGCGAAGAGAATTTTCAATTAACTCGCAAACGCTTCGTGAGCGACAAGTTCTTTAAGAATAGATGAACATTTTGTACTGCTGTCGACACATTGAACTACCTTATTTTCTCCTACAAATATACATTATAGGAATTTTAATAAACAAAGGCTTTGAGGAAATACTCGTATAAGGGTATTTTTTGTTGTTGTTCTGTGAGTCGCTTAACAGTTGTTTACATTCCATTGCAAAGACAAAGGATTCACCAAAGCATACGGGCGGAATTTGTATTCGCGAACAGTAAAATAGAAACAATGTGGTAGAAATAGATTCACTTCTGCTCTCCTCGTGCTCTCATTAACGTTTAAACGATAAGACACTGTACAAGACGGCCCCCAGTGTCATGGTTTGGTTCTACTATAAAACACAAAACCCAGACAACCTCTAACAAGTTTAATTGTGCTGTATTTAAGATTGTGCTGTATTTAAGATAAGGACAATCTTTTGTAATGTTTTAATATTTACACAGGTTTTAGTATAGCTATAAACTTATTGCTACCTAAAGTAGAGTCAATTTAATAGGCCACTTTTGACAAGTGTCAAACTGGTTGTCATAGTGAGGTAATCTAACAGAAATTATCGATTAAAGACAAAAATCGATATATATGGTAAGTCGTAATATCAGTGAATCGATTTTAGTGTTCATAAAAAAATAATTCTCCAGTAATATTTTTAGAGTATACACAGCATTAGAAACCTTCTACACATTCCACATGACCTCAAAGTTAAGTGTAATTATGGGAAATATAATGAAACCAGTTTATATATGTAATCAGTTATTATTTATTAATTGGAACTATCAGATTCGTTGAAACTGCTATCGTTGCTATTATTATCAATTCTTAAATCACATTAAAAATCTTCCATTATATTTTTTTAGTTTTTTCTACTACTTTCTTCCAATCATCTTTGGAAACATTTGTACACGCAGTTTTTATTAAAAATGATATTCCACCAGAAAATAAGCCTGCTTTTTTTAATGAACATAAATGTTTTTTTCTAGATGGATACTCTTTTCACAATAATAAATAACCATAAATGTGGTTGCGAATTGCATCGGCATTAAAATTATCGACATAGACAACTGGCATAATTCTTTTCCTTTGCTTCCTTTTTCTTTTTAATTTCAGATATAGTTTTAATATATTATATAAGGTATAGATATATTAATTTCATTACATATATCTTTTTAATGTATTTACTAATTAATAATTCTATTTATTTAAATTATGTCAATTATTTAATAATTTTATTGTTCTCTTAATTTGTTTATTTATCGTAATTTTCTTCGATATTCCTTTCTCTCTACAAGTTACTTCGATTATAAAGATCACATCCCTATTATTAAAAAAGAAAAAATGTATACAGGCGTAACCTTGTAGTGGGGTTCGAATTTCTTGAAATATAAATTGATAATGATGTTTAGCAACCAAATTAACCTTCGAACTTATTAAATTTGATATAAAAATACAAGTTTATATTTTTTTATTAAAAATGTTACATATTTTTAGTGTTCAGTAATGCATTTATAAACTTAAATTGATTTATGGGACCGATGCAAAGTTACATCGTCGCAAAGTCAATGAAATGTCACAAGTGGCATATTAAATTGACTCTACTATAGATTATTGAAACAGCGTCACATAGTTTACCTACTTCTAACCTTTACCCATAATCTTAATGAAAGATAAGGCTATTATTAATAGAGACAGAAGAATTATACAATCTGCATTCCATAAATCTTTAATAATATCGTAATAGTCCAGATAAAATGAAAGAGGAATAAATGGAATCATTCGCACATTGCACGATTACAGTCCATAAAATTCATGTCACTAAAAACAACCGTGACACTTTCACGCCTCCACTAAATAGTCTCTGAGATTCTGACCATTAGTTTCTGGGAGACAGGCACATGCTGCAGCCGCAATCAAAGGAATGATTCCGAATACAGTCGGCGGAATCCAAACCCCCTGGACAGTCAATCCAGCAATAAATGGGGCTAGCATGGATCCTATTCTTGATATCGTGGATGAGGCTCCCATGGCCATGTTGCGAGCCACAGTGGGAAATAGCTCCGCGGTGAACATGTATCTGAACGAATTGAAAGTTAAGTTTAATAATTGTAATAAATATTTTATTTATAACATCTGACGTTAAATATTATTTGATAGAATTGACTTACCTTACAATATTAGCCTTGTAATTGTGATGCATAAGACTAAGTTTGTAAGTTATATAAGCATTTATTAAACTGATGCTTTAAAAACATAAATAAATTTGTCAATTATCTTACATGGTAGAGAAGGCTGCACCCCCGCAGGTGACGGCAACGGAACCCGCGATTAGCTTCACGTAGAAATACTCGTCAGATAGAGCCAGCAGACCGTTACTGATCGAGCATATAATCAAGAGGCCTATGGCTGTAGCGCGTCGACCAAATCGTCTACACAGATATGCAGCGAAAAGAATTCCAGGAACCTGGCATATTTAATAATAGATTTTGTTAAAGAATTTTAAAAAGTTTACCTAAACTGCAATATACGGATCATAAACAGAGGTATGATTTAAAATCATTTGTTTAGTCTAATTTGATGATTAAATGTGCTAATATAGACCATTTAAGAGACTAGTACTTGCTTTCAGTCATCTATTGAAGAGTAATTAAAAAAAAAATCAGTTACAATTCCAAATCCAGGTAAAATTAGAATACATATAAACTTCAGGATGTCCAAAAAATCTAAATAAATGTTGATAAAGAAGCGAATCTTGGCACGTCCGTGCCTCCTGATTACTTGGTTACTTTATTCGTTTTACTACGTTTATTCGTAACTTACTTGTAAGGCTCCTGCCAGGACCATTGTCAGGAAGACATTGGAGCTTGTCTGCCCAATGTACTGGGTGCCACCAAAGAAGCAGATTCCCAGAATGAACCAACTGATGCATGACCATAAATTTTTCATTCTCAAAGTCGGTATCTTAATTAGATCTAAATAAGTTGCTTTTACTTGGTCTCCATTACAAGTAACTGATTGTGTTTTTATGTCTTTGGCTATATCCAGCATGTTCTGTGATGGAAGTTTGTTCCTGAAATTTAAATAAAGTGCTAGGATTAAATTTTTGAGTGAATAGAGGATCTTTTTATAGTGTAAAACTAGTTTGAACGCGTATAATTACAAGTTTTTCTTTACACTTTATCTCTACTCTACGTTTCGGCACTGGTTACACCGGTCGTGATTACGAGTTGACTGAAGAGGCGGGTAGCTGCGAACAGTTTTATCATCTACCCACATTTGTTCTTCACAGGTTGCGACACACTACACCAGCAATGTCCGCAGACATATTCGACGGTAAATTACCGAGTAAAATACGGTTTTTAAATTACGGTTGTTAGTGTAGTGTGTTAGTGCAGCCTTTCCGAATGTGAAGATCAATTGATTGATGACCTCTTCAGTCAACTCGTGATCACGGCTGGTGTAACCCGTGCCAAACTGTCTATTAGAAATAAAAAGTAAACAAAAACCTTTAATTTTACGCGTTAAGACCCGATTTGCAATATAAAATGTGTACAAAACGCAAATGTGGATCGTTAGAAATATAAAGGGAATGCTTTGCTGGCAGTAAATTCTGTTAAAATAATAATGCTGTATTTTATATTGTATACAATAAATCCTACATCAGTCATCAGTACATCGGTCTTTTGAGATAGCAAATTTTGTATTCTTCTGTTTTGGAACTCTGTACGAATTTAAAATACTGATAAAGATTTGATTAAAACTTACCATTTTGCTATTTTCGTCATCACTACACTGGCTTCTTCTAATTTTCCAACTGATATGAGCCACTTGGGCGACTCTGGTACTAGGAAGAAGTAGAATAAGAAAACACAATTCGGTATCGCTACACCGAGACAAAATTTGTTCCAACTCCTCAAATAATACGCGAATATTGGCATCACCATGATGCCTATTGGTAATGGTATGTGATAAAAAGAGTTCATCAGTTCTCTTTTGCTGGGACCGATGATCTCCATTAAAATGACGAAGGAGACAACCATGATACCAGCTGTGGCGTTGCCAAGAAAGTACCGTATTACAGTGAAGCTCTCGTAGTCAGGGCAGAACGGTTCTGCCAGACTCGCAGAGAGCTGCAACATGCAGGCGCTTAATAAGGCTGGACGACGACCACATCTGAAATGTGTGGTAGAAACTATAAGGATTTGATTTGTAAACTACGTTATTAGTTTACGGCTTAAGTTTCTTAAAGCATAATTCCATTTTTGTATGATACAGGACTCTTATATAGATCTAAATTAAAGAAACGTTAACGGAGGTTTCAATCCATTTTAAAGTATCTGCAATAGGAACGTATTAGGGTATATTTGTATTGGGAGAGTGCACGCTGCATTCCCACTGCTGCTGGGCGCACTCGACTGGCCATGTTACCCCTCTATCACAGAATCGTATTTGGTTAATGTGTACGTACGTGTTTCGGTAGTGATTGAGATATGCCAGAACCCGTTCCCATCCTATCTCTCCCCATTTTCCCAACACCTCCTTCCATTCTTTAATCTGCAATGCACTGCGCTTACTGCGTGCCAACGTTTGTCATTTTGGACTAATGTTGGCATGTATCGCGGACGTCTATGGACGACAGTATCCACCGACCATCGTCTGTATGCTCGTCTGCCAACTTTTTTCTACAATATATAAAAAAAAAATATTTTGGTCGAGTATAATGAGATAGCGGAATCTGTAAATCTAGACATCAGATATTTAAACTCGATTTGAATGCAACACTTGCTTATATACATTATATGATACGTTATCTATGATTTATCACTGATGATCTGTTAGAGACAGATGTACCGCGCGCCGCTGTTTTAAAAGAGCCGTTCGATGAAGTTTTGACACTTACCAAACAAATGATATGTATGTTTCACATATCCCTATCATATAACATTTCATTGTCACATATCTGAGGACAATACTAATAAATTATAGCTATCTACCTGTCAGCAATAAAACCAAACACGATACTGCCAGTCAGGATCCCGAACATGCACATCGTTTGGGTAAAGTTAGCTAGCCAAGCCTTTCCGCATATTAAATCCCATTGCGATATAATAGTATTTTCAAAGTCACTTTCGTATTGATATTTAACACAATCATGATAACAGGTCGAATTTTCAATCACAGAGGAATTCATTCTTTCCATACACCGAAATGTCGTTTTCGCCGCCAAAAATACGATACCCATTTGCGTCCAGGACGCTGACATTTTTATCGGATATGACAGTATTATGAACAGGAACAGCTGCCATCTTCCGAACTCTCCTATTGCTTCCAGTAATTTGTCCTTTTTTCGATCAACCTTCGTTGATTCTGTTGTGGCGTCCATTCTTCCGGCTCCAATATTTTTATTACTTTTTTATTTTTTCAATACGCGTCAATCTTCATTTATTCACTCACTGTTGTCACTCTTCTTTGCGTTTCAATTCACTGTTCTTATCGTATTAATTATTATCAAAATGCTAGTTTGTTTAGTTTGATAAGCAACTGTTCTGAGTGCCCTTTTTGGAATTCTGTAGTAAAGGTACAACGAACTCATTGAGATCGTATTATTCACTGTGTCAAATGTCGGTGTAAATAGAGTCGAGATTAGCATATAGATACGGGCATAGCATGTACTGGTGATTCAATGCGAAAATACTAGGACAGTGAGTTTAACAAACGTGTACAATGCCGTAACAATTGAAGAGAAATATCTTTTGGGTTTTTGTAACATAAAAACGTCGCGTCGTGTAGTTTAACTGTATTACAATGTTGTTTCACAGCTTGTTTCCTTGTTGTCAACAGACAACCCAGTACCCACTGGCTTTTGGTGCCACACGCGGTGACCGCATTAATTAAAAACATGTCCGACCATTTTTATTGAAAACGTCGACATTTCAATGTTATATTTTCGACAATTTGATACGTCAGTCGGACCTTATATTTTGCCGCTATAATAGTATTGTAAAGTAAATGGTCTAGCGCAGACTTCATACTAGTATGATTAGTCGCCATATTTTTTTTTGTAACTACGCTGTCGTAAAAATGAGGAATATAAATACTAATTCGTTTTAAATGAATTCATAAATATATTAAACACATCTAAATATACTTATGCAAGATTATATGAACAAGGAAACCTTATTGTCGATATGGACTTATGGTTAAGATTTTCCAACTAAAAATATCGTTGTTTCAAGATTCTATTTAAACATCATCTGCTTAAAAATCTATACTATAATAATAATAATAAACTACTAATATATTAAGAGAGTGCGAATTTTGTGAGTTTGTGTGTATGTGGAGGGTAATCTCCGGAACCACTGCACCTATTTGAAAAATTCTTTCACCGTTTGAAAGGTACATTATTCCAGATAGACATAGGTTATATATTATATATAAAAAAAACTTATAAACCGAAGCGAAGCGAGGGCGGTCGCTAGTATGTTATAAAAGATTTCACTAAAGTCTCAGTATTTGGGAACCAGAACCAACAATGAGGTCATTTTTCTAAAATAATGTCACATGTAGTATTACCCAATGAGTGAATGACAGAAAAATTGCTTCCGTCACCCGACCCCTTGTATCGTCCCTTGTTGGACATGGGCTTCCTCGTGCACATTGTCCCGTACACGAAGGATGTATATGACCTTAAAACGTCACGCTGCGCGCTGGTTAAGCGAGTTGGCGAATTCAGTCTTTTAGCGGTGGTGTAACTACAATTCCTCAAGGCTTGTGGTGGCGGCTTTGCTTTCTCTTAATCGCCTTTTACTACACCCATGGGAATAGGTTGGGTGGTACTATTTTAAAGACGACCTACATCACACGGTCAAAAAAAATCTTTATATGATGTAAATTGCTATGCCATTTGGTTTGCAATTTTACCAGGGTTCATGTACGGAACACTTATCTTTTTATTTTAATAAATACAATTGCACCTAATCTTACGTAAATATTGTGCTTATTAAAATCTTACTACTATAAGTTTATGATACTACCTGTTTTCATAACTGTTCTTATGTAATTAAGTATAATGTGCTACGTCACGAAGAATAAAAGAGATGTCTTTGTATGTATATGATAACTAATGTCTGTCTGTTTAAATCGCGCTTAAAATCTACGGTTTTCGATTTCATTGTTTATTTATTCCCGAAGACGGCATTTTTAATTAAATTTAGTAGGATTGGAGGCGGACGACTCAAAGGCTTTGTAAAAGTATAAACTCATCTTAATAATATTTTTTAATTTAAAAGCAGTTTTATTAAAGTTGCTACTTTCATTTGCTAATGTAAAAGCTTTCATAGCAGCTATCCTTTAGCTATGAACTTACCCCATGTACATTTACTGTGCTATAGACAAATATTTTGGAATCATCAGACAAATCAATTTTTATCATTATCATTATTAACATTTTCATATCAGTGTCATTAGATTTGTTATTAAATTAAACCACCTGTTCTCTTTCTGGTTTCTAGCACCATATATATTTATGGACACTTTAAATTATAAAGACTAGTTATAATTAAATTATAAGATAGTAGAACATTTGATAAAAGCTGTCTGTCTTTATCAAGTCTTCTACTATTGTTGTATTTGTTCTGTAAAGACATCCAAACAGGATTGTATTACTAAAACGGCATTACTATGCATACCTTAACAATGGAAAAGGTTTATAACAAAGCATACAGAGAAATGTTAAATCTTATTTTTAATAATTAAGTCTATAAAAAAACAATTATAATGAATCTCCAAGATTGGCGTCCACACTGCTCCTTTTACTATTTTTAGTGAAGTGAGAGTTTAACGATTCCATTTTCACGATTCCACTATGAAGTCTTTGAGCTTCTGACCCCTAGTTTCTGGGAGAAAGGCGCACGCAACAGCCGCTAGCAGAGGAGCGATCGCGAACACAGTCGGCGGGATCCAAATCCCCTGGACAGACAGTCCAGCAATGAATGGGGCCAGCATCGAGCCTACTCTTGACACCGTAGATGAGGCTCCCATGGCCATGTTACGAGCCACAGTGGGAAATAGCTCCGTGGTGAACATGTACCTGAGGGAAATAAAAAAAAAATGTTGCTATTTGATATTTATAAGCGTCATTTTGTAACACATTATAACGGCAAGTGATTATTTATCAGAATTAACGCTATGAACTTTTCAGGATTGTAACGCTATACTCAAGATTGTAACTATGATAATAGTTAGCGTCACACACTTAGTGAAACTGACATTTAAACTGATATAAAAATATGTGATGATGAACTAAATATTTTCTTACATGGTAGAGAACCCTGCACCCCCGCAGGTCACGGCTATAGAGCCTGCGATTAATTTCACGTAGAACATCTCTTCGGAGAGAGCCAGTAGAGCGTTGCTGATTGAGCATACGACGAATAGGCCTATGGCTGTAGCACGCCGCCCAAAGCGCCTGCACAGATATGCAGAGACAAGCATGCCCGGCACCTAGAATATTTATAAAGTTTTTCATGAAAAAATGCTGTTTAAATTTGATTTATTCAGAGTTCCAATATTTGCTTTACCCAATTGGGGATAAATGGGTTTGTTTAGTGGATTGATAAAGAGCGAGATAATTCTTTGTTTGATTGATTGAATAATTGCAGCTTTCGATAGTACGAAGTAAACCAATCGAAATAACTTATATTATATTGTCTTATCAAATGTTGTATTTACGGGTTACTTACCTGTAATCCCCCAGCCAAGACCATAGTCAGGAAAGCGTTAGAACTAGTCTGTCCAATGTACTGAGTGCCACCATAGAAACATATTCCCACAACGAACCAACAAATGCATGACCAGAGGTTCTTCATTCTCAAAGACGGAACGCTAACCAGATCCCAATAAGTTGCTTTGACTTTGTTTCTATTCGAACTTTTTGCAGTTAATTCTGCATTTATACCTTTGGCTACGTCTAACATGTTCCGTGATGGAAGCTTGTTCCTGAAATATTAATATATATTATTAGGGCGGTTTGTACTTAATAGAAATTCGTCTTTGTGAACGGTTACAAGAAGTAGGTAATATATTTTCAAAAGGAATAACCATCTACAAGTTTAATTTGAATCATTTATAGTAAAGTCTTCTAAAGTTCTTTTGACGTGACTGTTGTCTGTCTTGTTTAGAAAGTCTGAACAAATTGTCAACAAATTCTTTATTTAAAACTTACCATTTTGCTATTGTTGTCATCACTGCGCTGGCTTGTTCTAATTTTCCGACCGATATGAGCCATTTAGGCGATTCTGGCAGCAGGAAAAAATAGAATAAAAACAGAAAATTCGGTATCGCTACACCGAGACAAAATCTATTCCAACTCCGCAAGTAGTACGCGAATAATGGCATCACCATGATGCCCAATGGTAATGGTATTTGGTGAAAGGAGTTCATGACTTCTCTCTTACTGGGGCCGATGAACTCCATTAAGATGACGAAAGATACCACCATGATGCCAGCCGTGGCGAAGCCAAGGAAGTATCGTGCGATGGTGAAGCTCCAGTAGTCAGGGCAAAATGGTTGCACCAAGCTTGCTATTAGTTGCAGCATGCAGGCAGTTAGTAGAGCCGGACGACGACCACATCTGAAATGTGCAGGAAGAACTATCAGGATAAAGATTCGTGAACTTCTTTATTAGTTTACAGCATAATTCTGTTACAGCATATTTTTCATTTCTGTATGATGCAAGGACTGTTATATATCTAAATTGGTCAGTACACTAAAGTACACTTCAGATACATCTCACGAGAGTTGTTTACTGTAATTTTTAAACTGCCGATGTACATTTTAATTGATCTTCTTGCAGTGATGTCTTCTAATGAAGATTGGCAATTTGTACTTTAGAGATAATAGGGATAATGATAAAGTGCTCTTGCCGTATCAGCCGCCTAAATTCATTAGCCAGAATTGCCGTGTGAAATGACTTGGAGGAGCTCATTATTCTTGTTTCTCATTATATGAGAGCTCATTATATTTGATGAGGGGGAGAGTGCACGCTGCAATACAACAGCCGTTGGACGCACTCGACTGGCCACGTTACCCCTCTCTCACAGAAGACTACCTTGAAATGTACGGCATTTCCCACTTTATCTTATTTCCCTAATGTACGTACGTGTTTCGGTAGTGAGTGAGATGTGCCAGAGTCCATTCCCATCCTATCCCTCCCCACTTCCCCAACCCTTTCTCCAAATGCATTTCTATATCCAAAGGTAGGCAGCGCATCCGGGGGCGTGCCAACGTTTGTCATTTTGGACTAATGTTGGCATGTATCACGGATGTCTATGGGCTACAGTATCCACTTAACATCAGGTGGACTGTATGCTCGTCTACCACCTTCATCCATAAAAAAAAAAATGACTATGATGTCATTAATTGATCTGAAGTGTCTAGCATGCTGATTGATTATACGGTATAATACCGTATACGGTAATTACCGTTCACCTAAACTAATATATTAGTGAATATATTCCTGGTATCGTGCACTTGAATATATTCACTAATATATTAGTTTAGGTGAACGGTAAACGGTAAGGTCTAAATGGCGGACAATGGGGGAGGCCTATGTCCAGCAGTGGACGTCCAAGGGCTGAAAAGAAGAACGGTAAAAGTTTAGTTTATGGAATCAGACGTTATTTTGCGAAAATTGATTCTACAATGCAATAATAATATAATATGCGGTACTTTCCTTTATCCGCTAGGTACGGGTATATGCACATATATGGTCAATTCGATAGTTGATGAAGTTAAAGATTTAGAGAAGTTTGTAATTAACAAAACAAACAAATTTCGGAACAATCTTTATTGGAACTGTAACATAATTTTACAGAGCAGATTTCTTTTAAATTGGATACTGATACTTTTAAATTGGATAGTTAGATTCCGGATATTAAAAAAAATTGATACTTTTCAGTACAAATTGGCACTACTTGTAACAATACGCGAGGAACATACAGATTTGTGGTTAACCAATAGTGAACATACAAAAATACAATACCAATATGTCGATGGTTTTGGCACGAGCCATTCGCGATATTTGACTTGTCCACGTTTGGTTAATTGGAACTATTGTTTGCAACTAATTGCATTTGTACTATTGCCTATTGGTTGCATCTCTGCATGTTCCGTATATATTGCTACTGCTTTTGCCAGCTTGCACTATATGTGCATTAACCCATATCCAGCGAAAGAGAGAGAAAAGTAATTCAATTATTAATTCATCTTCAATTATTGCATTGAATAACAAAATAATTCAATAAATTTATAATACTTTATAATTAGATACTTATAATAGACAGTCAAGCTTATTGTTTATATATAAGAACTCACCTGTCGGCAGTAAATCCAAATACAATACTGCCAGTCAGCATCCCGAACATGCTCATAGTTTGAGTAAAATTAGCTAGCCAAGCTTTGTCACATATTAAATCCCACTGCGATATAATGGTATTTTCAAACTCGGTTTCATACTCATAGTTAACACAATCATCGTAACAAGTCGAATTTTCAATCACAAAAGAGTTGATCCTTTCCGTACACCGAAAAGTCGTTTTTGCTGCCAAAAATACAATCCCCATTTGCGTCCAGGCTGCAGACATTTTTATGGGATATGACAGTAGTATGAACTGGAATAGCTGCCATCTTCCGAATTCTCCTATTGCTTCCACTAATTTGTCTTTATTTTGGTTCTTTTCGTCATCGTCCGTTGCTCCTTTGTAGTTCTTTTCATCGTCGTTATTCATTTTTCTGGGTCCAATTTTTTTTTTAACTTTTTCTATTATATCGTTTAATTTATATGCGCGTCAAATCTTCACTTTACTATTTACTCACTGTACATTTACATTTACTGTTATTATCATGCTGTCAAAATATGTATATGTTTCAGTTCGATAACTGCGTTGAGTGCTGATTTTAGAGTTCTGTAGTAAATGATACTTTGTCAATTGGATTTTTCTAGAATTTTCAATATGGAACATTCTATCAGAAATAAAATGTTGCTCCAGTAGCCGCTGATATATTGACACGTAGTAAATAAAAAATTGAACACCTAACTTTTTCTGATGTGTGCAAATTCAGTGCAATAAGTATAAAATTTGCATACTTTATCCAAATATGTAGTAGGTACTGTGTTGTATAATAACAATTACAACAATGCGGCTAACAAGCCCAGAGGAACTACATCACCTCTAAAAGAGTGGACACCTCAAGCCGCTTGGCCAGCCTGGCGTTGTAAGGCCTAACCCCCTCATGTAGGGCCATGTCCAGCAGTGGATATTGAAAGTGCTGGTTGCATTGCTCTCTTATTGTAAAAATAATCTACACGTGGTGTTAACGAATGTTGTGTGGCAAAAGCTCGTAATACACAATGCCTTTCCAGTCCCACCATAACGTGACTTTGTTCGGAGTGAGGCCTGGCTTTGGGACTATTTGTGATGGCTCCCCGCTCTTGGACCAAGATCATTTTCGAACATTGTTATCGTAGGTGATCCACTTCTTATCGCCTGTTACCAAACTCTTAACCAATCTATCGATTTCGTTTTAGCAAGATCTCGCATATGGAAATTCTATTCACCAAGTTTCTGTCATTTAAATTATGCGCCACCCAAACATTTAGCTTTTTGATTTTTACAAAATTCAGTTTATGCAGATGATCAAAAACTGTTCAGGGGTGAATGCTAAGCTCTTATGCAATTTGATGACTGCTTATGTGTCGATCTGCTTCAGTTTCTTCAATGATAACATCAAAATTTACCTTAATATGTTGACCGCAGCGAGGAACATCATTCACATCAAAATTACCAGACCTGAATCAACTGCACTATTTTTTTGCAGTACTTTTAGATAAAATTTTAGATTTAGTACTCCTCAAACACTACAAATCTTTTTTCGAGTACTAGAAGCATTCATACCCACGTCGAAAAAAAATGTAAAACATATCTAATTTTCTCCTTATTAACTTCCATTTTAAAATTGTTAAAAAATATGAAAAGATAAACTTTTAAAATTACAAAATTACAATTTGCCACCATTACAAAGAGTCAGCTGTCAAACGGTTTTCCGCCAGTGATCAGTGTTGCCAAAAATAAAGCACGCTAAAGTCATACGTTCAAAAAGGCCGCGAACTACCCATTATTAATTTATGTATAGTTAAAAATATATAATAGTTTACTTCAATATTAAGGTACTTGCCCTTGAGAGCCTGATCATTTATTTCCATCCTGTATATTTAGTTCCAGACGGTCAACCTCACCGCTTTTCCACTGATTAGATATTTTGATGGAGTGTTTTTTTTTATTACATAATATTGTTACAATATTACTACGTAAAATGTATTTACAAGATCTAATCATATCACAGGACGTTTGTGAACAATTGATAGTTATGGGTAAATCATGTGGTGTCATGTACATGTCATTTGTTCGATAAGATGCTTAGATACTCTTTATTTTTATCAGTATCAAATGACAATTGAATGTTATCGACGTAAAGAGCAAGAGAGAAGTTCCATATTTACGTGTTAGCCTTCAAAATTCATTTGCTGTACTTCAGTGACATGTATACACGTTGCTATGCCGATTCACGATTTAGTTTCGCACTGTAACTCACGAATACGCGTCTGTCTTGCTCAGTGTTGTGTACGACACGTAAACAGAGACCTTATGTCCTTTATAACATACCATCAGCCTGTCTCTACGCTGCTGGATACAGGCCTCCTAAGGACGGCCACCGCACACGGTCTTCTGCTCTTTCCATCCAGCCACTACCGACGACTTTCTACAAGTGGTCACTTCACCTGGCCGTAGGGCGTCTCACGCTATGTTTCCCGGTACCTGGTCTCCATTCGAGGACTCGTCTTCCCCATCGGTTATCGGTCCTGCGACATATACGGCCTGTACATTGTCACTTCAGCTTGTTGATCCTTTGAGCTATATCGGCAACTTTAGTTCCTCGTCGTATGTCCTTTATAATATACCAGCGAAAGTTTACGCGTATACATACATTTGTTCACATAAAATTTTGACGCGCGCTTGTGAGTTGCAAAGACTAGTAAATCATTTGTTTCAGTGTATATGTGTTAAAATAAGTTGATTTAAGCTATAAACATAAAAATTTGAACGAAATGCACACGCTGAAATGTGTAATGTCTATAGTTTAAATGTGTTGGCATTCCGTGGTCACCGTACGCTATATAATAAATCGATGTAATTGTGAAAAATAATTATGAAATGTAATTAATGAAATAGCTATATAATAAATTAATGTTTTTGCCAATTATGTGTTTAAAGCTAGATAGCTTTATATGTATGTGTGTTAGTAAATGTTACTAGTTCAATATCAAGGGGTTGTGCTCAATGTGCGGCCAGCAAACGCCGCCATTTGGCGGTCAGTGACTACTTCACGAAATGTCTTCTTCTGGATTGCATCAATTCTGGATTTGACCACTTCCCAATTGTAGTTATAGAAATGAAAGCTTTATAATAATGAAAGAAAGAAAATTATTATATTGACAACGACGTATGAAATTAAATTACAATTAAAAACAAAAAAAATATTAAATGTTGTCCCAGTCGGCACCAACTCAGCACATGTCAACGTGAACTGGGAAACTGATTTTCATTTGAGCCCGCATCGGTGACCACGGACTGCCCACAAACTACAATAAATTTACGAATAAACTTATGTTTATAGAAATAAATGATAGAGAAAACTAACGCGATCTGTTAAGTGGAAATATGAACCTTATAAAATGATTTCAAAAATTATTAAGATTTTGTCTGTAACCATATATTGTGTAGGATATTTTGCTAACAAAGACTAAATTATAAACATGTAGGTACGGGTCATACATCAAACGTAACAATAGATCAATTGGGACTGCCGGGAAACTATGGTTCAGTGTATGAAATCTGTGCTTTGTTTCTGTATGTGTCGTGTGACGTCACAGTAAATGAATGGTAGGGAAATATGCCAATTGAGTATATCTATACATACATATGAAGAGAAATGTGACCGACTACAACGCTGAACCGAAACCGCTGAAGCTAGAAATGTGAAATTTGGACATTAGCTTCCTTTTATGAAGAGTGAAGAGTGTAATGGAATAATGGAAACTCCATGTTCCATTATACTCTTTACTTACCATCCTATTTTCCAAAATAATCCACTTCTAAATTTCTAATGGTAGGTGGCGCATTTGTTGTGTTTTTGAATGATGTGGCCATATATCGCTGATGTTCATATGCTAAAGTATCTACTTATCACCAGGTGGATTGACTGTTCTCTTGTCACTCCCTTTCTATATAAAAAAGCCAATTGCAATGCAACCGGGCCTTTCAGTATCCACTGCTGGGCATGGGCCTCCTCAGGCACATTGTCTTGTGCATGACGGATGTATGACCTTAAAATGCCGCCACGCTGGCCAAGCGGGTTGGCGAGTCCACTCTTTTAGAGGTGGTGTAGGTCCTCAGCGCTTGTAGTAGCGGGTTTGTTATCCCTTAGTCGCCGTTTATTACACCCGCGGTAACAGATGGGGTGGGTGGTGGTGCTATTTTATAGGCGGCCGAAAAAAGCCAATTGAATATGCGAATTTAGCAAAATCTAACACAATAATGCCATGGATACCGAATATTTTCCAATTTTCAAAAATAATCTAAATAAGAAAATCGAATAGAAAAGGATACACAACGCCCTATATATATAATTCATTCAACGTTCGTTCATTCTGTTACTGTTATTGCAGAATGATACGAATACATTAAATGTAACGCACGAGTAGATTTCTGTGTTATACTGACTGATATCGACACCTCATTCATGTTTCAATTTGAAAGCCTCCATATTTCAATTTCAGATTGATGATTCTGAGCCACCACATTAAGAATTAAGTAAGCATTGTAGTTTTGACCTCATTAATTTGTACGATTAATCTAATTTGTAATGTTGTGTCGATGTAGGATTTTTATTTTGGATTTTAGGCAACTTGGTGTCAGCATGCTTTAGAAATAGCACCACTTCTTGTTGGGATAACAAAGTAGCTACTACAGGTCCTGAGAAAATGTACTAGTCAATTGGCTTGGCCAGCGTGGTGTTTTAAGGCCATACAACCCTTATGCACAAGACAAAGTTCACTGCTGTTAAAACTAAAACTGCTCTAAATTTCGTTCTAATGCTCTAAACAAAGACGCGGTCACTAGCTAGAAAAGACGGAAATTAAATAGCAAACATCGTTACAGAAGCACCTAACATTTCTGGACTTAATATTGCTAATGCCACAGCTGCGTTTCGTACCTACCCACGTTAATGAATTAATCCTTTGTTACCATTCCGTGTTGACCCACTTACACCGGGCTGTTGATGTTGGTTCGACTAGTCAGATGCCCTTTGTTAATTAGACCTTTGTTTCGATAAGATTTAGACTACCGAGGGTATATATAATAATGTAGGGGTACAAAGTAATTGTTAAGTGAAAGTGTTATTCACAATTTCATGGGAGATTTCGAGGAATCCACGTATTGCGGAGATTATGAATTACGAATTTCGGAAAAACTTCACTATATCTCTACTAAGAGCCGGATATGAATCAGCGACCGATGGATATTATGGATATACAATCCACACACTCGAAGGATTATATTATGTTAAGGAGTGGCCAGTATACATCGAACTCTGAGAATATGGGAGTAAAATTTATTGTCTAAAGCAAAGATCAAACGTGACAAAGTCAAAAAATCTACTTATAATCGAATTAAAAACATTATAATTGATGTTACTCTTGCCAACGAATACATTAGTTTCACGGCAGTTTTCTATGAGAGGAAGGAAACCAGTCAGCTATGGGATACGGCATCACAATTCCCCGTATCGCCACGAAACATTCCGTTTTAAGTTTAATAATCCGAAAAACCAGCGACATTGTATCACACACAACTTGCCATCGATCAGTCACGTGTGGTTTCCAAATGAGTCTTCCCGTATTCCCGTCACGTCCCGCTCATTTGAGGGACGGAAGCGCAATGTGAAAAGAGCAGTGCGGAAATGTCAGGCCGTTCATTTTGTGTGTTCCGTAATTACATTGTCGCTGTATTGTATGCTTTAACTTCGTGAGGGTAGTTCTAACGTGACGTCATGATATTTGTTACCCGTTTTATGAATATGACACATGAATTTATTGCCAAGCCTATAACGTCCCGCTACACGCCTCCCCTAGTAAATCACTAATACAATAATACATACACCTATATACATACATATCAAATAAAGTTAAATATTATATATATATGTATATATATATTCAAATAAATAATTAATACAAATCACTGCAAAGAAAAAAAGTAAACGGTGTCTATTTGGAGGAGGTGATCTTTCAATCTCCTCTTAAAACTATCCCGAGATGGAGCCTTCCTGATTTTGACGCGAAGTTCGTTCCAGTCTTGCGGCCTGTACGGCGAAAGATCATTGGCACGTCTGTAGATGCGCTATGAGGGATGAGGTGGGGATCTGTCCAGATTATTGAAAAAATTTCGGCAGGTTGGGAAATAGCAATATCATTATTAACTCATTATTAAATCATAAAAAAACGTATTAGTACATAAAAAAACTAGGATTAGTTGTAACAAAAATTATAAGTTGTTGTATAATAAGTTAAAGATATTACCTGTTCACGAAAAAGTAAAATACTTAATGTATATTGATGATTATGGCCAGGATAGCATTAAAACATGTAGAATACCGATACGCAACCTTAGAGAAAACTCGCAAAGAAGATATGTAGAATATAATATGAACAATTACTATGGCAAAAGAACTCGTAAATACATGATTCCTAAATTATTTAACCAAATTAGTCCAACTGTCGAACAGTGCAGTGGTAAACAGGTATTTAAAAAAAGGCTAAAAGCGATACTGTTAAATAAATTAAATATAGATACCTAGAAGTGTACTTACTGTTTCATGTAGTACTCATGGATTGTACATATATATACTTGTTCACATCGTAGACGAGTTGTTAATTAGTTAAGCTAACCTATGGGGGAGGCCTATGTCCAGCAGTGGACGTCTAAAGGCTGAGATGGAACCTAAGTGGGTAAGACACGGAAAGTTAAAAGTTGAGAGCGCACTATTCGCCAACAAACTGTCATCAGTTTGGCGGAAATATATGTATACCTACTATTTAAGTTTCTTTTGAATAAATAAATAAAAAAAAAAAAAAATTATCTAGTCTGATTCACCCTATCCCGCCTCCTCCATATCGGTAGTAGACGCGACGACATGGTACAGGATGCATTATTTATTTCGTTTCCACTGAATAATTGAAACAACTTTGGATGACATGCGATTAAATAGTGATAGAATCGATTTTATCCAGAAAATACACTTATTGAGCTTATTATATTAATAATGTGTAATTTTCTTGTCTACAGAGTATTCTGGGAGAGTTCAACCGCGAGCAGGATGCATTCATCAAAGGGCAGGAGGGCAAGGGCGGAGCCGCTGCCGTCGTGCCCTGGATCGGAGCACCCAACGAGGCTTCGCTCAAGGAAGAGTGTCTCTCCCTATCCACTGTAAGTATCAACTGTCAGCACTCTTGAAGTATACGAGAAAGGCTAAAATACAAAACATGCATTAATTTGTTGACCGTTAATTTTGTTACAATACAATAAACTGATTCGACACGTCTGCCAATAATGTAGTGCAAAATTACATACATCTAACCACACATGCATAAATACATAAATGCCTACAAAAATACACAAAGAACACAACACTTATCACCATACTCTGGTAATAATACAGTAGTAAACCATATAATAGTAATAATGTCGCAATGGAGAGGTATTTCTATTCGTTAGGATAGAGTTTTTTTTTTCATTACTTTTGCATACTGTAACTCCCCACTGGATGGTATATGAGGAGTGATCCTGCAAAACCAGACAAGTCCGGTTAATAAAAAAGTTTGAAAAATAACAAAATATTTTTATAAGTTTGATTTTGCATGATTCATTAATTTTCTAGTAGTCGCAGCATGAGGACTTGTATGAATTTGCACGTTCTATGACTGTTACACGACGTAGCGATAGCTATGCATTAGAATATAGGCTTAAAGCTGAAATTTTCAAAAAATGTGACTTGTCTGGTTTTGCAGGATCACTCCTCATATATCCCCTGATTAATTAGCATGTTCACTTGCTATCGAATCACTATCGCTATTACTTATTGAAAGGCTCATGTCAGTCACAATAATGTAAGTAACGAATTTCAAAATCTTAAGTGGAACAAACGAATGAGGCACTGGAGGAAAAGTACTTTAAATATTGAAGACAGTAAAAGATATAATTGTCTCGCTAGTCAAACTTGTTTGTGACTAAGTTTGTAGCTTCCATTTGAAGGTTCAAGTTAAGAACAAAACATTAATCAGATTACTTCGGTGCTTTCGATCCTGTCCACGGATTTTATAAAAATAAATGCTATGTATCTACTTGAAATAATTATCAATTTATTTGACGATACATAATTCATTGCTAATAAGTACTTTAGATGAGGAAATTGCATTATTATATGTACTAGATATGCTGCACAGTGTTGATAGGTTTAAAAATAGAACGTTTGGATTCAAGAAAATTAATCTAAGGAACTTACAGAACCCCTAAAATAGAAACGGCACGCCTGGCCAAGCGGGTTGGCGTGTATAGCCAACCCGCTTGGCCAGGCGTGCCGTTTTACGCCCATGCATCTCTCATGTACAAGACAATGTGCATGAACAAGAAGTTTAGCAGTGGACTTTAAAGTGCTGGTTATGGTTTTAGTAGACCATCGAGGAGACATCTAATTTTGTCGACATCTGTACGTTATTTTGCTTAGTATCAAAAAGCGCATTTGAAATTTCAGGACCGAAGGAACTTCGTGCGCGCGCCGCCAGCGGGCGTAGAGTTCGACTTTGACTACGACAAGATGTACCCAGTGGCCGTGGCCATCATGGCTGAAGACCCGAACCTCGAGAAGATGCGTTTCGATCTCGTCCCTAAAGTGTAAGTATTATCATTATTTTTGAAGTTATACTTAATTTTAACGTCCCACTTTTTTTTGGAGGGAGAGGTTTTTACGCTGGGCGCACTCGAATGTTACTCTCGCACAGAAAACTGAAATAAAATGTACTGGACTTTTCACTTTATATTATTCCTCCAATGTACAGATGGTAGAGAGAAATGTGTACAGGTACATGTTTGGTACGGGTCATGATATCATCGCTTACACGATTATAGGAAACATACGTAAAAAAAATTAACAGCACTGCCAGAGTCCATGGCTATCCCATCCGCCCCCATTTTCGCAAAATTTCTCCAAATTCATTCATAAATCTCCAAAATCTTCCGGTTTCGCGATATAAAATGTCCTTCCTACTGCAGTGTTTTTTTTGTCTTAAGTTTTGTGTTTGCCAACGCAACAAGGCAGATTCTAGGTGATCTCACTTAACAATTTTGACTTTGTATGTACAAACGGCAAAAGTACAAGTCCGTTACAAGTACAAGACGTTGTTCACAGACTATACTCTCAATCGACTGAGCAACGGAAGCTATGAGAATTGTTAACTGATTCACATTCAGTGAATCAGTTAACGTCGTATTTGTCTAAGTATGCGTGTATTGTTGTACGTAGTTGCCTATTTTGCCGACTGTACAGAAACTATTTTAATTGGTTTATTTTTCTTAATTAGCGAATACACGGAACGCGATGAATTCATAATGTATTTTCAATTGTAGTATCACCGAGGAGAACTTCTGGCGGAACTACTTCTACCGCCTGTCGCTGATCTGCCAGGCCAACGAAGCCGACGCCGTCGGCCGCCAGTCCAGCGCCGACGACTCCCAGGGTAAGCGCATTTACATTTAGATTTGCCAAAACTATTGCTGTGTACACTTTCATCAGTTTCGGCTCCATAGACTTACATTGACATTTACACTTATGGTCGCCACACGCGATTAGTGAAATACTGACAGTTTTAATACTTCACATGGTCAGTTTTAACTGATCGTGTTAAAACTGATCGTTTTAACTAATTGATCACGGCCATTAGATTTTCCAAATCGTAACGTTATTTGTGCAGTTTCATGAATTCGGCTCCATAGTTCATATTTGGAATATAAATATATTTATCTGCTAAAATATGGGTAGATACAAAAAACGGTGCATCAACATTTAATTCTACGTATTCTAATCGTATTATTATTGAGATGTTTAAAAAACTAACTTGCAAAAAATATTGATAATAATGAAAAGGTATACAAATATACAACAATATGATTATTTACAGGTGTACAAGTATGAAATGCGGATTTGAGACAACAGAGGATTTGACCAATGCAATGTGAAGTATAACGATTTGACGTATATGCCATTTTGTTGTGTCATCAACAAGTGTCAAACGCGCATAAGTGATAAATTGAAAAAGTGTTCGCATAGTATTGTTTTGCTGTGGTCAATATGTCGAAATTTGTGCCAAATAAAGAGCATTCGCGGTCAGCATTAGTTTTTTGTTTTCATTTGAAGAAAACTGCTGCTCAATCATACCGATTACTTCGAGAAGCTTATGGTGAACATGCTCCATCACAAGATACGTGTGAACGATGGTTTCGGCGGTTCAAAAGTGGTGATTTCGATATTGCAGATAAGGAACACGGAAAACCGAAAAAAGGTACGAAGATGTAGAATTGCAAGCGTTATTGGACGAAGACGATTCACAAACACAAAAACAATTCGCAGAGCAATTGAACGTTAGTCAACAAGCTGTTTCCAATCGCCTACGAGAGATGGGAAAGATTCAGAAGGTCGGCAGATGGGTACCAAATGAGTTGAACGAGAGGCAAATGGAGAGGCGCAAAAACACATGTGAAATTTTGCTCGAACGATACAAAAGAAAGTCGTTCTTGCATCGTATCGTTACTGGGGATGAAAAGTGGATATATTTTGAGAATCCCAAGCGCAAAAAATCATGGGTAGACCCAGGCGCACCATCTACATCGACCGCAAGACCGAATCGCTTTGGCAGGAAGACGATGCTCTGTGTTTGGTGGGACCAGAAGGGAGTGATTTATTATGAGTTATTAAAGCCTGGTGAAACGGTTAATACCAAACGCTACCAACAACAATTGATTGATTTGAACCGTTCGCTACTCGAAAAACGACCAGAATATCGAAAAAGGCAACACAAGGTCATTTTTCTCCATGACAATGCTCCATCACATACGGCAAAACTCGGTCGCGGCACGTTGGAAACACTCAGCTGGGAAGTGTTACAGCCATGCGGCTTACTCACCAGACTTGGCTCCTTCCGACTACCACTTGTTTGCATCGATGGGTCACGCACTTGCTGAGCAGCGCTTTGGTTCGTACGAAGATGTGAAAAAATGGCTCGATGAATGGTTCGCGGCAAAAGGGGAAGATTCCTACTGGCGTGGTATCCACAAATTACCCGAAAGATGGGAAAAATGTGTAACTAGCAATGGAACATACTTTGAATAAACCACTTTTTATCATTCTTCCGAATTTTCAACTAGAATTTGGAAAAAAAATCCGCATTTCATACTTGTACACCTTTCGATTCAACGAAGAGGGTGTGGGTGCACGCTGCAATCCAACGGCCGTTCGCGCACTCGCGCAATCACAGAAAATTATCCTAATATGTATTGTATTACCCACTTTGTATTATTCTCCCAATGTATGTACGTGTTTCGATAGAGTTTGAGATATGCTAGGGCTCACTTTCATCCCATCCTATCCAATCCCCTACATCGAATGAAGATGATAATGGAATAAAAGTAACTATAAGTAATTGTACTTGACTTCCTATCACACCTTATCCGTAAGAAAAAAAACGATAGGTGTAATGGAAAGAGGAAATCCCTCGTATATATACTACGTATTCTCTATTTCCCCAACCCTTTCTCCAAATCCATTTCTAAATCTCCGGCGGTAGGCAGCGCATCCTTAGGCACGCTCCCGCGTGCCAACGTTTGCCATTCTGGACTGATGTTGGCATGTATTGTGGATGTTTATGGGTGACAGTGTTCACTTACCATCAGGTGGAGTGTCTGTTCTTCTTGTCTGTTTGTCACATTCTTCCTATAAAATACGCTATGGAGCTGAAACTAAATATGTACTATTCAATACTTTTACCACAGCTAGCTGCTAGCGAACACACACGGCTAGTTCATTTACATTATTCAGAATACTACAAATTGGAAATCAGTGCACCAAAATTACGTTACAAGCTTGCATGTTGGGCATATATTTTTTAAGTTGATTTTATCATTATTTTGCTATGTTTTGTTTCATTTTTTGTTTTTAAAAATCCAGACGATAAATCGACAAGTGCGAGGCTTATAGCAAAAGAGAAATCATCACAGGATTCGATTGATGATGTCAAGAAACGAATAAAGTCTTTGAAAGTCGATAGAGAAAATGACGATGGTAAGGACTTCTATTATTAACAGCTCACAATTGAACTATACTCCAATATAATTATTGATATTGAATTAATGGTCTTTAATCTTGAAAATAATTTAATTATTCGAGAAAACATTTATTAATTCAAGAATTACAGTATCTGCACTTTGCATTGCAGAAAGAAATATTCTTTACACTTTATTTGGGTAATTTCATTTGAAATAACTAAATGAAAATCAATTAAAGTTATAAAAATTCCTTATTTTAATTTTATTTTTTTTATGGTTTCTTCACACACATTGCCATATTATTTATTTTCATTACTTTTACTGTAGTGTTCTGTTTCGCCAATATATCATTATTCATTACCAATTTCGCGTGATTTGAATGTTTTTTCTGCCACTAACCAACTTTGAGGAATATTTGCCATAGTTGTTTTGCATGCACCTTTGTAAATATCATATATAGTACACTTGCATTTTAGTAAACACATGTTAGAACTACAGATTTTTAGCTGTTTTATTTAACACGCAGAACTAAAGTTTATGTTAAAAATTTGTTCCCTGCGATAAGTAAATCAGATGCCCACTTCAATGACACGTCATCAGAAATTACGAAATCTTCTAATACAAATTCTTTAGAAACTAAATCATCTACAGTACTGTGACTTTAAAAAGATTCTTTGAATATTACGAACTCATGGTACTAGTTAAATTAGTAATTTAATACTTTTTATTTATTTATTTACTTACTGTTATAAATATGTTGCTAAACGCATTGTTTTACCGTAATTCCCGGAATGCAGCTTAAACGAGGCGCACGGACATCCGAGAGTCATCAGTAAACTCTATTCTAATGATATAACACCATTGTTGAACGATTCTATACTATATTTCGATAATGTATGAAGCAAATTATTCCTATGCCGCTATTTTGACAAAGCTTTTGTTTTATTTTCTTTAAATGTTGAACGAAATTTTGATGAAGATACTATTAAATAATCGACCACGGGGAATGGTCCAAAAAAAGCGACTTATTCCTGAATAAGTGAAATGGAAAATGTCTTAAGTTAATGTCAAGTTTAAAATATAACGCTTCATGATTGCTCTTTAAGTAGAGGAATATAACATAGAATCGTTCGTTCTAGTCGATACGCGGCTTGAGAGAACGTATTACTTGTTGTAAGGGCTCTTCTTATGTAAAATTACTTCAATTTTGACAAAATAATGCTGCGACTGTATAAATATAAATTATCAAAGACAAGATAAATCTGAAGAGGGTTTACGTCTAGTAATGACAAATGTATTTGGGTATAGTCAATGGATACGATCAAGTGAAGTTAGACGATGTAACCACATCACTAACGTAGATTGTTTAAGTATTTATTAACTCTGCAAATACTATATTATATCTATATTTATTTAATTATTCACTACTTCACGTTATTGATATTGAAATTTAAAAAAAAAAACATTGTCTTACATATCTAGATGATATCAGCATTATTTTGTCAAATCATCTCACTGTTTCACTGTTAATCCTATCACACACTTTATGTATTATTTTGGAGCATTATATGATAGTTATTATAGCTGTTTGCGAATCATCGTTTCTTTAATAAAAAAATATAATCTATATGACTAAAATATCATATCCCATCCCAGCTGTTATCTTGTATATCATATAAACGACAATATGGCTTCTTTATCCTTACTTTCATAAATATATAAAAGTGTATATATTATCTTGTACTTATATTTATGATGATGTTGTCTGTCACTGTCGGTTTGTATTTCAGTAGCCGTATTGAAACCATTTCACTATCTTAATAGTAGGTACAGCATAATATGAATTTACCATTCTATCTTCGACACTTTATAAAGAAACATTCAGTGTATTGAAACATCGTATAATGAAATCACAAATGTTATATCGTCTATTGGTTGTTAAGAGCTAATAAGGCTATTGAAGTATGATCAACGATTGAACTGTATACTTATCTTATAAATCATAACATTTCAATGGAACCTATTTTAATGTCTACTGAATGTTATATATGTCTAAGTATTTATTAACTCTTGTGTAATAAGAAGTTACATAGATGTGACGTCACACACTTCAGTATAATTCGGCTCAGTAGTGTCTACTTTAAGTATTGTATTGTCCAGTTTTGACATTGCTACTTGAATTTCCACATTCGCCTTCGCTTTGAAGTCTTTGCTTTAAAGTGTCTGTGCTTTAATTTTATTCCTTGTGCTTGTATGAATGTATTTCTCAAAGTTGGTCTTATCTCGCATCTTTTTTATAACTATCTTCTTTTCAAACAGCTTGTAGCAATGTGGAAACTCTTTTTATACATGTGTTGTCAGATTTTTGCCTTCAAGGAGAACGTTAAAGAGTAAAAACAAAACAATATGAAGACAGCCGCGCCATGTCACTTATGGATCACAGTCAATTATAAACCATAGCATTAACTGCCGAGCTAAAATATCGTGGAAAACGTCGTCTTGTGAAACAGTTAAAAAAAAACAATAGATGTTAATTCAGAATTAAGACTGAATTTATAACCCTACCAGCTTGCACATCTATCTTCAAACAACGAAAACCACTTTAATGAAAATAAAAATTTGCACTTGGTCTCAACGAGTCGACACAGGCAACTTTTGACTGGCAACACAGTCTTTCCCCCATTTCATTTGTAATAATTTACAATTAGATTAGAGAGTTAATATTTACGTATATCCGAGGAAATAATCTCATGTTAAAAATGTAGACATATAGTTGGTAAAAATTCGTCTATAACTCGTGAGTATTATTGACAGGTGATAACACACTGGCCTAGAAACATTGTTGAATTTTATGTCGTTTTTAAACGTTCCGTAGCTTTGAAACTACTTACGTAGCAATAATTGGTGGTGTGATGATACTTTGGCTGAAATATCGTCATGTTGCATTACTGTGTCCACGATTGGAAATTGTTAAGGTTGGCTCTGTGTGTTTTTCGATCTCAATGTTGAAGTGTTTTAGAACATTTCCAATTTGCAAATTATTTCGATTTTTAGATGGTCGTCGAATTCGTAACTGGTTAAATTCGTTACTTGGCTAATTTGGGATCTCGTCAAATTCTTTGATCATCTAGACGTGGACTTGTCTAAAGTTTGTCAGGCACCGATATCCTTTTTACTCAATAAATAATTTTGAGAAAACGTTCACGTGCTGGGTAAAATAAAAAAAAAATGTTACAATCTGAAGAAACTTCGCAATATATATAGTCCTTGGAAATCCCCGTTAATTATTTATTTTTTTAATTTGTGACATCATTTTCATTCATTCATTATAAAGCTTCGTAGCAGTCGCTGTAACATAACTTTAAAATATCACGTGGACGAATGAAATGGTATAAATGAATGAAAAGAGATTAATGTGATTTTCTTAATTTACTGTACTAACATGTTTGTCGAGTGCAGAATTAGACGAGTAATGAATTGGACGAATCCCGGAATAAGACGAGTAACGAATTTGATGACCATCTAAGAAATCCCCCCCCCCCCTCCCCCCATGATATTTTCCGTAATACTTCAATAATGTGGGTAGTTCCTCGTTATTTAGTTGTAAAGTTTCAGAAAGTGTATCCTAGACAGTATAGATGTACTTTTATTGTCAATACACTAACAGTGTTTAGTAAATTACAACGTATAGTTATTAAATTAAATTGGCATTTATAGTTAGTTATTATAAATTGAAATAATTATATTATTCTAAAATAATATTCGTCTTGTTATTTAAAGGCTGACCAGAAAAATAAAAAACTTGCTGTGGGGGCGCCACATTTGCTTTTCCTTAGCTAGTTAGTGTTGTCAATAGAAGATATTAGTTCTATTATAATTGGGCCCTTCTAATAGGTTGTATTTGTCATATGACGAATCATATAATCCACCGATGTGAAATATTAATTGTTATAGACGCAACGCTTCCAAAAAAACGACGCTTAAAATTGATCAAGTTATATTAGTATCGTGTGCTGGTATAACTCGATCAATTTTAAGCGTCGTTTTCTGAAAGCGTTGCGTCTATGACAATTAATATTTCACATTGGTGGATTATATGGTTCGGCATATGTCATATCCGACCTATTAGAACGGCCCAATAGTAGTTTTACGCATCATGGCGAGGTTTTTTATTTTCTTGGTCAGGCTATACCTTACAAAACGTCACATTCAAATATGAGAAACGGTTAAAATTATTTCTTTTAAAAATTTACAAAACATTGCTAAGAAATAAATGCATAAATATATTTCTATTGAACTAAATTAAAGTTAAACTAATGAAATTTAAACATATATGACATTATCTGTTAAAAGGGACCTTATCGTCGGTTCCAGTTTCCCAAATATTGAGTGAAATTAAAAATAACACATTCCTTTTAAATGATGTTAAAGCGTGTTTCTATCTGAACAAAATGTTGAAACGGGAGAATGTCCAGAAAAGGAGCCCAGATTCCTTTTTTAAGAACTTCGTATGGTGTTACATATGTGGCTATTATTTCACAGCTTAAATGAGAATAGTGATAGCCTAGGGGTGTCTATACTCGACTCACATTCGTGTGATCGTGAGTCCGCATTGGGCTCGCGTGGTGGATTACGGTCCGAAACCCCCCAGTGATTTTGTAAGGGAGGCCTGTATCCTGCAGTGGGACCTTAATGCAGTGCCAAAACTGTATTATGTTCATATGTTACCGATTAGCGAAATTTTAATACAGATTTATATTTTTATTTTTTGAACTAATATGGGATTATGCAAAAAGTTCTGTAGGTAGCAATTAAAGGTTTTAAAAAAGTGGAAGCCGGCAAATGGGCATTCTCCTTCCAAAGTCAATAAATCCATACCGATAATAAGGTTCCTTTGGATGGTTGTTACGGCATTCGTCAAATTCGATATTTACCAGATCCTCATTTCGTCAAAATATAGAACTAGTCGTTATTCGCTATTTATTTATCCAATGGATTTATTTTTCGCTCTTAGAATTTTAAAATATTTCAGTATATTTTGTTCTTCCGTATCTTTTTTTCGTTGGCTTTTTTTTTAAGGATACTTACACATAAAAAGGTTATGTCTTCATGTTTTGGTTCCCAGTCGTCTTTTGTGCCACCCCTCGAGGGCGTTGGTCGTATGATTATACGTTTCCTTGTGTACCACAACATATCCTGCGCCATTTTTGCCACTGCTCGAAAAAATATTCTTTTTATATCAACTGTACATGGATTTGACCAATTGTATGTTTGACTAATTCTATAATTTGACGAAATGACGATTAGACAAATTACCGATGTGTCAAATATCGGATTTGATGAATGTCTTATACCAATCCTTTGGATCACGTCACAGTTTATTATTGTTTTTAAGAGAAAATAATAACTTTTATATCTAAACAATTTACAGAACAATGGGAAAAAGAATTAGACGCAGAGTTGAAGGAGTACGAAGTTGTGGCCGAGAAGAGTGGAGAAGATAAACACTGGGAGAAAGAGTGCGAAGATCTTCTCACGGACGACATAGACCTCAAGTAGACGGTACAATAGACGTAGTTTTGTTGAAACGAGCGCTGAACGCATGTTAGGGCTACTGAACCCTTCCTTCACCCTTTGAACCCTTTACAGGGCCTTCACTGTTTTAGACTCAAGCTTTTACCTTCAAAGGTTTAAGACCATCAAACATAAAAAAATGCACTATAATGCACAGTAGCCTTTAACGTTAGAGACTTAAAAGTACATTAACGTCGAGCGATCAACGCTCGTTTTTACAACACTCAGTAGACGGCTAGAGTATACCGGGTTTTGTTCGGATTACAGACATGATCTCGCTTTTCGAAGATTTTTGATGTTATATGTGGAAGGAAATATTACGTTTTCCAGTAATTTGCTCGCCTTTTTTTTACTTCATGTATCAGGCATTCTTTTAAATGTTAATTTCGAATTGTCAAACGGACATATATGTTGAGAAATACGTAAAAAAAAAAAACTCTCATTGGCATCAAAATGTCGATTAGTATGTGAAATCACTGTTAATTTCAATTTTATTTTCCAAGAATTAGTTTCAGTTATTTTATATAATGCATTTATAATGCATCTCTGTGTAAAAGTATAAAATTAAAGGCCTTTTTACCTTTTATTTTTATTCGAAGTTTAATTTAAAACAGGAACATATAAAAGTCAGATGTTCTATTATTAATTGTAAACGACGACCCCTAAAATTATATGGTAATTAAAGCGCGACCAGTATTAGTTTTACGCACCATGGCGAAGTTTTTTATTTTCTTTCGAATTTTCGAACTTCGAATTTTATATTCGAAGGCGCCTCTAATTTAAATTTATGACTTTTATTATTATTTTCATTCATTTATTATTATTATCATACGTGTCAATTTGTTATTTTCAATAAACTTTTTTCTAACATTGAAGTATGAAAGTATAAAATGTTAAGACAGCAGAATTTAATTCTTATGATGGATTATTCATGAGGCAACATTTAGTGATTTTTTTTAATTCGCTTCTGGCCTAAATGCAATATTCTGAAGGTTAGCTTTCAAGATATATATATATATATAATAAATATATAATAACTTTTCTTCTTGTATTTTATTCCTCGTACATTCCATGGTCTTTTCTAGAATATCATATAATAAAAACCATATCGCGAATATTAAAATTTTAGCGATTTAATGGTAGTGTACAATGATTTATCACTAAAGAAAGAAAAGTGACTACTTATATAATGTCTTTATAATAATGTTTTGTATCTGTCAATGGAAATAAGACCCTATTCCCGTGTCTATTATTAAAACTTATTGTATATGTCTAAGTTTAAACTATATCTGTCGTCGAAATTTCAATTGTTTTAAGCGAAAAATTACAATTTTTTAGGGGGCAGAATATATATTTTTTTTATTTATGAGTGTTATAGCTTTTATCCTTAAGACCTTTAAGTTTAAAACGAGCCCGGTATTTACTGCTCATTCATTATTTCCCTTAAATTAAATTCTAATTCATTCATTTGTGGATTGTTCGTATATATGTAACTATTTCTACAGCCCGCCAAATGAGCGTACAAATCACATGGTTATTATAATATTATACTTGACTGGCCTCGTTACCCCCCCCCTCTCACTACCTTGAAATGAACTGCATTTCCCACTTTATCATATTCCCCAATGTACGTACGTGTTTCGGTAGTGAGTGAAATATGCCAGAGCCCGTTCCCATCCTATCCCTTCCCGTTTCCCCAACCCTTACTCCAAATCCATTCTTTCATCAACAAAGGTAGGCGGCGCATCCGGGGGCGTGGCAAAGTTTGTCATTTTGGACTAATGTTGGCATGTATCGCGAACTCATATTATATATCCTAATTATATATTACATCCTTAACATTGAAATACATTAACCATCCCACTCTAAAACTTTTATAGAACCATCCAACTCTTATAGAAACTGTTTTTGCTCACGAACGCCCCCCCCCCGCCCCGCCCCGCCCCGCCCCGCCCCGCCCCGCAAAGGTTGTCCTAAACATTAATGGAAATTTTAAGGGTCGATATAAAAAAATAATAACATAGTAAGTGATTATGATGTGTGTGTGTGTGTGTGTGTGTGTGTGTGTGTGTGTGTGTGTTGAAGCTACAGCAAAAAGTATATAATAATATTAATTAATATTTGACGTTTATTTTATTAAGAGTTTTTTATAGTTGTATGTTTCGTGAGTGGAGGACTTTACGCAGTCTGCGTAAAGTTTAATTTAGAACCATTCCATTTAAGACATAGAACGGTCTAAGAATCTTCTATTTATCCACAATCTGAGAGTTGTCGGAACACATTTCTTTTCTTATACCATTCCATATCCTTCTCTCCAACCTTTTGAAAAATCTCTAAAGGTATGGGGCGCATTTGTGGGTATGTCAACGTTTGTCATTATAGACTAATGTTGGCACATATCGCTAGTAGACATTATCCATTTACCACCTTTAGTAATGATCGTTACCTAACCTTTCTTGAAGTCTGACACCATAGATTCCGTTTTAGCAACAAATTTTTATTGTTTCGTGTTAATTATAATTAATTAATATTATTATGAATTAATACAAAGCCCAGAAATAAATGATATTTTAAACAAAGAAATACGAGTACGTAACATTATATGTCAATTAACTGTGAATCATGTGCAGAATCATTTCAGGCTTCGCCAAAGGTTTGGATACACAGTGTCATAAAAAGGCGGCTATAGTTTCTTACTTTATAGAAAAAAAGCGGCACACGAGCATACAGTCCACCTGATGGTAAGTGGATACTGTTGCCCATAGACATACGCGATACATGCCAACATCACTCCAGAATGATAAACGTTGGCACGCCCCCGGATGCGCTGCCCACCTTTGCAGATTAAGGAATGGTCTGGGAAAATGGGGAGGGATGGGATGGGATGTGAATGGGTTCTGGGATATCTCACTCACTACCGAAACATGTACGTAGTCTAGTCTTCTGTGAGAGAGGGGTAAGGTTGAGTGCACCCAGCGTCTGTGGGTATGCATCGTGCACACTCCCGCTACACAATAGTTAAACTATTGTTATGGTTTATTTCAACCCACAGTTTAATAAAATGCATTTTCATAGAATAAACATCAAATAATTTCGCTTCCTTATGATTTGTAAATATTAAAATTACGCATTACTTTAAAATTGTAGATTTTATATCGTTTAAATCTTTTGTACCTATCTAAAAAATATTTACTTGTTCTTAAATTATTTTTATAATTAAACGTGCGTTCGTATTTAATTTAATAATTATTATTTATAATTAATATCTATATAAATTAAGATATCGTTGCGGCTATGTAGATACGTGCCCTTATAATTGTAAACATTCCTATTTAATAGTGAATATTAATAATAAACGTGTTCACATTACGAGTTTGATTTTTTATTTATAACTGGTGACCCCCTTCGGCTTCGCTTAATTGCCATAACGATTGCCTGGAGATACCCAAACAGTAGCTTGAACATATGTAGATATCTTACATTAGTAGAGCTTTCTAAAAGAGAATAAAAATTCAAATTACTCTTACAAACTTTTTATTTATTTTTTATTGAAAAAAGGCGACACGAGCATACCTGATACTACAGTCCACCTGATGGTAAGTGGACACTGTCGTCCACAGACATCCACGATGCATGTCAACATCAGTCCGGAATGAGAAACATTGCCCCCCCCCCCCCCCCCCCGGGCTGCGCTGCCTACCTTTGCAGAGTAAGGAGTGGATTGGGAAAATGGGCAGGTATAGGATGGCATGGGAATGGCCTACCGAACTACCCAATCATGTACGTAGTCTTCTGTGAGAGAGGGGTAACGTGGCCACTCGAATGCGCCCAGCAGCCGTGTGGATGCAGCGTGCACTCTCCCCCTGTCACTATTAACAAACTCGCCGCTTGTGGAAGCATCGTTTATTGTCGCCTAACCCCCAGCACACGACACGCCCACACATTGAAACAAGGTTTGTTTTAAAGAACTTCTATTTAAAATAAAGTCCAATTTACAGTAAATTTTATCAAGCCCTCCAGTAGATCGTTAGGATTTTCTGTGGTCGTCCCGCAACGGGCACTGCATTATTTTATGTCAAAGGATTATTTTATCTATACTTTTGTTCACTTATTTAAAACTCTATTGAGTATTATATACCATGAATAAGCGAAAGTGTTTATCTAAACACCAAATATTAGTTCAACAAATGTAATGTTAGCACAATATGCAAACAAAATATTTCGTTAGTCATGATTGAATCAACATTTGAAAAACGTTTTTTTTTTTAATTGTTTGTATTTGCTAAATAATCATGATTACACGAGTACCTAGGTATAGAGGCGAACTTAAATTTGTATACAGTATAAATATATGCAATTGAAAAGTTCCTCGGTTGATATGCAACGTTTGTTTGCCGCGTATGTTTACCTTATTTATTTTACTCTGCGTTTAATATATGAGGACCCCAGAGGTAAAGGGGTCTAAGTCACAAAATTTATGTTTTGAGATAATTGAACCAAAAGTCAACAAAATTTTGTAAGAGGGAAAGTTATTTTTTTTTTTGTTTTGACCATTTTAGGCCAACACTTTGGCCATTTGCTTCTAATTAGTACTAACAATAGATAGCTATTGTTAGTAGCTATCTATTGTATATTACTAGCTATCTATTGTTAGTAGCTATCTATTGTTTATTATAGTAGATACTTACAATAGCAGTGTTAGCATGCACTACTAGTGGTGAAGGGGCAACACACTAGGTAGCAGCACCTGTCAGGGAAATCACTTGGATCTCCTCACCACTAAAAAGAATAGTATTTTAACAGTCTGTTACTGCATCTAACTCAATTCTTTCGAAAATGTCACTTAGACCCCTTGACCTCTGGGGTCCTCATATGTATTCTATATTTTATTAGATAAAAATAAAAGATATATATTAATAGTCGGTAATTTATAGAATTAGTCATTCGTAAAATTATCAAATTAATTGTAGAATAAGTTGTTCATAGAATTGTTCCTTTCATATTGATTATACGATGCACCGCCCTCTTTATTTCTATTAAGCCAAAGGTTGATTGGGCGGAGAATGCAACTGGGCATCAGGTCCACCTTTTGTATTAAAAAAATAATAAAAAAACAAATCAATGCTGGTTTATTTGTCGACTAAATGGAAGACACGTGTGACCCCCGTGACCTCGCGTCAGTAACGACAGTTACGTCATTTTGTTTTCAATGGTTATTTATTTATTCATTTTTGTAAATTATTACAATAGGCATCAGAGATAATGTTGTAAGGCATTTGGACTATGGAGGACATGAAGTGGTATGGCAGTAAATTATTGTAACAAATATAGAAGATGAATAAATAATGATTTAAATAAATATTATTTATAAATTAATATTAAAATATATACGTAATATCTCATATCTCAATATGTGGTTATTATAATAATACATATAGACATACTAATACCTCCATAAACTACATACAAACATAGGCAGGTATCAAAAGATCTATTGAAAAATAATACATATACGTATGTATTTGTGTATACATTACACAAAGGATGATTAAACACTTCACTATAGAGGAACAAAATTCAAAGTGTACACAAATTAGTCAGTCTCTGTAGCATAGTTGCACCCGAGTACAAACGTCGTGTTATTCGTATTAAGTTCGTATTTTTTTGCACTTTTGCATGCTCTATCTCGTTTTCGCAGTTCTCTGATATATTGATGTCAATCGCTTCAGCAAATCCACGCTCTCGTCTAGATTATTGACTCACTCGACTCTGTAAACCCACTCACACAGGCGGTCTAGAATCGTTCAGCTACCAAAGAGATAGCACTATCATCTCTGCGTTTTTTACCGTCTTTATAATGGGAATGTTCTGAAGAGCTGAACTTTGGATTTTTATCATCGCAGCTCTCGTCACCGAAGGGCAGTTCATTAGCACTTCCTTGACAAAGAGTTACAACTATAGACCAATTAGCAATTAAACAACTTTGAACGGTTTAAATTGCGTATATTTGACATTATTTATATCCCTATTGAAATCAAGAAACACCCAAATTTCAATAGAGAAGATGGTTGGCAAGTACCACCAGCTTGGGATCCAGTCATTAAATTAATTAAATCCCAAGGCCAACGCAATACTGCAAGACCTCTGGACACCGTGAGTGAATACTGCGTGCATAGGGAATGTTATGATTAAAAAATCCAGACGGTAGTTCAAAAAAATTTCAGACGGTAGTCCAAATAATTTCTTAATTCAAGTGACAAATAAAATCAATTAGTCACCCCGTGACCACGTCCACTGCAAAGTGTTCGAAACGTCGGGATATAAATAATGTCAAATATACGCGATTTAAACCGTTCAAAGTTGTTTAATTGCTATGTATAGTAATCGCGAAAACCTAAGAAAATATTATAGACCAATTAGTTTTAAAAACTAAATTGTTAGAATAGCTTCAGCCAATCTAGCAATACTCGAAGATGCATATCAAGGGGGTTATTTTTAGTCACCGATTAAAATGGATGCCGTCTTTTTTGTAATTGCATGAACTGCTTTCTTATGCAAAAACAACCTATCCATAGCTGTGTTACTTGATCGAAATTAGTAATTTGAGCCGAGTTCGCCATACCTAATGTGTTTCTTACACATTGGGTCTAACATGCGGCGTCCATAGGTTATTAGTTTCGTAGTTACAGCGAACATTACACTTGATGCCGCAAACCCGAAAGTTGTAGGAGCAACTGCCAACTGATTAATCCACTTAGTTACGACATGGAGCTCTTCCAAAGGGCTGTCAATAGGATTCTGCAAGGTCAATAGATTCGGCAGCGCACTCGTATCCTACCTGGTGTTATGGGTGTCTATGGGCGACGGTAACTACATCTATAAAAAATGCAATAACTTTGTACCGCACAAATTGTACGACAAAATGGCTTAGAAATTAGGGTCCAAGTAGGCAAAACTAATTTATTACATATTTCTCGTAGACCTCCCATAATCTTCATACAGTACGACAGGGTTTGAACTCGCAACCCGCCGCAGTCTTATTTAATTACTAGGTCAAGGCGATCGCGTTACTATAAGACGAGGAAAAAATTACATAGTTGTAATATTAGACGCTTACCATAAAATAACTGATTTTATTACTGTCCACTTTGAGTTTCGATATCTTCTAATTCAAATTTCAAAATAAAACTACGATATTTTTATTTCATAATCAGTATTTCATTTGTTTCTCTGTACCTAAATTTTATTCATGTGATTGTCTTGAAAATAAAATGGATAAATTGAAAATTCGTGCTATTTTTGAATATGTATGAGTTTTGTTACGGCACCAACGCAAATCGGACAGCTCACAATATCAATAGTGTATATGGGCCAAACCACAAATGATCGCGAGGTACGACGATGGTTTGAACGCTTGCGTTCTGGAAATTTCGTTCTTAATGATGAGCCCCACGGACGACCTACGACCAAGGTTAATAACGATGAATTAAAGTAAAGGCTATTGTGGAAGCAGATCCATCTCAAAGTGTAACTGAGTTAGCAGCTGGGTTTGATGTTAGTGATAAAACAATGTTGGTTCATCTGAATTTACTACGTAACAACGCGGCCAATTATAGTTTCTTTGTTAACCGTAATCAGCCCTTTTATCGTCCATTGCTGGACACGGGCCTCCCCATGTTCATGGTCTTGTGCATGGGGGATATAGGGCTTTAAAACGCCACGTTGCCCAGGCAGGTTAGGGAGTCCACTCCCTTAGAGGTGGTGTAGGTCCTCAGGGATTGTGCATTACGACAATGTGCATCGGGAGGTCCGAGTCCACCAGAAGATACTGAAAGGGCTAGTTGCATTGCAAAATTTAATGAAAGATTAAGTACAAAATTAACGGAACCTACAAGTTCTTCTATACTCTCTGACCCTTGACCATGTTGAGGTGGTCACGGTCACAAGTCCACGACATTCGTGATGTAACACGACACTGTGGGAGGCTCGGAGATTTTCGGATGTTTATTTAATTATTTATGTTAATTTTATATTGTGGTTAAATAAACAAATACGGTACAGTCGGAGTCAAAAAGTTCAAAAATATCTTTTTCAGTTATTAAAACAATTGTCGGATATGGCCTGCTCGCTGCCATAATCACCAATGTCACGCCTTGCTGAATTTTTTAGCTATGTCGTCTAGTCTTCGTTGATAAGAAGAACGTTCAGTTTTGATGCTCGTTTAAATACAAGCCTTATTTAATTAGTAGTACTGTACACTTGTTCATATTTTTATTCACTTGTGTTTGCGACTGTCACGGTAATACGTCCATGTATTTTTATTATTCGACCTCGACTTGTGATTCTGTTGCTTCGAGTCTAAGAGAGCCTCAATTAGTCTCTTGCCATCTCCGACTGCGTTTCATCGCTTTTTTCAGTTTTTTTCTTTTGTTTATGTTGATCGATCGGAAAAATAATATTAAAGATTTCATGTAAAATTTTTGGAATATCTTTCCAATGAAAATGAAATGTGATGTGACTTTGAATAATTTCTTGAAAACATTATTTTTCGCTTTTACAGGTAAGTGTGTATCACGTTATTTTTATTAAATAAAATGGCACGTGGGATGTATGGTGCACGCGGCGGATTGGCGAGTCTACTCTTTCAGAGGTGATGTAGTTCCTCAGGACTTGTGGTAGCGGCTGTGTTATTCCTTGGTCGTCTCCTACAACGTCCTCGAGAAGAGATGGTGATATTCTAAAGCCAATACGCGACAATACTACACGGCGGACAATACGCTATCATTCTTATGCTACCTACCATATGAAAAACTCTATGATCGGTCGACTAACACATATAAAAGATAATGATATAAAAGCGTTTTATATTGTGATTCGTCCACATTATAAGATCTATTACATAAAATCATTCAATAACATTGGCCTTTCCCAAATGTAAGGCTCAAATAATAGTGAGAGCGGCGATAGCCCAGATCTATACTGGACGTGTGATCGTGAGTTCAAACCCTGGGCCCGTATCAATTGAGTTTCGACTGAAGTACGGATTTTTAATATCTCAGTGGTGAGGGAGAACATAGTGAGGAAATCCCACATGGTCCAGAAATAAAAAATATCTGGAGCATGTGATCCATCAACCCGCATTAGGCCCGCGTAATAGATTAAGACGGGAAACCCCCGGTGATTTACTAGGGAACACCTGTGCCCTGCAGTGGGACGTTATAGCACGATACAAGTACAATAGTTATAGCACGATACAAGTACAATAGTTGTTATAAAAAATTATATAACATTTATATATTCCTGATCTCAAAATAATGAGCACAATCCGTTTTACGTTTCGTGAATAGTCCTGATACATTCTGTATAAACTAGATAAGTTGTTTGTGAACTTAAAAAAACATTGTTTTGCTCGAACGGTTTTTTGGACCCATGTTTTAAATATAGCAAGTTAATTATTATAAATCGTAAGCTCACATACATTGATATAAAAAAGCCTAGATACATATTTCTTAATAAAAAATCGATAGCGTTTATCTAAACAATGATCAATAACGAACGGACGTAACTACGAGTATACAATCAGATACACTTTCAACCATAACGTCACCAAAATTAACGTCATTCTTATTTTTAAACTCCCTATTCCTTGTGTTTTCCAATCCAGTTAAAATAATAATCAGTAAGTAAGTACACTTTATTGCACACAAATTGCTACAAAAATTTAAATAATTAGTATACAAAAGGTAGGCCTTATCGCAAAAGCGAACTCTTCTATACTCGCGAACAGCAATGAATAAAATGATTTGTAATAACATCCGAATCCTTTATTTTGGTTTCTGTTTCGGTTTCAAATATTTTTTTAATTCGGATATCCGACAATATCGATTACTATTACGGATCGCCATCCTACTCTTAAATATCCTTGTGTAAAGTTTGTGTTCTAAATATTTATGTTGTGTTGTGTAGAAACCGAATCCGACATAAAAGATTCGGATCTTATTTCAAATCATTTTGTTCATTGCCGTTAGGGCGGAATTTAAACGAGGCGAGTTTTGAAGTTTTGACCGGTTCGGTTGTTGCTGTTTGATTTTGTATTACATTCGTTCTTTATAAAATTAAAGTTGCAATTATTATCTATTTGGTTTTATTTTTCTTTGCTTTCAGTTAGTAATACATTTGTTAAAAAGTTCACTAAAAACGTATCCGTATCCGAAATTATATCCGATATAATTTCATATCCGTACCTGTTACCGAAACCGGTAAAAGAGTATACAATACAGTAAGTATAGTTTGGGTTTATATTTCGGTTAATTTCATAAATGAGCTAAATCGATTCCGCTAATCGTAATTTCATAATCCTAAATTGAAAACTCAAAAAAAATCTTCCTTCCGACTGGCGCTACCATTGTCGTTATTTTAAATTTTTCAAGTGCTGATAACCTGTAATGGTCAGAGGGAAGCTGCGTTACCAATAACATCGCGCACACTCCAGCAGTTATTTCGTTCCAAGATTCCAGGTATGTGTGTTATTTTTAATAGAAGTAAGGTAGCAGACGCGCAGGCAGTCCGCCTGGAGGTACCTGGTAGTGTCTTCCATAATTTTCTACCGCCTTTATAATGGGGAATGTTCTGAAGAATTGTTCAATTTGATGCTAACTTCGAATTGTTAAGGAAACAAAAAAATCTAGATAGTGGGCGCTGCAGAATGTTACGAAATACATTTACCAGCCCTGGATCATTTGGTTTCAGTTCCCGAGGGCAGGAAACCGAGCTTATATGACATTAAAATTCAACACTTTAGGTAAGTGAGCTAGATTGTATCAGTATATAACGTCCCACGTAGGCAAGGACACAGGCCTCGCTTAGTAAATCTCTGTGGGGGTTTCGGGCCGTAATCCACCACGCGGGCCCAGTGCGGATTGGTGGATCACATACTCCAGATTTGTTTTTATTTCTGACTCATGCGGGTTTCTTCACGATGTTTTCACTCACCGCCGAGCTAGTGGCAATTTTTAAAAATCCATATTGAACTCGACTCACATTTGTGTGATCATGAGTTGAAATCCTCAGCCAATACCATTGAGATGAGCTGGATACTATCTACTAATCTATATATTTTTAACCATTCAACTGCCTAAACTAGTTACAAAAAATTGAATAATATCTAGAAATATTTACTAGATTTAAAAAAAAAAAGTTTTTAAACTAATAAAGCCACTGAGTGGATTTGGATCCTGTAAATTGTGTTCTATTTAGATGGGAGACCGATTGGCGCAGTTGCTAGTGACCCTACCTATTTTGTAAAATTTCCCAGGTTCGATTCCTGGTCGGACATTCATTTGTTAAAGAGAAATGTTTGTTCGGGTCTGGGTGTATATCTCTATCACGACACAAGGAATCCTAGTGAGGGCCTATCCCAGTGAGTGTGGCGATATTTATAAAAATATTGTTCTTTCTGTTATAATAAATTATTAATGTTATTGAAATGGTTATATGCAGTAAATGGAGTCTTTTAGTAGTAGATTCTGTTAAATAATCACTTAGGTTTAAATTTTTATTGCATACACTGACATACACTGACTGGCATTGTCAATGCCGGCTAAGTTTATTAAAGAGCCCGCTCTGGGCTACAGCACTAGGCACAATCTAGGGACGTCATCATAGAGGAGCGCCGAGCATGACGTACTCACGCGCATGCGCTGTCGGGCGAACTTAACGGACTCGTGCGCGAGATTCTAGTTTTTGTGATCAGTTGAAAACTAGGAAATCGCCCGCAGATTGGATATTCCAACGCACTTGAAGTGTCCAGAACACGAAAACGTAAGAAAATGTTTGAAAGCAGCGATGAAAATGTTCGCGGTGCAAAAGAACAGTTCAAAATTTGTTTCTTTTACGAAGATTTGGATTATGCAAGAACGGCACTGCATAAACGGTTTGAATTAATAATTGCATATAATAATGTTAATATTTTGTGAGACGACGATTAGTAAAAGTGAGCTGTTAAACGAGTGCACATAATTAGAACTGCCACTGACAGATAAAACGAAAAAAGACAAGAAAAAAGGCGTGAAGCCTTTCATTTATTCCACGAACTTCAATATTTTAGAAAGAGTTATTCCAGCGACAAATTATCGCCTATGCAATTACTGCATTACATTTGCGATAACAAAATTATGTGATTCTGTCCCGGATCTGTGTGTAGCGTTACCCTTTCCTGTGTCAGCAGCAAGCGAAGAGCGAAATTTCTCAAAACTGACATTAATTAAAACGTATTAGTGAACTAGAATGACCAGGGACAGGTTAGACGGTTTAGCAACAATTTGCATCGAGCTCACGATATGAAAGTGACACAACAGATTTGATCGATACATTCGCCAAAGCCCGAAAAGTTAAAATTCTGTAATTGATCTTTCATTAATATAAGGTGTAATGTCTTAATTATAATTATAATGTAATTTATGTATTTTTGTCTTCAGTTTTAGGGCGGGAGTTGAAGAATTGGCCTAGGGACGCTGTACACCCTTGAACCGCAACGGTTTTAATACCATCATCCAATGGCGTGCACGGTGCACCATAGCACCATCATTAGACGGTATCATATTTAATATTTTTCATTTTCAGATTAAACTCAACAACGCCTATTTCATTAGGTCTGAGGGATATTAAACGACTGCTGGATGACCCTAGTTTCGACCTTCGGAAGCCCACAGTTCTATATTCTCATGGGTAAGTATTTTCTAGTATTAAATTCATTCTACAGTTTCTCAAAATCTGGACAAGGGATTTCGATCTGAGGTCGATTAATCGGAAAATTGATTATTTTAGCTAAAAAATCGATTTTTAAGATCGATCTCAAGCAGTGAATTTATAGTGAATCCTAGAACTACAAAAATAGAATATGGACAAATCGTAGATATTAAGGAATACTTAAGACAGGTGTTTCAAAGTATAATTATATTTTGAAACACTTCTCTTAAGTATTCTTTTAACTTAAATTGTATTTTTTTAGTGTTTCAGTAAAAAGATACATATGTATTTGATTTTTATATTTTGGTTCGCTGTTTTTAAAGCTTTTCAAGGACATATTGAAAACATTACGATCGAATCGATTAATCGAAAATAGATTCTTCGCCTTTCGATTTGAATCGATTCTAAGATCGATTTTTTCAGAAATCAGCATCCCTAATCAGGATGTAATGTCCTATCAGGACATATACATATATACCAACATTCGTCGTTTACAATTGATGTTGACATAATATATCGCAATGTTCGTGGGCTATATGTTACCATCAGAATATTCTTTGTCTGCCACATTTTTTTTTATTAAAACGGTCAATGTTTACAACTATTCATCAAACAAAACCTGCTTAAGATCTGAGAATAAAATTGTGATACAGCAATTTTTAAGGATTTTATTTTTATAAAGGGTTAGGAAAAATGGGGAATAGGAAATATAACAGAACGAGGAATTTTTCTTATCCCAGGCCTCCTTGGAGAGATCGGGTCGGATGGGAGTATAAAGAATGAATGAATGATTCAAGAGTATAATGAAATAAATAGTTTTTTTATTCCATTATACTCTCCGATTGATAGGATAGGATTGATCCACCCATACGCACAGAAGAATTGTGGAAAATCATGGAATTTTACGGCAGTCTTTTGTGATACAGCATGATTTGGTTTGTTCAAGTTCCAGATTGTCTCAAATATTGAAATTCTCTGGCATTTATCTGGACCGCCGAGTCAGTGACAATTAAAAAAATTCACAGTAAGAAACTCAGTGACCGGGATTCAAATTCACGAATTGAATCGAGACCAATTCTGTAATTTTTTTTATAGTAAGAAGGCAACAGACGAGCATACAGTCCACCTGGTGGTACGTGGATACTGTCGCCGGTGGACATGCGTGATATATGTCAACATCAATCCAGAATAACAAACTCTGGTACGCCCATGGATACGCCGCGTCCACCTTTTAAGATGTGGGAATTATTATTGATTTGGAGAAACAGGAAATTGGGGAGGGATAGGATTGTGTGGCACGAGAATGGGTCTTAACGTATCTCACTCTGTCACGAAAAGCAGTGACTTTTATCTAAAAATTGCTTAGTTTAAAGAGTATTTTTTCCGATGTTAATTTCAGATATGTGGAGCTGACGAGTGACATCAGCGTGAGGACTATCATCAAGGCTTACCTGCAGAACCGTGGCTATAACATACTGATTTTGGACTGGTCCAATTTGGCTTTTGGGAATTATCTTATAGCTTCTCTGAACGTACAGCCCGTATGTATTTTAGCTTATTATGAGCAAAGGATTAGCTTAATCCGTTCGTCGTTTTGTCGCCACCGGTGAGATTTTATACAAAAGAAAAGAATTAAATGTCAAAGGTCAATTGTCCGAGTGAGTCAACCACTATACGAGCAAGAGTGGTGATAGCCTAAGGGCTACAAATCTTCGACCTATACCAATTGGTTTCGACAATCGCAACTGAAACGGACAACAAAATTATTATAACAACGGAATTAGCATTGTGTTTAAATTGTCGTTGTCAGAATTTGGAAAAGGTGGGAAACTTGAAAATAAAACATTTCTTGCAGGTAGGAGCAGAAACCGGTAAAGCACTGTGGAAGCTATTGAAGGCGGGCCTGTCTCTGGAAGGCCTACATCTAGTGGGGCACTCGCTGGGCGCTCATGTCGCAGCTGTGGTAGCTAGGCAGCTAGTCAACAGGAAAATTCGGGTGCCAAGGTAGTCGTTTGTTTCTGCTCTTTTGTCGTGCGGCGTCGGCTCGCTTTAAAACAACGTGGCTTAAACTAGTTTGGTCAGCGTGGCCATTTAAGGCAATATATCTCTCATTCACAAGATAATATTTTAATGACCTATTATATGTAAAACGTACAACTATAAAAATGTTTAAATTACGTCAATTTAAGGTCATTTCCCGCTATAATGTTATATAGCTTACATCAATTATATAGAAGGTCTTTGTCTAAGTCGGTAAAATTATTATGCGAAGTTAATGTCAAGGCCAACAGATGGCGCTGTATCGGTTGTACATCGCGCTATGGTTGCATTTCCGTGTAAACCTTAAATGGTGATTTTTGGTTTGGTGGGTGACCTTGTCAGTGGAGCTATAAAATAAAAGGATATACAGTCACACTTGGTTTTTTTGGACACCTGAGTACAGTGGTGCACAGTCTTAATATTACATAAGATATTCCTGATTTCCTTGTAGGTACATTTTGTGTACGTTTATTCAAATGTTTTTATTACTTAAATATACGATAGTCATGTAATTTAGTTATAGCTTTATGTCTCTAATCTCTTTAAATGCTCTAATAAAAATTAATTTATAATCTTTATAATAAAATGAAACAAACAAACAAAGAAAATAAATATATTAGTCACCACAGCCAACACACAGATTTATCAAAGTAACGATTATTGTTTCTTTGTTTGCTTTTAGTTATATTTATTAATGTATCTTTTTTCGATTAAAACATATACTCCACCTCCAAATAATTGTTAGACAGATTTTGATAGAAACTTTTTCCGGGATAGGATCGAGCGTCGTTTTTAAGTATTTGTGTTAAATATTTAAACTATTTTAATTTAAACGAATAAGTCGGTGCCTGCGACATTATTCGCGCTTACTTTTAGACTGATTCCCCTCGGAACTTTCTATAATTGATCTGAATAAAAATTACATTGAATTTACCCTGCACATGAGCTATAATTACGCCAAGTCCGTTCGTCATTAAAATCCGTCCAGTAGATTCTACGTGGTGCGCGTTTAACAGATAGACAGGCAAATTACAAAAAAATGTTGCTTTGGGCTATATATGGTTGGTACTTCATATTGCAATCACTTTTTTCTTTTTCATTTATTTATATGGCTAAAAAATACACAATGGCGTGTCGTAATTTTTGTACACATTCATACACTAGGATTTAAGCCCACCATGATTTTTTTTATTGTTGGAACGAAGTTCCTTTACGCGGCTTGCGGTAGGTGTGATTCGAGAGAAAATGTAACGTCACGTAAGATTTTTACCCCCTCCATACCCCTTTCTCTTTCTCTGTGTGTGTGTGCGAGTATCGAGAGCGAGACTCGAGCAGAATAACAGACGTGCAAACTAGTGCGTGGCCGGTTGTATAACCTAAATTTTGGATTTTTGATTCGATTCCTTATTTTAAATTATTTGCATTGAAAATATGATACAAAATAAAAAAAAATACATGAACTATACAGATTTTATTTCGAATTACATTCGGAGTTTTAAAAAAATGTGTGAGGATCTTCGTTCCTGACGGGGGTCCCCTGACCGCACACGTTTTATCTTTGCTGATGTACTCGTATAGGTTCTGGATTTCGGGTGTATAGGTTTCTAACAATATTTCATTGTACAGACACAACTTGTATATGATTTTTTTATAACAATAGATTATCGTGTAGTAGCCTTTAATCCGCGGCTCCGATCGCATAGTACCTACATACAAAGATGTCTTGTATGCTAAAACCTACGTGTGTACGTACCCAACGTACGTACGTACGTGTTTCGGTAGTGAGTGAGATATGCTAGAGCCCATTCCCTCGCCACCCTCTCCCTCCCCATTTTCCCAATCCATTCCTTAATCTGCAAAGGTGGGCAGCGCATCCGGGGGCGTGCCGTTTGTCATTCTAGACTGATGTTGGCATGTATCGCGGATGTCTATGGACGACAGTATCCACGTACCATCAGGTGGACTGCCGCCTTTTTTTATAAAAAAAAACCTCCCGAAAGAAAAAACCCATATAAGAAATCTCTCATAGCAACATCTAATTTATAACATTCCAGGATTTCAGCCCTAGATCCAGCATATCCAGGCTTCTATCCAGGCTTCCTTGGCGTTCCTCTTACGGCATCGGACGCAGATTTCGTAGACGTCATCCATACGGACGGTGGAGGGTACGGGGCACCCGATAGCGTGGGACATGTGGACTTCTGGCCCAATGAGGGTAAAGCGAAGCAGCCAGGGTGTCTCTCTGCCACCATTCTACTTAGTTATGAGGGTGAGTATAAAGTTACCTGCATTTAAATGACATACTCGATTTAGACCGTGTGGTGTCCGGTCGGCCATAGAACTATCCCACCCCATCTTTTCCCGTGGGTGTCTTATGAGGAGACTGTCGCGGCTCCACATCGCCGCTTCAACATTTTTCATTTTTATTTAACTACCGTCACAAAATATGGATAGCCTGCTGTTTTGGTGCTCACCTACATGTTTTTACATACATAGTGTCAGTCAATCAAAATCGTTAGCCGAGACACACTAACATTGCATCCAGTAATAAACCAGTCACAACAAGCAAAACTTTCGGGTTTTATTTCGCCAAAGGAGTCAAACTCGCAGTGTCTCCAAGCGCAGACAGAGACTAAGGAATAGCATTGAGGGACCTCCTCCAAAACGTAAATGGTTAAGATTAATTGAACTATTAAGAACCATAACATCATAACAATCTTTCTTTCTTTACTGCAAGTATTACAGATTTATAAAAACATCGTCATTGCTTGTTTTTAGTTTAATGTCACTCAAATAATTGGAGTTTATGTCTGACCTAGTGAAATATTTGTCGGACCCGGCATTGCTTACTTCAGTTTCTGAATTAATTGTAATCATAAAATACCTTTTTAAGATTTCTGCAGCCACTGGCGTTCCTGGGCTTACTGGGCTGAGTCCCTAAAGCGTGGACAATTCCTGGCTCGCCAGTGTGATGATTATGACACGTTTCTGCGCGGGAAATGCCCGGACTCAGAGTTAGTGCAGATGGGAGTAAACACCAGTTCTAAGTGAGTTTGTTTTTTGAGAATACGATAACCGTACCGAGCCCTTTCACCGTCCACTCCTGGACATGGCCCTTCTCATGAATCTTGTCTTGTGTATGAGGAATGGATGGCCTTAAAACGCCACGTTGGCTAAGGGGGTTGGTGAATCCTCTCTTTTAGGGGTGATGTAGTTCCTCAGAGCTTGTAGTGGCAGCTTTGTGATCCCTTAATCGTCTGTTACGTCACTCACAGAAAGGTGGGTGGTGCCACTAGATTAAAGCTACATACGTGTAGCTTTAAAACCTGTAGCGTGTAGATTTATGTAGGGTACACGGAGTCGTGACTCCACACGGCAAAGCGAAGAGTATAATGGGCCAAATGAAACTCTTTCTCCCATCATACTGCCTACTTACCCTCTCTTCGTTTCTAAGAAAAAATGGGGAATGTAACGGGGTTATTTTTTCATTATTTACCCATCCAAAGATCTCCAAAGATAGGCGGCGGATCTGGCCGTGTGGCAACGTTTGTCTTTCTGGACTGATGTTGACATGTATTGCGGGTGTCGCAGGGCGACAGTAACGATTTACCACCAGGTCTGGATTGTCTGTTCGTCTATATACTTTGTATATAAAATGGCTTGTATATGAACGAGCAGAAAAAATACTAAATGGGCAGCAGATCATGATAAACAAAACCAACTATTTTTGAACAGCTGAAGTAATAATTTTTAATTTTGGGGTGTAAGAGGCTCACCTACCATCTTTGGAGCCTAAGCCAACCTCACCTGCTAGCGGTGCACCCTGCTATTAACTAACGAGGCAATGGCGTTCCCTTTTTGCGGTGGGAGGGTTACTCCGTCGGCATAGCTACCACCCTTCCGTCGGAGTCCGCCGCCATAATGGTGCCCTATTAGCCGCGAGGCCCGCATCGTGTTCCGGCGGTGAGCGGAAGAAGCCGTCCCGAGAGAGAGATTGTTGCGTGTGGAAAGGAGGACCAGCGGTTGCGGAGAATTACAGACGTGCATCGGCGTGGCATGGTGGCGCGGGGATCAGGGAGACCCGGTGAAACGGTTGTCCACTGACCGCCCGCGGGTTGTAGGGGGCCCGAGCCTGGGGATCTTACTTTAATCTCCACCCCAGGAGGCTGCCCCGCCGCACGCGAAAAATCCCTTGGGGTAGCAGTTGTGCCGGAGGGGACCGGAGTGGAACCCGACTGCTGCCCCCGGGGGGGGACCGGGGGCCCTTCCGTACCCCGTGCCAGCAAGTCACACAACCTTTGTGACCTGGTTTTTTTCTCTACTCCGTGCTTTGTCCTTTGATCCGCATGCAACCATCTCTCTCTCCGTCCCCCCTTTTCTTCTTCTTCCTCTTTCCCCTATTCACACCTACTCACATACAATGGCCAGGAAAAAGAAAAAGTACAATGTTTACTCAGCGGCCCACCCCTCAAGTTCCACGTTTCAAGTGGACTTTTGCAACATCAGAGGGATGCATAGTAACATCGACGCCGTCCACTACCACCTTGAGACGGCAAAGCCGGCCTTACTTTTCTTGACGGAGACACAGATTTCCTGCCCGGCCGATACATCATATCTTCATTACCCCGGTTACAAACTGGAGCACTGTTTTGTGCGACGTGCCGGGGTATGCATGTACGTCCGGGAGGATGTTTGTTGCCGCCGCCTCAGCCATTTTGAAGACGGGGACCTGTCGATCCTCTGGGCGCGTATTGACTATGGATGTTCCACTAAAGTCTACGCTTGCCTTTGCAGGTCCCACAGCGGTGATACGGAGACGACTCGTTTTTTTGAGCGGCTACAAGAGACGACTGACAGCGTGCTCGAGCAATTCCCTTGCGCGGAAGTGGTGGTCCTCGGTGATTTCAACGCTCACCACGAAGAGTGGTTGGGATCCCGATTAACCGACCGCGCAGGGACAGCAGCCTACAACTTTGCCCTGACCTATGGTTTCCCGCAGTTGGTATCCTCACCCACGAGGATACCTGATATCGAGAGCCATACTCCCTCCTTATTGGACCTCCTGCTGACTACGCGGCCGAATGACTACAATGTTGTTGTTGATGCTTCGTTAGGATCATCAGACCATTGTATCATCCGAACTGCTGTGCCAGCTAAACAATCCGCGTCGACCTATTCTCAGGGAACGCGCAACGTCTGGCACTACAAGTCTGCAGATTGGGATGGGTTGCGCGAATTTTACGCTTCTTATCCCTGGGGGCAGCTCTGTTTCTCGTCGGGTGATCCGGATACCTGTGCAGACTCCGTTGCCGACGTGGTGTTGCAGGGCATGGAATGTTATATTCCTTGTTCCGTGATACCCGTAGGCGGACGGAGCCAACCTTGGTTTAATCAGTCCTGTAGAGAGGCCCGCCGTAATAAGCGGGCTGCATACAGGGCCTGGGCCAAAGCGCAGGTGTCTGAAGATCCGAATACCACCGACTTGAGGAAGAAATTTAACGCTGCCTCGAGGTGCAGTAAGAGGATCACTGTCAGAGCAAGGAATGAGCACATCCGCAGAATTGGCGATCGACTAGCAAGCTATCCTTCTGGAAGTCGGGCTTTCTGGTCGCTCGCTAAGGCTGCCGAGGGTAACTTCTGTCAGTCGTCACTTCCACCACTGCGGAAACTCGATGGCTCACTGGCCCATCGGGCGAAAGAGAAAGCCGATCTCCTGGGCAGTCTCTTCGCCTCAAACTCGACTCTGGACGATAGAGGTGCCTCACCACCGTCCACCTCGAGGTGCACAAGCTCCATGCCAGAAATCTGCTTCACCCAGCGTGAAGTTCGGCGAGCTCTAGCATCTCTTGATATCCGAAAGTCGAGTGGGCCAGAAGGTATTCCTACGGTGGTGCTCAAATTTTGCGCTCCCGAGTTGTCTCCGGTGCTTACGCGACTCTTTAGGCTCTCATATTCCACAAAAAGCTTCCCGTCAGCATGGAAGGTAGCTCATGTTCACCTTTTGCCTAAAAAGGGTGACCGCACCGACCCGGCCAACTACAGGCCAATAGCGATCACCTCCCTCCTCTCCAAAGTGATGGAGCGTGTTATAAACACACAGCTCCTTGGGTACCTAGAGGATCACCAGCTGATTAGCGACCGTCAATATGGATTTCGCCATAATCGCTCGGCTGGTGATCTTTTAGCGTATCTAACACACCGCTGGGCTGACGCCATTGAGAGTAGAGGCGAGGCTCTGGCTGTAGGCCTAGACATTGCGAAAGCTTTTGACCGGGTATGGCACAAATCGCTGCTTTCCAAGTTACCATCTTTCGGGATACCCGAGGGATTATGCGAATGGGTTGCCAGTTTCCTGACTGGACAGAGCATCAGAGTCGTTATCGATGGTAGCTGCTCCGACACCATGTCTACTAACGCTGGCGTCCCGCAAGGCTCCGTGTTGTCCCCAACTCTGTTCCTTCTGCATATCAACGACCTGTTGCAAATTGGTGAGATACGTTGCTATGCAGATGACAGTACTGGAGACACCTTGTACAGGGGCCGCGCCAACATCCCTCGGGTCGAAGTGGAAGAGAGTCGCGCCAGGCTTGTGTCTGAAATCGAAGACTCTTTAGATCTAGTCTCGATTTGGGGTTCTATGAACCTAGTGGATTTCAACCCCAGTAAGACGCAAGTCTGTGCATTCACCGCTAAAAAAACCCCTTTTGTTGTAGCACCTCGCTTTCAGAGCATACCTCTTAAGATCTTGGAGAGTATCGGGATCCTTGGTATCGACATCTCCAGCAAAGTCGAATTTAGGGGTCATCTGGACAATAAGGCCAAAATGGCCTCCAAAAAGCTCGGTGTGCTGAACAGAGCGAAGCGGTACTTCAAACCTGGGCAACTCCTTATGCTTTACAAAGCTCAGGTGAGGCCCCATATGGAGTACTGCTCTCATCTCTGGGCCGGCGCACCGAAATACCAATTGGACCCATTTGACTCTATCCAACGACGTGCTGTTCGTATTGTCGACGATCCCACTCTCACGGGCGGTTTAGAATCCCTCAGCATTCGGAGAGACGTTGCGTCTCTCTGTGTGTTCTACCGCCTGTACAACGGGGAATGCTCTGAAGAATTGTTTAATATAATTCCCACCTCGGGTTTCTACAACCGCACCTCCCGTCACAGAAGTGCGGTCCATCCGCATTTCCTCGATACGGAGGTGTCGCGCACTATGCGGTCCAAAAACTATTTTATACCGCGAAACCGTAGGCTGTGGAACGAACTGCCTCAAGAGGTCTTTCCATTGAGCTACGATATGGGGTTCTTCAAGAGAGCTGTGAATAGGATTTTGCAAGGTCGGCGGCGCGCCCGCATGCCCCCTGGTGTTGCAGGTGCCCATGGGCGGCGGTAACACTTACCATCACGTGGGACCGCTTGCTCGTCCGCCCCCTAGTCTATAAAAAAAAAAAAAAAAAAAATTACACGGTTTACTTATGCTTACTTTTTTTTTGTAGAAAAAGGCGGCAGACTATCATACGGTCCACCTGATGGTAAGTGGATACTGTCGTCCATAGACACCCGCGATACATGCCAACATCGGTCCAGAATGACAAATGTAGGCACGCCCCCCCTGGATGCGCTGCCCACCTTAGCAGACTAAGGAATGAATTAGGAGAAAGGCTTGGAGAAATTGGGAGAGATAGGATGGATTGGGAATGGGCTCTGGCATATCTCACTCACTACTGAAACACGTACGTAACATTGGGGAATTACGATAAAGTAAGAAATGCAGTACATTTCAAGGTAGTCGATTGTGAGAGAGGGGTAACCAGAGAGAGGTGGCCAGTTCACTGCGCTCAAAGGCTGTGGGAATGCTGCGTGCACTCTCCCCCTCCCCAAATCTTGTTGGTTGCGGTGTCCTTATTGACATATGATTCCATAATTTTATTTGTTGTTGATGACTATTTAAGATTGACATTGTATTATTTTTCTTGTAAAATGCGTATGTCCGTAGGGCGGGATGTAGGTCTACAACTAAATGAGTATGAGTGTTGATAAGAAGGTCACCACCAAGCTTACCAACTCCCACATCTTTATCGACACCTAAACCCAACCCACCATTAAATTTGCTATCATCGATTTTATTATTGATAGCTCATCCAGTATTTTATTTTCTGTTTATTTCAGTATAAAAATCACCGCTTTTATTTTTGCTTTCAGACTACGCGGTAATTTCTATCTGAGGACTGCGGCAAAGGAGCCATTTGCTTTAGCAGAAAGAGGTGCAGAGTGACAGACAGACAATTTAATAATATTATTACTCTATTTTGGCAACGTTGCCATAAACGAGCGCTATGGCCACAATCGGTTGCCACATATCTAAACCTGGGTAAGGAACAAATTTGGTAGAAAATATTTTTGACAAAATTCGATTTAGAAAGTTAGCCTGGAAACTGTGCCAAAAACATTTATGGTGATGTATTTTTTTTTGCTGTGTTTGTTTAGTAATTTATTAGTTAGTTTAGTTTTTTTTTCATTTATATAATAATGCTTGCATGTAACACAAATATTTGTACGATTGACGCTCTGTTGATAATAAAATAGAAATAATGAATGTCTCCAAATTGTACATAATTCCCAAAAATGCCTATAAAACATGTACCTAATGTATGAGGTAACTGTAATATTTGAAGTTTGTGTTAATATTGTATTTTTTATAATAACGATCAAATTTTCATGTTAGTTGTCCTATGTTTTAACTTGACTGTTTAAATGTACCTATTGGGCTCTTATTAGGCTTTGATATGATCCAGGCGTAATATCTAAGACATTTATTAGGTCTTGTAGCAGCTCTTTTTCATTTGAAGAAGTTGAACATTTCAATAGAGTGTAATTTATACGTAAAATGAGGTAATTATAAATATGTACAGGGTTAGTTCAAATGGATAAGATTGTGATAGAATAAGTAGGTACTTAATTTAAATTAATTGTAATTATTTTAAACATACTTAAATTACATTTATTTGAAATACATGATTATTTCTCTCGATTCATTAATGATTAAAAATACATTTCCCTTCTTCATTCACATACTATTACAAACCCTGATATTCCCCTACATTTGTTTTATCGTCGCCTACATGTTCCTAATGGCAATAAGTTGTTTGTAAAACTTTGCTATGAAAATTGATGAAATTCAATTCGTAGTCTTCTTGTAAGTAGAGAGATAACTCTTAAGTTCGATTTAATTCCTGTTCTATTAACAAAGTTCATTCGTACTTCAGTATCGAGCTTATAGTACAACTTAGTATCTGACCCACAAAAAATATCATTCGAGTACCTACTTATACTTAAAATGTAAAGTATTTACATAAAAGTTGGTAATATAAACAAAATAATATAACAAATAAATATAGTAACTCCCCTTTGCCATAGTCAGTTATAAAAAATTGGATGTTACCGCTGAAGACAAAATCACATTTATATTTTTTTAATTCAGTCACTACTTTTAACATCCTCCATACTATCCGGCAACGTCGTACCTTTAGTCTCTGGCAACCACAGACAAACTAGACCGGCTAAGATTGGCGCGAAACCAAAAATGATAGTTGGCAGCCATGCTACTGTCATAGACAAATTTGAGATAAACGGAGCAACCATAGATCCAACTCTCATCGAAGTTGAACATGCTCCTATGCCCATGTTTCTTACAACTGTGGGATATAATTCTGAGGCGTGTATGTAAATTGCTACAGCGACTATTGAAGCACAACTAACTCCCAGAGTACCTAGAGTTAATGTGATCCAGAAGGTATTGGAGACACAGCCTAAGGTTAAAATGCAGAGCCCCTCGAGGCAGAAGAAAGTAACGATGGATATCTTTCGACCGAAGTGCCTGATCAGCCATATTGCGACCAGGTTTGATGGTATCTGAAAGCAAAAGATGAAGTTTGAAGTTTAGTTGTTTGATTTTGATTTGTACAGTTGATGGTGTGTGGTAAGGTTATCTCTGCTTTAGAAGATAAGAGATATGTCATCGACTTCTGTTTTCGAGAATCTGTTTGCGATTGCTTTACTGTGAATGAATAAAAAAAATATATTTTATAGTGGAGTGTAGGCTTTCTCGGCCGGTGTCCATATTAATTGAATCTTCCGGGCTACTTGGCCGAGGTATTCTGGAATCTCTTCTCTTTCTTCCAAACGTTTCGTCAACAACTGCGGTTGACATCTTCAGTGGCGACTGCGTTCACTTTCGGAGAGATAACATTTGGAGTTGTTGACGAAACGTTTGGAAGAAAGAGAAGAGATTCCAGAAGACCTCGGCCAAGTAGCCCGGAAGATTCAATTAATATAAAATATATTTTATTTTATCCAAATTTCACTTTATATTTCACTTACACTTACCATATTATCACTATACAGCCTCAAGGTTGGCTGGGAGAAAATGCTTTATATGTACTAAGTCCGTCTTTTGTTAAAACAATAAAGTGTAAATAAATAAAGACTTGGAACTTTCAGGATATGAATCAAGCTGTAGAAACACTGAAATTTAGAAGAAGCTGTGAATAGGATTTTGCAAGGTAGGCTGCGCGCCCGCATACCCCCTGGTGTTGCAGGTGTCCATGGGCGGCGGTAACACTTACCATCACGTGGGATCGCTTGCTCGTCCGCTCTCTTCTCTATAAAAAAAATAAAAATAAAAGATGGAAATTATAAATTATATTGGAGGTTTCTATACATCACCTATACAATGATCTACTGCATTTTTTTGTATCTAATCCAGCTTTTCCGATCGCAGAGTAATTTACTGTGTGTAGCAAGCGTTACTATATCTTTCTATAGTTATTTACATGTTCACATAGAGTCCATATTTCTTCAACCCTATGTAACAATTGTAATAATTCCAAATTGTAATTGCTGCCCAATAGTGCCCACGTTCGTCATTGCTGTCTGGCTGGCATGTATCACCAATGTCCATGGTTGACAGTATCCACATACCATCATGAGGATTTTCTACTCGTCTGCAACCTATTTTCTATATAAACATAATATAATGTATACTTTATAAATAAGTGATTGTAGCACAACATATGTATTTAGTTCATTTTCATTTGTATCACTAACATATTTTTATTCGTGTTTATTGTACTAACACTTGCTATAGATCTATGTTGTCCGATTGAATAAATAAAATAAAATGGAAAAATAAAAAGGTTTACCTGTATGGCTCCAGCAGCCGCGACACTGACGAACGGGTCAGGACTGGTCTGACTGATGTACTGGTTGATCCCAAAGAACGTTAGCCCACTGATAAGCCAAATGGTGCAACAACAAAAACTGTTCAACCTTAAGGAACTTTTAAAGAGATCTGAATAGTTGGCCTTAGGGCCGTCAGAATTGGAAGCTATATCTTGTGACATTTTTGTTAAGGTTTCCTCTATGTTAGCTGTCGGTAAATTGTTTCTGGAAATTATTGGAAAAGGATAAATTATGATTTGTTAGAAGCTGTTACTTACTGGACAAAATAATCATTTAGTACATTACACAAACTAAAACAATGTATAGGTCTACCGGAATCTCATGGCACAAAAAAAAAATAAAAAAATATTATTTTCATATGGCAATGTCAATTGTCACATGTCAAATCAAAGTACGAGATTTGTCAACCGCTGCTGAGATTTTGTGATATCTTCTGGACAATTTGTTGTTTTTGTGAAAATGTCGAAAAAGCCACTTCGATCTCAAGCGAGAAATATTGTTTTCAATGTGTATCGTAAAATATGGGAAGAAGAAGGCGTAAATCAAACTCAATCTTTGATTTTAAAGCGCGTCGTAGAGTTGACCGGTAAGTTGGACTGAGTTGTTTTGATACTTTTAGTTTATTTTATATTTTTCTTACTTAATTGTAGCTTCTTTATAGGGGTTTCCAGTACTACTATACGGCGAATCGTAGGTGAGGGCACATCGAATGATGGTGTATTTTCCACGCCTGGTAAAAAGAGGAGAGGGGGGGGGGGGGGGAAGAAGAAAATCAACTTGGACAGTTTCGATTTAGAGTTGATTAGTAATAAAGTAAATGAATTCTATACAGTTCGGAAGGAAACAGTAATGAAACTGTTACAAATTCTTCGACAAGATATTGATTTCCACGGAGGGAGAGAATCTTTGAGGTAAGAAAAATATTAAGTAATAATCCCTCTAACTCTCACCCGTAAGAGGAGGCCTGTGCCCTGCAGTGGGACGTATATAGACTGATGATGATGATGATGAATGACTAAGCTATCGTTTGAGTAACATGATAAATTTTATTATTTTTTACAGACTTATACTTAAGGAAATTGGTTTTGAATATGTTAAATGCCAATCAAAAAGGACCATTTTGATGGAGAGAGATGACATAAAACTACAAAGATACAAGTTTTTGAAGCGTATAAAGGAAAACCGCGAAGCTGAAGAGCATAATAAATTGGATGTGATTTATTTAGATGAGACTTACATTCACGGTTCATGTTCTGTGAACAAGTGCTGGCAAAGCGAAGATATTGCAGGTCCATCTAAAAGTATTTCACTTGGAGCGAGGTGGATCATTATAAACGCTGGTGGAGAAAATGGCTTTGTACCAAATTGTTGTCTGGTGTACAGGTCAACAAGTGTATCTGCTGACTATCACCACGATATGAATAACGACTATTTTACAAAATGGGCGACAGAGAAGCTAATTCCAAATCTAACAAGACCTTCACTAATTGTTATGGATAATGCTAGTTATCATTCCGTACGGATGAACAAACCGCCCACACAAGCCAATCGAATCGCTGATATAAAAGAATGGCTTCGTGAAAATGATGTACATTATGATGATCTTTGGCGTAAATGTCAACTACTTGAAGTAGTTGTGAACATGCAAAGAAAATTGAAAACGATTTCATCGAGCAAGATAGAATAATTGAAATGCTGGAAGAGCGATTTATAATAAATACCTCTTTATCTTCATCATCTGATGAAGAACAAGAAATGCAAGTGGAGTTCTTGGAATCGTTTTCTAGTTCTGAATGAGGTGTTAAGTTATTAGTATGATTTAAATGATATATAATAAATTAGTACATAAAGTAATATACGATTGATTTATTTTTCATGACTTATTTTCCTATGTTAAGAACCCGATGTATAACAACATTATTCATACACATACCTAATATACTTCATGTTCATTAATACTAAAGACATAAATAAAAATTAAACAGTATTAAGATCGTTTAATTCAATTTCCCCAGTATTGCACACAACAAATTTTTATTTCCCCATTTGCCATGAGATTCCGGTAGACCTATAATTGTCACTATTCTTAATAATTGAACTTCCAAGGCTTTTAAGACCGTTTTTAAAACTTCCAAGACAGTTTTAGGACCAATTGTAAAAATTTTCTCTCACATCCAAACATACGTACCTACCTAATAATAATGACTCAAAATTAGTTGAAACACTTTCTTGTCTGTTTTAATATGTCTTAAGTCGGGATAATGCGTCTTTAAAGATAGCAGAATATTTATTAGTGTCTGCAGACTTAACTTTATCGGTAGGTAACTACTTGCCAGTAATACCTTTACAGTACTAAAAAGGTTGGCGACCTCTTAAGGTTTTGTTGCAACTTTCAACAAAGTCCATAATCAGAAAACTTTGACTATTATTATCTTTCTATTCTTTTATTGGGTAGATAAGCTAGGCCAACTAGGATGCAAGTAACCAAATATCATTTAACTAAACTGCAATAAGGTCATACTAAATGGCCCACATACAAGGCATACACAAATTGCTCAATATCGTCACAAACACTTCTTTTAAGTTCAACCGGAAGTACGAACTGAACTAATTAGTAATAAATAAAACATAAAATATAAATACTCACATTTCAGCTGCTCTCTTAACGATCTTTGTGGCTTCCTCCACTCTTCCTACACTGACCAGCCACCTTGGCGATTCCGTCAGCAAGAAGAAATATCCCAAGTAAATCAATGGAGGTACTGCTAAGGCGAGGGTATAAGAATTCCAACTCCTGAAGTAATACGCGAAGAGTGGCACAGACAGATGACCGAAGATAAATGGTAAATGGAAGATACAACCTAGAATCTCCCTGTACTTGGGCCCAATGGTTTCCATGACAATAACGAAAGAGATGACCATGGTGCCAGCAGTTGCCATGCCAAGGAAAAATCGGTGGGTGGTGAAGACGATATAGTTGGGTGAGAAAGGGATGCCGAAACCAAAGGCAATGACTGCTGTTATCGCTGCGAGAAAAGTGTTCTTTCGCCCGTATCTGGAAATTGGAAATAGTAAAGTTATTTAATTATACAAAAATGAAAGCTCACGAGCAGTTAATTCATCTGGTGGTATTCATCTGCCAACACCTTAAGAATGATGAACATGTTTGACCTCGGTTATGCCTTGGAGATTTAGGAGTGGATTGGTGTAGATAGGGAATAAGGTATACAAACTATACTACCCATTATTTCTTGGAAGGGAGGATGGGATGGGATGGAGAGTAGATATAATATAAAGATTAGTTACATTACACTCTCTTCTCAATTGCACTGGATAGGGAATCGTGAATATAATGGGATATATGATAGACTATTTCTAACCGATCTTATTTAGTGGGATATACATCCTATTAAATTAAATTATTGCGTTTTTGTGGTACCATCGGTTTGTTATTCCTTACAATGGCACGGCTTTCCGGTTTAAGAACTAAAAGTATTTTTTTTCTTAGCTATAAATGATTTTTTGTCTGCTAATGACTGTGCCCTGGAGTGAGATATTATAGACATAGATCATTAATGCAGGCTTGTTTTCTTTTTTCGTATGGAAAAAGGTGGTAGACGAGTATACATTCCACTTGATGGTAAGTGGATACTGTCGCCCATGTACATTCGCGATACATGGTGGACTGTATGCTCATCTGCCGCTTTCATCGGTATTTTCATCTTTTATCGGTAAATCATTTCAAACCTGGAGATAAATTGTGTATAGAATAAAAATCTTACCTGTCTGCAACGAATCCAAACATGATGCTTCCAATTAATATCCCTAACTGTAACATTGTCTGTGTAAAGCTTGTCATCCACCTTCTATCGCAGATTAAATCCCACTCCGAAACTATGGTGTTCTCAAACGGACTCGTATCATATTCATACTCCAAGCAATTTCCATAACATGTGGAATTCATCCCAAAATTACTCTCATTACCTGAGAACTTCACACACCAAAAAGTCAAGTTTGGTGTCAGGAATAATATGCCCATTTGCACCCATCCTGACGAGAATTTAACTAAAAATACGGACGCAAATACTATGAACTGCCATCTGCCGAATTGGCCAACTAATTTCGCGAAGTTGTCTTCCTTTTGCGCGTGGTTCGACGCTATTTGAGTTGCTATTCTTTGCACCATGATTTCTGATTACAAATTCTAGAGGTGTGAGTTTATCTAATTTGACATCTGATTTCCTTATAATTGTTTTAATTCAATAGCATTTCTTTCATTTTCTGTTTCTTTATTAACAACATTTCTTAATCATACTGCTTCTTGATTGATCATCACTAACTATATTATTCAATATCGTGTTTTTATTGAAAATATCGCTCATAATTATTAAGCACTACAGCTTCAAATACATCACAGTTTTGTTTAACTTCAATCACTGATCACAACAGGATAAATGATGTCTAAACTGTAACATTGAATTCAAATTGATTGTCCTTCAAAGCTAACTTTATCTCTTAGATACTCGTTTCTAAATTGATTAGTCTCTTAAATTCCTCCATTGTTGTAACACTTGGTATTGTAACACAGCATTCACGTTCTCATTTTTGTATTTTATTACAAATAAGATATACGCGTTTCCTTATCTTGGTCGCGTCTTCAGTTTTTCTAGTATCAATCGCAACCAGAGCTATTTTATCTGTAAATAAGGTTTATTATTAGCTTAAACTAGAAGAATGTTTTATACTGTTTGTTTATTCGTCTGAGATATTAATGATACACTTTTTGCCAACTAGCCTTCACGGTTACTCGCATATTGTTTTTGTTCAATCCCTTTGATATGATAACGTTTACTACTTAGATTATTTTAATGCGTATAATTTTAGTTTCAGACTGTATATCTAAATTGCCTGTACTTATATTAATTAGGTTAATTGTAATGTCGCGTCTGGCTCCTTTTATTTGGTTTTTAATATTGATTTAAATTGTAGAAAACGAGGGAATTGTGGATACGTTGCAAACAAGCACAGTTGATCTTTTTACAAATATATACCTTAGGGATTGCAGTCCTGCAGTGTTTTAAATACCGCAGTAAATTTGCGGGATTAGAGTCGATCCCCCGGGATCCCAGGTATTTAAAATTTTACGAGTTGAAATAAAAAAGACATTTATTTAGTAAATTGTTTAACCAACTTCAATTTATCTGAATAAAAATCGACAATATTATTTCTGTTATTTAATAAAATAACATTAATTTTAATCACATGTACATAAGACATCACATAAGACTCTCTTAACTATATCTCTTAGATATTAAAACAACTTTGTAGAAATGAACTTTCAAATGTCAATTATTTAGTTCTGTAACAGTAATCTACATAAGTATTAGTTTTCATAGTATATTTTTCATCAGTTTGTATCTGTGTGTGTTGTATGTAGATTACAGAGAGTTGTAATGTAATTAACAAGCTTATTTAAAAAAAATGGATTGATTTTTATTAAATCAATCACCACTGGAATGAATAATATCGATTATTTCGTCCGTCAACCTATTTAAAAAAAAAAATCTTCAACGGCCAAGAAGGCTATGTCTGCTTCTACGCTTAATGGTTTAATTGTCATCAAGTAGTCATAAATCAAAGATTCTCATTCCTACTTTAATATTTTATCAAAAATCTTTCTCTTTTCTGGTCTCTGTTTACTGTTAATGTTTAATGTTAAAAATAGATTTTCAAATTTTTTTTTCTTATACGGTGAATTTAATTAATGGTTCCATTAATAGCTACAGTTTTAATAGTTCCAGTGCAGTTTCAACATGTTTGTTGTCATCTGTATATTATCATACCACGACATTTATACCGCGAACCCGTAGACTGTGGAACGAACTGCCTCAAGAGGTCTTTCCATTGAGTTACGATATGGGGTTCTTTGAGAGAGCTGTGAATAGGATTTTGCAAGGTCGGCGGCGCGCCCGCATACCCCCTGGTGTTGCAGGTGTCCATGGGCGGCGGTAACACTTACCATCACGTGGGACCGCTTGCTCGTCCGCCCACTACTCTATATAAAAAAAAATCTTTAATAGCTGCCCTGTGCGCAGACACGTCAGCGCTATTTATTTACGAGTTTGTGGTATCCACGCGGATCTGGATAGTTTTTGCGTAATTTGATAATGCGTAATCTGCGGGATCGCAGGCCCTCAAATTATGCGGGAATGCAATCCCTATACATGCTATATCATACCATCAGCCAGTGTCTCCCCACTGCTGAATATAAACTGTCACCACACACGGTGTTCCGCTCTTGTCATCCAGTCACTACTGGCGACTTTCTTCAAGTGGTCAGTCCACCTGGCCACAGGGCGTCCCAAGTTACGTTTCCCGGTGCCTGGTCTCCATTCGAGTATTTTACAAATACATATAGAGCGCGCGCCACGAGCAGGAAGAATTTCGGTCATTGACATGAAATCTTCAATGACCAATGACCGAAATTCTTTCTGCTCGTGACGCGCACATAAGCTAACAGTATTAAATTCTAAATATGGATGTATTATAATTTTAACTTTGTAGCTTTTTTCACACAGTTAAATTAAATTAAAATCAAAACTCAAAATGACCTGATGACTATGATCGCAAATTATCGTCATACGATCGCCAATTGAAATCGTCATTGTAACCAGTATTGCGGGTTTATCAATATGTTACAAGGGCAAGCGTAGCCAGGTGCTGATTGCTTGTGGAGGTGTGTTCAATTTACTTGGTTAGATATTGATTTGTAATGAAAATCTACTGATCGACTATCAAAGTAAAATAAAAAGAACATAAAATACAGACGATAAATCATTCCTAAAGGCTCATTTATACAAGGAGAGTTTTTCGTACGATTTTCACCTGCTACTATAAGCAATGATAACAACTCAATGATAACAGTGATCACATGATGATAATAATTATTTATACTAGACAAGCATATTCTTGACCGATTTTCTCTCCTGCACGCGTTCGAGAAACTGTCCTTGTGTAAATAAGCCTTTAGGATAGTAGTCTTTAGAAACATTGGCCACCTGAGCGTTCGCTTTAAGGTTTATATTCCCCACTCAAACTGGTTGTACAGGTTTGTTTTCAGCGTTATACCTACTTGCGGTTGGTCCCACCTAACCGCTTATTGAATATGTAGGTACAGATACATTACGAAAACATTGGACATCGGCTAATCCGTGCATCTAATTGCATACTTTATTATGAGATACTTTATTGCATAGACGTGGAAGACGTGTCCGGGTGTTTCCGGATTAGCCGATGGCCAATGTTTTCGTAATGTATCTGTAATGCGGAGGCATTTATATATGTTCAAACCCTCATATTCACTTGACAGGTACTATACAGGGATGAATAAAACATATCTACAGCTTCCTAACGCTGAAATTCTTTCGTGAAAACTACAATTTTTGTTGTACGATTTTTTTTAAATTCTGCACTTGGTTTTACACAAACCACCCACTCGCACCGCGTACGTACACTCGTATCGATTTACACAGATGTGGGTATCTACTCGTAATAGTAGATTTGTATGAATGGAGTGTGCGCCATTGCTGTTCGTAGCATCCTAGAATGAGTACTACAGAGTAATAAAATGAGAGACCTCATTTAAAAAACATAACTTTCTATGCGAAATATATCAAGTTCAGTGGTTAGTTTTAATTATGGAAATTCAATGTTAAGACGGCACAGATATTTTTCATTTAATCCCGGAAGCCATCGGCACAGGACAATTAATGTACCACCAATTTTTGTGGGGGAGAGTGCACACTGCAATCCAACATCCGCTGGGCGCGCTCGACTGGCCACGTTACCACCAAAAACATACAGAGTAATACGAAGTACAAGTTATTAAAAGTACAACCGGCGGCGGTCTTATCGCTAAAGCTATTTCTTGCAGGCAACCTTCTTGTGGTGACGAGATGTCAGTAGACGAAATAGAGAGGTAAATTGTTGCAGTAAAGAAAATAATGCTCTCACAGAAGACTAACTTGAAATGTACTGCATTTTTCACTTTATCTTATTTCTCTAATGTACGTACGTGTTTCCGTAATTAGTGAGATGTGCCAGAGCCAATTCCCATCCTGTCCCTCCCCATTTCCCCAACCCTTTCTCCAAATCCATTCCTATATCTCCAAAGGTAGGCAGCACATACGGGGGCGTGCCAACGTTTGTCATTTTGGACTAATGTTGGCATGTATTGCGGATGTCTAAGGGCGACAGTATCCATGGACTGTCAGCTCGTCTCTCGCCTTCTTCCCATAAATAATAAAAAAAGAAACATTTAGGAAACTGTAAATTTCGATACAATTTTTAAGGTTACTTTGTTATCTTATTTTAATTGTACGTTCTTGAATAAAAACTCTAATTAACATTGAAAACCGGAACAAAATCCATTAAGTTGTTTTTGACTTTATCGCGAATAGACATTCAGACGCGTTTCCGGAACTTCATACACAAGATGTCTTACGTTGCAATGATAGATACAGTTTACAAAATCCTTCTACATCAGCATCAACGTTCCTTTTTAGATACGTCCGTGACATTTTGCACTTTAAGCTTTTACGCAATAAAACAACGATGGACTGCATGGTGTTTATAAAGATTTTTTTTAAAAAAGGTCATTACCATGTCCATAACGCACTTAGATATAAATATGCCGATGGAAGTGCTGGAATGGAGAGATTTCACCATTTCCCGTACGTTTGAGAAATAAGAATATCTAGGCAAACCCACATGCTCCAGGAATAAAAAAAAATCTATAGTATGCGATCCGCATTGCGCCCACGTTGTGGATTACGGGCCGAAACCCCGCGTGATTTACTATAGGGGCGGCCCGTGCTCTGCAGTGGGACGTTATAGGCTGATACAAGTATAAGTACAGACAAAAATTTGTCCGTGTGGTGTCGCAACTATAAATCCCAAAAATGTAGTTTTGCGCTCAGTATCGTTCGTACTGCAACGCTTTTTTTATTTCTAAAAATATTATATATACAGACAATACTTTGTTACAATTTTATTATTAGTATAACTGGTTTTTTACCCACGGCTTCGCCTGCGTGGTTTTAAAACTAACGGACATGCCCTGGCAAAGAATTCCTTTAATGCCCCCATCTTAAAGACAAATATATAAAAAGCCGAGACACGTGTTTAATTGTTTAAAATGAGAAGTCTACGGGCTAAATTTCATTTCTCTAACGTAAATAGTTCTCGAGATACACGCATTGAATAAAAAATCTCCCCCCCCCATCCCCTTTCCCTTCTACTCAGTAAGATTTCTAAAAATTCTTAGTAGATACGTATGTTATAAAACCCATCCACTGTGCAAATTTCATGTTTTTAGCTTCAGCGGTTTAGACTCGGTGATTATGAATCAATCAGTCTATTAGTTAGTCAGGACATCTCTTTATACTATATATGTATAGATATACAATACGAGTATGTATAAAAGATATAGATAATTCAATTTCAACAAAAGTTTTATTAATTTTACTTTTCTACTGACTCTATTTTCCAATTAAAACTTAAGATTTTCCTGTACCCAACCTGTATTAGCTACTTTAGTTGCAGCGTAACATAAAATCGGTCTGCAGTTAGGTAATTAGCATAACACGATTGTAAAATGCGCGGTTATTATAAAAATGCATTTACGGAGTCCCTAAGTTATAATCACGGTAGAGCGATAATGTCATTTTAAATATATTTTTTTCTTCTCTTAGATGGAAATATCATAATTAACATATTGTACCAGGGTCCACCAAATTGCCAGAGTTTTCTTAGTAACTGTTAGGAAACCGACTGTGTTCTTTTTTTCCCGCCTCGTCCTATTCCGTCAAATTTGGCAACACTGACAGTTCATTGTCCGTCCGCGAGTGCGCTCGTTACGCTTAAACTCAAAAATCGACTAATATCAAAAATAACCAAAAAATAACCAGCTCATAACCCACAACAAGGTGCCCCGGGGCTGGAGACAAGCATTCATCGTCCTGTCAGTACATACCTCTTCCCTTTAACATAGTCGGCAATTTGTTGGGATAGTTTCAAAACCTAGTTTACGTAGTAGTTACTAACTAGTTTACTAGTTACTAACTATCAAATTTAACGTCAAAAGAATTCAAAACGCACCCCGTCAATGGTCGGTCCCGTCGAAGTCAGTTAGAAGTCGCTCATAAACTGATACTAAGTTTACTGACGAGTACTGAGGACAGAAGAGTTGGACTCCTCGGAAGCACACCATAAACGCATTCGTATGCGTTTATTTGATTATCACAATTACGTACAAAAACACTGAAGTTTAATAATAATAAACTATAAACCTGCAAATTGCAATACACAATTTTTATACTTACGACTATTAATACTTATACTTTATATTAATCAAACAAAAACTCGACTACCACTTCTCGAGTTCCGCCAAAAAGTTCAATCAGTTTGACATTTTTAAAACCATATCGCGTATAGAATTTACAATTACGATTACAATTGCAAATTTGAAGACAGGTAGGTGAAGGTACTTGGTTAATTTAGAGTATTTAATAAAACTTAATGTTAATACGTAAAAACTCACTTACCGGCGTAACAAACAAACCAACAAAAACAGGCATTTAAAATCTAATTAACAACAAAAAGCGTTTACAATATTTTCACAATAAAAACGCGTTCACAGAGAGACAGCAAAATAAATACTGAGAGGAAAACATAGTGTGTAACATTGAACGTAATGTCGAGATTGACGAGGACGATGCGAATCCAATCTTCCTTCTGTTTTGGAAATGCAAATGTGACCATAGTTAAAAAGATTACCAATACATTAACATTACGGGTACGAAAAAACCCAACACTGAGAAGATTTACGCTGGTGGTATGTTATTGCACGACAAAAACATTAGAACATAGATAAAAAACAATTATCGATAGATTAATTGATAGTTAATTATTAAAAAAATACTGTTTAGTAAAAAAACACACTATTACAGCACTATTGTAATTTTTTTTCACGCCTCAGATTTATATTCGTAACGCATCAAGCTATACGCAACTAGCAAAAATTATTAAAATTAGGAATATTCCTATCTCAATTTTATATGAATATGTCGTAGCCACTTATTGTAATTTAGTAGGTAACGCCTTTAGTATACTTCAGTATTTAGTATACTTTAACGCCAACCAATTACACTGTCAGTTTGTACTGTAAAATATACAATATTTTCCACTTTATTCTAATCCCAGAATGTAATAGGTATAAGTGTTTCGGTATTAAGTGAGATATGCCAGAGCCCATCACTTTCACATTTATTTATTTAATTTGGATAACCAACAGAGTTCACAATAAACAAGTATAGATATAAAAAGTAGTGGTTACATTATCTTTATACATTGGTTACATTATGGTCGCCTCGATACGAAGGTCGTTGCCTGTTTGTGAGACATATACTTCGAGTCACAGATTACTCTAGTAACGCTAGTAGGTAAAAACCGTTAAGATATTTAAGTCAGGTAATAAATGTCCTAGTGTGATTCCATCCATCAGATTAAACGGTACAAACAGAGTGTCATATTTAAAAAAATTAGTTATGACATATATTCACAGATGACGAGACGACATGTTCATTGAACGGGAGCGCAGGGCGCTGAGGCTACATACTGGCGCGCAGGTTTGCCCGGTCTTCAGTAGAAGTAAAGATTTTACTTTTTAAAGACTACTGTCAATCTTTTTTTTTTATGGACGAAGGCGGCTGACGAGCATACAGTCCACCTGATGGTAAGTGGATACTGTCGTCCATAGACATCCGCGATACATGCCAACATCAGTCCAGAATGACAAACGTTGGCACGCTCCGGATGCGCTGCCCACCTTTGCAGATCAAGGAATGGTTGGGAAAATGGGGAGGGATAGGATGAGATAGGAATACTACCAGATTTACCAGATAACACAGCACAACAAAAAAAAAATAATTGAATGTTTCCTTCACTTCATGAGTCAATTCTTACTCATTTTGGGTTAAGAAAAACGAATATGATAAGGAAAAAAAATTATTAGCTCTAGTTTTTGTGATATATAACTGATGAAAATTTTGGTTTCAAAGAAAATGGTAAATATTAATTACTTATGCTAACAACATTTAAAGTGTGATTGTTCTATCATTAATGATATTCACATTCAAAATTGTTGATAAAACACCTTCCAGATGTTTGGATCTACAAAGAATCAATTGATTCCTGTGATCGCGGTCTTTTAGCTTTCCTCTTGTAAGTGACCCCTGGAGCAGCTCTACATTTCCACCAGCAGTAATCTGTAAGCATTGCTTCATTCCAGCGGCCCTGATATCTCCGTTCCATCACAGAAATATCTTGCTGGAACCTTTCTCCATGCTCGTCACTGACATCTCCGCAACTAGGTGGAAAAAAATCGAGATGGGAGTGGAGAAAATGGATTTTTAGGGACATGTTGCAGCCGAGTTGGTGGTATTTTTGTAGAAGTTCTGTGACCAATTGAGGGTAGTTATCATCTCTTTTGTTCCCTAAAAATTCATGTATAACTCCCTTGAAAGCTTTCCAAGCTTCCCTTCCAAAACTAAATCGAATGCAGTGTCCTTTACAAGTTGACGTATTTGTGGCCCAACAAAGATGCCTTCCTTGACTTTCGCATCACTTAATGTAGGAAATTTGCCTCTCAAGTATTTAAAAGCCTGGCTTTCTCGGTTCATGGCTTTGACAAAATTCTTCATTAAGCCCAGCTTGATATGTAGGGGTGGTAGAAGAACATCTTTTGGATCTACGAGTGGCTCGGCAATTACATTTTTCTCACTAGGGTTAAGATTTCCTGCAGGTCAATCTGCTTGAAAATAATGTGAATTCCTATCCCTACTATCCCACATACATAAAAAGCAACAGTATTTGGTGTACCCTAATTGCATCCCTAAGAGTATAGCAATCACTTTTAGATCGCCGCAGATTTTCCACTTATGTTCCACGTAGTTGATTGAGTCGAGGAGGGCTGTCATGTTTGCATAAGTCTCCATGTGAGCCGCATGACGGAAAACTGACGACTGACGCATGACGACAGGAATGGAAGGAAGACGGTTGCCATTGTGAAGCAACACAGCTTTCAAACTAAGCTTGGAGGAGTCTATAAAAAGCCTCCATTCAGTTGGATCATGCTTAATATTCAAACTTTTCATCAAACCATTAATGTTACAACAAAAAACAAGATTGTTTTTCTTTTCAAAAAAATGGAATCAAATCTCGTTGACGTTGTCTGTACTTGGTGACCCTGACATCATTCTGCAGAAGATTCCATTGTTGTAACCTTGATCCTAGAAGTTCTGCCTTCTCCTGTGACAAATCAAGATCTCGAATGAGATCACTCAACTTCGATTGACTCAATTTATGCGGTTGATCATCTTTTTCTTCAAAATCAGGGTCATAGGATGTTGAAGGCTTATTGAGTTCTTCTTCTACACTATCTTCATTTTCTGCTTTCAACTCATAAATTTGGGGTGGAGTAGGAACTGGTAAACTGTCTGAATGTGGAATAGGTCGAATAGCAGATGGAAGATTCGGGTATTTAACAGTTTTTCTTTTTTTCATTGACAATCCTGATTTTATAGGCGGAGTCAAGCAAAAATAGCAATCGTCTATATGGTTTGTGGGCTCTCGCCAAACTATAGGCACAGCAAAAGCCATGGATCGTTTTTTATCTTTCAGCCATTCTCGTAATATAACTGAACACGAGTTGCAACATATATGTGGAGCCCATGACTTATCCTGGTCTCCTACCTTCATACCAAAATAATGCTGATATGCAGTCTTCACAACAACAATAATACTATGAATTCCACCGTTACAGCAATAGTATCACAGTTTGTAACCTTCTGACAGTTAAATTATTTGTATTTTGACAGTTAACAAGCGTGCCAATATCGAAAATCAAATTTTCCACAGACTGAAAATGTAGAATATACAAAATATAAAAAGTAGCTTGTATCTCTAAAAAATAGAGCTAATCGGTTCTTATAATGGTGATTTTTGAATTCAGTAGACGAAAAGACATAAGAATGGACTAATTTTGGGACCGGAACATTTTCATTGTTGCGCAGTGTAATTAATACCAGGTGGACTGTATGTTTGTCTGAATTGCCGCCTCCATTCTATTAAAACTGTCAGTCTGTCTGTAACTCTGTCAGTCTAGGATTTTTGGACCCATATGAAGAAGATCGCCGATAATACTTGATTGAGAAGAACTGAATATTTTTTTTTATGGAGAACCATGGGCTAGATGATATAGGCGGATGGTATATTATGATGCTAGCCTGTAACAAAAAATACCGTACCATACCATCAACCTGTCTTTACTAGATAAAGATCTCTTCTAAGGACCGCAACTTCAAATACGATAACTTCCACTGTTGTTATCTCAACTACCTACAGGTAAACCGGTGACTGTCTTCAACACGTCATACATCAGATCACCTGGCCCTAAGAATGCAATGCAATGGAACCAGCCCTTTCAGTACCTATCCATTGTTTTATGCACGAGCTATGTATGGCAGCAAAACGCCACGCTGGCCAAGTGGATTAGTGAGTCCACAATTCTAGAGTTGGTGTAGTTCTTCAGGCCTTATAGTACCTAGCGCTTTTTAGGGATAACAAAATATGCTATGTAATAAAACTACTGTACTTTGATGAATAAACTTTATTGTATACTAATAACATACAAAGAAATACAAAGTAGGTACGAGTAATTAGAAGTACAACCGGCGCCTTTATGACTAAAGCGATTTCTTCCTGGCAACCTTTGAGTGGTGAGAGGAAGGCTGCAGAGGAAATAGGGGTAGATGATGCAATAAAGAAACAATGTCTTTATATACATATACTTATTGTCTTTATATAGTACTTATACTGTTATCTAAATAACAATGGAACCATTTACAAGGTCATTCGCTAATGACGAAACACATTTTAAAGATTTGTACAGATGTGTATGCGTGGATATTTTACTAATTCATCGCAGTTCACCTTCATCAGTAAGGGTTAAGGGCATCATGACGAGTCGACAAATTAACGACGATAGTAAATAGCGTAGAACCTTTAATTACTACACTGCTAATATCAGATATATCTATATATCCTTAGTCAAATCAAAAGGGGGAAGATACGTTACTCACTTAGCGCACGTGATCCTACAAAACTGAGTCCAATAGACCTGCTTCGTTTAGTCCCCGATAGAACAGCGACTTGCTTACACGTGATACGCTCACACGGTGAACACAATTTAATCATCACGTATCACGCTTACACGTATCACGTGTAAGCAATACACGTGATACGCTCACACGGTGAACACAATTTTGTAGTGGAAAATACATTTAAAAATGCCTTCCTGTGCATTTATTCAGTGCAGAAATAACTCAAGGAGCAAAAACAAGGCAGGAGGAATCACTTTTAACGCGAAAGTACACCAAAGATTAATTATTTATTTGTAGAAGTTTTTGAAATTATTAGTTTTCATTCGGCCATTAATGAGTGAGCAAGATAAAACTATACGAAACATTAGCGTCCGACACATTTAGCTTGTCTCGCTCTTGCTACTGTCCAAGCTCATCGTTCTATCTCTGTTTCGGTGTGATTTCAATTATAGCTCTACAAGTTTATGTGCATGTAGTTGTGCATTCGAGCCTATTTTCAGTTGACGCATATAAGAACGTACCGCACCTTCCCATTTTAGGTTAGGAAAAAATGCGAATTGGTTCGGACATATTGCAGTCAATACCGAAACACGATAGTCCAGTAGAATGCGCCCAGCGGCTGTTGGATTGCAGCGTGCACGTTTTGTACGTAACGGTGTTATCAATGTATATAAATAATATATAAGTATAATAGAAAAACAAAACTCTTTTCTGTGAACAGAAATAATATTTATGATGTAATATTTCGTAATGTGTTTGTTTGTATAATTGATTTTAAGCGATAGAGTAAATGTAATAAAGTTATATATAAATGTAATTGCAACACACTTGCTCGTAAAGTGGCCCTTATTGCAACGTTTTTAGGGTCATAATGCAGCATATAAAACACGCGTACTTTTTATTTTACTGTAATGTGGTGCCCAGAGAGAGGAATGAAAGCCGAGACTGTTGAGTAAATACTGACTATATTTCCAATGGATCATACCTTAAATAAGTACAAAAGTAGGTTACACAGTGTATATGGTTAAATAAGTATATATAGTTAATATAATCTATTCATTACATCTCATCTCCACCGCAATAAAATAAATAAAATAATACTAACAGTTTATTTTATTTTAGCTTATATTACGAATGTTAATACAGTATAATGTCATATCATAATAATTATTGTCTTAACAAACTTTAGAAGTAAGTAATTAATACCCACATACTTTTTTAATACAATTGTTAGGTAATTGGTTCAAAATACATTTTTGTTCTGTTTTTGTGAATAACATAGTTTTTATTATCTTTAATTATTTCTACATTGGGTGAACATTCCCTTACTACTTTGTATGGACCTGAATATATGTTTTGGAACTTATTTCCAGTTTCATTTTTTATTAAAATCAAATCATTCTGTTTATAAGTTACAGGGTTAATATTACGATCATATTTATCTTTTCTTTTCAATTTACTAGCTATTAAATTTTCTCGCGCCTCTTTTTGTGACGTTTGTATTCTGAATTTGAGTTCTAAAGGATAATTATCAAAATTGTACAATGGGTCTACTTGTGCTGATTGCAAATTAGATGGTAAAATACATTTCTTACCGAACACCAACTCATAGGGAGTAAACTTAGTCTCTGTATGTACCGCAGTGTTATAAGAAAAACACCAAAATGGAAGCCATGTGCTCCAAGCTTCTGGGTGCTTTCCTGTCTGTATTCGCAAATAGTTACCCAAATGTTTGTGCGAATTCTCCAAGGCACCGACACTTTGATGATGATATGCGGTAGACTGCAGCTTGTTAATATGCAAAAGTTTACAAACCTCTTTCATTGTGTCCGATAAAAACTCCGTTCCCCTGTCTGTAGCTATCTCCTTCGGGATACCATACCTAAGAATCCAATTATTTACAAAGTTCCTGGCTACTTCACTTGACCCCTTTGACATTAATGGGTAAGCCTCAATATACTTACTCAACTCACATTGTATAGTTAAAATGTACACATAATTATCGTAATCTTTATCTAACGGCCCTACTATATCTAAATATATCTTCTCAACCGCCGAATTTGCCGTTGAACTTATTGTCATAGGCTCTTTAGTATAATGTGAGGAATGTTTTTGTTTTTGACATTTGTCACACCTTTTTATAAATTCTGTAACATCAGCTTCTAATTTTGGCCAAAAATAATATTTCTTTATGTTATTTACCATTCGTCTTATGCCGGCATGGCCACTTGTGGGTAATATATGAAAATCGTTTAAAATTACAAGCTTATCGTCTTTATTAGTTATTCTCTTTGTTCCCCGTAAAATACATATACGTGGTCCGGACCAATTACTTATGTTATTTACTTCATTTATTAATTTTTCCACAAATTTATTATTTTTCTCAGTTTTAATGAAGTATACTTCTTTTATATTTATTTTCCCACAAAATATATTTAGCTCTCTCACAAATTCGCCTGGCGACAGTTGCGATCGAGACGCTAAATTAATAAAAATAATATTCATTGAGGGTACATAACTCAAACATCCCTTCTCGTGCGTTATCTCATTCACTTTACGATATCGATTTAATTCATAAGCGCTTATGAAACATAATTCCGTGAAATATTTCGGTTTGCTATGTATTTCTACAACTTTTGGTTGATCAGGCCAATTGTTCTTAGAAACAATAGCATCCCGTTGTTGCCTAGCCATCTGGCCACGCGTCATTACATTCATCACCGTTTGATTCATCTCTTTCAACTCCTCCGAAGTTAAATGCAAACGTGAAAGTGCATCAGCGGCAGAGTTATTCTTCCCTTTCAAATATTCAAGTATAAAATCATATTCTTCTAATGTTAATCTAAATTTAATCAAACGGCTAGATGGATCTCGCATTCCAAATAAGTAGATAAGTGGCTTATGATCAGTCTGAATTTTGAATGTCCTTCCATACAAATATGGACGAAAATGCTTTACGGCCCATACAATCGCAAGCAGTTCCTTTTCAATCGTCGGGTACCTTTTTTCTGCTTTATTAAGACTACGACTAGCATAGGCTACAGGCCTGCCGTCGCTGTTGCACAAAACTGCACCTACGCCATATCCTGATGCATCTGTTTGTAGAATAAATTGATTAGACTCCGAAAACTCAGGGTATTGCAATACAGGATGGGATATTAAATTTCGTTTCAATAATTCAAATGATTTTTGGCACTCCTCATCCCATTTAAAAGTTACATTTTTCCGACACAAATTATTTAATGCATGTGCTTTTGTAGCAAAATTAGGAATAAATTTCCTGTAATAGTTCACAAAGGCCACGAATCTTTTGACTTCATCGATCTTAGTAGGAACTGGGTAGTCTTTAACAACCCCTATTTTATCAGAATCTGGTATAACGCCCTCTGCTGACACAATATGACCCAAATAAAGTAGTTCCTTTTGTAAGAAAATACATTTTTGAGGATTTAACTTTAGATTGACTTTACGTAATCTTTCAAAAATGGATTGTAAATTTTTAATATGACTAGGTAAGTCCCTACTATAACAGACTAAATCGTCTTGGTATACCAAGCATTTTTCGTATGTTAACCCTGTCATCGCCATAGTCATCATACGCGAAAATGAACTAGGACTGGTCTTTAATCCCATAGGCATTCTAGTCATCTGAAACTGTCCGGAGCAAAAAGCAGTATACTTGCGACTATCTGGGTCTAAGCTTACATTATAGTAACCTTGATGTAAATCTAAATGAGAAAAGTACATGCAACCCGATAACGAATCTAAAATTTCCGTTATATTTGGAAGTGGAAATTTATCATCATGTATACTGTTATTAAGTTTCCTGTAATCTATGACCAAACGCCATCTTTTGTTTCCATTTTGGTCACTTTTCTTTGGCACCAACAAGATTGGACTGGACCATTCACTTTGACATGGTTCAATAATATTTTCTTTCATCATTTGATCAATTTGGTTATTAATTTCATTTTTTAAAGCATGAGGCAAACGATAGGGTTTTGAAAAAATAGGATGAATATTCGGTTTTATTTTAATTGAGTGTTGATAAATATCAGTGGTTGATAATTTGTCCCCTTCCAAATAAAAAATATCGGGATATTTTGCACATAAACTTTCTATATTAATTCTTTCTTCTTTATTTAAATTACTTAAATCCAATTTTGACAATAGTGTTTTAACTCGCGATGCATTTTTCTCGGTTTTATCAAAGTTACAAACATTATATTCCTTTAAATTTTCTATATTAAGTTTAATTTCAGATAAAGTTATATCTTTTGAGGTCGAATTCAATACTCGAACTGGTATTTTGCCATTGATTGGATGTACTAACGTACTCGCAATAAATACGCCCTCGCACACTTCTTTCGTACATACCACACATTCTTCTGTTAAACTGGTATTAATAAAGTGAATTGATTCTGATCTGGCAGGTAACGACAATAAATTACTACACGAGTCTATCAGTTGCAAAGATATTTGTTTAGATTCACTGATCCATAATGACAGACTATTATGTTTCATATCAATCACCGCTCCATACTTTCCTAAAAAGTCCTGTCCTAAAATACCGTGCGACTTACAAGGTAGCGTGTCAAATACATAAAACTTATGACTAATACACTGCCCGTGTATTGTCAACTGTAAACATACATATCCGATAGCTTGTACTTTTCCACCTATACCATTTATAGTTATGTTTTCTTTGTTGATTGGGATGTCAAAATTTAAAACATGCTTATGTTTTATAGCCGAAATTGAAGCTCCCGTATCTATGAGCCAATTAAACGCGTGTCTGTTTTTATAACATAACTTTATGTAGTAACTACTATCGCTGGCTAAAATACTATATGTTATAGGCACGAAAAAAATCATTTTCAGGTTCCGACTTCCGAGTGGATGAACTCGATTGAGGCTGTGACTCATCAGTCACTACTGTCCGAATCTGTCCTCTGAATGGTCTACGACCCCTAGAATGATTATTATAAGTTCTACCTTGATATGGCGCTCTGCCCTGGGGCACTCCCCGTGGCTGAAATTGAGGCTGCTGGGACCCTTGTCTGGTCCTGGTATGCGACTGTCGCCCGTTGTAGCTAGGGTTGCCTCGCCAACGATCAGTGTTGTATGTACCTCTTGGAGTGTTCTGATGAGAAGAGGGCCTGGAAGTGTTTTTATAGAAACGATTATTATTATGCCTTAGTGTTAACACTTCAGCTGTTGAACTTGAACCTGAAACGTCCTCGTCAATTGCGGCCTGAATCGCATCTTTTAAATTTTCAAATCTCTGAGCCGTAATAATCGTGCCAATCCTAAGATTTCTTAATCCGTCGCTAAATTGCCGAATTGCCTGTTTCTCGTTTATAGATTTTAAAATATTAAATTTTTCAACATTTCCCTCAGATTGAGAAATTGTAAGGTCAGCGAATAATTCGGATAAGGTTTTTCCGAAAGCATCAATAGACGCATCATTTTGTCTGCAATTTAAAAATTGTTTTTGCAAAGCACTTGTAGATTTCTTTGGCAAAAGTAACATTTTCATATCATTTAAAAGATTAGGTACAGTGTCGTATCTTGTTGCTAATTTTAGCTTAGCAGACTGCGACAGTCTGCTTTTCAAAACAAAAGATATTAAATACGTCTGTGACTCAGCATTAAGAACCGAACTATAGTACTCAATACCATCGATAAGTTGTCGTAAATTGGAAAGCTCATCATTCATCACTGGCAATAAGCTCAAAGCTACTTTCAGGTCGAATTTATCCATTGTTGAAAAACTACTAGAACCCTCTGAAATTCGACACAACTCAGTTATTTCATCAAACAATTTCTTAATATCCCCACAATATTTTTCAAAAAGAAGTAGCTTGTCCTCTCCTAAGCTTTTCCTGTCAATACTTCCTATATAATTATTATATTGTGCAACAATAAATTTAGCTTCGTCTAACTTTGTCTGCAATATTTTACCTTGTCATCTAGCAGGTCCTATTTTAATTAAATACTGTCTTACTACTAATAAATCCTCTTATAATTTCTTTAAAAATGTTGCCATAGAGTTTAAAAATACTTAATATGCATTATAGAGTATTAACATACCTGTATAAGTTTGGAACCCTGGATCCTCCGCATATTAACAAGAACTGTAACATGTTAATAATACACGAGTATACATAAGTTAGGATAATATTCTTAACTTTTTTTTTTGTTTACTATTATTTAAGTAATAATAATATTAATTATACGTTAGTAAATAAGGTTACAGTCCCCTAAATAATGTCCATCAACTTGCCGAAATTACGATGTACGCGAAAAAGAAATACGCATATTTATGTAACCGCACTTCACTTCACACGACACCTATTTTATACGCTTATAGGCATTTTTAACACTTTTACACTGCGTTATCATTGATCTTCAAATCGGGGTAACCTTGGCGCCGTTGAAAGGAAAGCCGTCGCACCCTGCTGCCACTCGCATTCAGCTCAAACTCCTGTCGTATCCACCTTAAATGACATTTCCGATATATCCGGAATGCTCCATACAGGACTCCAAAAACCAGGCAGAGTACTATGACGCATAACAGGATGCTGGTTGTTTTCATATGGAATCGGAACTCCTCAATCGGTGCATCATTTGTGCCCCCAGCTGCATTTTGCGCTATCACGATGTTCTCTTCTTTAGACTGCTGTTTCCCCATTTTCGAAGCTCACTCTTAGTTCACTAGCGTCGCTGCCAGAAGTTTTGATATAATTCATTTTATCAACCGATGATTGCATTGTCCCGAGAACACGATGTTTATCATTCACTGTCCATATACGTAATCGGTCGGCGACGCGGCGGCGAACGGTGTCAGAATACCGGTGCCCGTGAATCTACTTTAGGCAGGGTCGCCATGTAATGTGGTGCCCAGAGAGAGGAATGAAAGCCGAGACTGTTGAGTAAATACTGACTATATTTCCAATGGATCATACCTTAAATAAGTACAAAAGTAGGTTACACAGTGTATATGGTTAAATAAGTATATATAGTTAATATAATCTATTCATTACATCTCATTACATTATCGCACTAAACAATGAAATTATTAACAATACCATAACACATACTATGGAAATGCTAACAAAAACTGTTGCGTATCATTTTAATAATTGTACTTTCAGTATGGTAATTGCTTCAATAATTAAACTTTTTATTAACAATATAATAGAATGAAATTTTATTTATTTTTCCTCGCGAGTGTGTTGAAAAACGTCATATGAAACGCGTGAGCATTGGTCATTACACTCTCGGCTCCATTTTACTGCAATCCCGCCTCCACGCACTGTAATGACCAACTTAGCACACTTGTATCATAATGTACTATTAACAAACTATTAGTAAAATTATTATTATGTTAAAGTATTTAAACTTAGCACTGTACATTTATATTCTAAAACTGGTCTGAACGCGTCTAATAATACCTTTTATTCCTAGTAGATGTTTGGGCACGGGTTACACCAGCCGTGGTCACGAGTTGTATTTAGAATTAGGTCACTATTCATTTTAATTTTAGAATACAAAATATGTACAAAATGCGAAAGTTTAAAAAGTTACATCAGCATGACACATATTATTGTATTATATAATAGTAGTTCGTAATTGGCTTATTAATTGTCATACATAATTTATATTATAAACTGTGAACTATTTGTAAATAAGTAAATTGTTACTTGTTTATCGTGACAGTAACTGCACTGGTATCACTCATGCACACAGTTTTGTCACAAGGAATTGTCCATCTAGATGTATTTTAGTTGATCGATGTATTAAAGGCTCATGCCATTAGCGAGTGTCTATGACACAAACCTGTTTATCCTGTAGGTGCACCTTTTCCTTATCAAACACAGATCCGAATTAGCAAATCGCGTCAACAATAGCAGCCCAACTACCTAACGCTTATTGTTTTAACAAATCCTATTTCACAAGAGCTAAGTCGTTTAAAAACAGATAAATCCGATTCAACATCATGATCTTTTGAAACAGAAGCCTGTCGCATGGGTCACGCCTTCATCACAAACTTATTAAGCATCTTTAAAACTTTAAAATTCGTTGTAATCAAGCTTACTCCTTTGGAATAAGGACTGAATTTAAAGAGACCAGCAGTTTTTGAGTTGCAAATGTTATCGTTGCCGCAACAGTTTTTAAATCTTTTTATCCTTGCATCTTTAGTTATGCATCTACTGCAGTTTGTTTTGGTTCGTATTTAATGGGTACCAAAGTGGATAATTTGTTACTGCACATTTTTTATATTGTGTTTAGTGATAGATATGTAGATAAAACTCTTCATAGTGGAGTGTAGGCTTTCTCGGCCGGTGTCCATATTAATTGAATCTATGAATTAATATTAATTGAATTAATCGAGCGCTCGAGAAGCCGGAGAGATAACATCTCTCCGAAAGTGAACGCAGTCGCCACTGAAGATGTCGAAACGTTTGGAAGAAAGAGAAGAGATTCCAGAAGACCTCGGCCAAGTAGCCCAGAAGATTCAATTAATATAAAACTCTTCATTTTACACCAAAACAATACGAGACAGTAAGAAAACATTGTAACACTTGAAATGCACAAAAATCTGTCTTATTGTTAAGGGCGACAACCTTTGGGTAGAGAGCTAGATGGTGTACAGTATACATGTAATACATACATATCAATATACATATACACTATATACAATTTATGTAAAGTGGTAAAATGAAGTATAAGTGATGTGTCAATCGTAATCGGTTTGAAGGACCAATTTATGATTATGAGCTCTGTGCGTGAATAAAGTCCCGTATCACTGCGACCATTGCTGATCTCGGTCTTAGAATTAGTCGTAGTGTTGTTTTACAGCACCTTATGAAGTCTGCATAAAGGTTAGTTTACAACTACACTGTCTAAATCGCAAATTACGGTTTTAAAAATCGTCTTATTATCCGGACCTTATAGTTCGCTACCAATATCTATGGCCTGTAGATATCGCAGGATAGTTTTAGCAGCGAGTTGTTGGACCTCTCTCGGTTTTAGTATGTGAGCGACAAATATATGTATCCACCTCAAAGGATCAATATACTAACACTAAAGTTTCTATATTGAAAGTAATTGAATACAGATAATCGTCTTGTGAGTTCAGTGTGAGTTATGAAAAATTAAGATATAAAGAACTAAGTATTTAAGATTATCGATAATGTTTGATAAAAAGTATTATCAAAATAAAATCTGTTCGTCTGTTCGCATGATTGCATGATTGCCCCAAAGACAAAAACATTGGTGCACCGTATCAAATCAATAGGTGAGATATTCATTTCAATTTGTTTTAAAGACTATTAAAATTCTATTAAGGACCATTTTACTTACTAACCGTTAACGGGCCTTTTTTTCATCTACTGCTGGACTTGGGCGTCCTCATGCAAATTGTCTTATGCATGAAGAATGTATGGATTTAAAACGCCACGCTGGCCAAGCGGGTTAGTGACTTCACTCTTTTGGAGATGGTGTAATTCCCCAGGGCACGTGGTGACGGCTTTGTCATTCCTTAATCGCCTCTTATGACACGCATGAGAAGAGATTATTATTCTCAAGCCTGTCATACACTGCCATACACTGCCATACACTGCAATGACTGCAATGCTTACAACTCGGTGTTTCCTTTTTATAAAACGCACTTTTGCGCACTGTACCTTCGTGACGATGTTGGATACGCAAGATTAGCATCGAACTGAACATCTAATTGGAACAGTTCAATTTTCATAGACATATTCTACCGCTGTCATCCCTTGCACTGCCACCGTCAGTGCCGGCGTTAGCGTTAATTGTTCCGAGCAAGACTGTCGTGGCCACCCCCTTTTAAGGGTACAAAATTTCTAGAAACATTTTAACTGTCCACATAAAAAACGATCACATCCCTAATATCCTTCGATTGACCAATATACGAACTGTCACACATCAATAGTGTTGCCCAACGATCATCCTAAATCGGTTATCGATATCAACCGGTACTAGTGATGAAACAACACCGGTTCTCAAGGTCAATGTGAAGTGTTGACCTCATTTCGTCTGTCTGTCTTCAACAATGTTAATGTCACGATGTCACGACAAGAAGTGGTCGGCGACATCTCATGTGTTGTTGACCTTGTTGAGCCCTAAAATAAGCTAAGTTATACCTAATTGAAAATTTAATCAATTCGATCTATAACGACCCACTGCTCAGGGCTCTCCTAACTAGTAATACCTTGCCAAGGGCCAAAGAGTTGCTCCTTGCCGATAAATAGTGGAATAAAACTGAAATATCCTACATATATAAGTTAAATACATGGATTATAAAAGGTGAGCTATTAGAAAAATGTATCTACATATGTATATATATAAAGAAAATATATTTCTTTCATTTGAATTTTGCCGCTATCCGCGCTGTCGATAAAACTGTCATAGTGTCGGTAAAACAGTATAGGCGTCAAGTGAAGAGAATCGTGCTGACTGTCAAATTGTAGGTAAAGATAAATAAGAGTATTGTAAGGATTGTATTGTAAGGATAAATAATAGATTTTAAAAAGTATTGAAGAATAAACTTTAGATGTCGTTTCTTTGTATATCGAAGCAACACCACATAAGTTTGTTTCATTTGACAATCCTTTTGAAGAGAAAATAATCGACTTTATATATATTATATTCATCTTTTTGTATATATTCACATGTCTGTGTATATTCACATGTCTGTGTATAAATATATACTAACAGCTGCTGTGCGCGCTCGACTGGCCATGTTACCCCTCTCTCACAGCAGACTACCTTCAAATGTACTGCATTTTCCACTTTATCTTATTTTTCTAATGTAGGTACGTACGTATGTCGGTAGTGAGTGAGATGTGCCAGAGCCCATTCCCATCCTATTCCTCCTCATTTTCCCAACCCATTCTCCAAATCCATTCCTATATATCCAAAGATAGGCAGCGCATCCGGGGGGGTGCCAAACTTTTGTCATTTTGGACTAATGTTGGAATGTATCGCGGATGTCTATGGGCGACAGTATCCACTTACCATCAGGTGGACTGTATGCTCGTCTGCCGCCTTCGTCTATAAAAAAAAATATATCTCCTATTTCGGATGAACCGCACAATGATGACGAACAGTGCAATGGTAAAATCCGAAGTTGGCATCAAATTGAACAGTTCTTCAGCTATAGAAAAAGCAGAGAAACGCAATGCCTCTTCGATTGCTGAGCGATTGTCAACCGCTTGTTGACATGCAAGTAGTTGAGTACTTGCATCTCCTCTGCAATTTACTATAGGCTATAGGCGGCCGTGATCATTTACCCATCACGAGGGTCTTGGCTTGTCACCTCTTCCGTATTAAAAAATAAGAAGATGGATACAAAACTGGACCTTGGACAAGCTGGACAAAATATCACAATAAAAGGTCCACACATGGACCTACTCGTACCTCAAAAAATCCTAAATTAGTGAACCCAAGATGGAGAAGTTCACTAGGTTTAAAACTAGCGGATGTTTCGTATATTTAAATAAAAATATACGCTAAATATTGAAAAGTGAAAAAGTTCTTGAAATACTTTGGAAAATGACTGTGGAAAATGAATTATAGCTACTCGTATCAACAGTTTCAAACGCGCATCCCGCGATCATGTCGTAATCTTCGTCATCAGGCAATCCTTAAAAAGGCCTAGAAAGATATTTGAAAAGTTTTTATTGAAGCTCAAGCTTCTATTCGACATTTTCCAAGCTTCTGTGAAGATGTGTTCAAAATTTCTTTATCTCTTCAAAGGGGCGATTCGGCTAATTTTCCGTATATACTTGTATCAGCCTCTAACGTCCCACTGCGGGGCATAGGCCTCCCCTAGAAAATCACTGGGGGATTTCGCACCATAATCCACCAATTGCCCTAGTGCCGATTGGTGGATCACATATTGATTTTTTTTTATATTTCCGATTGATGCTAGATCATGCGTGCTTCCTCACAATTTGTCCCACATTAAAACTCATTAATTAAATTAGATCGGCGGAGCTAGTGTATTTTTTTTTAAATCCGTACTTAAGTATAAACTAAGTGATACGGGCCGAGGATTTGAATTCAGGATCACACGTATGTGAGGCACCGCTTTGTAAACATTTATAAATTTTTCCTGTTTTACAAAAAACATATTTCTACAGGCATTATAGTCTCGTGAACATTATTCAACCATATATTATTTCTTTGTAAGTTTGTATGTACAAATGGATCGTGATGTTGCACGGTCAACATTCAACTTTGAACGGATAGTTTAATCCGTCATTTCTAAAGATTTTTCAAGCTTTTTGAAATAAGTAATAAAAATGGTGAACTTCTTCATTGTCTTTTAAATACATATTTATCTGACCGGGGAACGGGACTAGAGATTTTTTACATAGCAAGCGATATCGATACAAAATATACAGAAATCTTTGCAAAATCGTCATGGCCTCCAGTGTTACAACACTTATCTAACATCAAATGCATGTTTATGCCAGAGTATGCCATTTATGGCACGGCTACGTCACTACTCCTTTTACGTTTGGATGATAGAGGATGATATCACGACTTTCCAACGCCTTCGCGTGTTGAAGTGAAATTTTGCCATGTTGATCATATTGAAGAGAGGAGGTTGTCAGTGTAGTCGGGTTTGAGGATTTTTTGAGTTTTTTGGTGAGTTTTTGTTTTTTTATTTTTACCTGTCCATCAATCTGCATTGACCTTAAACCCTTAGTAATCCTAAGAGAAGCGTATTGTGCCTTACAGTGGGATGTTGTATGTTGATTATTCAATTTGTAACTGTATTGGAATTTACTGGATTGAATTTAAACTTGTTTTAAATTTTCAAACCTGCAATAACTATATTATATATGTCAAGACATGTCGCTACTCTTTTTAATTGTAACTAATATTAATTGTATCTTATATGATGTTTTAATCTTTTGAAATAATTGTTTAAATACTAGAACTAAACTACGACATGGGGTTCTTCAAGAGAGCTGTGAATAGGATTTTGCAAGGTCGGCGGCGCGCCCGCATACCCCCTGGTGTTGCAGGTGTCCATGGGCGGCGGTAACACTTACCATCACGTGAGACCGCTTGCTCGTCCGCCCTCTTCTCTATAAAAAAAAAAAAAAAGAAAAAGATCTGTGAAATCAAAATCGAAATTTCTAGAAATAATAATAATATTCTTTATACTGAATTGTTCTAGTTTAAAATAAAGCTAGTTTTTAGAATAAGGGCTTAGAACTGAAAGTTACAAATGGACCGCGCTACTAAATGTGTTATTACGTCACTAAGATAGTAATGTCATTATATAATCGTGTGAGTGACAGAGATGTATTAAAATAATATTGTCGCAAAATTTAAGATCTTTTCAGCACATCGTGCTGCCTATTATTAATCCAAGTTAGAATCCAATTTGCCTATACAAAATCAAATCATTGAAATATCTCAATACTTTAAATCTAGGGCAAACTTTTAAACAATTGTCACTTCACAATTTAATTTAAGACCGTGTCAATTATCTTAGGCCGCCATGTTTGTTTACATTTAGGTCAAACTGGATTGGGATCTCTTTATCTTTTTATCGCCCAACATTCTTCCCATTCATCATTCATTATTCCCAAGATTCTCTTCACACCAACTGTTTTATTTACTAATTGCGCTGCGCTGTGGACACATAGGAGCTGAGTGGCATGTGGTGAGGTGTCACATCCATTAACGCTATTAATTGGTAGTTTAAATATTTTTTTGTAACTATACCATCTACTTCGTTTATATACAGATCGTAACGGAAGCTTGAAAAAGTTGTATCTAAGCATGAGTTTGAGCTTATTGAGCTTTAATAAAAGCGCGAGTTTGAGCTTGTTGAGCTTTAATAAAAGCTTCAATAACCGTTTTTTTTTTAGTTCTTTAGAGGTTTCCATTTTATGTGTATGATGTTTTAGAAGGTTGCGAAATAAACTGCAATCCACTTCCATATTATATAAACTGATATATTAACATGTTATATTAACTGATCACAAGAATTAATTAAAAGTAGACATCTTGTTGGCGTGCGGGAAGAACAGTGACTACCGCAATTTGCTGACATCCGTAAAACACCGTGCGCGTTATGCGTGCACTGTGCCAACACTGTGTCCCTACACTTGTATACGAGTATGTTGTATTTTTGTTACGTCACGAATGTTAGGAGTATGTCAACATCAGTCGACAATAACTAACGCTGGCACGTCCTATTTGGGAAGGATGGGAAGAATGGGGCACAGGAAACTATAATTATTGTTTGAAGAAATGGGAATTAATAATACTATAATCATTCATTCATCCATAAAACAACACAAATGAATACACGCACACGCACACAGACACGCGCATGTACACATAGATACACAAAGAGGTCTGAAAACCAGCGCTAGCACTTGCGGTTACCATCGCTGATTGCCATATTTTTTCTGTTTTATGTCTTTTTAATATAGGTGATTAAACATATATTTTTAATCAATTATCTTTTTGTATTAAATTAAATATAGGTGCCTGCGGAACGTTTTAGGGTCATTCCCGTGGGAACTTTCTAACAAATCTGAATAAAAAATACCCTGAATATTAATCCGACATATTATAACTATGCAAGGTTTCATTAAAATCTGTCCAGTGGCGTTCAGACAGACAGACATAAAATCCATAAAATGTTGTTAATGAGCTATTTTTAAAAATGCGCTCAAATTATGCACCTTTTTGACTACTTTTTTGAACGAATTATTTTTATAACAGATTTTTTTTATAAAACTTAATGGGGTGGACGAATGATCCACAAATATTTGAGAAACGTGTGTACGTGTCTCGGACCGGCTTTAGGTAATATTAGGTAATGTAATATCTTGCTATGCTTACATTTATTTAGTTGTTTTTGCATTGCAGGACTTTGGTAATTTGTGGAAATGAGGAAAATCATTCAATATCTTGCATTATTTTCCATACGATTATGTTTTGCAATTGGCGAAACATTGGAAAATGATACATTCATCACATACGACCCAGGGGAATCACTAATGTAAGTTTTTATCCATTTTATTTAGATAAAACCGTCACGGCGCCTCCACATGACCCATTGTCTTGTGCACGGGGGATGTAAAGGGCTTGTGGTAGCGGCTTTATTATCTCTTAGTCGCCTTTTACAACATTTACTGTAGGGGACGGGGTACCTAGTCAGCCAGTGGACACCACACGGCCGGATTAGATATAAACACAGTTATAAATATCGTTAGAAGACCAAAAACTTAGAGCAGAGCACACGTTGATAGACTAACACCGATGTTGTGGGATAGGAGCCCGTATAAAGATCACGGTGTGTGCCAGGGCTATCCATAAGGTAGACGAGTCCTCGAGTGGAAGCCGTGTATCGGGAAACCTCCGACCACGCGGACCGACGAGTTAAAAAAATTCGCAAGTGTATCCTATATCTAGCAGTAGAGAGACAGGCTAATGGTATGGTACGTTATATAATTTTAAAACATAACGTGCCATTGAAATAACGCTGAAAATAGGTTATTTAGTATCGAGAGTGGAATAAATTTTAGCAGTTTTTACAATATTTTTTTTTAAGATTTTTTTGATTTATTATTATTATTAATTGTATTAGGTACCTATTTCTTTTATTCTATGGGCGTCGCTTGACTTGCGTCGCGCGCGTCGTAAGGCGCCCGGTCCGAGTAGCGAGCACTGCTAACATTTTAGACAGGACAACCAAACGTTACATGTTTCTAACTTGTAATTCATTGCTTAAAATAATTTTAATTTCCACTAGTACATTTTTATATTTTTTAAATTGTGTGTCATGTTCCAGGTTTTTCGTTATTTCCCTGACACATTTTATATATTTCTTTTAAAATCTGTTTTCAAGCGCTGTTTTAATGATTTCAGCAAACTTACTTGTCATAAGTTAAGTACCGCTATTCGCACGCTCATAGCTATAATTTAGTAATTACGGAAAAGTTACTATTAAGCTGTTTCACGCTAGTACTTAATTATATTTTAGTACCTTTATTTCATGTACGAAGGCGGCAGACGAGCACACAGTCCACCTGATGGTAAGTGGATACTTTCGGCCAATAGACATCCGCGATACATGCCAATATTAGTCCAAAATAACAAATGTTGGCACGCCCTCGCATGCGCTGCCTGCTTTTGGAGATATAGGAATGGATTTTTGGGAAAGGGTTGAAAAAATGGGAATGGACTTTGGCATATCTCACTCACTACCGAAACACGTATGTACATTAGGGAAATAAGATAAAGTGGGAAATGCAATACCTACATTTCAAGGTAGTCTTCTGTGAAATACCGATTAAGCTAAAGCTAACAATGTGTTAATTCACAGAACTACTATTAACACTACCAACACAATATCTTCAAGACAAGCAGGATATGAACTGATCAGGTTCGAAGGTCAATCGGATCCATCATCAGATCAGCATCAATACGGCCCTGTAACATTTGAGGGTGAAACTCCAGGCCCATTAAGATTTAAAGACCAAAGCGATCAATTTGAAAATTCAAAACCTGTAAAATTCGAACAAGAACCGTTTAATCCTGTTTACAATCAGAATATACCAAACGAGCTTGAACAGGAGCCAATCTATAGCCAAAATACTGGCGCTAATCATCCTGGATATGGTCTAGTGACATTTCAAGATGATAACAGAATAGAAGATCAGAATATTAAACCCGTAGTCCAGAAGAAGCGCAGGAGACGTCGAAGAAAACCAAGAGTACAAAGAATACCAAATGTGCCACCTCAAGGATATGGGTTTGGGTATCCAGGACCTCAAGGACCTGTAAATCCTTTGCCAGGTCCTCAGGGTCCTGTAAATCCTTTACCAGGTCCTCAAGGTGGAATCCTGAACCCTTATGTCAATCCAGCATTTGCAGGACAGTTCTATAGTAAGTTAAAATTAAGAAATATTAATATAAAGAAATATGACAGAATAGTCTAATGATAGGTAGGTATGTAAGTGTAGGAATATGTTTTTTTTATACAACCTTTTTACCGCAATAATTGGAAAGTATATATACTTCATTATAAAAAAATAGTTAGCTGTGGAATCTTATACGCATTAAATTTTGTAGGCATTAGATTCGTTCAATGTTGGGTGACCGATTGGAGAAGTTGGTGACCCTATCTGTTATGCAAAAAGATTTTCGGTCCGACATTCATTTGTTTAAATACAAATGTTTGTTCGGGTCTGGGTGTGTGTCTTTGTTTTTGTGTGTGTCTCTGGACCTACGACACAGGGAATCCTAGTGGCGGCCATTGAGGGTGGTATCGTTATTATTAATAAAATATCATTAGCAATAGTATTATTTATAAAAATATTTGCAACTCCATAGTATCAGGCGCTATATAATAACTTCGTATTATAATAGTTGACGTAGTGGAAATATCTTAATAAAATAATAAATCAAATATTTTAAAGCACTGCATAAATTAAATATATTTATATAGTAAAACTTCCATCAACAAAAGCAACTGTAGTCAAGGAACATAACAATCAACATATACGAGTACCTACTATAAATCCGTTTTCAATGTTGTATTATATTTTCAAGTAGACAATCATTTTCATGGTATTGAAAAGTAATACTGAATAGTTTACAATAGGATTCCCTATAATTATAATAGAATCAATAAAAAAAAAAACACTTAATTTCATACACATCGTCTTTTTATACATTGTCAATCCTTTGAGAATCGAACCCATAACAATTCGCACAGTAAAACTACTTAAAGTTTTTAGCGGGCATTCGAGAAGTGAAGTTGAGTTTTTGTTTGATTATTGTAAAAATTGTATACTTATTAGCGTTTTGTGGATTATGGTGATAGTTTATTAAACTTCAAAGTGTTTTTCGTGTGTGGTGTTTCTTTCTGATATAATCAAATAACAGCGTGGGACCGCGTTGTTCGTGTGCTTCCAAGGGAGTCCTCTTCTGACCTCTTTAATGAGCGACTCCTGACTTACTCCGACGGGACTGGACATTGACAGGATACGTTTTAGACTTTGGAAATTGTTTATTACTAAGAAAACTTGACTCTGGCGGAATGTGCTAATTGCACCATTGCCATATATGAAGAAAGAAAAAAGACGAATTACTCGTACTTACCGATTGACTAAATTATTAGCCATGTGAATCTATGAGTTAAATGAGTGTAACCAGTTAAATTTATTCAGTAATTTTTGCAGACGTTTAGTATTAATAGTTACTTTTAACTAACTTTTAGTTTAATTTTAAAGTTGAAAATATAAACTCGTTATCTAGAATAATTTTGTTTTGAATTTGCCTCCTGAATTATGATCGTTGGGGTATTGATTTCCGTTGGGATATTGGTTATATTCGTGTACCTACCGGGAAGCGCAGTGTTTGACACCCTTCGGCCAGGTGGACCGGCAACTTGGAAAAGTTCACCTGTGGTGGACGGATCAGAACAACCGAAGCTGAAATAACTGTTAGATTTTCGGTTTAAAGAATCTTTATTCTCATAGGAAACATACGCTTACATGAGAATGTAACTTATAATTAAAAGTAATAATAACAGCGAGAGTGCGTAATTATATAATAATAATAATAAAAATATAACAGTAACTCAGTATTTGAGTTACTTCACAAATTTATCTAATATAATAGACCTCTAGTTTTCTTTTGAACATGTTCATTGATAATATTTTCTTAGGTTTTCGCGATTACTATACATAGCAATTAAACAACTTTGAACGGTTTAAATCGCGTATATTTAACGGTTTGCAGTGGACGTGGTCACGGGGTGACTTAAGTCACCCCGTGACCACGTCCACTGCAAAGTGTTCGAAACGTCGGGATATAAATAATGTTAAATATACGCGATTTAAACCGTTCAAAGTTGTTTAATTGCTATGTTCATTGATGCTATTTTCTTAATATTATTTGGCAATGCGTTGAACAACTTCACACCTTCAAACAAGATGGTTTTTCGACCATAGTTGGTTCTTTCAGATGAAAAGAGGAGATTAGCTGGCCTTCCTCGGCTCCTTTTTAGATCTTAATGGCTCTCCCAAACAGACGCGACTCACCGGTTGGAATTATCGCAACGCGGTATTTGTGGTAAGTGGTATTGCGGCGCTCTACTTTTACCGCAGTGCGATAATGGTCGCAGTGTGTAAGATTTCATGCGCTACCATAACAAAATGTACTAAGACAAATTATCGTACTACCGCGTAGTCTTTATGTTTTGGATTTGTATGTTGACGTTATTTATACGTGAGATGATACTTAGCTGTTCATACATCAACCTCCCTTTAAGAACTGTAACTTTTATATTATTTTACTAATGTTTACTTCGTTGGCGACCTATTGAAATAAATAAATTAGATAATGTAGATTTTACGTAATTATTTTAGGACCGCCTCGTCGCCGTAGACCCTCGCCAACATCAGACGCCCTCTCAGCCGTCACCGGAGTCCTAACCTCAATAGCGCGGTACGACGACTACCAGTGCGTGCCGCGTATGCTCTGCGAAGCGGCCGGGGGCGGAGCCCTAGGGTCGGCCGGGATCCTGCAGTCTGTTGCTGGGTTGCAGCCGTTACTCACGTAAGTATTACACAACGATTCACTGAAATAACGCAATTTGTAGAGGATTTTTATAAAAGATCGTTTTTCGATCGACATGGAAAAGTTACAATGAGCGATATGTTATATTATTTATTGTTTAGATACTTAAGAAAAACCCGGGCTTACGCGCTTTATGTACCAATGTACAATAAAGTAATTGTAAATTATTTCTTTCCCCTTTCAGTTTGCTCTCAGCGTATAACGGCATCAGCACGTCACCACTTTTCGTCTTTGGCAGAGCTGTCTTCCTCGGAATGACCGCGAAAGGGAACACCGGCACCTGTCGCTACGCCTACCCTCAGTGTCCAACTGACCCTGAACAGCTGGTCCACTACCTCAACAACCATAACGGAGGATTCTTCAGGTTCTTCAATGCTCCACAGCAAATCCCTCAGCAGAATCTCGAGCAGTTCTATAATCAACTGGCAGCCGGTCAAAATTATGGTTATTATCAAAATCCTGAACCCCAAAATCAAAATTATGGAATATATCAAAATTTTGACACTCAAAATCAATTCGGACAACAGAATTACGGTTTATACTCCGGTCATAATCAGGGTGGTTTTCAAAATCCGGACCCTTATGGTAACCAACAAAATTACGGTTTCGGTTATCCGTATGGTCAAGGAAATGGTTTTAACGGAGTCAGATTCAAAAACAAAGACGAATTTAAAGGTGATGACGATAGTAATATCCAAAAGCGTATTCAAAATAAACCTGACGAAGTTTATGTAGACAATAGTATTAGTCATGCTAAGTATGAAAATGCAGATGCAAATTTTGATAACTTAAATCGTGGTTTTGACTACGTAAATCCTAATTTTGATAATACAGATGTACAATCTAAATGGTCATTTCCAGAAGACAAAACTTATATTAATAATGATATAAGAGACAGCAAAACTTTGAAGTTTCCTGAAAATACAAAGCAAATTGCAGTAGATACATATTCAAATAAGAATCCTAAAGGATTTTTCTTCCCGGGTCTTGAAAGCAACCGCCAATATATTGATTATTACAACTACCCGCCCTTGACTCCCGATTACAATACTAATAATTTTAAAAAGGATGACATTTATAACACAGATAATACTAATAAATATGGTTATTACAACGCAGGAAATTATAATAAATTTAATAGTTTTCAAAATAGTAATAATGTAAAAGATGAAGATGTTCAAATAGTGTATATTGTGAGAGGTAATGGTGATCCAAATAATCCAGAAATTGTTAAACTAAAACCTGGACAAACATTACGGTAATTATATTATTTCATCTTGTACTGAAGAGAAAGTAAGTCCAACAGGATTAACCAGAATTCAAATATTACCATCGTAAATTATTACTTTGTGTTCAATTAGTTATTTAAGCATTTTGTTTTTTAATTTATACCTAATTTTATAATTTAATAAAACATTCGATATAACTTACTTGTTTAGTACATATTGTAATGGCTTACGTTTATTGTAATATATTAGTATAAATTAAATTAAAGTATTTTTTTTAATATTTTCAAACGATTTGTTGGTGAGAGTTCAACATTAAATCGTTTTTGGAGTCTCAAATTGCACATATCTATTTTAGTTGTTTAGGTTGATGTGTATTTTAATAGACTAAAATTGTTTTCAGTTGTTTGTTGAGCAAAGGACCACTGATTCCACGACTTCCAACTTAGTGCAATCTTTAAATATTTTACATATATAGAGAACGTCCGACAATTTTATAATCTCTTTTTCGTCAATGTTTTGTGCGCTTTACATACATTTATTTGACTAACATATCTAATCCAGTGCATTCCTATTTCAATTTTGTTAATGTACAGAGTAAGAATAAAGTTTTAATTCTTAAATCTACATTTTTCATGCTCTTGTCATGAGTAAAAATATTTGAAGCGCTGCTATATAGCGCACCAGTCCATGGCATTCGCATGTGTTGTCATAAAGTCATTGCCGTATAAGAAATAATTAACACCAATAAAAGTCAAATTGTCATTTTGAATTGATACGGCGACCTTACCTTTGTTTCTGCACTTAAAAGAACATTCACCCTATGAAATGGCACCTTTTTTAGTTCGGCACATCTTAATATTATTACAGTACCGTAACTCGTATCAAGAAGCTACAAAATATTTTCAACTTCTGCCGAAAGGCTTCTGTCTCAATTTCACCGCGACCTCGACATCGAGATCATTCAGTTGCTTTTTATCATCTTTTATCATCAGTTTATTTTTATCATCCTCATATGCCACTAAGTTTTTAAAGAGGAGGGTCTACACTGAATCCCGCAGCCGCTGGACGCATTCGACTGGCAACGTGTACCCGTCTCTCACAGAAGACTACCTTGAAATGTACTGCATTTCTCACTTTTTCCAACTTCCCCAATGTACGTACGTGTTTAGGTAGTGAGTGAGATATGCCAGAGTCCATTCCCAACCCATATTATCCTATCCTTCTCCATTTTCCCAACCCTTCCTCTAAATTCATGCCTATAAATCTGGTCCGATGTTGGCATGTATCCCCGATATCTATGAGTGACAGTATCCACTTACCACCAGGTGGACTGTCAGCTCGTCTGGCGCCTTATTTCCATAAAAAAATATCTACTTTATTTTTCTTCTTATACTATTGCTGGCAGTAAATCTGCCACTGCATCAACGATTAACTGATTAAGTTTTATTGTATTAAAGGTTAGGCAGTTTGATGACCCTTTTCTAACTATCCATATCCATCTATATCATATCAAAATCGGTTAATAATGACAAACACTGGTATGTCCTCAGACGCGCTGCCTAAGTATCTTTAAAGATTTAGGAATCACGATTTGAAATTGTGAAGGTACATAAATGATTTCTCCAAGGACTCATTCTATAAATCGCCAATGGTTCACACCGTCACAATGGTTCAGTGCAATGGAGTTTTTTCATTACAGGCTTCAGGATGACCTTCATATGTCATCTGTTATTTTTAACTTGTAAAGGAGAACTGTAATGGCGTTAGATTGATATAGATCCTTTCGTGATAGGACTAGATATATACGCGGCCCTTTAATGATTTAGAACTTATATAGTGGTAACATATCTAGTCAGATCGACGACCGATGAAGCAGACGAGCCCTCGAATGGAGACTACGTACCGAGAAGCGCATTGTGGTATGCTCACTGGCCAGGTGCACAGACTACTTGAAGAAGTCCGCCCGTAGTGGCTGGGTGAGAAGATCTCTTTAGATCTTCTCACCCAGCTACTACGGGCGGACTACGTAGCCACTACGTATTTGGTGCCGAGCCTTTAGAGAGGTAGTATCCAGCGGTAGAAAGAACTGACAACAACAGAATGTACAGTAACAGTAGTGTAAGTAGTCGTACAGTATAGTATAAATCGTATCGTTAACTGGTTCGTTCATGACATTTGCCGTTTTTGGGAAAAGCAACAGTTTTCTCGTACGCCCGCCCATACGGAATATTCCTTGAACTTATCTTTTTTCTTGGTTATATTTAACTTTAAGACTCAATGTTACTTGAGTACTTGTTGTTTTTAAACGGGTGAAAAATAACTATGATATTAAAAACAATGTTTCGATCAAAATGTCAAACAGTAGATAAGTAGAGATGGAGTGAGAAGGAAATGGGCACGCAGAGTAGATTTTTTACGTAGAGAGTACCTAACACACATGATCTATAAGATTTTTTTTTATTACTTATCAAGATAGTCTTCTGTGAGAGAGAGGTAACGAGACCAGTAAAGTGCGCCCAGCGGCTGTTGAATTGCAGCGTGCAGCCGCTCCTTCAAAATGCCAATAAATCATGGAAATAAGATTAGAAGACATTGGTCCTTTTATTGAAAAGGATCAAAATAAAGGAATCGTTGGACGAAATGTCAAGAAGGAAGCCGATCATGTGTTTTTCAGTGAGTCAATGATTCCATGGACTAGGAGTTAGGAGCTTTACCTGAAAGCCTTTTTAAATAGGTCGCGTTATTGTGGTATTATCATCGCAGTGAAAGTCGAAGGACACAGCACGGACCAGTGCGTTGTTGACGCTCTTGGCGCTTGTACGTCTCGCGCCTTACGATCGAACGCGACGCGTGTGCGCTCGAGAAAAACGCGTTTCTTTTACGAAAACACTGATTTAAGTATGTTTCCCTTTGTGTTTTTATTACGTAATTTTATGTTTTGTTTATCTCAAAATGCCGGAAGTTGTGTGCTGTGTTTTGAATGTAACGGTCTACCGTTGCGAATTTGTTGCGTTCTTCGCAAATGTCGTTTCGTGTCGTGTGCATAAAATTAGTCTTTGTTTAGATTTTTAATCTATTTTTAAGATCCCAGTTAACATACCTGACCATAAGCTCATGTATTACATGTTTCAATTTCAGTTTAAAAAGTTGTAAAAAATAAAACAGCACAGGTACCTAAATAAAAATAATATCAAAAGTTTGATTTAACAATGGTGTTTTTTAGAAGATTCCTATAAAATAGGTTTACTAGATTTTTGATATTTTTCTTTTAATTTTCTTGACATTTTATATTTTACATTTTATTTATATTCACTTATCTTTTAAAATTATATTATCAGATGAAAATGTGTATCATTTTCAGTCGATCGTCAGATAAATGTAATTATCAATTTAGCAACTGTTAATGACGTTGCGCAATTATGCAGTCAAAATAGAGATAAGAAAATAGGTCCTACAAGATACGCACACTCCTTGCAATCTCTAAAATAGGAAACAATAAATTATAAAGCACAATTATGTCATTATCTACGAAAATGGGACCTTAGTTTCAATTAAGACTACTGGAATATTAAAAAAACAATGGTATTGTCATCGCTTTATTTTAAAAATCAATATTTTTGGTCTTGTTTCTATTAAAACAACAACTTGAAACTTTGACATTTTATGTTAGGTATATTTATTTATGAAAGGAAATCTATTGGCCATTACGTGAGCTATTTTCAAGTTTTCGACGATAAATGTTAAGTCAGAAGTTTATAAATTCAAATTGCCAAGCAACAATATGAACCCGAACAATATAAAAATGAACAAACAAATAAGGTTAGTAGAAACTGTGAAATAATTAACAATAAAAACATCTAATTATTTTGAAGAAAATAAATTAGGGAAAATAAATGTAATAAATTTGCGTATAATGGAGAACAATTACCTATACAAAAACCAAAGGCAAGTACGTCCATATTGATAGCAGAGCCACTTTCCTGTCATAAAGTGATAATTGTGGTCACAAACATATAAGTACTGTACCTTACACACCACAATTATAAGGATATTAAAGTTAATTTGCAATGCAAAATTATGTAACAATATGTCATTAAAGTCACACTAAGTAACCTTAAGTTGAACAACTAGTCAACTAGATATAAGTCAGAAAGGATTATTTTGATTATCTATTCGATTTATATCTATTATTATTATGTTTCGAACAGGATCTGGACTTACGATATTAGAATATCTAATCATTTTGTTTGTTTTTCTGATAACTATTAGATGCTGATTAAACTTTTATGATCTTTCAGTAAATAATTATGTATGAATACTGACAGACTATATGACATATGATAAATAGGATAAATAAAGATAAATTGTATAATTGATTAAATAAATATAAATATAGGATAATTTAATCGTCCACATGTAATTAAAAATGAATATACTAAAAATTATTAAAAAGCTTTATTAAAAATACGCAAGAAATCCAAAAAGAATCCAAAAAGAAACACATGTTAAAATGTTTCGTTTATCATTGAAATATCTCTGGAATATTTCTATCATTAGATCAATAACATCAATGTCGTTAGACCAAAATTAAAGGAAGTTTCCTTGACAGGATCAGAGACTAATCAATCTGATCATTAGATGCGATTTAGTTCCACATTGACTTCTTATACAATTTAACAGACTACTGTTCTAATGGCTTCGTTGTCGTTTAATTTTTTGAGATAAAGTAGAAATCTAAGGTCGTAATCATCAATATAGACGATTGACCACATCGTAGTGTCACAAGACAGTGACATCTTACAAGGAACACGGTTAGGAAACTCGTTTTTGTATAGCACAACCAAATTGTAAGGCACCAGTTGTAGACTTGTCTCGTCACTCAAGCATACCTTTTTAATTTATCAGATTTCCTTTCAAGTATAGATTGATCTCGATCCAAAGGGCTATCTGTTGAATAATTCATTATGTTTTTATATTTATCGGATATAGTTTTAGGGTTAACAGGCCTTCGTAAAATATTGTATGAGGTTTGTTAGTGATGGCAGCGCGAGCATCGGTCGGAACTTCAGAAAATGTTACATTTAGATTAGTTTCAATTGAATTTTAAGTAGACCAACGGTTATTTTTCGATTAACGACTAATTTTATCAATCAATCCAATATCTATAATCTATAATCGTTAGTCCATTAACAACCTATATATAAATAAAAATTAAATGCTGTTTGTTGGTAAACGCATCACTTGAGAACGTCGGGACCGATTTGGCTAATTTTTTTTAAAAGTGTTCGTAATAGGCCGAATAAGGTTTTTAGGGAAAGAAAAATTTGAAAAGTTGCCTGGAAAATTTGGGAAAAACTGAAAGTGCTTTTTTCTATGGGATTTTTGTATGAACTCAAGACCATAACTCACGATTCGAACGTTGGAAATGCGTAAATCTTTTTTTTGTTTTATTCGTTATGGTCCTGGAAAAGTATTCAGGAAAAAAAAAATTTATTGAAGTTTGAAATTATGGAATTTTTTTATTGAAATTTATTGAAATTTGGACAGGACAACGTCTGTTGGGTCAGCTAGTTATAGTTAAATTATTATTTGAAAAAAATCGTAATTTTTTTTTTCATTCTGTTTGTCTTTCTACTAAATATTATACTTAATTAATCAATCGATTAACCACAATACAATACTAAACCACAAACCACAATATGGTGTTTGGCAAATTATTCAGGAATTTTATTAAATACATGAATACAAATAATTAATTAGTATTGGCGTAAATATTTATTCAGCGTTCCGATTCAGCTGTATTGGAATAGGAAGCTTTTCGCCTTTGTAATTTCGAACTAAAAATGTGGTTTATCAGTCATTGACAGTGGAAAGAGTGAGAATATGTGTTAGTGTTCCTTTTTATAGAATTAAGCCGGCAGACGAGCATACAGTCCACATGATGGTAAGTGGATACTGTCGTCCACAGACACCCGCGATACAAGCCAACATCAGTCCAGAATGACAAACGTCGGCACGGCCCCGAATGCTCGGCTATCTCTACAGATTATGGAATGGATTGGGAGAAAGGGCTAGGAAAATGGGGAGTGATAGGACAGGATGGAATCGGCTTTGGCATATGTCACTCACTATCGAAACACGTACGTACATCGGGGATTGGAAAAAGTGGTAAATCCAGTACATTTCAAGGTAGTCTTTTAGAGTTACGTTATGACCCGGACGTTGTTTGAATTATAAAAAGTTTCAGTATCATTTATCTATACACTATTCTATGAAGTGCTTTAGTATCATTTATCACTCCGTACACTATTCTATGGAGTGCTTTAGGATAAAGGGTAGGTTTTAGGACTATCCTACATTGCCGATCCCTTCCGATAAATAAGATAATTAATTTGCTTTAGTAAATGGATTAAACTAATTATTTGGTACTGTTAACATGGTTGACTAAAAAATATAGGTATCATCCAAATCCAAAACTGTTTATTTTAAAAAACATCTAATAGAAAGAAATTTTTGAATCTATCTTTAGATTATTTTTATCAAATTTGTTCGGTAAGGGCTAAAGATGATTGCGAATCTAATTAATTTAGTCTAAGTGTTTAAAAGATTAGATGCTGGAAACACACATTTTTGCAGTTTCCAAACATTATAAACAGCTTATATAACATTTACATTTCCAATTTTAAGGAAGTCTCCATCCCAATCAACGGGTTAGTTAAAATTCCAGACGAACAAAAAGGAGATCCAAACGCCGGAAGAGGCAACGGAAGGTGTCCAAATGGTTTCGCGACGAAAATAAAAATAGTCCAGAAGGGCCATCGCTTCCTAGTTAGAAAATAGATCAAAAGCGACATCTAAAGATTAATTTTCACCATAATTACCCTTAACAACTTTGTAATATTTGCCTCTTTATAAATAAACAGTTTCGTAACATTTAGGTTAGGCGCCATGTTGTGGGTTTTTTATCATTTACGATTCTGTTTGAAGCGATTTGCGTTAAGTTGCTTTTGGTGTCATGTTCAATTTTTATGGTTTTTATCTCTCAGAGGAAGATTGTTTCCATGGTAATTGAGATTAAATTTGTGTGTTTAGTGATTATTAAAATTTCTTGGATTCCTTTCTGTAGCTTTACATTATTTTTAATATTTACTTATAATCTTGAATTAAAAGACTGCATAAAAATAATAAAGGTACAGATTAAAACAAAATAATAATTAGGCCAATTTCCAAAAGGTATAGGTGTCCTATATTTCTTTCTTATTAAAAATCAAGTCATTCAAATAATAGATGTAATTTTTAAAAGGCTTTAAAACGAGCACCAAAAAATACTAAACGTGCAGCTCAAATCATGATCACCAAAACAAACTATTTTGAAATAACTGAAATGAACAATTACTGAGAATATTAATACATTCTACGGGGACTCCGTCGAATGTGTCGAATGTCTCCGGGGGCTTCGTGAGACTCCTGCATCTGTATTGTCACCAGACAACCTACATCTAACCCATCTTTAAATCCGCTGCCAACGATTTGTTACCAATTTCAGTATTTCTGCTGTCTATCTAATTAACTCCGTTTTTTAAAATAACATATTGTGCGTTATAATGATAAACACGTTTATAACGTTATTCAAGGCGTCTAGAACACGCCCGTTCACCTAATTTCGCGGTTAAATTCTATTTTCAAATTCTCGAAGTGTCCCACACTTCCTGATTCAATATGGATGATGCAGTTATTTCATACCACCATTTGATTCTAAAACTTAATAATTACAGATAAGGTTCAATATAGAATATTAAGTAGTAGAAAAATTATAGGGCACTTCGTTGAAGCTTTTAAGAATGCATAAATATTTAATTTTGAACCTTAAGCGTTCAGTATCAAGTTTGAATCAGAACACAAAGCTGTAGTTTAAAAGTGCATAGACAAATTTATGGTTGCATTTGCTCAAGTAACTTAATGCACTCTTAATCTGTATTCAGGACGAGTTAAAGTTTATATTCAAGCAGCATATGAATTTGTCAATTGCAAATTTAAAATGGCAGGATTGCGGATGCGTATCAATGAAATTGAACGTGATGTGAATATTTTAAGTGACACTTTTAAGGATTAAAAAGTAAATACAGTCAAGGTTGCACTACGATAGACTTGTGTAATACTTTAGATCACTAATTTGAACCTTATGATCTTTGTATTAAAATAGTTTTTATACAACAGTTTTAAAGAATGATACTAGCCGTGAGTAAATTATAAACTGGCCTTATGTCGTCGGTCAGCTTTAGAATACCATCACCCCGTCTCCTCCCGTGGGTGTTGTGAAAGGGATAACAAAGTCGCTACCACAACCCTTGAGGAAATAGACCATCTCTAAAAGAGTGAACTCACCAACCCCCCAGCTTGTCCAGCGTGGCGTTTTAAGGCCATACGTGATCCTTCATGCACTAGAGAAATGTACATGATTAGGCCCATGTCAGGCAGTAGACGAAGGTTACAGTCAAAAGAACGAAAATATTGATAATAATGAAACGTTCTTTAGTTACATAATTTTATTTTTACAGAACAAATTAACAGAACTAACTAGTTGGGAAGATTTTGAATATCCTTAGATTCATGACCATACTATCGTCGATGGCAGATTGATGTCAGCAAATTTAAAGGTGTGTTATATTTAGGTTCTCTGTTGGCAATAAAATAGGAGTCCCGCATCGACTTTGTGTTGACGTTATTATTGATTAAAAATTCTTTATTTCAGTTATTCAAATAATAGTTTGTTCTGTTGATCGTGATTTTATGCCCATTTAGTATTTCTTGTTGGTCGTTTCAATTTAAAAACGAATTAACAAAGCTTTATAGTTTTAACAAAACCAAAGCATTTATTTAGGAAATTTTACACAAAATTATCGCCTTGTGATTTTGGTTAAAATAACAGTGACTGCTATTCAAAATAATTACAATCAATACAGCAAACATTTCATTGTATTTAAATTTACTAGATGCATCGTGGAAAACTTCAGCTTGGTTAGCTCCAAGTTTTTCATTGAGATACACGGCAACATCGCCATTATTACCCATGTTATAAGGTGGATATTAGTTGAATATGTAGTTGTTTGATTGTGTACCAATATGGTAGGTGACCATGAGTCAAAATGGTGTCTGTGACTAATCGAGCGAGGTTCTCGCATGGCCTTAGTGGCTCAGGTGTTGGCAGCTAAAAAATATGGATTTTGTAATTAAAATTGTAGTTTTGGATTTACTGGGGTTCAGGTCACTATAGTGAGTAATGTTACTTACCAGTTCAGTTTAATTTTGATTTAAATATGTATTTATTTATTGCTGGGGATTACTTCCATGTTATCGGTAACTTTGACTCGAAAGGCAATTTAATCCTAACTAAAATGAAATATGTCTGTTCATTTTTTCACGAATCAATCTATGAACGAATCGACCTGAGATTTTGCATGAACCTTCTTGGGGACTACAGAAAGGATATAGGTTACAGAGCTAAGGTTCTAGTAGCCTAGCACTACAAGCATAGCACTACAAGCATAGCACTACAAGCATAGCAGTACAAGCATAGCACTACAAGCATAGCACTACAAGCATAGCACTACAAGCATAGCACTACAAGCATAGCACTACAAGCATAGCACTACAAGCATAGCACTACAAGCATAGCACTACGAGCATAGCACTACAAGCATAGCACTAGCCTGAGTCTACCCCTTTGTTTTTTCTTCCTATTGCTATGATATCGCTTTTTCATCTCCCCAAGCTTGTTCATGCTACCTTACAACATACGACATTTATTTGAGTATCCGTATTATCTTAATTCACACCTCGGAACTTGTTTTTGGCCCTAAAGTGGGCCAAAGTCGATGCATTTAGCACCTATAATGACAGTTATAATTAAAGAAAAGGTGTTAAACCGTGGTTTTGAAAAAAAATATTGCTATGTTACTATGTGCCTATACAAACCGGCCTATGGTTTTCAGGCACTTATAATCTATTTCTGAAACATTAGAAATGTAAATAGTAAATCAAAATATGAATGAAAACCTTTTTTTGTGTAAATAAAGTTAAGTAAGTATCTGGTAACCAAAAAAGTTCGTGCGGTTTTTCTTATACAGATTGACTTCTGTCTTCCAGAGCGTGTTTCATCGATCAAGCTGAAATCTCCCGAGGAACATTTCTACCACTTCTGTGCTGTCCGATCACTTACAGCGTCATCTCGGAATGCGGTACATATTTTTCGCGCCGCCTCGCCTCGGCCGCTTTGCTGACAAGTTTGCACTCATAGAGTATACAACTTCGAATTAACGTTTTGTTCGTGGCCATTTTAAATTATTTTACAATAGGAATTAAACAATTGTCGCAAAATTTGTGTGCATCAAATGAAAGAGGAATTCATACGAAAGTAAATGACAGTATATAAACAAGTGCTAGCAATAAATAACTAAAAAAATATCCATTACAAATCTGTATAAGAAAAACCGCACGAACTTTTTTGGTTACCTGATAGAAAAGGTTAAAGAATCGTAACCAGTCCTTTTATCGTCAGATGCTGGACATGGGTCTCCCCATGCACATTGTCTCGTGAATTGGCCAGATTGGCGAGTCCATTCTTTTAGAGGGGGTGTAGTTCCTTAAGGTTTGTGGTAGTGGCTTTGTTATCCTGTAACTGCCTTTCACGTCACCAGCGGGAAGACACGGGGTGCTATTCTAAAGCCGGCCGACACCATTATAGAGTGTACACTATTAAACCAAAATAATGTTAAGTGGTTTTCAATGTTAGAGAATGTTTTTATTATTATTACAGATAATGTTTTTTATTTATACATATTTATCAGTAACATTGAACGTAAGAAGAAAGTTATTTTTTTTTTTTCAAAAGTGAAACGCGAGACTGTCGTTAATTTATATGTAAATATATTTATGGCTTCTGTTAAAGCCAACACGGAGCGGAATGCTTCAAAGATCTAATTAGAATATTTGACAAATTTACAATAAATAATGCTTGTTGTGAAGAAATAATTAAAATAATTACGTAAAATAATTGCTTTCTGCGGCGCTAGTCATTTGTCAGGTGGATGTTGACTGTCCGTTTCCCGATGACATACAATTACTAGCTACTGTCAGCGGCTTTGTTCGGAAACTATCTTTCCAATGAAACAAACCCATTAAACAGCGATTTCTTATTTATTGCAAAGTTTTTGAGGGGGAGAGTGCACCCTGCAATCCAACAGCCGCTGGGCGCGCTCGACTGACCACATCACCCCTCCCTCACAGAAGACTACTTTGAAATGCAGTGCATTTCCCATTTTATTTCCCTAATGTACGTACGTGTTTCGGTAGTGAGTGAGATGTGCCAGAGCCCATTCCCATCCTATCCCTCCCCATTTTTCCAACCTTTTCTCTAAATCCATTCCTATATCTCCAAAGGTAGGCAGCGCATCCGGGGGCGTGCCAACGTTTGTCATTTTGGACTAATGTTGGCATGTATCGCGGATGTCTATGGGCAACAGTATCCACTTACCATCAGGTGGACTGTATGTTCGTCTGCCGCCTTCGTACATAAGAAAAAAAGTTATTAGGTAACAAATACGCAAATCGTTTGTCGCATTTAGGTATAGTTGCAATTTGGATGCCTGTATTGAGAAGCAAAGCGAGACCATAGTAATAAAAGTAACTAAGGTCCGGATAAATAGACTATTCTCGGGCGGAATTAGTATCAGTCAGGTTTTACAGAGGTTATTTTCCAACGACACGGTCTAAATCTAAGCAAAGTGTGGTCTTAGAATTGTATATATATATATCCGGAGCTCGGTTATCTTCATAGTGTTACTGGTATGTAGTATATGTCTTTTTGTATTACCATCGCATATCATCATTCACGTCATTTTTGGTAAGTACAAGCAAGCATTTTGCAATAGTCCGTGTTTCATTAAATACGCTTCACATAGCATCGGTATGGTAGTAGACTAGATGACATATCATACGTTCTTATCAAAGAAAAATGGTTGGCGGATATTTTGGCGGGAATTCGAGAAGTGAAGTTTTGTTTGATTATTGTAAACATTGTGTATTAGGCGTTTTGTGGTTTACATAGTGATAGTTTATTAAACTTCAAAGTGTTTATTGTGCGTGGTGTTTGTGATAATCCACGCTACTGCGTTTTGCGTGTGCTTTCAAGTAATCTTCTTCTGTCCTCAAGTAAATCTACTATCGTTTTACTGAGCAACTCCTGACATACTTCGACGTGACTGGAGATCGATAGGATACGTTTTAGACTGAAATTGTTTATTAGCAAGAAAATTTGACACTGGCAGAATGTGCTAATTGCACCATTGCCAGACATGAATTAAAAAAAGAGTGTGGGGGGGGGGTGAAGTAGATGAAGAGGGGTTAGTTAAAAAGTCACATTTGAAACTTCATACTGCCTAATAAGAATGTTCGATTTTCAAAACATATTTGAATTAAATAATTCGAGAGCTAAGGAACATAGAACACTATTAGAGTAACTCTAAAACTCGCTTTGCTTCGGTTTATAAGTTTTTTTTTTAATTTTTTCAAATTTTCAAAATAAAATATAGCCTACATTAGACACGGATAATATAGCTTCCTATTTGTGAAAGAATTTTTGAAATCGGTTATGTAGTTCCAGAGATTACCCCCAACATATCCATAATCACACAATTTTACCTCTTTATATATTAGTATAGATATAGATCTTCATAGGAACGCCCGAGTCGTGGCTTGTTTATTTAATTATGCAGTAGCCTTAGTAACATTTCGGAACTAAAGTAATTTTCTTCAAACATAAATGAGATATAAACGCCGAATTACAATATTTTTGTGTCAAATTTCTTTCATGAAAACAAACAACTTCTGTTGTATAACTTTAAAATTCGACAGTTTTCTTTTCACGTAAAAATAACATTTTTACGTTACCTAAAATGTAATCTACTCTGTGAAGCGAGAAAATACGCAACGTTGCCAAACTTTTGAGAAATCGAAATTGCAAGCGACGATGTATTAGACAAAGACAAAGAAATCAATTAAACACAATAAAAATAATTAAAAAAATAAACTGGGTATTATTCCTACTGGTAAATAAATCTTACTACACGATTGCTTGAATGATAATTTTGATTGATTGATGTGTGTATTAGTATTGGACAATACTTAATTAATACAACATTAACATATACATAGTAATCTAAATAGGAACAATTTGATATATATGTATTTATATTTTACTTGCCTTAGTGCAAAGAATCCCTTATTTACTAGAGATAAATTACTAAAATAATTGTGTAGTTATAATGACAGTACTTATATACTTATATAATTGTGTAGTTATAATTAGTACGGTGACATAATGTGTAGTCACATTATGTCACATATAATTGTAATTTTAAAATAATAAATAATTTCAATATTTTTCTATAATTATATATTACAGGGGAGCATACCATTCATACCTCTCATTTTTTTACCTGTAATTATCACAGTGAAATAATAAATTAATTATCATCAAAAGAGTAATAAAGTCTGAGAAATCATTTATAAACATAACTTTCTTTTTAGGGAAAATATCAAGTTAAGAAAAAGCCGTACAACAAACAAGCTGGTGATTTTTATTCAAGCCTGTATATGTATATAGACTTCTAAAATGATGGTGTTTTGGACTCCGTACAGGATCCATTTTTCATCACAAGTAACGATACGATACAAAATCCCCTCGTTATTGTGAAGGTTGAGTAATAGTGATTATTTGTTTTAAGATTCCTTTTCGCCAATAACATTATACTTGAACGACATAACAAGATTGATTTATTTTGCCTATATGTATTTCTATTATTATAAATCTTATTAACACACCTAATAAGTATGACCGGTGACATATAGTCGACGTATAGTGAAGATTTTTCGAAAATTGAAATTGTCAACCTTCGCTATTGGTAGATTTTTTTTTAAATCTCCCTACAAATGTCTTTTGTATTTCTGTCATTTCTATCTCTACAAACACAAAATGTATTCTATTCGTGGTAGCTGTTATCGGAAACGGTGCGGTAGCGGCAGTCACTGTCCAAGGCTGCGCGTGGGATGCGCCGGCGCACCTTGCTTTATAGCAACGAGCGTTGTAACAGCTTAGAATTAACTTAAGAGTTAATCAACAAAAAATGTTGTGAAATATGGTTTACATGACCCCTGACATTAAATTATATTGGTGTTATTTTCTTTAATAAATAAGCAACGCCACATTCCCGTACGTAGAATGACTACAAAGCCGCTAACACAAGCCGTGACGAAGTATACCACATCTAAAAGAGTAAACTTTCCAACCCGCTTGGCCAGCAAGGCCCTGCTCTGCATCCCTCATTCACGAGACTGCGCACGATTGAGCCCTTCCCGTTTTCCCAACCCTTTCTCCAATGGTAGGCAGCGCATGGGCATGTCAACATTTGCATTCTTAACTGATATTAACATATATCGCGGATGTTGCAGAACGACAGTATCCACTTACCACCAGGTGGATTGTCTAGTTATCTGTCAAAGTTTTCCAATAAAAATAATCGATCATTGTGTGTGATACATATTAATACCTGTTCTACGTATACAAGCTTTTTAATATTCATCACATAGACATCGGAATAATCAGAATATACCAATAGTGTTATCGCAACCACCCACTGAATTTTAACGAAGATGCAACTGCTCGGCCCGCTTTGTACTCGCCGCGTTCTTTATTCAAAGAACCAATCAGATAACGAGGTAATTCCTTTGCCTCTTTACGTTTGTTTTTAAACCAAGACCACATTCTGAAATTGTGGAATAAAAATATTACATCTGTGGCTGGATCGACATTTATTTTTTTCATATATGGCAATGGTGCAATTAGCACATTCTGCCAGTGTCAAGTTTTTCTTTGTAATAAACAATTTCAAATACCAAAACGTATCCTATCGATGTCCAGTGAGGACAGAAGAGTACTTCTTAGAAGCACACCAATAACGCAGTCCCATGCTTTTATTTTATCATGAACACCAGACACGAAAAACACTTTGAAGTTTAATAAACTATCACCATAATCCACAAAACGCTAATAAGTGCATAATTTTTACAATAATCAAACAAAAACTCAACTTCACTTCTCGAGTTCCCGCTAAAAAGTCGATGGATCAACTTGATAATCAGACTGGTACTACACAAGGTAACAGTATAAACGTAACCCTTCTGTCGTCCACAGCTGGACATGGGTACAAGACAATGTGCATGAGGGATGTAGGGCTTTAAAACGCCACGCCGGCCTAACTGGTTGGCGACTCCACGACCGGTGACTCTTGAAAGGCCACTAGGGCCACAAGAATTTACCATTCCGAAAAAAAAAATACCGGTGGGCGAGTCCACTCTTTTAGAGGTGGTGTAGTTCCTCAGGGCCGCTTTGTTATCTCTTGGTAGCCTAACCACACCCACGAGATCCATCTCCTGATGGAGCTATTCTAAAACCGATAGACAAACTTTAACACAATTTTTAATACATTTTGTTTAATGAAAATCCATGTATCTTACAAATAATATATAGCGATGTGGATTTTTAATTATTGTAAACAAAAATACAATGTTACTTATAAGAATATTTTTAGGTTTTAGCGAATTTGAATGAAAAATTCAGCAAAACCAAAAAAATAATGATTTTTCGTAAAAAGTAAATTGATATTTTCATGTCAACGAACCTGTCGGAGTCACGAGCAAACTTCGTGATTATAGGCTTTCGATAAACTTCTGACACAACCTGTATATATATACTCTTTTATACTTCATATTAAATATTCTCTCTTTGTTTCAGGTTTCAGTAAACTTAAATACAGTTCCGATCGCGATGTGGTGACAGCGAAATGTGTGGTACTAACGTAACTGTGGAACTAACTGTGTGTAGTGAGTGAACCGTGGTGTGTTGTGTAATTAATGTGAGTTCACAATTTGGCGATTTTGGATTGGTAAGTTTTTCACAAAGTTGAATCTCAGTAGGTACTATTGTTACTCGACTCATATCTCTACTTAAGTGCTATTCACATTTCACTGAGTTTCTTGTACGGATTTAAAAAAAATGTCCCTTACTCGCCGGTAAGGGAAAACATCATGAGGAAACCCGCACGCTCCAGAAACAATCCGCACTGGGCCCGCGTGGCGGATTACGGCCCGAATCTCCCCGTGATATACTAGGGGAGGCCTGTGCTCTGGTAGAGGTACGTTAAAGGCTGGTAAATACAATACAATTTTTTGATAAGTGCTAATAGGTTTAGGTTACTTTATTTATTTTGAAAAACTGCCGCTTATGCGGTTATTTTAATAACTTAGAATGATTTTATGATTTTCTAGAAATTGAGTTACCATGGTTACCGGTTCATGGAGGAGAAAATGACAACGTATATTTCTTTAAATTATTTCTCTGAACAAATTTATCTAAAAGAACAAAATTTTGACATTATCTAAACATATTTTTAATATGTATTTTATTTTAAGAACAAAATACATATTTTTTACCTTATTTTGAAAATTAGAATAAAAATTAAAGTACAGCTTAAAATTTCGTTATTTCAAAATTGTTTAATTGAAAAATGTTACCTTGAAATGCACTATATTTCCCGCTATATCCTATTCCCCAATGTACATACGTTTCAGTAACTAATGAGCGAGATATGCCAGAGCCCATGTCCACTCCATCCTATCCAATCCCTCCCCATTCTCCCAACCCATACTCTAAATAAATTCCTACATCTCCAAAGGTAGGCAGCGCATAGAGGTGTGCCAACGTTTGTCATTCTGAAGTTGGCATGTACCGCGAGTGTCCACGGACGAAAGTATCCACTTACCACCAGGTGGACTGTATATTCGTCTGCAGCTTTCTTAGTATAAAAATATGCTAAAATATTGTCGACATAAATTGATTTTATTTTTTAATAAAGTAATAAACTATATATATATTTATTTTTTAATTTCACTAAAGACTTAATATCTGGGAAACTAGACAGATAATGAGGTCCATTTTCACAGACATTGTCATAAATAATTTAAGAGGCTCGACCGTTAGACATAAAACTTTTATATGTCTTTGATATCAAAAGCGTCATTCGTATGAACGAGTATCGCCCACTTAAGCGGCTTAAAGTTACAAACTTTATAGACCGGAAACGGGCGAGCTTTGGCGACCTACATCCGGTTTTATGCTCTGGCACACATTGTAGGCTGTATAGAGCAAGGTTGATTTGCTAGTCGGTTGGCTTTTGCATGTTGGATTTTGAAATCCGTTTCTATAATGTAGATTCACGTCTACTGTTTCCGAAAATAACATTATTTCAGCAATAAAATAAGTTTTAACGCAAATTATGCATTTTTTTTCTATCTACTTTGAATTATGCGCGAAAACACTCGCAGGTGTCATGGCGTCGCTTGTGACGTCACACCTAGGTAAACGTAGGTAGGTAAATCAATCGAAGTTCAAGCGACACGGTGATGTTCACTGAGGCGTGACGTCATTCGCTCTGATTGGCGTTTTAGTTAACATGGCCGAATGCAGTATGTTATACTTTTATTTTATTGAAAATATTATTAATCTCAATATTTACATATTAAAACTGGTTAATTTATTAGAATTCTTTCAACATATTTTTTTCTCTAAAATCATTTATTCTTTAATTCTTTGATACTGTCATCATGCCTATTAAAGCTTTTTCTTAACTTTTATAGCTTAAATAAGATCCGTGATAGCCTAGCTAGGGGTATCTATTCTCGACTTTCATTCGTGAGGTCGTGGATTCAAATCGTCGGCCCGTAATAGAGTTTCTACTAAAGTACGAATTTTTAAAATTATCACTAGCTACCCCGCGAGGGAAAACCTCGTGCTCGAGAAATAAAACAAATCCGGGGCATGTGTAACCGCACTGGGCCTGCGTGGATAATTATGGCCCAAAACCCCCTAGTGAGACTGTTATATGCTGATATTAATACTTTACACAGAGTTAATTATTTAAACATCAGAAGGATTTTTCATAAACAAAATTGGACCCAAAACTAAATATTTTTAAGTTAAAGAATAAAATTAACGTAGACACTGTTAGAGTTTAAAAAGGCTTATATTTAAATGAACCTATTTTTGTATAATTAAAGTAAGTAACTTTACAGTAAGTAACTTTACAGTAAGTAACTTTATTATAAGTAACTTTATAGTAAGTAACTTTATTGTAAGTAACTTTATTGTAAGTAACTTTATTGTAAGTAACTTTATAGTAAGTAACTTTATTGTAAGTAACTTTATTGTAAGTAACTTTATAGTAAGTAACTTTATTGTAAGTAACTTTATTGTAAGTAACTTTATAGTAAGTAACTTTATTGTAAGTAACTTTATACTAAGTAACTTACAAGTCGACGAAGTCCGTTATTGTCACCAGATAATCCAAACCTAACCCACATTTAAATTAGTTACCACTTATTTGCTGCTCATTCAGTATGTTCTGCTGATCATTCAGTATGCTCTGCTGCTCATTCAGTATGTTCTGCTGCTCGTTCAGTGTGTTCTGCCGCTCATTAAGTGTGTTTTGCTGCTCATTTAGTGTGTTTTGCTGCTCATTCAGTCATTGATTTATTCCCATTCAAAAATAGAAAATAACATTTAGCGTGGGCCTTTGTTTTGATTTTCAAAAACTTTATTGCACTTAATCGTACAAAAGGCGAACTTAACGCCAGGAGGCACTCTCTGTTGGCCAACCTTTGGGTGGAGCAGAGAGAGGCACGTTGGGAGGTGCGATGAAATGTACAAAATAAATATAACTTAAAGATGATTAGTAAGTGGTAAGTGATTAGTACTTAAATTGAGGGGGAGAGTGCACGCTGCTATCCAACAGCTGCTGGGCGCGCTCGACTGGCCACGTTACTCCTCTCTCACAGAAGACTACCTTGAAATGTACTGCATTTCCCACTTTATCTTATTACCCTAATGTACGTACGTGTTTCGGTAGTGAGTGAGATGTACCAGAGCCCGTTCCCATCCTATCCCTCCTCATTTTCCCAACCCTTTCTCCAAATCCATTCCTAAATCTCCAAAGGTAGGCAGCGCATCCGGGGGTTTGTCATTTTGGACTAATGTTGACATGAATCGCGGATGTCTATGGGCGATACCATATGTCTATGGCGATCAGGTGGACTGTACAGGACTGGACAGGTGGAGGTGGTGGACTGTCTGCCGCCTTCGTCCATAAAAAAGTATTTTATACAAATACTTGCATTAACTATAAACCTACTTATAAATAGTACGATATTACAACTTAATACATAAAGACATGCATTTAGAAATTAATAAATATGTATATGAATACTACCACATAATACAGTATAGAATAACTAATTAACAGGCAAATACAGGGCAAAATTCAGTCCTTTCAGAGGGAGAAGTCATATTTCCTCAAATTTCTCACGTGTTATTCACTCTTAAAACAGTGAAAATTACGTCACAATCCATGCATCAGCTCTCACATTTCTATTAACTATCGACCACTATTTATCCTGAATAAATATTAGCATATGAAAGCGCTAATCTAAGTAATCAAATTTCACGCCGACCACGCGAATATTTCAACTATTTAGGCTAACTAGTTTCCAACGAGCATGTCTTTGCGACCTGTCAACCAGCTCCTCAATCAATTACATCCACACATTGGTTAGATTGATAGAAATTGCACAATTGTTATCACTTAGCATGTGTTGACCAATGAGGGGTGTGGTCAAGGCAAAAGAGGGAGCGGGTTGGGAGAATATTTTTTTTGAATTAGCGGTTTGTATATTTTTTTTTATCTAGACCAGATTCACGATGATATAAAATATAAGAATTATTGTTTCTAGTTTCTCAAGATATTAAGAGTTTAACAAATGTGAAAAATTGTGTCGGACAATAAGATGGTAGGTTTCTATACAAGTTTCGGAATAATATTTCTTTTGACCTTTATTTATTCATTCTACTTTATATTATTTAAATAAAATTGGTATTTTAACAGTTTTCAGAAAGTATCTTTGCTGTACTGTTTGTTAAAATTTCCATTGGAAGTACATTTTAGAAGACCTATCCAACGATACTATACTCGTTACATGAATCATGGTCAGCTTGCGATCATCGTTGGAACAACCCAACTGAAACGTTAAATGAACTAAAAGAGTAAAACGATTCGTGAAAAACGTCAATATATTAAAATATTATACCTGAATATTTGTTTTCACTTTTCACTGTATGGTGTTAGAGGATGTGATTTTTTTTTTTTTTTACAAATATTTATTTTCTGTTTTTTTGTTATCGATTTAGTGCGAATATGGTTTAACATTTTATATTGGGAGTTGCAAAAATTAGTGAGTTATAAGACTGTGACATACAAACGAACGGAAAGACATGATGACACTATATAGGTTCCTAGTTAACTACAGAACAATAAAAACCATAAGTAGCATTTTTATTTCGCTTATGACTTGGACTATACGGAGAGTAGCAAAAACAATTTGCTATGCAATGAAGAAACATTGACATATACTAATTGAGTTATTGGGCTCGGACGAGTTTTTTTTTATCGGAGTTTGGTACTGACATTGATGTGCCCGTACGCAAAATTTAATTATTTATTACATGTTTTTGTTACTTTTTTGGTTAAAGGTTATTGGGTACATGCGGTCTTATTTTTGTAGATCATTCTAGATAAAAAAGATCATTGTTTTTAAACGATTTATTGGCTTGGTTCGCTTTAGAATACCATCACCTCATTTCTTCCCATGGGCCTCATAAAAGGCCAGTAAGTGATAACAAAGCGGTTACCACAAGCTCTGAGGAACTACATTATCTATTAAAGAGTGGACACACCAACCCGCTTGGTCAGAGTGGCGTTTTAAGGACATCTCTCACGAACAAGTCAATCTGCATCAGGAGACGAATAACGGTGAATAAAGGAATATCAGATGAATGGTGCCCCGTTTTTTTTTTCCAACTGGCTAAATTCTTTTGGCCCTAATTTCCTTTCAAGAGTCACCGGACATGTATGGTTAAGGGCGAGCGCGGAAGGCGCTCAACCGGGAGCAAAGAGTGTGTGCAGCAACGGGCCTAAGGGCTACCCCGCCGGTAGACGGTCGGTGAGAAGCGCGCCGGCACGTGCCGAGGCCTGTTACAAGTGTTGGGTGAAGGCCGATGCGTGTATGTGTGTTCACGGTGTAGCGAGGAGGACGTCCTCGTCTAATAGTGTCTGCTGTTACATAAAAGTTGTAAATTCAATATGTGACTTATTTTCTGATCGGATGAGAGATTAGAACAGTATCGTTGATCGCTGTTTTCAAAACTTGTTATTTGTTTGTTTTGTAATGCGATGCAATGCAACCAGCAATTTCAGTGTCCACTGCTGGGCATGGGCCCACTCATGCAACTTGTTTTATGCATGGGAGATGTATGGCCTTTAAACGGTGGGTTGGCGAGTCCACTATTATAGAGGTGGTGTAGTTCTTCAGAGCTTGTGGTAGCGGCGTTGTTATCCTTTTATACCACCCACAGGAAGATGCTATTCTATATCCGACCGACACCACACAGCACTTTTTTAGTGTGTTGTTTTGATAATAACACACTATTATCATCTAAGTTTATTATTATTATTATCTTTGTAGGATGATTAATATTTGTAGGGAGTATTCGACGTGATGGGATGGCATTGGGTTGGGTAGTATCTTCTGGAATTAGACGAGATGGGAGGGAAGATTAGCTTTGAAAACTTTCACTCTCTCTCAAAATACAGCACATTTCTCGGCCGTTTTCAAATATGTATTACATTCAATTTATTTAAATTTGTTTTATTTGTGTAAAACAGAAAATATGCCTCAGAAAATCCTCATTGTAGTAAAAGTTCTCTTGAATTAGCCATCTCTGAAGGGCAAAATAAAATTTACTACAAGGAAGATCTGTTAGATTTTTAGGAATGGTATTATTATATAGCCATGTGAACGCAGTTTTTTCCTAAATGATTCTGACCCCGGAGCTGGCATTTTTAATGGCATTCACTCCTGTCACCTGCTTATAGGAAGTTCAGATCACAGCAAACAAACCTGCTAACTCACAAATTAATCACCAGTCGCACAGTAGACGTGCGCATGCGCGTGAGGTCGCGTTCGTATAGCAATGACCCGTTTCGCCTTATACAGCTGCGTTGCGAAAACCCACCTTAACATTCCCGTCCACAGATGTTCTTAAGCCATCGGTGAAGGCTACATACATAGTACACTTTAAACACAGTAGTAAAACTTTGTATAATTAAAATCGTCCACGGAAGGAATAGGTAAATTGATAATTTGATATATATAATTTTAAATAAGAAATTTTAACACGTTGTATCATTTTGTTGTATCCATGTTTAGACCAAGATTACTCTAATGCGACCACCACACTTCGTCAGTGACTTTACGCGCTAATCGTGCCTTCGGGACGCAGGTGTGGGCCCGGCATTACAAGAGGAATCGCCACACAGTTACATTTGGAATAATAAGTATAATACGAATAACCGTGACCTGAATTAACAATGAGTTGTATTTTAGGTACTTCTAAACAGCTGATTTTGACATGACGTCATCTATTGTTAACTATTAAACGCGAAACAGTTTTATCCTCAAAACTAAATTCCATGCATGGCGCCCGTGGCGGGACTCACTCGATAAGTAAAAATCAACTGGCACAATTAAAAAGTTTATTAATTGTGTTTTCCCTTTGAATATCGCGATATCACTTTAATGTCGCGTGTTTCGGTAAGATATGCCAGAGCCCATTCCCATCCCATCCTTCCCCATTTTCCTCAATCCTCTCTCCAAATCCATTCCCACATCTCCATAGGTAGGCAACGCTTCCCGGGAGTGTGTCAATGTTTGTTACTGTGGATGGATGTGTAAGTCGGCATGTACCGCGTATGTACATGGGCGACAGTATCCACTTGCCACTGCCGCGTTCTTCGACTAAAAAAATAATGCAGAAATTTAATTTGTCTGTAGCTATCCAGTATTGATTTTTTTTTATTATAACTTGAAAATGATACAACGTGCTAGAGATTCTTATTTAAGATTTGTATTAGTACTTTTAGTAGTATTCACTGGTGACAATAGGCCTCCTCATGGACAGTCTTGTGCATGAGGGATGTATGAACTTAAAACGGCACCCCGGCCAAGCGCGTTAGTTAGTTCAGTGTTTTAGAAGTGCTGCAGTTTCTCAAGGCTCGTGGTAGTCGCTTTGTTATTCATTAGTCGCCTTTTACGACACCGACGGAAGGGGATGGGGTGAAAAGTGCATAGTTAATATAAAAGTCAGTACCGTAGGATTGTCAATCTTATGCTCCACTCATCACACTTCTACATCTTTAGCACATTTTTAGTGACGAGGAAAAAAGTAAATAAATACTAGATATATCAGGTGGTAGCATAAGGCACGTGAAGGAATTTTAAGTAGAATTCAGAAAGTGTATTCTGCCCACCTGCAGCTTGATGATGATGACAGATAAATCGATGTATGGTCAAGGTACCTCACAAGGTATCAGTGAAGCACACTGTAGTAATGACTCAGGTACCACCCACGCGCCGTTTGCAGTTCATGACTAACTGACAAGTTAATTTTGCTTCTTTTAACAGTTATTTTTATTGTTTTCTCTCGAAACATAAAACATGGTAAATCAGTTTTGATCATGAAAATGACATCATATTCATGATACAAAAATTGAAGGAATGCAAAATAAAAACAAAAACAACAGCGAATACGTAAATTTTATTTCATTTATTTATAGGTTATCAGAAAACACAAATCCACACATTAGCAACAATCACTAACCCTATGTTAGTATTCAATATCTAATATCTAGTCCTGTTAATTATTTGCTATATTAGTGGATAATCAAATGATTATCCACAATGAGCCAGATGAGCTGGCTCAAATGAGCCAGATAGCATTACCTATATCCATCTGTGTATATCCGCAAACACTCAATGCACTAGAGAAGCGTGGCAGCTATAGCAACACTCTGAAGGTGTTCTTATATTGAACCCGCAGAGCACAGCAGGCCCTTCGGATATATCTGAACCACAGACACCCCGAGCACATCGATGTACAGTATACCATAAACAGCGTCCTATCTGTGTCTGTACATCGGGCGAATGTGTGGGCCAGGATGTTCGCCCGGACCGACAATGCTCTGCATTCTACATCGTCCTTAAGGTTAATGAAATGAATAGCAGTGATAAATATATGGTATGGGATGGGAATGTTTGTGTTTTACACGACAAAGTCCGTACATTCTAAGTCTATATAATATTTCCAATACTTGAGTGAAAGTGTGTGAAATGGATTGAGTGCGATGGGAATGTCGCGTCTGTCAATCACCACCTAGCTACTGGCAACACTGTTTTTACCCAGTGAACTTTTCTCATCGTTAGCTCTTTCTTGTTAGTTGAAAGTGTGATTAAATTATAAGAATTATGTCTGGAGAATGTCTAGATATCTGTCCTGTTCCGGCCAAAGCCTGTATTTCACGGGTCTGTTGGAATAGATCTCCACAAGACATAAACTTGCTTTTTGTACAACTACTCTTATTCAATCAAGTATAAATATATTGTTTTGGGTGTAAATAAAATAAATCGGTAGACGTAGTATACATTAAATGGTTAAATTGATCAGAAAAAGATATATTAAAAGACATCTTTGAAATAAAAATAGTTTCTTCAAATCCCCGAACTTCATCCTGACCTTCGTCAAACTTTCTGTTTCCTATAAAAGGGATTAAGGATTTTAGGGATTCTATATATTTATTTTTACCGGCTTAACGTAGAAAGAGAAGGCATGATTTTTTCGTAGCTGTGAGAAGGACAGTTATAGTTTCGTGGTCCTGATTTATTCGTAATAAATGTCGCCCCTTTTAAGAGTTCAAAGAGTCTTTGAACTTTGGGTGGAGTACTAAGTGTATTAAATGTAACAATGATAATCAGTAATGGTATACAATGTTATTTATTTTCAATTTTATGGTTGAGGTAGGACTGTGCTTACAATAGAAAGAATTTTGTTAAGCTGCGCTCGATATCTAGTGTAATATTCGAGGGACAGAACTGTGGCGCCACGGATTTGACAACTTCATAATTTTAAACATAGAACTCTTAGAGTGAAATGTTAAAAAATTAAAATGTCGTCAGATGGGAACACGTTTTATTTATTTTGAGGGTTGCATAAAATCGCGCGATCAAATTGGGAAAATAATGTTTTCATTTTGTAGAAATAGGTATCTGATCGCGCGATGAGATGGGAGCAACTCATTCCCCTACCACATAATAATAGTAGTTTGTCACTCACCATTTATATAAAATACCCTAAACAAAATTTGCAATCGTTTGCGAACAGGATCATTTAATTATTTTTTTTTTATTGACTAGTGGGCGTACGAGCAAGCGGTCCCACGTGACGGTAAGTGTTACCGCCGCCCATGGACACCTGCAACACCAGGGGGTATGCGGGCGCGCCGCCGACCTTGCAAAATCCTATTCATAGCTCTCTTGAAGAACTCCATATCGTAGCTTAATGGAAAGACCTCTTGAGGCAGTTCGTTCCACAGCCTACGGGTTCGCGGTATAAAATAATTTAACTATTATATTTTACAAAGCAATGTTCACAAAGATCACAAAGCTATTTGACTACATAATTACAAACTAACCTAGTGTAATAGCAGCTTTAGCCTGTTTGCGATGCACTTGATGTATTGTTCCTCTGACGGGTATTAACGTTGCTGTCATCGCATTCGATGCGAAAATAACGATAATTAAACATGTTGTTTTTGCCCGTTCAAGGTCGATACAGATTCAAGACGAATGTGGCAATTTATATTTCATTATTTTTCTGCAATTTATATTGGAACGTGTCTGTTTTGAATATTTTTATTTTTTATTAGTATTAATGGAAACGTTAACTGGTTTTCCTTTAACTTTAAGTAATTTTATTGCTAATGTAACTAGTTTTATGTCCAAGAATATGGTTTTAAGATTTTTAAATTGCCTCATATCGGTCGTTTGTTATCATTATCGATATCAACAATTTTTATTAGTTGTAGATTTAAAATTTGGTTGCGTATTATAAAAAAAATCAGCCTATAATATTCTGTCTTAGAACAGTCTGGGTGTATTGATGAGAGACCTGGATGCTGACGATAAAAGAAATAAGGAAACATCTAGTAATAGAAAGAAAAACCTGGAGAAGAATTTTAGGACCGAAAAGGGGAGCTGGTGTCCGAGTCGAATATCATCGGTGAGATTAAAGCGGACAGGCTCCGTTGGCTCGGTCACGTGGAGAGAATGGGAGAGGATCGCACCATAAAGCATATTGTCAAAAAAATAGAGTAATTCATAAACAAAACCAAACCAGCTAGAGTATCCAGTAAATGTGCAAACTTACTTGTTTCATTAATTATAATTTATTTCAATATATGTTTTCGTATAGGAGTTGGACGCGGGCGGGTTTCTTGTGTTTTATTATATTATGTTATTAAAGGAGAAGAGAAAGACATACAAAAGCAAACATTACAATTAAAAACATTTTCAAGCTCAAACTCTAAATATTTATTGCAACACATGTGCGGTATGAGATCTTAATTATGAAAGGGAACAGCTAAACACATGTCCCGGCGGGGCGCTGTAATTAAGGGAATGACATTAAAGACCGAGGTTAATTAAATTTATCGTCGAAACATTCTTTTAAACTGTACTAACTTATTTCTACTATTTATTTGGTAATTTGAATAAATGACAATTTTGTAAGGTATGAATAAATTTTGTTTTAATTTAGACATGTTTTGCACAAAAACAACACCTTAAACAATTCATGGCAACTGATTATTTTACTAAATTATACCTATTTGCTCTCTCTTCTTCTCTGCTATTTCTTCAGGTGTACGAGTATACTTCTTTAACTTCCATGTTGTTGTTTCTATTTATTATTATAATAACGTTTAAGCCTTTTATGTATACTTAAATGCATATTTGTGGAGATTTAAAATGGTATGTGCTACTAATTTCTTTTTCTATGTAGTTATATTGCTTCAACAACATTTTTAACATGTCTGCAATCTTACTTAAAAATAAATAAATATTTTTTTCTGTAAATAATTGCAGCCAGTTTCCTTATACATTTGTTACTAAGACAAGTATACAATCGCTGCACGCCACTGTCTACAGCATCTAACGTGTCATAATCAACGGGAACGCACAACTAGGTACAGAAATAAGCTCGCGCAGCATTCTGGGAATGCGACGCGTCAGGTGATGGATATCATAGTTAGAGGTTGTATACTTAACATTGTTTACTATGGTTTAATGGCTGAGGAACTAGAAAAGAAAGGTTGTGGTTTATATTTCGAACTAGAACTTAACCGTAACCAGTTCTTTGTTTCTTTCGTCCAGTGGTGGACATAGGAAAAGGTGGACATTGTCTTGTGCATGTGGGATGTATAGCCTTAAAATGCCACGCTGTTGGCCAAGCGGGGTTGGTGAGTCCACTATTTTCAAAGTGATGTAGTTCCTCAAGGCTTGTGATAGCGGCTTTGTTATCCTTCGTTGCCTTTTGCAACACCTACGGAAAGTGATGGGGTTGTGCTACTTTACACCGTAGGGCTAATTTATAATTTTGACATAGCTTGGGTCAAAATGGCAATAAACTGGTGATGCATGTTTTAGTTAAGATTTAGGGCAAATATTATTTTTAAATAATTTTACGTGATCTATTATTATAAATAATTATGAATTTGATGAATAATTCTCCACAACGTTTGTTGTTTATTGAACTTTACTCACAAAATTCTATGCCTAGAAGGATTACAGCTTCTCACACAGATGGCGTTATAATAATACCTAATCCATACTGAACAATGGTCTAATGAATGGCTGCTATATTTTAGCTTGTTTGAGCGGGCGTCCTTGGTTCGATTCTCGGTAGAGACATTAATAATAGCCGAGTCAGGCATGTTGGCGGTTACTTGGATAAAAACTAAACTCATCTTGGCAGTTGATGATTTTAGCATAAATTGACAGATGTTTACTCACCGCCCATATACTCAGTAGCGTAATTTCAGCTTTTTAACTCAGATGGCAAGGCGTATCGGGGGTCTGGGAGGTATGGAATGCCCCCACGTGTAACATTAAATTGTTAGTTTTTAAACTTTTTCAGACTATTTCCACCACAAAATAATTGCTAACATTCTCTATTTACCCTAAAAGATTCATTGTTAATTACTTTAATTGATAGCCAAACCATTTGTAAAGTAGATATCATTTACACACAACTCGAGAGTAGGGCTATATTTAATTGATTGAGTGTTCTGCCTGATCTTTTATCACGTAAGTAAAAATGAAGCAAACATCATACTAAAAACAAAGATTTATTCAACTTTTACTCAATGTCATCATCACAAGTTATTTTTATACAAAATGAAGTCTTCTCTTTTGGCTTGAATTAAAGTCGTCAGTTACTTTGGAAATGTCTTTAACAACACTCCTTTCGATAGCCAAAATAACTAACGAGGACAACCTCTCTTGGCCGATTGTATTTCTGGACAATTCTGAGGTGGCAACTGGCACCTCTTGCCACCCCCGAATTACGCCACTGCATATACTATAACTTAAAATAATAACTTATAAAAAATAACACGAAAATACGGCAGTTTATTATATCATAGATACTGAATATATAAAGAAGACAACACTTTCACTGAAGACTCCACAGATACACCGTCCCCGCTGGCGGAGACGTGGACGTCTCCCTCGCTACACCTTCAATACACACCGGCCCTCAGACAACCAGGTATCGGCACGTGCCTGGGCGCTTTTCACCGACTCGCGATTCCGTGGTATCCCCCCAATGCAACGCCCTAAGCCGAGGTCCGTTCCTTCCGCCGGTTTAACGGCGGGGAAGTTCTTAGGCTCGTTGCAACACAGATTTTGTTCCTGGCTGAGCGCCTTGTGCGCTCGTCCTAAATTAAACACGACCGGTGACTCTTGAAAGGCCACTAGGGCTACAAGAATTTAGCCATACCGAAAAAAAAAAACTTTTACTCAATTATTACTTTGGCAATACGTCACTTTTACGCAGTAGTACTAACTGAACACCATAAAATGGCATCGCAATGTTTTATACACAAAAACATTCCCAGAAAAATACTCTTTCCGACAGAAATCCACCCATATATTAAAGAGATACGCCCACAAACATACACACAGACATACAAGCATTCGCACAAACTCATAGCATATTTATCAAACTCATCCTTGTTGTGTTGCGTGTTATTAAGGTGCCAACGTGAGCGCATAAAATGGCGTCAATTCTTAACATTACATGAATTGTTATATTCGATATTCAGAACACATCAATTGACTCCTGAGGTACCCTTCCTGACACCAGACTTCCCTTGATGTAACATCATTGGAAAGACAGGAAGAAAGAAAGAAAATCATTTTATTGACATCAACATATGACATGCATTTCATTTAATAATTAAAATATATAATTAAAATTTAATAATTTCAATTAAATAACAAAAAGATTTATTGTTCTGTCATTCACCAAACTTAGCATACTCGTATGTCGCAGCGTGAATTGCGATACTGAATTTCAGTTGGAGCCGCACCGGTGACCACAGATCGTGACCACACGTGCAATTTTTACAATAAACCTTGCCAAATCTTGTGATAAGGAAGGAATGTAAAAGATAAATGTAAATAAAAAATATATGTAAAGAAAAATATAATTTTCTTTATTTTTAATTTGCCGCGTTACAAGCGCCTTTAACATAGATTATATTTTTGTAAACTATGATTGACGTTTATACTTTGACGTTTAACGTGAACAAATTATTAAAATTGTAATATTAGAAATAAGAATCGACATTGCGATTAATAACATTAAATGTCGTTTTGTAATGACATTTTCTTATTATATATTATCTTGTGTCTTATTATATATATAATAATATATCTTATTACATGTGTTATTACTTATTACTGTGTCTTATTACATATATATTATCTTATTATATATATATGTAATGATATAATTACTTGAATCGACACTGACAATCAAAACACAACATCCATTCCTGTGTGTCTACCTCAACGGTTATGAATATGTCCACTGCCACATTGCTATGCTGATTCTGCGAACTATGTCTGTGACTTTATATGTAGTTCTTTGGCGAATCTCTTCCCGCGATGAAACTCCGAGCATATAGCTCTCAAGCACATCAGAATATCGGTACATCGGAAGTTATTTAGACATTATTTGCAGGTCAATGGTTTGCCAAAATGCATCTACACCTGCGTAATTTGTCATCTTTTATTCAGATTGTTTCTTTATGTAGCTGAATTTTTAGGATTCCCTAGTCAATTAGTCCCTAGTCATTCCTTAGTTAAATCTTCTGTTTGTCTGTATGTCACAGCCGTATTACTATATAATTTTTTACCTGCATTACGCTACGGAGGGTGCACGCTGCGATACAACAGTCGCTGGACGCACTCGACTAGCCACGTTTCCCCTCTCCCAGAGAATAAATAACTACATATATTTTTAACTACATCGCAGACAGATCGACATTCGATTGTGTGATGTTTAATTAATATCAATATTAGAAATAAAAAAAGAAATAAGACTACCTTGAAATGGTACTCTATTTCCCACTATATCCTATTCCCCAATGAACGTACGTGTTTCGGTTCTGAGTGAGATATGTCAGAGCCCATCCTATCCTACCCCTCCTCATTTTCCCAACCCTTTCTCCGAATCAATTCCCACATCTCAAAAGGTAGGGCGCGCATTCGAGGCGTGGCAACGTTTTTTATTCTGGACTGGTGTTGGCATGTATCGCGAATGTCTATGGACGACAGTATCCACTTACATCAGGTGGACTGTATGCTCGTCTACCGTCTTCCTACTATGTAAAAAAGATTATTATTAAAAAATATTTATCATAAATGTAACTCTTAATAACAGCAATAACAATACTTTCAACTAACAATGGCAACGGACGACACTGAAGCTGAGTTTTTTTCTGAAAAAATTTTTAAAAAGTTTATTCACTGCGAAATGGCAAATTAGCTCTTATTTATTAAATAATTAGATATATAGGTACCATATTATTAGAGATCGGATATTTGGGTGCATATATACCTAAAGTTGAGGTGTTGAATAAGTATGGAGTGTTTTATACTTATACTTTTGTAACTTTTGAATAAGTAAATACTTTTGTATCGGGCAAATGCCGCAATCCCGGGTAGGACAAATTTTGTGTTGCGACTATAGTATACGATTCATATACCTAAAGTTGTAAAGTTAATAACTAAGACTCTCAGAACTGCATTCCTACAAATTGACATTAGAACTAAGAATTTGAGTCCAAATCTGAAGTTTATATCTTCTTTAATAGTGCCTTAGATCCTATCGACTCTGTCCTGGTCACCACCAGACCTTCAAAACTGCTGAGAAGTTTCATAAATAGGCATCCTATTAGTTGTGAAATCCTGGGATTTCGATTTTCAAATAAATTATTTTAAGAAGCCGCTTCCATACTTTATACCTTGTAGGTAAATATGCATCCGAATATCCGATCTCCATTTATTATACACTGAAACATTAAAGGAAACATAATACTTACTAGCAGACTTATCCCTAAAGTAATATCTTCCTTGTTGTAAGGAGAAATCTCAAGACAATTAGCTATATCTATAACATAAAATTGTTCAGTCGATTGTTAGGTATTTATTTTGAAAGAACTACGGAACCCTGTTATATTTGTGCCCAACAGGCTATTGGCCTGCTTTTTAATCAGATATCTTTCACCATAACGCGTTACCTGTTATGGTGTCTTCCTCGGTTCATTCACCTCAAAACTGTATAGTTATATTTATTATCATAAAACTTTGCGAATATCAACACATTTGTAACGAAAATATTGCTATAATTTACTTGTTAGAAACATATTTGTGATTAGCTGGTGCCCGCGACTTTGTAGTGTAGACATATAACTTAAAAACTGTGTTGTTGTATAACCCATACTATATACTGCACTACATACTGCACCGTACTATATACTGCAACGATTTTTTTTCAAAAATATTACACGCAACGACACGGCTTCGTTACGATTGTTTTTATTATATGTACAGATTATGAAAGATTATAAATAATGTAAAGAGAACTTAGATTAGAGAACTTAGAGAACTTTTCCTAATAATCTGGATCTATGTCTCGTAAATGGACTAAATCGGTTTAGTTCCAAGATTACCATACCATTGGTGTTTTTGAACAATTAAATTTAATTTGAATTGTCTATATATATACTATATCAGCCTATGTCTCTCCACTGCTAGATGCATAGGCTCGCTACCACATACGATCTTCGACTCTTCTCATTCAATCACCACCGACGAAGATCTCGAGGTGACCGAAGGGCGTCCTACACTGCGCTTTCCGATTCGTAATGTTTGAATTTTAAAAGCGCTGTAGTTTATTGCCATACATTCCTTTGCGCCTTAGCCTTCTTCATTAAAAAAACAGCCCCCTTTTCTTCAACTGCTGGACATGGATCCTCATGCACAAGACTATGTGCATGAGGGATGTATGGCTTTAAAACGCGACTTCCGGCCAAACGAGTTGGCGAGTCCACTCCTTTAGCGGTAATGGCTTTGTTACCTCAGTCGCCTTTTACAACATCCTCGGGAAGAGATCGTGCTACTCTTAAAGCTATCTGACACCACACTGCTGATTAATGATTAATAATAGAAGTATTTAAAAAACGTCCTGTTTCGTCTGTTTTCGTCTATCGAGCTATTTACATAGACCGTGTTACAGTTGAGCAAATAACTTCAATATTCCAGCTAGAAACGAAATTCTTTTTTATTGTTTTATTATGTCAGTGATATATTTGAATAATATGTTTAAATACATTCTGGATTTTCCGAATGGATTATTGACTTACAGATATTTGTTTAAAACGTTTTTAAAATTGTGTGTTTCAAGGATAGATGGCATAAAATATGCATATATTGACTGGTAGAGAATGCCATAAGATAAAGCATTAAGTCCACTTTTTGTACACTTAGTCTGTGCAATAACGTTTAAATAAATAAGGATTATGCGTTTTAAATTGTCACGTGAGTATCATCTTGCCACGTCAAAAAGACAACCTAATGCAATAGCATTTGGTTGTAGATTTTCCAAAAAAAGAGTTCCAATCTAGCAACGTCCAATTTTAACGCTTAAGAGGATACAAATTACAGATACCACCGGAATAAGTCCATTCGTTAACAGACCCGAAGACATTTGTCCCGACATTCCAGCGATTAAAAAAAGTGGTGATCCGTGCAAGTGTCACGATCCTGAATGGGGGGCGGTGTTAAATCTGTCATTGAAAAAAGACCTAGTGTTGTGAAATCATGCGTGAAGTTCCTCCTCAAACAGTTTGGTGAGTTACCTCGCGTCAAACCATTAAATGGTTTGTTCGCATTGAAACTATTAAAAGTTTCACCGGCTTTAGTTTCCCAAATATTGACGTTATAAAGAAATTAAAAAAATCTTTATCTTAAAAATCATGATCATGATCAAGTTAGATCATGATTTTATTTAAACATAATCTTAAAACCACAATAATCCATTCAGGAGCCTTCGTCCGCCGGCGGAAAATTAAACAAAAGTAAACACTAATTGGTCAAAGGTCAAATCGTAAGAAAATCTTAAACAAGGTCACAGGTTCATGCAGACAGTAAGGTCCCTTTGCTCAGATAACGTAGATATATTTAAATACTCGTAGAGTATTAGATAGATAGATAGGTAAAATTCTTTTGGAGTGTAACCAAAACAAAAAAACAGTACCTAATGAATATTTTAATACTATAAAAAATTGCTTTTTAAATAAATCTTGTTTGTTTGTTTCTTCTTTCTTTCTTACAGCATTCAAACGTATCATAAGTCTCACCGTTATTACTATTTTATTATTTTAGTTTTTATTTTACTCTCATCTAATTTTACCATCATCACTTTCAAATCAGAATTCCAACTGACTGTGACCTTTGCTTTAAATGACTCATGATCACCTTTATCCTCGGCTTCGAGGAATGTCCCAACACTACTGTCGTTCGAAAATAGTTGTGCGGCGACCGGCGCCGCATGCCGCGCGCGGCTGTGTTTTTGAACGCATGCCCACCTGTCATTGCGTAGCGCGGCTATCCTTGTTGTTTTTTATTAAATTACATTGATTTGATTTATTTTATCCATAAGCTTAGGAGGGCAAGGCATACCATACGATACCATATCATCAGACGGTCCATCCACTGCTGGATATGTCTCTCCCGCGGCTCGCCAACACACACGATCCTTGTCTCTACTCATTCACTACCGGCTTACTTCTTCAAGTCGTCGATCCACCTGGGCAGACAGCATCCCACACTGCTTTCCGGGACGTGGTCTTCATTCATGTACTTGTCTAAACCCATTGATTGTCGGTCCCGCTGCAGATACGGCCGCCCATTGCCACTTCAGCTTGGTAATTCTGTGAGCTATGTGGATGACCACTTCATTGTCGAATTACTTCGTTCCGAATTGTATCACGTTAAGAAATTTCGTTCATGGCTCTCTCCATGAGCGTGCTGAGTGATTTTAACTTATCAATGGTAATTTTAACATCAGCATATAAATAAAAAGATTGGATTAACTGCTTGTATACCACCTTCTTAGTATAAATTAACGAACAAACATCCTAGAAGTATTAATACTAAATCCACAAGAGCAATGTCATGAATGATTGCTAGTTTAGTTCAATATCATTAAATTCCCTTCTATCCGTTGTACAGTCTCGACTCTCGGCCCATGTGAAAGGGCGTGCCTATTAGGGCATCCAGTTTCCATTGAGATTTATTGTGACAACTTCGAGTTGACCACTTGCCATCAATTGGATAATGTCCGGACATGGCCACCATTGATTATCGCTTACCGCCTTTCGCAACTTGTTTGTTTAGTTTTGTGGAATAGAGAAATTAGGAAAAAAATGGAAAAGTCCATAACGACAGTAAGGATATTGATTGCCTATGGGTGCTTACACTTGACCCACATTCGTGAGGCTGTGGGTTCAAATCCTAACCGTAACCAGCCTCGTGTACAAGGCAATATTTATGATGTCGCCCATGTTCAGCTATGATTATTTAATCATACATAGTTTATACTATTAAAACGTGTCATTATTTGATAGATGCCGTCATCCGTCCTGCTTTGTGTTGCGGACTCCTTAAGGTGGCGGCTCCTTAAGTCGTGGGTCAAGTGTAAGCACCCATATAGGCAATCAATATCCTCACTGTCGTTATGGACTTTATCTAAATATTTTTGTCCTAATTTCTTTATATTTAATATTTTATAATTCTTTTGTTTTTATAAAAATCTCTTGTCATCTTATTAAAAACATGTCATCCTGAATTTGTTCTTTAGATCACGAAAATATATCATCTCTTACCTTCACGAAGCGTTTCAATCCACCTTCCGTTTCCAACACTCGCCTGTACCTTGTCATTAAAATAAGGGATTCACAACGAAAATCTACGGTACACCAGATATTACCAGGTACTGATGATTCACCGGCGCTATTTCAACGTCACGCCTCATCGCGAAGCCAAATTTCAGGGGAATGAACCCTACCTAACTAAAACCCCTAAATTTTCTAACACGCAATTCTAAAAGTATTTAAAGTTGTTTTTGTTTAAAGAATACACTTGACTGGCGTATTTCTGTGGTACCTATGTGGCACATATTGTTTACACAAAGCATTTTTGTATCCGTGTGGTGTCGGTCGGCTACGGAATAGACTCGCCCCGTCTCTTCTCTTGGGTGTCTCAGAAGGCGACTAAGTGATAAAAAAGCCGCTATCACAAGTGCTGATGAATTACATCACCTCTTAAAGAGTGGACGCACCAAACCGCTTGGCCAGTGTGTCGATTTAAGGCCGTACATCCCTGATGCACAAGACAATGTGCTCGATGAGGTCTACGTCCAGCAGTGGGTGCTGAAAAGGCTAGTTGCATTGCATCGGTTGCATTTTTGTATACTTTTCTGCTTGGTGTGACGTTTCGTTATTCAAAATTCTGTCGTAAAATTACAGTTTTATTTTTGTTTCTCTTCATTGTCTTAGGTACTAATTGTGTTTCCTATTAACTTTGGCAGAGCAGTGGAGGCTTTTTTTTAGAAATAAGGGGACAGACGAGCTGACAGTCCAGCTGGTGATAAGTGGATACTGTCGCTCATGGACATCCGCGTTACATGCCAACATCAGTCCAGTGTGACAAACGTTAACATACCCCCGGAGTCGCTGCCTGCATTTGAAAATGTGGGAATGCATTTGGAGAAATATGTAGCTATAAAAAGAAGGAGAATACGATGGGACGATTTGAATGGGCAGTGGAACTGGTATGTTTGCGTTATAAATAAATGTGACTACAAGGCTACCCTTGTGCTGGAACCTGTGCACTTGGAAACAGGTGGAGACCTGTGCACTCTGCGGGGCACAGGTGAAATCCATAAATACCTCGTGAAACAATACCTAACGAAATACAAAATGGCAAAGAACACATCAGTTTCTTTCCTTCACTAAGTATTCTCTGCACTCCCCATCCGTCCTGATTCTCTTCCTAAATGCAAATTCTTAAATCCCTAATCATAGCAATCATTTTGACAAACATTGACACATATCGCAGATGTCCATTGGCGATAATCACCTATCATTATCCTATTGTTTTGTAGTCTCACATTTTATTACAAAAAAAAATCTAGTCTTATAATAGAACACTTTCATTCCAATTACGTGGAATTGGCAGAAGAACATAAAATAAAAATACAATGAAACAATTTAGCAGTAGAAAACGGCTCGTTACGCTATTTGCGGCAATTAAAGCCTTGTACACATGTTAGCGCGTGTCCAAACATGAGATTAAGGGCGTGTATACAAGACGTCGTCGCTAATAACTGCGCTCATACATGACTAGAAAGTTGCTCATGCGTTTTTAAGGAGAATTTACTCCTACGATGGCTTTTTATGTATTTTTACGACGATCAAGACATGCCACAGAGGAGTTGATTTGACAATCAATATGACTATTGGGATAAAGTAGACGACATATTATAGTACTTACATGTAGAAGGGTTAAAACTGTGATTTGGTATCACTAATAGTATAGTATTATTAATTCCAATCAACTGTCCAATTCAACTCATGCGACTAAGTTTGTTTTACTACTATCTATATGTGTACCATGTTTTACTATATGTGTACTACTATATGTTTTACTATGTTTAGTTCTGGATGCATCTCATTAGGTTATATTCTGTTTTAGGAATTTTAAAAATACAAATAATTTAATAAGCTGCAAATCGATGGTAGCAAATTTAAAAGTGGGTTAGGTTAGGTGACAATAATTACAATAATTCTCTTGTGATAATAAAGGTTCGCGTACACTACAGCCTTGCAACACTGCGACAACGCACATTACAGACGCGGCGGGCCGCAGCTCAACGCAATAATTTAATCTATTGACATGCAATTCTTCACGTCATCGCACGGCGAATAATTATCGAAATACGTTCGTTAACTGCGCCTGTTTAACGCACACTGAGGCGGGCCGCACCGTGCTTCACCGCAGCGCAGAACATTGCTTAAACTCAGCAAAAACAAATTTGTCTGTCAATAGCAACAACACCTTCACCCGCCACCGCAGTCTCACCGCGACCACGGTGCATATAACTGTAAATATCCGCTATAATAAATAAATAATAAATCGTGAGTAACCCGTTTACATAACAATTATTGCAAAAACCCTTCTGAATCACTTTCGTACGTTTTGTATAAACCAACGCCCACTAGAGGCGGGCCGCATCGCTTTACAGCGCAGCGCGCTAGCGGATCACTTGCCAGCCGTGTTTATTTGTCAATGTTATGCACTGCGATGTGGCCCGCCTGAATATGCGTTGAAGGGGCGTTACAGACGTAATTTAAGAATTATTCGCTGCGTGACGACGTCAAAATTTGAATGTCAACAGCCGAGTTAAATGATTGCGTTGAGCTGAGACCCGCCGCGTCTGTAAAGTGCGTTGTCGCAATTTTGCAGTGCGGCGCGCTGCGGCCCGACGCGGCTGTAATGCGCGCTAGCCGTACGGGACTCCGTCGACATTGTAGTAATTTAAATTTATTTACTTAAGTTACATAAGTTATAAGTTGTTTTGTTGAACATAATTTGCTACTCATTTAGTATTTTTTTTCTGACCGTTTAAATACAAGTCTGCTAATTTTATTTTACTTAAATTATGTCTCCTATTTCAAATGTCACCTTGTTTGACAGATCAGTGTATCAGCAGCTTTAGCGCCAATAACAAAAAATGGCACATCAACAAGGTGAATGACACGATCCGTGCCTAAGTGGCCGCGTCCTGTCTCTATATGGGTGCAATATAAAGACTATTTTGTGCTAGACCTAGTTTCAATTCGGTCTAGACTTCGATCTAGATGTATGAGGAGTATCAAAGATGATAAGTGGTTTCATCCTACCGGTATACATAAAGCATTTTTTGTGCAAGACCTAGATTCTAGGTTGGTTTCGAAATAGGAAGTGATTTAATATATTGTTCATTTAATATGTACCTACTCGTATTCGACTGTGTGGCGTCAGTCGGCTTTAGAATAGCACCACCCTACGGGTGTCGTGGGTGTCATAAAAGGCGACTAAGGGATAACAATGGCGCTACCACAAACTCTGAGGAATTACACCACCTCTAAAGGAGTGGACTCGCCAACCAGCTTGCCCAGAGTGGCGTTTAAAGACGTTCTGTGCATGATGATATCCAGCAGTTGCAAGTTTGACATTTGGAACGAATTTGATATTTAGAAAAATAATCATATAATCAGTTTTTGAAGTTTGGATTAGCGATCAGTAGCGGTCAGTTCTTAAAAATGTAGCACCAAGAAGTCCAGTAAAAACAATGCTCGAACGAAAGTATTGTTTACGAGACTTTATTTCTTCCGTGTTTTATTTTATTTCTGATATTAAATCAATCCAATAACAATCGCAGAGATATCTGTTTCAGTAGGCGTCTTACGTTTCTGAAACATTAGCATTTAATTTTTTGATCAGTCAAGCGCGACTTGACACCATAGGTCCACTAATACAAAAGAGAATAATCGCAAGTCTAAAGTTATATAGCATAATAAGTCACATCAGTAGTTCCCAAAGTGTTCGCCTGAGCGCCCCGGGCAGTCGCGACATGCTCACAGGGGCGCGGGGCCCCGCATAATTTACACAGTTTTCAATTAATTTGAATTTACTACTTCACCTTTGCAAAAATATATTGGCTATTTCACAAACAGTTCTTGATAGAACGGTGATGGCCTATGGGTATCTATATTCGATTCACATTCGTGTCATTGTGAGTTGAAATCCTCGGCCCGTACCACTGAGTTTATACTTAAATACGGATTTTTTTTAAAATGTCACTAGCTCGACGGTGATGGCAAACATCGCGAGGAAATCCGCATGCTCCAGAATTTAAAAAAAAACCTAGAGTATGTGATCCACTAATCCATACTGGGCCCGCGTGGTGAATTACATTCCAAAACCCCCCTAGTGATTTACTAGGGGAGACCTGTGCTCTGCATTGGGACCTTATAGGCTGATACAAGTACTTGTTAGAAATTGACATAGGACCTTGGAAAATCTGGATTTAGTAAGGGCGCGGTGAATCGAAAAGTTTAGGAACCCTCTGGAAAATATCGCTATTGGCGATAAGGTCGCCTTTTGTGTTACAATGTCTGTTACGGCCTTATTTTGTTTTGGTGTTCAGTGAAGAGCTTTATCATCTATCTAAGCATCCGATTGAAATTGATCAAGTCAACCGTTCTACAAGGAGTTAATATTTTGTGTATAAACATAAATTTTACAATAGAAATTCTGCGTAAATAATAAACTTTGATAAATAAACTACCGTTGCGGAGTAGGCGGTGTCCATTTTGGTTTTATTTATGTTCTAGTTTGACCATTACGCCATATTAGAAAGATGGTTTATCACTGAACACGTGTGTAGTGAGATCATATTAGTATCGTGTGAGGGAATTAAGTTTTTTTTTTAAATGTTATAACTTTTAACAAACATTTCTTAATGAAGATGGTAATTTGTGTATTTATTATCGGTGTTAGCTATTTCGTTCGCGTGAACGCGAGTGATTCCCGTGGGAACTCAATAACAATTCGGGACAAAATGTACCCTAAATATTAACCCAAGTCATGAGCTACAACTATACCAAGTATTATTAAATTCTGTCCAGTGGTTTTAGCGTGATGCGCATTCAAACAGACAGACGTAAATTCTAAAAATGGTTGTTCTGGGCTTTGTATCTGGGCTGGGCTAGAAGAGTGACATAAGATGAAGAAATTATTGGAATAATAATAAAAACCTGTCACTTATTTTATAGACAAAAATATAGAGAAAATTAGTTATAATATAGTCTTCTAGTTGATGAAAATTAATTGTGAATTTGTAGTTGATGAAAATTAATTGTGAATTTGTAGTTGATGAAAATTAATTGTGAATTTGTAGTTGATGAAAATTAATTACGAATTTGTACTTGTATTGAGTTGTATTTGTATTGTTAGAATTTGATTAAATCACCGCATATTGTAGCTAGTGGTTCTTCATGGATGCAAACATTGAGAACTCCTATGTAGAATTCGATGTCAACATTATTTTCTAATTTGATTTCCAACTTACCAATTGAACTTGCAATGTCCTACGAATCTTTAGCTGTTAAGTTTTTTCTGCAGCCGATCTGCTGTGATAATCGTCTGACCTTACCAAATTATAATTTATGATACTTGATCGCTATTTCTTAATAAATAATAAAATTGTATTATATTTCGAAATGAAATGTTTAGTAAAAGAAAATAATAATAATAAAAGAAACCTGTAAAAGGAAATAAAATAAGTAAATAAACCTTTTAAGGTTACAAGTTAGAACATGTTAATTAAAGCTATAAACAATTGTTGGCCAATAACAAGGTAGCACCGAAAACGCATAAGAAGTTAATTGCGTAATGTACCTCTACACCTTCAGCTTTATCTTGTAGCAATCTGTTTGTGGATATGATTAAGATGTTTAACCTCTGACCCGGAGAGGAGTCTTGTTAAATGCTTGTTGATATTTATGTGTTTATTAAGTTATTAATTTATAACACTAATGAAACTTGAATGTGTGATCTTGGCCGGCTTTACAATATCTTTCCACCACCACCGCATACCATTTGGTTGGTGTTGTAAAAGGCGACTAAGGATAACAAATCCGCTACAACGAGCCCTGAGCAACTACACCACTTCTAAATGAGTGGACTCGTCAACCCCTGCCCATGCTAAAAGGGCTGATTACTGATACGGTATTGTACCCTCTGTTCTGTTTAAATAAATAAATCGCTTTTTTTTTGTATCGAACAGTCGTTATTTCTCTCCAGACTGACACAATTCAAATACACTTGCATTTTGGCCCTAAGATGCCACAAATATACGTCTGACACATGCAAAATGAATGCATAAACAATGCAAGTACATTGTTTCGCATGAAATCACTGTCTCGCCGAAGTTCGCCAATTTTACCACAAATTAAGGCCAATACGAACGTCCGTTTAATCAATTCGACCGGCTGCGTTACTATAGAATTTGATTTATGAAAATTATTTATTTTTAATTAGCTGATGCTCGCGACTTCATGCGCGTAGACTTTACGAGGATGTATGGTTATAATGTATAAAATTTATCTTCATAAAAAGTACCTTATATAATGGACCCGGCACATAAGCCACAACTGTGTCAAATTTAATTTAAATCCATATAGTGGTTTTTGGGTGATGCGCGGTTGGACAGACAGATAAATATTCAAAAATTTTATATTCCATATAATTTTTCAAAAAATATTTCATGTACAGACACGCTGTTGTTACGATTTTGTTATATAATAGAAAAGAAAATGATATAAATATAGAAGGTGGCAGACGTGCGGTCATTCCATCCCGTCCCATGTTCAATCCAATATCTGTCAAAAATAAGGAACTGTTGTATGCGAGATGTCATGTCCTTAATGACTATATATACCCACGACCGTCTCCGCTTCACAAATGGTTTTTCTAAAATCATTCTCTGTGTCAGTTCCACACAATATTGTCTTCTTATTTGTTTGCAATATGAAAACCTTCTCTTGGATTTCAGTATGGGAGGTGTCAGCGCGATGGTTTCCCACGCAACATGGACAGTCAGTCTTCCCTTAAATCGCGACGCGTATAAATATTTACCGAAATCATTATTGTAATCCTAAATAAGTAATCCTAAATTGTAATCCTAAATTATTTGTGTGTGAAAAAAACTTTTTTAAAAAGTCGACCATATTTCCCCGTCTAACAGAATGTCGTCCTGACTTAAGACCATGTACTGATTGATCGGAGTAAGTAGTGTATTAACATTACATTTGAGTCCGTTAACCCGAAACGGCACTACCTATTCCATTCATTAGTTATAATTTAATGTCGATCGTAACTCGACGTGAACACGACATGAACGCGACTCGAACTCGTCAAGGGTAACACTGTAATGCATTCCAGTCCGGCTGCAGCCTAAATATAGTCAATATGCGTGGCATCAATCATACACAATCATAGATTAAGACCCATTATGATGATGAGACGTTCCGGTGCACTGAACTGACGCTGGATTTTTGGGTGAAATGTTATTGTGGCTAAGATTTAAGATCCAGGACAAATATCAGACTCAGCCACTGAGCGCACTGGACTGCCGAGTTACTCCTTCTTGTAATAATATGCGGGTTTTATTGGCTTAGTAGTTGATTCGCACGAATTCTTGGACAGTAGCGTCGCGTAACTTACCATACTATGACATTGTGACGCACATATGTTGACATAGCACTTAAGGTTTTAATTACAATGTAAGTAGGTTTTTAAGTGGATTACTTAACTTGCACCTGGAAGAGAATTCACGCCTGTCATCAAGATAAGATAAAGCAAGATACATGATAAATGATGATTCATTCTCTTACTACATAAGACTATCGTACATTTACCACCCAATCCCATTTCCCAATTGTAACGTATGTGTTTTGGTAGTAAGTGAAATGTGGTTTAGTAATGACTGGGACACATTTCCATCTTACCCCCTCCCTTTGAATAAAGAGTTGAATAAATTTCTTAAACCATTCTCTAAATCCATTCCTAGATCTTCAAAGGGAAACTGTGTTTTTTAGACCACAAAATCTACTAGACGTACACAACTAATAAGAAATAAGCAATTGAGTAATAAAATATCATATAATTATCTCTTTATAATATACTAGCGACCCGCCCTCGCTTCGCTTCGGTCTATAAGAGTTTATTTTATCAAAATTTCATAATAAAATATGCCTATATTATACACGGATAATGTAGCTTCCTATTTCTGAAAGAATTTTTGAAATCGGTTCAGTAGTTCCAGAGATTACCCCCAAAATACCTACAAACACACAATTTTACCTCTTTATATATTAGTACATCCCCTCTAAAAGTGTGGACTCGCCAACACGCTTCGCCAGTGCAGCGTGGCGTTTTATGGCCATATATCCCTCATGCACAAGATAATGTGCATGAGAGGGCTCATATCCGCCAGTGGATACTGATAGGCCTAGTTGCATTGCATTGCAATATACAATTACCTTTACTTTCACTCATTTTGTTACAAAACTTACAATTACAACTTACCTTTGTATCGCGTCTGACCCATTTAGCAACTATTCTATTTTAATTCTGGTCCAGTTAATATGTATGAGTAATGCACATGATAATGTATGACGGATTGTATCGCTACTCGTAATCCAATAGAGTTTTAAGTGGTCACCGTCCAACGGGAAACGTTGGAGGTGGCATTTTAGTTATTTAAACTTTATAGCACGGACAAAATGTACAAGAGACGGACTTAATACATTTTCTACCAGTCAAGAATAAATTAGAAGAAATTAGAAAATATATAAACGTAACACATATATAAAAATGAACAAACAATACATATCAATACGGGTACAATAAATACATACAATACATGCATACATACAATATACATACAATGTATAAATTAAGTACAATGTACAATGTATTCATATAAGTTTATACCTATACTAATATAATAAAGAGGTAAAATTGTGTGTTTGTAGGTATGTTGGGGGTAATCTCGGGAACTAGGTACTGAACACTATAGGAGCTACATATAACACAATACATATACTACATATACATATAACACAAATAGGAAGCTACATTATCCGTGTCTAATACAGGCTATATTTTATTTTGAAATTTTGAAAAAAAAAACTTATTAAACCGAAGCGAAACGAGAGCGAGTCGCTAGTATATTTTAATAATTTAAGTGATATTTGAGAAAAGAGACGGTATTGTAACGTTTGGAAAATCTTAAAAAAATCAGATGTTAAAACACGTTTTTATTTATACAGAATCTTATACGAAATTACAAGTAAGAAATTTTAATCAAAATTTCCGGTCCATAGCGACAATGAAAATTTATTTGCTGCGTATTACCATAATTATTATAACCAACCCTTTTATCGGCCACTACTGGACATGGCCCTTTTTATGTACATTGTCTTGTGCATGAAAGATGTACGCCCTTGAAACGCAACGCTGGCTCAGTGGGTTGACAAGTCCACTCCTTTAGAAGTGGTGTAGTTCCTCAGGGATTGTGGTTGCGGCTTTGTTCTCACTTAATCGCTTTTTACTACACCCGCGGTAAGAGACGGGGTGGTGCTATACTATAGCCGGCCAACATCACACGACACGCGGCTAGATAACTGATTAATTAAGCAGTCCAAACATTTATTTAAACAGAGTCTATTCGGAGATTCACAATACTACGTGATTACTACAGAACTAATTAAGACTGTGCCAGAACCCGTAGGCTGTGGAACGAACTGCCTCAAGAGGTCGTTCCGTTATGTTACGATATGGGGTTCTTCAAGAGAGCTGTGAATAGGATTTCGCAAGGTCGGCGGCACGCCCGCATACCCTCTGGTGTTGCAGGTGTCCATGGGCGGTGATAACACTTACCATCACGTGGGACCGCTTGCTCGTCCGCTCACTAGTCCATAAAAAAAAGACAGAATAATTAATGATTAGATTACCACCATGTTGCAATTACAAGTTACACCATACCATAAGCCTGTGCCTCTCCACTGCTGGATATAAGCCTCTCCTAGGGACCGCCACTTCACACGGTCTTCAGCTCGTCTCATGCAGCCATTACCGGCGACTTTTTTCAAGTCATCAGTCCACGTGGCCGTATTGCGTCCCACGCAACGTGTCCCAGATGCGGACACGCCTTCCCTATCGGTTAACGGTCCTGCAGCATATATAACCTGACGGCTGCCACTTCAGCTTGCTGATCTTTGAGCTATGTCGGCGAGTTATAGTAAATTATAATTAAGACAGTTCCATAACATTTCTGTGTACTTTATTTACAACACAATACAAGTCATATTCCCTTGTAAGAACTGTCAGATTTATGAGTTTCATTACATTGTATGTCCACGGTACCTGCATAGGATGTTGAACCCGCTCGATTATGCGGATGAGTATTCCACCAAACTATATTTACACACAATTGGGTCATAGCAGAGTACACTCATATTCATGACTAATACTTAGAAACCTATTATATCTAACCCACTTTTATTACATATTATTTTATTATTTTGGGGAATAATTACAAACATGTAAAGTTTTGCTGTTCTATCTAAATGTTCGTAGCGCTCATTACCTACTCAGTACAAGATAGTGACTGGACGCTTATGTGTGGCAGGTTATACTAATATACTAAGTGTTACCACTTACGCACAAGACAGTGTGGATAAAAGGCCTTGTTTTTTTTTTTTATGTACGAAGGCGGCAGACGAGCATACAGTCTACCTGATGGTAAGTGGTTACTGTCGCCCATAGACATCCGCGATACATGCCAACATTAGTCCAAAATGAAAAACGTTAGCACGCTCCCGGATGCGCTGCCTACCTTTGGAGATATAGGAATGGATTTAGAGCAAAGGTTGGAAAAATGGGGAGGGATAGGATGGGAATGGGCTCTGGCACATCTCACTCGCTACCGAAACACGTACAAACATTAGGGAAATAAGATAAAGTGGGAAATGCAGTACATTTCAAGGTGGACTACCTTGAAATGTACTGCATTTCCCTGTGAGAGAGAGGTAACGTGGTCAGTCGAGCGCGCCCAGAGGCCATAAGCTGGGCGTATATACATTAGTATTATACATGTACATTACGCCTATATACATTATATATATATACATTACGCCAGTATTATACATGAATACCACTATAATAAAAAAGTTGTGTAGATTCGTTTTTATATTTTTTATTACGCACGTTTTATTTTTGGCGGGAACCCGAGAAGTTGATTTTTTGTTTGATTATCGTATACATTATGTATCGTGTGGATTTTATGTTTCAATAGTGATAGTTTCATTAAACTTCAAAGTGCCTAGTGTTAGTGCATAATGTTTGAGATAATTAAACAAAACACTGAAACTACGTTTTTCGTGTCCAAGTCCTGTTAAACCTACTGTCGCTATAAGGAGCGATTCCTGACTGGACAATGACGTGGTAAAAACAATTCTGTTTTATTACTTGCTATATGTCTGAACCTATGGCCCTATATGTCCAAATAAATTTGAACATATACATGGTGGTTACTGTTTATACTCTTACAAGTGTACATCCTACCGTCGGAGGCTGCGACCCTACCGGGACCCTGCTGCCGCTCTCTTGTTGAATTTCATCAGGTCCCCTCCGTGCAGTCAGATGACGAGAGAGGAATAATAGTGTCATTTATCGGCTTCAATATGTCATTCCCATGTAATTAAATCTATTCAATAAAATCCAGATATATATGACGCACAGTCAGTATCAATATCATCTGTTTACTACAAGTACACGATAAATTGTGATTATGGTGATAACGAACGGCCTTCCCGCGCTTTCTATTGTGTGTTATGTAATAACCCGATAACAAAGTGTATGTTTACATTGAACAAGATTTTGTTAATATTCAATTACCGTAGATATATACCAGCCCTTTTATGGTCCACCGTCGGACGTGAGCCTCATCATATACATTGTCTTGTGTGGTTTTAGCCCATCCCATCTCTTCACGTGGGCGTCGTGAAACAATCGCTGAGGAACTATACATCGCCTTTAAAAAATTGGACTCGCCAGCGCGCTCGACCAGACATGGCATATTAAAAGTTTCTCAAATTTTCTCACGGGCGGTTTGGAACCCCTCAGCGTTCGGAGAGACGTTGCATCTCTCTGTGTGTTCTACCGCCTGTACAATGGGGAATGCTCTGAGGAATTGTTTAATATAATTCCCAACTCGGGTTTCTACAACCGCACGTCCCGTCACAGAAGTGCGATCCATCCGCATTTCCTAGATACGGAGGTGTCGCGTACTGTTCGGTCCAAAAAATATTTTATATCGCGAACCCGTAGGCTGTGGAATGAACTGCCTCAAGAGGTCTTCCCATGAAGCTACGACATGGGGTTCTTCAAGAAAGCGATTTAAGGCCATACATCCCTGATGCACAAGACAATGTGCTTGATGAGGTCTACGTCCAGCAGTGGGTGCTGAAAAGGCTAGTTGCATTGCATTGGTTGCATTTTTGTATACTTTTCTGCTTGGTGTGACGTTTCGTTATTCAAAATTCTGTCGTAAAATTACAGTTTTATTTTTGTCTTCTTCATTGTCTTAGGCACTAATTGTGTTTCCTATTAACTTTGGCAGAGAAGTGGGGGCTTTGTTTTTAATAATAAGGGGACAGACGAGCAGACAGTCCACCTGGTGATAAGTGGATACTGTCGCTCATGGATATCCGCGTTACATGCCAACATCAGTCCAGTATGACAAACGTTAACATACCCCCGGAGTCGTTGCCTGCATTTGAAAATGTGGGAATGGATTTGGAGAAATAGTTATGAAAATAAGGAGAATACGATGGGACGCGATTGAATGGGCACTGGAACTGGTATGTTTGCGTTATAAATACATGTGACTATAAGGCTACCTTTGTGCTGGAACCTGTGCACTTGGAAACAGGTGGAGACCTGTGCACCCTGCGGGGCACAGGTCTCCTCAAGCGGTCAATAGGTCTTCCCATGAAGCTACGACATGGGGTTCTTCAAGAAAGCTGTGAATAGGAATAGGACAATAGTGAATAGGATTTGGGCGGCGGTACCAACACTTACCATCACGTGGGACCGCTTGCTCGTCCGCCCTCTACTCTATAAAAAAAAACGTAGCCTTAATATGATTAATAATGGTAATTTTGTTATTAATTTTTCTAATAGTCGTGTAACACGCGTGAATCAATTGTTTTGTATCGATAAGGTTTATCGATCAGTGCCTTACAAATGTTATTGCGTGACTAATTTTAATGAAGGTGTAATAATATTTTTACTATATACATTGATTCACTATAATGTTTTTAGGGACTTGTGTTTTTAAGCAGCAAACAAAGGCGTCGCCAGCCAATAGGCCGGGAGGCGGGGGCGCGAGGGGGGGGGGGGGGGGGGGGGGTTTACAGATGAGAGAGAGGATGAATTGTAGGTGCAAATACATTTTTTTTCGAATCTCTAGAGGAAGGCAGGGTAGGGCAGTTGCAGTTGGCGATGCCCTTGGTAACAAAGAATACTAAATGATCACCCAATTCGTGCTCAACAAAACAAATTATTTTTAAGTAACTGAAATAAATAATTTCGAATTAATAAGAACGTCATCACCGTCAACGGAATATCATTACCTATTTCTTTATTGTCACCAGAGAACCTAAACCATTTTTAAATTAGCTGCCATCGATTTGCTGCGATCGTTTTCAAGTGCATATACAATACATATTAAATTTTCATTTTTTGCAATTTAAACATTCAGTTTTTTTTTGCGTGGTGAGCAGATATAGCCGGGTCATCACATTTAATAGTGTAGTAATTGCGTGCAAATCAAACATGAAACAAAATTATGTATTTATTGACAAATACGGAAGCATCAATACTTACTTATCAACACTTACTTTATAGCTGTGCCTCCATACACCACCATCAGTCTATTTGTCTCTACTGCTGGATATGGGCGTCTCCCAAGGCTCGGCGCACGGTCTTCGGCTCTTCTCATCCAGCCACCACCAGCGCACTTATTCAATTCGTACTTCAAGTCAAACGCAGCGTGGCCTCCATTCGTGGACTCGTTTGCTCCATTCGGTTGTCGATCCTGCGGTAACTGTGACTTGTCCTCTGCCACTCCAGCGTGCTGATTAATCTCACTCGACGTAATTATGGAATTGATCCCCGGTTCGGGTTCGTTCAAAAATAGCTCGTGGATGGGTCATCATTTTGAATTATTTTTGTCTTGAATTCCATTTCAATGGTTATGCGCACTACATTTTGTCAATAGATCTCTGCAATGGGTAGATTCCTTCGGAATCTCCCTAAACACCAATCTGTCCCTTCTGATCTTTGATATACCAGTGCCGACAGCTTCTGCCCTATAGGTAATCCACGTGCTAGTCCCACATTATCATACAAAACAACACACGATTCCGGAAACGGTCATATGTATACGTGACCGTACTACTAAACCGTGAAACAGGATCACAACGCGTCGCATCGACAATGGACCTGCGTACAATGTGATGCAAATGGTAAGGAGCCATTCAGACTAGTAGCGGTTTTTCAAACGCGCTTTTTCCTAACGCTACAATTTCACGTTTATTTGTTATGTGGTATATAAGAATACGATGGTGCTTATTCCGTTTAAAATCAATATGAATCATTGTAAATTGATATTAACCTATAACGTCCGATTGCAGGACACAGAAGTTCACTTCGTTCCGTCCATAACCCACCAGCGAGTTCTGTTGGTGGATTTTAAACATATTTAAATTCCACCAACGGAACGGGGCATACCCCGTTTATTGTTAAATTGTCGTAACTGCACGACAACGCCGAACTAGTAATGAAAAACTATTTACTCAAGTATAAAATCAGCTAGAGTTTGAACTCGCGACCTCACGCAAGTTAACAGCTGTTATGCCTAGATTATCTATCACCGGTCTAATATATTCGATGCGATAACAAACTTTGACCAAAAACATTATGTATCATAGTAAATCTTAATAGTACCTACGTTGCAAAAAATTGAAGCATCTAATTAGTTAATATTTTTTTAGAATATGTACTTTGCTTTTCATTTTCTCGTTTCGAAAGAATACATTTCTGTACATAATATGCTCAGTATCAAATGTTTAAGAATACCAGTTCGCTAATTGAAAACAACGAAGAAAACACTTGACTTATTAACAAATTCGCGCGGTGACCCATTCCGTGTGAAACATCTTTTGCACCAACCTATCTTGACCCCTGTATATTAACAATTATGTTTGAGAAACAACAAGTGACAGGGGTCTTATACATCTGGTTATTACTACCAGTATAAGTAGATTCCTGCTTATCTAGGGAATTGTTTACAAAAACAGTAGTAGTACGGGATCAAGTAATAATGGAGTATTTAATTGAAATAAGTATTGGCGCTACAATTTCTATACCATTCTTCAGTACTGAGTAACATCTCATAGAACTATTTTAAGAGAATGTGCATCTTACATCGGAATGTCCATTTATTACGACAATAAAGAAATGTTTTGGTATTATGTCGCACCGTAAGCGATGCTTATTTTTGGTACTTTATAAACAAAATCTACATGAAAGTACATAACGGTATACAAACGACTTTTTTTTAAATATTTATTGTCTTTAATTATTATTATAATTATTAGAAGCACACACACAAACTGGCAGCATTACTTATACTAATTTTAAATTAAATTAATCTTATATACATATGCATTCAATTATAATTCTTAGATTTTCTTTAAAGTATGAGAATCAAAGTAAATATTAATTTAATTATAATGCACTTAATTATTCATTGATACAGGTTATTATTATTCAATTATTTCTATATTAAATAATTAATTAATTATTCTCCTATGGGGGTTAACCTAGTTCGGGGTTCAATTAACGAGTTTTATTGTTAATTTTGGGGGTTTGATACCGTTGTCCCCAATAACAATCCTCACCGGGTTTGTACATACAATTATTACCGTTGTCCTCAATGTGATGAGTGGGGCACAAAGGTAATAATAAGTTTCGTATTCGAATTTCTGTTGCCCCACCGCACTGTAATTGTTACGCAGTAGCCTAACTAAGGGCAAAATAAAAGAACGAGCATATGAGCGTAAAAGAATGTCAGATGTTATTTACTAAAATTACACCTTGTTCAATATTCTTTTTCTGGTTTTACAATCAACTATGTACCTAAGAGTATTAAAGAAATGGAATCATTGAATATTTTTAAAATATGAGACCTCACATACTTTATCAATGTTAGGTGTGCGAAACGTTCAATATTTATTTTTTGTGGTATGGCTAGATTCTTGCGGCCCTTAATGGCCTTTGAAGTCACCGGACATGTATGGTTTAGGGCGAGCGCAGAAGACGCTCAGATAGGAGCAAAGAGTGTGTGCAACAACGAGCCTAAGGGCTCCCCAGCCGGTAAACCGGCGGAAGGAACGGACCTCGGCTTAGGGCGTTGCTTCGGGAGGGTACCGCTGAATCGCGAGTCAGTGAGAAGCGCCCAGGTACGTGCCGATACCTGGTAAAAGTATTGGCTGAAGGCCGGTGTGTGTTCACGGTGTAGCGAGGGGGACGTCCTCGTCTCCGCCGACGGACTAGGGGGTTGGGATGATGAGGGACTCTGTCATAGTAGCGTCGGGCGAATTCAATCGTGATTCGTGATGCCTGTGCCTTCATTGTATGGTTATTCAGTCCATTTTCACAACTTTATTATACAATAATTAATTATTATTTTATATTTCACTCCACTTTAAGTGAATTGTATTCTTATCAGTGAATAAATGTGAACCTGAACCTAATATGTTTGTATGCAATTTCCCTTGTCCCCGCCAGTGGGGATTGTCAGTGGGAAAACTTTACCAAGTCAATTTTTTATAGAAAAAGGCTGCATACGAGCATACAGTCTACATGATGGTAAGTGGATGCTGTCGTCCATAGACATCCGCGATTCATGCCAGCATCGGTCCAGAATGACAAACGATGGCACGCCCCCGGATGGACTGCCTACCTTTGCGGATTAAGGAATGTATTGGAAAAATTGGGAGGGATAGGATAGTGAGACAATGGGCTCTGGTATATCTCACTCACTACCCAAACACATACGTACATTGGGGAAATACGATAAAGTAGGAAAGTCGTAAGTAGGGATACGTACAAGATAGCCTTCTGTGAGAGCGAGGTAACATGGCCAGTCGACTGCCGCCAGCGGCTGTGGGAATGCGGCATGCACTCTCCCCCTACAAAATGCACATGATTGGCCACATTATCGCGCACTCACAGAAGATAGTTGTCACTTTATTCTATTCCCCCGACGTTCGTTCGTCTTTCGGTAATGAGTGAAATATGCCAGAGTCCATTCCTGTTCCATGCTATCCATTTTTTCAACCCTTTCTCCAAATCCATTCCTACATCTTCAAAGGTAGGTGGCGCATCTGGCGGCGTGCCAATGTTTGTTATTCTGGAATGATGTTGGAATATATATAGTATGAACGTCTGCTGCATTTTTCCTATAAAAAAAAACTTAAAGAAAACCCATAAAGAATCTATCTTATATATCTTATAGTACTAGTGTTATATAACAGCTATTTGCATAAACAAACATCAGGTGTCATAAAGTTTCATCACATTTTCAACATTATGGGTTTTTCTACTTTAATGTCTTATGAAATGACCATCAAATCTAATGCGATGTTCTATAATGGCCTATGAAGAGATCTCTACATATCTCTACACACATATCTATACTTAGATCACTTGTCGGTATGGAATTATAAACTTTCATTATAATTATTTGACTTAAAATGGATTATTTCTATTGTTCACCAACAGAAGACTACCTTGAAAAGTACTGTATTTATCCTTTATCCTATTTCCCCAATGTACGTATGTGTTTCAGTAGTGAGCGATATATGCTAGTGCTCATTCCTATCCTATACCTCCCCATTTTCCCTACTCTTTCTCCAAATACATTCCTAAATTTTGACTATAATAATTCTTATAATAATTCCCACGCATTTTGACATCAATACTAGGTACAAACTATTATATGCCATCGGATAGGACATGTAAAGTCAACAACTTTTGTCTAAACAATTTCTACTAAAACGACTCTTCTTTTCCCTTCATACTGACGCAGCCATCAGGCCTTTTAAGCCAACAGTCACTAGACCGAAACTCGCACAAATAGCACGATATCACGCCCTTTATCGATCGAAGTTTGAAAGTTTAAACTCCGATCTTACGTAACTCAAGGTCTCTAACAACTGATCTATCATCGCTCTCAACCCCAACTTGGTTTACAATCATCATCAATGTCACCGTAGCGTGTATTTAGTTACCATTTCGGTCGTCGGTATCACTGTAATGATGTTACTTATAAGGGATAGTTATGCAAATGAAAGTTTGGAGGTCGATGCGTTTGATGGTATTTCAAGGTTGTGTCAATCAATCAATATATTATATTGGTGCACTTTACCACGAATTGTGTTTACTACGAAGTCATTTACACCGCGAAGAAGAAGGTAGAAGGTGGCAGACGAAAAGACAGTCTACCTAATGGTTGATAAGTGGAAACATTCGTCCATGGACAATTCCGATACATGGCGTGACAAACCCAATCTTAACCTACTCATTAGTTCCTTTCACTACTTCACGGTAAATGATTCCGTCTCATATTTACTACTACCAAGATTAATGAAACATGTTAATTGACATGAAAATGTTACGTATCTTCTCTGCAATTTTTTTCTCAGTTTACAAAACGCAAAAATCTTAAAAGTTACAGTGATTTTAAATAATATTTATTAATTACTGGCCGTTGCTCGCGACTTCGTTCGCGTGGTCTTCAAGTATTAATTCGGAAACGTTCGCGGGCGTGCGCGCGCGCAGCAACTCGCCAAAGTTTCATCGCAATCGGATGAATGTTATAGGAACGCATACGGGACAAACAAAGAAACATTCATTTTTATATGTGTAGATAAAAAAGTACGAGGCCGTTTATAACGTATGTTGTATTGGCCATGTGATGTGGGCTGGCTTTATTTATTTATTTCACAAACAATATATATTGTGCCGGAATTTCTTATAAACTAGGTATAAATTATAAAGATAAGTTTAAATTCATATGCAAGTCCCCATTAAGTATTAATATTATGTGCCTACTCTATTTTATTGTTTTTTCTTTGTCTTTAAAGTATTCTTCTACAGAGTAATAGCATTTTTGAAGGAGAAAGGATTTTATACCACGTTTGAAGACAATCACACTGGTTACTGACTTTAAATGTAATGGCAGCTGGTTGAACAGTTTAACGGCTTGCACTTTCACAGAGTGTTCCGCTATACAGAGTCTCGGTTTATCTGTCTCTGGAACGTCTTTTCTTCTGGTAGCTTGCCTCGTAACTCTTTCATGCTCTGTTTCTAAGAGATTTAAATGCTTGACATAGTCGGTTAACATCACTAAAATGTATAAATTTGGAGATATATAATAAAACTTGTATAAACTTTAGAATAGTACCATCCCATCTTTTCCCATGGATGTCGTAAAAAGTAAGAAACGAATAACATAACCTTCGCCACAAGCTTTGAGGACCATCTCCAAAAGAGCGGTCTCGTCGCGAATATGGAAACGCTTCCAGTATTCGGAACTCCGATACTTCTATGATGCGGCATGTTTTCAAGAGTTGCTGCCAGAAATAATTACCCCAGATCCTCGCACTACCCAGATCTAGTAACGATCTGGACTCGAGTGGGATTTTCGAAGTAGTTATTGCAAGACGCATAATTCAAAAACTTCCCCTATTCCGAACCTAAAGAAACCTACGGTGCGTTCGATCTGAACCGCGGAAGGAATTTGCGCGCGGTGCTTCCCGATTCCAGATCGTACATTGATTGCAACATATGTATTACATTGAAAAAGATTGAAAACGAAGTTAAAATTTTGAAAACATTTCCGCTTTTATCAGCTGAGAATAGAATCATATTTGCAGAACTGGTCTTGGGTAATAATATCAACGAATAATTCTACTGAAACATGAGCGAAAGTGATAAATATCAGTCGACTTCAACTGAAGACGCACCACACTCCAACCCGTTGGAAGTAGCTATTACCTATATGGACAGTCACAGCTTCCATTTCCAATCCTGACGTACCACAGAAATTGTAGAATTCAAAAATGGGTTTGATTGATCTTTTCTTCAATTACAAAATGTTTCTTCGAAGTTCAGTAACACCCCTTATCTAACAGTCGTAATTTTACGTCTTAAAACTAGAAAAGTATTGAACGGATGGAAAAACGGCCCGATAGTGCAAGAACATAAGAACAAGTTCACGAGTAATATTTAATAAATTTCCCCGACGGAATCACTCGGAAAATAAAGGTGCAATCGATTCTACGCAGACGTAAAGATAGAGAGAAAGGTGTTGGTATAAAGTCTAGAAACCGCATTGCTTCTGGAAAACCGTTAAGAGAATTCCTTCAATTGCTAAAAAACAAAAAAAAATTCCTAATACTCGATAATAAAGGATTTGGATTTGGATAATAATGGATTTCGATAATAATGTTGGATTTTAGCGTGCACTCCCCGCACGCTAAAATCCAACAGCCGTTGGGCGCACTCGACTGGCCTCGTTACTCCCCTCTCAAACCAGTAACATTGAAATATACTGCATTTCCCACTTTATCATATTCCCCAATGTATCATATGTACGTGTTTCGGTAGTGAGTGAGATATGCCAGAGCCCATTCTCATCCTATCCCTTCCCACGTCCCCAACCCTTTCTCCAAATCCATTCTTTTATCAACAAAGGTAGGCAGCGCATCCGTGGGCGTGCCAACGTTTGTCATTTTGGACTAATGTTGGCATGTGTCGCGGATGTCTATGGGCGACAGTATCCACTTACCATCAGGTGGACTGTATGCTCGTTTGCCACCTTCTTACTATAAACATAATAATAATAATCTATATTATTGTAATTTATGCATGACGTTTTGCTCCTTGAGATACAAGTCACAAGTTGCCACGTGCCGCATGCGATCTGGAATCGGGGAGTTTTTTAAAATTACTCCTACAATAATTACCAATTCCTACCCGAGTCCAGATCGGATTTTCTACCCGGTCGTCCGAGCGTATGTCTGATAAATCTGATCAGTCTAACGAATGAGAATTCGTGTTCGCATTAGGTCGTCTAATATTGAAAAATGTACAGTCATCAATGAAATTGTATTATGAAAAATGATATTTCACAATTATTATTTTTTTTTTCATAAATTATATTATTAACCTTTTTATATTGTTAATCTGGTCTGAGCGCGTATAACAAAGGTAAGTATTTGTTTACTCTTCATTTCTACTGGATGTTTCGGCACAGGATACACCAGTCGAGTCTACTCGTGACCACGGTATGAAGCTCTGCCACAGTTGACTTGCGTTTTACTTCTAGTTTTAACTTCTAGTGTGTGCTATAGCTTCTAGTTTAAAACCAATCTCGGTAAAAATAATATACTTAATTTTATAGTGGAGTGTAGGCTTACTCGGCCGGTGTCCATATTAATTGAATCTTAAAATAGCGCAACGTTACGCTCGAGAAGCCGAAGAGATAACATCTCTCCGAAAGTGAACGCAGTCGCCACTGAAGATGTCAACCGCAGTTGTTGACGAAACGTTTGGAAGAAAGAGAAGAGATTCCAGAAGACCTCGGCCAAGTATCCCGGAAGATTCAATTACTTTATTTATTTATTTTTTATATTGTAATAATGTTCCAAGCGAAATGATAGTGTCAATACTTTGTAATACTATTAATGTTACCATATCGTACCATCAGCCTATGCCTCTCCACTACTGGATATAGATCTCTCCCGAGGCTCGCCGTCACGCATGATCCTCCGCCTCTATTACTGGCATTACTCTATTAATCCAGCTACTACTGGCAAAGTTTCTCAAGTCGTCAGTTCACGTAGCCGAAGCGCGTCCCACGCCTCGCTTCCCGGCATGTGGAACCCATTCGAAGACTCTTCTAGCCCGTCAGTTGTCGGTTCTGTAGCAAATACAGCTTCAACATGTTGATTCTACGAGCTATGTCGGTTAGTTAGGTTCTTTCGCGTATGCCTTCGTTCAGGATCTTACCTCACAAAGAAACTCTTAGACACAGCATAGAAGCTGATATAATTGTACAGAATATAGAGACTTGACGTCTAAACTTATAGTTGAGTAGTAAATGATTTTCACTTTAAATACATGAGAACGATTAAATGATACAATAAATTACATTTTAGGGCTATGCCAAAAAGGAATAGGATTTCTTTTCATTGCCGGTATAAATAAAATTGAAGCCCAAGCAGTCAAATGGGCGGGCCTTGGATAAATGCTAATAACGACTATTTCACTTTTTGTCTGTATGCTAACTGTCATTCCGTCAATATTACTCAAGAAAGGTAATCACCGTTCCCACGGCACCGAGTGGGCGTAGTCGAAAGTCTTTAAATATTTCTCATTTACCAATTGGACGTCACACTCCATGTCGGATTGAGTGTCTTCTGCTTTTGACATATTCGGTTGAAAGGGAAAGTACGATTATGTTGGCACAATATTGTTATTAGTTCTATTTTTGTCATTTAATATCGTAACTAAGGCGGTGTACAGACGCAGCAACTTTTAATAACTATGCAAATAAGCATTCTGTTAATTTTATTTTTTAGTTACTTTTACATTTACACACACACACACACACATATATATATATATATATATATATATATATATATATATACACAAGAGCACACGCAAAGCAAACACAGATCTACATATTATATTATAAAAGAATCACTTATTAAATACTGACAATCAGCGTTTAAATATCAGTGTAACGTTTACTTGGCCATTAACACTAGCAATATATTTGTTAATTGTTACATAAAAGACTGTAGATTACATAAATTAATAAATATTTTGGGAGAAGGAGGGTGCACAGCCGCAGGGCGCACCCGACTAGCAACGTGACCCCTCTCTCACAGAACACTACCGTGAAATGTACTGCATTTCCCACTTACTCTTTATCCCCCAATGCACGTTCGTGTTTCGATAGTGAATAAAATATGCCAGGGCCTGTTCCCATCCTGTCCTATCTTATATACACAAATACATATAAATAATACGATATTACATAAACGACGCGGCCTATATGTTTAGGTATATTTATTATTGTGGTGTAAAGAAACAGTTTTAGTTTTAGTTACGGGTACAGATTAAAATCGTCTAGGCAACTAAAAGTGGCTGTGTATGCAGATCCCCTGAAAAGTAGCAAAACATTTTCCAATATTATGTACAAATTACAAACGTACTTGACAAACATCTTGACGAGTGTCGCATGTGTTGTGACATGCAACTTGCAGCGCAAAAGTAAATATTGCGTTACAATATAAGAATCCACTTTACTACATTTGCTGTTTAAGACGATAGTTCAAGCTACTTTTTGTTTGCATCATTTATCTGAGAAAGGGGACCTTATTGTTGGTTCTAGTTTCAGAGATATTGACAGACAAAACCGTAAAAAAAATTGTAATCGGCCCTGTTATTGTCAACTGGACATTATTATACTATAGACACAATACTTTTTTAATTATTAGTAAGTACTAAAAATTCTGTGGAATATATGCTCTTCAAATGCTTACTTAACTAAGTAACGAAATGCAAAACAAGGAAAATAATAATTTCTAACAGTAGAAAGCGAAAAGCAAATTTTCACTGAATTTTTAGTGTGTACGAAGGTCATGGAGGTCAGGAGGTCGCGTCGACGTTTGTTAAACAAACAGATAGACATTTCGCTTTCACAATGCCCCTGTTTATTAATACGTGGGACTACTGTGCCATTGGGAGTTGGACATTAGTGACATTACACGCGAAGGACACAATAAATAGGTATTTGAGTAGAGAAGTTTCAACACGCAGTGTAATACAATATGTATGTAAAGAAAATATATTTCTTTCATCTGAGTTTTGGGGCGCTCCGCGCTGTCGGTAAAACTACTCGTATTATGGTGTCGGTAAAACAGTGTGGGCGTCAAGTGAAGAGAATTGTTCTGTAGGTAGACAAAATTGTAAAATTGTAGGTAGACATAAAATAATAGATTTTAAAAAAGGATTGAAGATTAAACATTATATGTCGTTTCTTTGAATATCAAAGCAACACCAAATAAGTTTGTTTCACTCCACAATCCTTTGTATTAAGGCCTATTCGAATTGCTGGGCTATTTGGATGTGGATATTGTATATTTCGTGCGGCGTGGTGTCGGACGGCTATAGAATAGTACCACCCCATTTCTTACCGCAGGGGGTCGTAAAAAGCGACTAATGGATAAAAGAGCGGATCACCCAAGTCCTGAGGAACTGCATCACCTCTAAAAGAGTGGACTCGCCAAGTGGCGTGTCGTTTTAAGGTCATACATCCCTCATGCACAAGACAATATGAATGAAGGTAGATGCAGCTCCCTTCATTCATTCACTATCTACAGTGAAAGGGCTGGTTGCATTGCATTTACGGGTAGGTAAAATATCTTAGTTTATTGCGGTGATATCGGAATCGCGTTATTTAGATATGGTTATACGTTAATTTTTGACTTGTACCGTGGGATGAAAAAATAAAAGGATATGACGTGTTATCCCCGCATTTGAGCCCTATGTACGTGCTCAAATATCGTAACAATATGAACTTTATGACTGTGCATAAAATTAAAAACACTCCGACGCTCGCTCTTAAAAATACGAACAGTAGAATAAACAAAACTGAAATAATGGTTTGTATATTTTAAGGGTGTAGATTGTTGGCCTGAGATCTCGATTTCGAGCGACCGCAGCGCCAAAGTTTAATGTAACATCCGACGGGGCGGATGAATGACCTAGAGAGCGCGATTTTCAAAATGTTTTGCAACAAACGTTCCACGTTGAGAAATTGTTATTGAACTTGAATATTTACAGCATAACAATAACGTTGAATTTTTGGAAACTAGCTGTTGATTCTTTTTAATAGATTAATAAGAGTAGTTGAGACACAATTTTTATGTTTTTCTATCATTTGACATCTGACATTTTTGTATTCTACTTACCTAAAATTCCAACTATTTATTTATTTGTAATTTCACTACCAAAATTTATTCTAATTCGTAAAATATTCATTCAATAAAATAATTGCAAATTCAGTAGGAAGTGTGTTTATCTCTACGCAAGGAAATGTGCCTATTGCGTAAACTCAAATACTTACTTTTTGTTTACGATCACCTCGTCGATATCTAAAAAAAATCCTAGGGTTTTAAAAAAAATGTCAATAAATGAAACACAAGTATAAAAATGATTTATTTACTACACAATAACAAATATGAGTCGCCATTACTCGCTATCTCAAAAGCGTGCTAGGGTTGTACAAAAATTAGTAAATAATTCATTTATTTACTAATTTTAACAGAAGTTTGTAAATTATTAATATACTAATTAAAAGTATGTAATTAAACAATAACGAAATATGAGTTCAAAATTCTAATGGTTTTTCATTCGATTACGGATCAAGTTCTGATTTCTGCTAATTTGATGATAAAATCAATGGCTATCACAAAACCTATCAGAATGAAAACGTTACCAGCTGCCCGATTCACGTAAGTAATAAAAACCGTAGCGCAGTGACGTCACTTCGTTTTTTGCAAATTTAGCCCTTTTAACCGACTTAAAAAAAGGAGAATTCTCAATTCGCTGTATTTTTGAACCAATTTTTATGATTCTTTACACCAGGTAACTCAGAAATTGTATAGTAATTGAGCTATTGGAAGATTTATGACAATCCAAGACTAGATAAGTAAGTGCGTTTAAAACAGAAAACCAAAAGGCGATTTCTAAGTTCCTAAGTTAAAACGACTTTTGGACTGGCGTGTTTACGTGAATCGACTGGCTGGGTAGTTAAGTTACCTGTATCTTTCAAAATCATTAGGCGTTCTTCTCTTTCATAACACGTAAAGCTCTTTCTTTCCTCTCTTTCATAGCCTCTATGATACTGGGCGCGTCACGAATGGGCATGCTTCGTGACTGCCGAGGATCAACTAATTCTGGAAGTAGGCAATCGTAATAAAACCTAACTAATTTCATCTCCATTTTCTCCTCCCAAAATTTGTCGTCCTTTTCTATAATATAAACTTTCATAGGTACAGTAGCACCAAACCAGATGCCAAGCATGCAAACGTTTCTTTTAGTAATATGTACCTGTCCCTGAATTTGGAAATACCAGTTATGATTTTTATTTATGACATAACCCTTGGAAGCCTTGTCCTTAACCCAAAAGGTATGTTTGGCCATTGCTTCATCAAGAGTCATGCCAGCTAAAGAATGTGGGCACTTAATTTCAATTAAACCGTTTGCATAAATGCCATCTGGTGTAGTACCAAGAAATTCATATTGATCGTCGACGAACAAACCGCAACCTTGTATACTAATATTCTCTTGAATTTCTAACTGTTTAATTGCGGTTTCTTCGTTTTCGATACCGTACCGTACAGCAGGCAAACTGGAGATATTACTACCATAAACGATTTTACGAACAAGAACAGCACAACTTGTGCTCTCTCGTTTTTTACAAACTTCCCCGAACGATGATGAGGTTAGTAATTTTCTCCTTGTACTCATCCACTCAGAACTACTTCTTTGCAAATGGGTCGACCTTTCAAGCTCCTCTCTTTCAGCACAAGACAACTTTAAATCGGCTAAAAAAGATGACTTGGCTTTCTCATATAATTCTGGACTCAGATCAGGTTTTTCGCAGTTTGGTCCATAGTGAGCGTCTTTCGATACAGCGCTGTGGCTCTTTTTCAATCTTAATTTAGGTTTAGCAATTAAACGGATTCTACGATTACAATTTTCCACTTTCGCGATCAAAGGATTAGGACTAGATTTAAATATTACTTCATGAGTTTTACTATGAATCGATCCTGTATTAAAAGACACAACAGCAGCTGCGCATCGGCCCGCATAAGAACCACGGGAAGAATAATTTACACGCTTACCCCCTACTAATTTGGCAATCACTGCGTTAAAACTTTCAACTATATTACTTGTACAATTATGAATTAAACTTCTAGAATGATATGACAGTCTTTTACTTAAAATGTGTACCGCGTCCATTAATCCGCATCCAACAATTGCTGGAAGCAACCCAACAGGTTCTATTCGACGAGTATCAGGTCTACAGAAATACTCCTTGCAATATTGGTGATTACCAAATACGTGTTGTGGACCATTTAGGATATCTTCACTAAGATTTTTTATTTTTTCTTCGAGTGACTGATTTTGATCGCCCCAATATTTAATAGCGCATTTTACACCCGTTCTTAAACGCAAATACCTTTCTTTTAGGAATTTCCGCAATTCGCAAGGATACTTAGTGTCTTTCGACAGTTTCTCCAAGCTATTGCAGTAGTTTCGTAAAAGATGATTTTTGCATTCAATTTTCTCTACTGTTAAATTACCGTACGGTCGCGAATCTAATATTTTTTTATAAGTACTGGAATCGCCGTCTGCTACAAATTTATTATAAATTACACCGTGATCAACAATGGAACGTTTAAACCCCTCAACTATTATGGTCGATTCCATACCGGTAGATGATCCCGAATAATTCTTGAAACAACGGTGTTCCGAGGGCTGACTGTCGTTCTTTGCGGCTCGTGCACAAACTACGCAGTATTTATTTTTAACTCCAAAAAACAATACTTTATTAGTTTTAATGCCAATTATCGCAGCTGCGCCGGACAAGGCGGAAAAATTCTTACCATAAGATCTCTTGCTCCAACAACCGTCAACAGCAACAGATATTAATGGTGTACCATTTTTATCAACACTACCTATAGACACTGCGTACTCCGCTTCTTCCTTGACAGCTTCTGCCATGGAATGTGCTGCTGTCTTTTCCCACCAATCGCAAACCGTATTATTAATTTCATTGTATAATGAAGGTGACATGATTGGTAGGGCTACTGCGGCAGTTAATGTTTTTAACTGATAGTAGCTCCCACCAGATGATATGATACCAGATACAATTTGATGATTCACTTCCATTCTATCTTCTTTCTTTTCAATCAAACACACAGTAAATTTCATACTACACATACTACATTTCATGATGAGTTTTGAGTCCAGACCAACTTTTACTTCACCTATTATACTGAGGTAACTTAACTTACAATCCATTGGACCGTGGTCCCCTATGGCCTGAAGAGCTTTAAAAAAAAAAGAAACGTCTACAACTCTACGCCCAACTTCCATTTCATCCACCTTTCCCTCTTGGTCGTTTTCAATAACTAGTTCCTGTAAAGAAAGATAATGGCTTGATTTTTTTTATAAAAAATAATTAAAAATTTAAAAAAATGCAAAAGAATTAATACAATATTAGGTTCCTGATGAATAGAAATTATAATTTCTTTACGCATTAGGTATTGTTTTTTTATGACGTCACCTATTTGAACGTAAATTTTCTTTTGAGAAAGTAATTGAGAAGTATTTCGGTACTAAGGTGTTTGTCTCTCGATGAAAATAATAAATATTGCAAGAAAAATCTATAGGTAGGTATTGAGATTTTGTCTTCGCCCATCACTAACTAAGTAGTTTGTTTATTTATGTAACAAGTCTACAAGAATTACGTATAACAACTTACCTCTATACAGCGCGTAGCATTGTTGCTCAGAGTCTCGGCCCCAAGGTTTTCTTTATTTTCAATACTGGAAATATTATTCATCAATATTATCCACTTTTTATTTATTTTGTACAACCCTAAGCCAGACGCTAGGCGCCTCGCGTCTGTTTGGCGGTATAGGTATGTCGACAAAGTTGCGCTGTCGCCTACCTACTTCCACAATTTGATATTTAGACAATACTAGCCGACCCGGCGAACTCCGTATCGCCTTTTTTTTTTTTAAAATCCTATTATTTTGATATTACATACAGATACTTCAATTTTATTTATCAGTATAGATATAGATAATACAAACCAATATTTACATGTTATTGTAGGTATATGTCTGAATCGGGCGATCTAAATCATATGACATATTGTATTAGCTTTGTAATGTACCCTGTTCAAATGCGATAATAAATAAGTAGGGAGGAACTTACATTTTATTCCGAGATCTTTTGGCTTTCATATTTTTATAATGCGTACAAAACTTTCTTTTCCCTGGCATGCCACTCAAATTCAATCAGTCCTGCGAAAAAAATAGCCTATGTTACTCAGTGATAATGTAGCTTTCGAATGATAAAAGAATTATTAAAATCAGTCCAGTACTTTTTGAGTTTATTCGTTACATACAAAAATCCAAATCTTTCCTCTTTATAATACCTATTAGTGTAGATATTGTATTTTTTACGATTTATATCTAGTTCCATCATGGTTTTCTTTCAGACATTCATTATATCGATACTTTCTACTAACTGAAAATAAATTAATTATAAAAATGTTATACTTACAGTTTTTTACAAAAAACACAAATTCACAATACGTAATTCTGCTGTCTGCAGCCGACAAGCGTGGTGTCGCGTTCACTTACAGAAAGGAACTGCCGCTGCAGACCACCGAGATTGCACGAATGAAACGAACGTTTTATCCCATACATTTGTGTATGAAAAATTTACCTTAAAATATATCTAGATTTTAGGGCTTTAAAAGAGGAAGTCTTTGTTTGTAAAGGTATAAAAAGAAGTATACAGCTATACTTATTGGTTTCTTCAGTGTTCAAAAAGTGTTTCTTTTTATCAATTTGTGTTGATTTATGGGGTTAAATCTGAAAAATACGAAGTCATGTTTTTGCATTTTTACTCAATTTTGTGCGTTTGTTGACGTTTATTATATAACAACTATTAGGTTTAAGAGTTTAATATAAGCATGAACATACTTATTGGTCTTTGATTGTAATATATACAAATTATCATTGATATCAATCATATGTAAATAGGTTAAATATGAAAAATCGTAACACTCTTTTCGGTGATTTTCACGATCTACACCCTTAAGTAAGTACGTTTTACAAAAAAAAAATGAACCATATGTAAAATATGTATAATTATGTATTATGTATCTTCTTCTTATCGATTTCTTCGAGTGGAGACCGCATACCGAGAAATGCAGCATGAGACGCCCTCCTGCCAGATCGACTAATGAATTGAAGAAAGTCGTTGCTGGTGGCTGGATGGGAGGAGTGAAAAACCCAGTGTACCTTCGAGCCTTGGAAGATGCCGGTATCCGACGCTGGAGAGACGCTGATGGTAGTAACAGTAGTAATATAACCGGAACCAGCCCTTCTACGTTCCCCTGTCGGACATGGGCTTCCTCGTGCACATTGCCTAGTGCTCCAGGGATGGTTTTAAAACGCCGCGCTTAATAAGCGGGTCAATAAAAAAAAAAATCAAAATGACCAATGCATTTCGTAACTTTCGTTGTGAACTAACTTTTTACTGTTGTATCTCTAATTTAGTTAAATAAAAGAAACATTATAATAATACATTTTTATTATGTACTTCCAATGTGAATGACATAAGATCATAGATAATCTAGACAGTAGCATAGAGTGTATAAAAGTAGTGATGTCACATACATCACATTACAACACCTCCCTCCCTAGAATTGGAACACGGTTAAATATCTAGGACTTATCTAGGTTTAACAGTTCTACCACTTCTAGTCATATAGGGTACATTATTAACATTTGTGGGGAAACTCTGTTCAGTTACATGAGTTTTGTTTTTCCTATCCACTGTCTCAATGTAATCATCAACATCAATCATTAGGTTAGCATTATCATTCACTGTAGTAAATGATTTCTTCATTTGTGATGTATTGCGCCTTAAGGGCTTACAATCATTTTGTTTCATTATAGTGTAGGAGCGAGGCTCCTTGGACTTACATATGATCTTAGCTTTATTCCACATCTTTCCTTCCCTAAAAACTACATTGTCTCCAGGCACATAATCTATGACCTTCTTTCTTGCTGTCTTATCATATGTATTCTTATACAAAGATTGTCTTAAAACTAGTTTATTAAATGCATCATTCTGCACTTTAGGTCTTAGTACATCACTATTACAGGGTAATATTCTTGACCTCCTGCTGTTTAACATCTGTGAGGGTGTTATATCTAGACCAGACAGTGGTGTGTTATTATAGTGCAATATACCTTCTCTATAATCAGAGCCATCCTCTTTACATTTTTTTAAAATCTGTTTGCAGATGTGCACTGCTTTTTCTGCCAAACCGTTACTCTTAGGGTATCTTGGGGTTGAGGTTGACAAAACAATATCTTTAGATTTACAGTGGCATTTACACTCATATGAAGAAAATGGTACATTATCAGCAATTAGCTCTACCGGATAACCAAAACGAGTAAAGGCTTCTTGCATGGCACTAATTACAGATTTAGTAGACTTGTCTATCAGTGGCAAAAGCTCTATCCAGTGTGAGAAGTAGTCAATAATCACTAAAAAGCATTTTCCATTAAAGTCTAGTATATCACAGCCTACTTTAGTATAGCGTTCTTTAGGTATTTTATGGGGTAACAATGGTTCATTATAGTTTTTGGAACTATGCTTCTCACACGGTCTACATTTTTTTACATAGTTATGTATATCAGTTCGCATATTTGGCCAATAAAATAAAGGCTTAGCTTTGGAGATACATTTGGAAATACCACAATGACCTTTATGTAGAATATCAAGGATATACATCTTCAGTGACATAGGTAATATGAGCCTATTTCCTACAAATACTAAACCATCCTGCATGTACATGTCATCTTTAAATTTTTCATAAATTTTGAACTCAGCTGGTAAAGACTTTGGCCAACCATGATAGTAAAATTCTGCAATTTTGTTCAGGACTGGATCACGATTTGATTCTTTTCTAAAAATTTCTTTACGCTCATCAGACATTGGTAAATATTTTGACACCGAATGAACCATCTGCAGCATCTCACTATCATGTTCTGTTACTTTCAAACTGTTTCTCGATAACATATCAGCAAAATGAACTTCTTTGCCTGGTACATAATATACATTTAAATTATATATTAATAATTTAAGTCTAAGTCTCCTAAGCCGTGGTGATCCCACCTTGCTTATGTGCTTTGGCATTATAGCCATTATGGGCTTATGGTCAGACTGCACATCTACATCAACACCGTATATATATTTATGAAATTTTTTACATCCAAAGTAAATGGCTAAGAGTTCCTTCTCCGTTTGTCCATAATTCTGCTCTGTTCTGTTCATGGTGCGTGATGCACATGCAACAAGTCTTGGTATACCTTTGTCATCTTTTTGAAACAAACAACAACCAAAACCATATTTTGATGCATCACACTGCAATACAATTTTCTTATTAGGGTCAAACGGCGAAGGAGCTGGGGCTGAACTAACCTTAACTTTCAGTTTTTTGAAAGCCTCCTCATGGATTGGCAACCATGTAAAATCAACATCCTTTTTGAGAACTTTGCATAATGGGGACATTAGTTCCCCCATATCTGGTACATAACGCCTTATATAACTGAAAGAACCAATAATACTTTTTAGTTGATCTTTGTTAGTTGGAGGTTCCAGATTAATTAAAGATTCAGCTCTGGATTTATCAATTGACATGCCATTAGCATTAAATGTTTGACCAACATATTTGACCTCAGTTTGCCGATATTGTAGTTTATCTTTATTGAAGACAATACCTAGTTCTTTTGCTTTCTTCATTACATTATTAAGAGAAGCATCATGCTCTTCTATTGTGGTACCCATAACCAAGATGTCATCAGCCCAGACCATGACATTAGGAAAGTTTCCAAAATGAGTCTCCAGTACTTCTTGGAAGACTTCAGGTGCATTCATTAGACCATATGGTAACACTAGATACCTGTATACTCCAAACGGTGTGGCAAAACAGCATTTCCAAGAAGACTCTTCACTCAGCATTAAATGATGAAAGCCTTCAGATAAATCAAGCACTGAAAAAAACTTTTTATTTTTTAGTTTAATGGCCATGTCATCTAAGGTTGGTAACATCTTGGTTTTTTTTACAATGATTTTGTTCAAGTCAGATGGGTCCAAACATAATCTAATTTTCTTATTTGGCCGCTCAACTAATACAACTCTGTTTACACATGCTTTGTTACTTATATTCTCTACTTTTACAATAGCTTCTCTCTTTTCCAGTCTATCTAATTCAGTTCTTAACGGCTCCAACATGGAGTGTGGGATTCTAGGCGAAGGATAACAAATTGGATCTATAGAACATCTGGTGGGAATTTCAAAAACACCAGGCACCTTGCCAATCCCCTTAAATACTTCAACATTTTCTTGAATAAAATTTTCTTTATTGACATCAGGTACAGTTGCCTGTACATTATGCACCCTTTTTATCAACTTTAGGCTGACACAACCAGGCAAACCCAGCAGCATGGATTTACAGTCACCAATTATAAAATTCTCTAGGCATTTATTGTCTCTGTAATTACACTGCAAACTGATCATGCCTACCGGTCTAACCTGGCTGCCCTCAAACGACTCAAGTTTTATATTTGTTGGCAGTAGCTTTAATTTTAAATTTTTATTAATTTTGTTAAATAAATTAACAGGCATTATACTGACATCGGCACCTGTGTCAAGCTTACATTTTATTGTGGTGTCCTCAATAATGATATCTTCAAACCACTCAGATTTTAAGCTATTTATACTTTTAGCTTCCTCGCAGTGAACAGTTTCACAATCACTATCAGAATTTGACTCTTTATTTACTACACGCACTTTTTTATGACTGCTGACCCTGCAACTCACTGCAAAATGATTTAACAAGCCACATTTCACACACTTTTTACCAAATGCTGGACATGAACGTGGACCATGCTCCGTTTGGCACCTCTTGCACTTGAATATATTGGAAGGTTTCTTATTGATTCTTGCGGCTTCAATGGACACAGGATTCATCGCTGATACTTGTCTTGACGCCTGCTCTTTGGTCTGGCAAAATTTTATTGCCTTATCTAGTGTAAGCTCATCAACTCTGAGTAAGGCTTCCTGTGTTCGTTTGTCATAGACAGTTTGAACTATGTGATCCCTCATCAGTTCGGTTTCCATAGTTTTATATTCACACGATTTTATCAAATGTCTGCAGTCCGTCATATATGCATCAAACGGTTCGCCCTCTTGTTGTTTGCGTTCATTAAATTTGAAGCGCTCGAAAACAATATTTGTTCGAGGATTTATATGCGCAGTGATTGCACTGACAACATTTTCATAGGTCAACTCGGTTTCAGCGATAGGGATTGTTGACACGACTCTAGCGGCTTCCGGCCCCATCATGTTTCGCAACAAGGATAATTTTACCGCATCTGGGCTTTTATTTTTACCCGTAACGACCAAGTAATCTTCAAAACTGCACAACCAGAACTTCCATTCTGAAGCTGCATTTTCTCTTGAAATATCTAAGTTTGGTGGCAGTTTAACCGAGACATTTTCTAATTGGGATGCACATTTGCCGGCGTCCATCTTGATATTTTGATCTTGATTTTCGTAAAAATTTTTTGTTGCAAACTTGTAAACTTAAGTTTGTGTCGAAACTTTATAAAATTCACGGTTCAATGTTTAGTTTTATCGGCTGCGCCATGTTGTATCTCTAATTTAGTTAAATAAAAGAAACATTATAATAATACATTTTTATTATGTACTTCCAATGTGAATGACATAAGATCATAGATAATCTAGACAGTAGCATAGAGTGTATAAAAGTAGTGATGTCACATACATCACATTACAACATTTACTATGTTCATTTGAGGATAATTAAGGACCCCAGAGGTCAAGGGGTCTAAGTGACATTTTCGAAAGAATTGAGTTAGATGCAGTAACAGACTGTTAAAATACTATTCTTTCTAGTGGTGAGGAGATCCAAGTGATTTCCCTGACAGGTGCTGCTACCTAGTGTGTTGCCCCTTCACCACTAGTAATGCATGCTAACACTGCTCCACAGGTAACACGTAACACAGGTGAAAATGTAACGTAAAATACGTAACGTGTTACGTAAAATGTAACACAGGTGATTTTAATAATCTATTGTTAGTACTAATTAGAAACAAATGGCCAAAGTGTTGGCCTAAAATGGTCGAAACAAAAAAAAAATAACTTACCCTCTTACAAAATTTTGTTGACTTTTGGTTCAATTATCTCAAAACATAAATTTTGTCACTTAGACCCCTTTACCTCTGGGGTCCTCAATTCATGAATGACATAGACGTTGAAATATTTACACTTTATTGTATCCTTGATATCCTTTATAACGTGACGTATTTTTGTGACTTACCTAATTCGATACAAAGTTGTTTAACGTCACGATTTACTTCAATTTTATTATAACATAAATTACATTTTATAGCGAAAACCGCAAGGTCGCGACCGTGACCCAGTGAATTGCTTTTAGTTCCAGTTAAATTTTATTATTATAAATATATTACTAATGTTTATTATTTATTAAATGAGACAGGAAAATTATAAATTAATTAAGTATTAGTGTTAGAGAGAATTTGCTATGATGAGGTTTTGAAAACATATATTATTAGATAGTATTAGCAAAACCCGGCAGACGTTGTCCTGCCTGTGTATATTTATTTATCTCTCTATACAAAATCACAAATTATTCTGTTTTGCCGTCGATATGATTTATGCGATCGATTGAATGGTATAGATAGAAGCTGATGTGCTGCAGCGCCATGTAGTGGCAAGTTACAAACCATGGTGGATAGCATAAAAACCTTCTCCATGAAAAAATACATATAGATATGTGCCAACTTTCATGGTGATCGGTCACATGGAAGTCTATTAATATCAGATGTATCAACATCCATTCTTATTATATATATAGAGGGAAATAATCATGAAAATGAAAAGAAATTATGGAGTAACTCTGAATAAAAGAGGTTATTTGTTATTTTTATTGGTTTACTGGTTTCATTCATGAATGTAAAGAAGTCGAAAATTTATTAAACTATCTAATTTCTACAGGGACAGTTTTAATAACAAATCACGAAGTTAAACGAAGTTTTATTTTGTGGAATTATTAGTGAAGCCTAAGGCTAATTAACTAATTAATTAAGGTGCCATGTTTAGTCTATAAAGATAATAATAAAGAATAGTAATAATAAAGAAGAATAATAATAAATACTCATATAATAAAGAGAGAGTGCGAGTTTGTGTGTATGTGGAGGGTAATCTCCGGAACCACTGCACCTATTTGAAAAATTCCTTCACCATTTGAAAGGTACATTATTCCAGATGGACATAGGCTATATATTATGTGCAAAAAAATTACCCAGCACAGCTAGTAACTGCATAAATATATAGGTGATACCTATCAATAATTGTTTGACCAGTCAATCGCGGCTTGTCCCAACAGGGCCACTAATATAAAAGAGAACAATTGAAAGTCAAAGATCATATAATAGCTTAATGGGTTTATAAATTATAATAAACCAGTAATTTGTATCAGTCTTTAATGGTCCCACTGCAAGGCACAGGCCTGCCCTAGTAAATCACTGAGGGGTTTCAGGCCATAATCACGCGGGCCCAGTGCGGATTGGTGGATACACATACTCCAGATTTTGTTTTTACTTCTGGTGCATGCGGCTTTCTCCACGATGTTTTCCTGTCATCCTCGAGCTAGTGACATTTTTTAAAAATCCGTACTAATGTATAAACTTTGTGATACGGCCGAGGGTTTGAACTCAGGATCAGAAGAATGTGAGTCGAGTATCCTAGGCCATCGTCGCTCTGCTCTGGTTTCAGCAGTACTGGCAGTAGATGGTGAATCTATACAAAGATTGTTTTTAACCGAAAATGTTAGGAATGTGAAGAGGGCGAATTGCACGCTGCAATCCAACAGACACTGGGCGCACTCGACTGACGTCGTTACCTACTCGTTTCTCACAGAAGGCTACCTTGAAATGTACGGCATTTCCTACTTTATTATATTCCCCAATATACGTACGTGTTTCGGTAGTGAGTGAGATATGCCAGAGTCCATTCCTATCTCATCCTATCATATCACTTCCCATTTTCCCAACCATTCCTCCAAATCTATTTCTACATATCCAAAGGTAGGCGGCGCGGTTAAATATAAACAATATTAATAATAATATTCAGAAATAAAATATTATTTTTATAATACTTACAAATATACACATACTTGCATACATAATATTGGAATACATAAATAATACACAAGAGAGCAGAAAACTTAATAAAAGTGATGAAAATTAGGGCAGAAAATATACTTGTAGATCCCTAACTCCATATTACAATATATTATACTATCAATTTATATGTTTTGTAACCAATATCCGTCGCTTTCTTTCCCTTCATAAATAAACAAAGGCTGAAATTGATTTAAATCGTACCATTATGATTTGGATGCAAGTGTAGTGGCGCGTGTTGCAGGAAGCTTGCTGTCACTCGACTGTTACGCTTTACTAATGCAGCTAGCAAGGGTTGTCAGTCAACAGGGGAAAACCTCATCACTAAAATGAGGACCATCAGTAACTAAGAAAGAGTTTATGGGAAACATTTTCCCATAAACCCCATAAACCATATACCATGGATTCCCATAAACTTTCTTGAAGAATGGCAACTCATTATGTCCTGTTCTTGGTAAATAAAGGAGTTATTTTGTGACACAAAAAATCTCTTCTTCGAGTATATGATTATGTCAACAACATGCCAATGTACCAAAAACCATTTGATTCTATCTTATGTCTTATGTTATTAGGGTATTAAGTTATCGCTAGGTGTACATTGACCTATTGTTGACTTTAAAAAGAAAGAAAGCCCTGCTTAGAAAAAAGGCACAAGTGAATTTGTTGATATTAGAGATTTTCTTAACTTTCATTAATTTAAAATCAAACTAGAGAAACGTGAAGCTTTGGATAAAATAAAAGGAATAACCACCGTTTATTCTCCTTGTTTATTTTTAATTTCCGAATAATATAATGTTATTTACGTCTTCGTCAAACTCTTACTAATGCCTTCTCTTCTTGGGAGGGCAGAATACGTGACACCGCCTACTAAGCCTTAAGAACCCCATAAGAGGCTTAACCCCATAAGCCCTGAGAAAAAACCCTTTCATCAGAAAAAAACTTTTTCTCGTCCATAAATTTACTTCAGTGTATTTTTTTTTATTATGTACGTGAAAGAGCTTCGAAAAATTTATAACCCTACTCCATAACACGCATATTTAACAGTAGTCATATATTCGTCCCAACCCGAAGTATCTATTATGGGTGATAGTATTCATTACTCCCAGGTGGACTATATGCTCGACCGCTGCCTTTTATAAAAAAATGTCATTCCCGAGTATCATCGTGCTATCAATCCTTATAGTAGTGTCATGTCCTTATAGTAGTGTAGTCTGTGGTAGTGTTGTAACAATAAGTACTGAGCGCTCGAGCTCTAAGTCGGTGATAATAAATCTTAACAACCTTAATCGTATCAGACTCGAGCTTTTAACCGCAAGAGTTTAAACTCATCAGACGTAAAAAACTTAGACTGCAAAGCTCTACATTTTTTCTTCCATTGCAGTGGGTAAATGACCTTCTCTCCTCTACACTTTGATGTTTTACTAATTCTTGATATATAAATGATGTATAATGACGATGTATTGATGTAGATTGCAATTATTTTGAAGAAAAAAGAGAAGGTACGATAACATGCACAAAATTTCGATTAACAATTAATTGTACGTAAGAAAAAAAAAAGAGAATTTATAAAGTTATTTATTCTTCAATAATAAAACGCCTGTAATTAAAATCATTATTCAATCACTTCTCGTCATGTCAACTTTGGTTAAAGTCAGATATTTTCCTTAAAAAGGCAATCATTATCATAAACTGACTTGGATATACAGGAAGGACAAGAACCAGATAATATTTATATAAATGTGTTATATAAATTATAAGACTATAATTGGCTAAAATTAACATTCGTTCACCCAACAGTAGTTGGTTTTATAACAAAACTCATACCGTATATAATCACTTGTTTACATAGAGTTTTTTATTGATAAATCCCCGATATTATTTGCATACCTACCTTTTTAATTAGATAAATGATAAGTGACAGATATAAAGAGTAAAACGCCTACAGCACGAGCCCTTTATAATCACCCAATTCAAATGTTAATACAAATACCATTTATCGAATTGGTCTTTTTTCTTTTCTCCATTCTGGAATATTCGAGCTCCCTGTGAGGTATATAATGCTGCTTATACTATTCTCAGGTTACAACCGTCTTTTGTTATTTTCTTCTTAAAAGACCTAAAAATAAAAACACTAAATGTCACGTGTGCAAACTGTGACCTTTAGTATTAGCCAACAAAAAAAAAACAATCTTTAACGAATCTTTAACAAAAAAACTTTAACGAACAATTATTAATCGAGGACTAGATATGTACGAGTATTTAAAAATCTATAGATATCAAACAATCTTCATGGAAGTTCCAAATTTGACCGATAGCCGGTAAGATTTTAGGTGAGTGACTTTCGTTCATTTCTCTAAGAACAGCTGTCGTTGTTTTGCGTAAGCTTTAGGAAAAAAAACTTCAAGCAAACGATTAATTGACAAAGCTTCAAAATTCTCTAACAATGATAATACGTATCAGCCAAAAGTTATTCATAACATTATAATTCGATAAGAGAAGTATGAAAAACTCTAAATTAAAATAAATTGTGACAGCCCTGTGTTATGTAAAGGTGAGTGCACACAAAAGTTATTTGAAAACATCACAGGCCGATCACGCGTGATGCATTAGATATAATAGAAAAGTGACACGCCCTTGCATTGTACTGTTTCCTATACAATTATATAATAGACAATTATTATAGAGTCATATTGAAGTATTAAAATCCTTTTTAATATCCATTGGGCGTATTATTTTATAGCCTACAATGATTTTCGAACTCACGAAGAAGACCTTTATACTTGTTTTCTTATATTTTCATATCGGTCAAGGCTTTTATTTAAAAAAAATAATAAACATTAATTTAAAAAAAAATCAAACATTTATAATATGTGAATGAATGAATGGTTTATTTGTTATAAAACAACACACACAACTTAAACATTTGGTTTGAAATAGCCGACTGACATCACAGGACACATATAGTAGAATAGAATACAATAACAAACGACTACAGCGCAAACTTTTATCTATAAATTAGCATTTGAACAAAAAGTTGCTTAAAAATTACAAATTGTGTTTCTATTTGTAAACAAATTAAACAGCGATGAATCACTTTATTTACAGATTCGTTGCTAAACACAAATCAATCAATCATAATTAAATAGCTATTAATTGAAATCCTTTGAGTTGTAATAATATAAATATATCGCTAATGATTTCATAAAAAAATCTATAAGAATTAACAGGAAAAGAGCGTCAATACAAAATATGTACATATTTTCACTTCTGGTTATTGCCCTCTCTTTGTGACAAACCAAGACGTTTATTTTTATAGACTAGCTGTGCCCGTGACTTCGTTCGTGTGTTTTGAGTTAAAAAGTATCTCATTTGGTGACCCGGGATATAAATTAATCTATCCCGTGGTTTTTATGTCAGCTCTGACATTGTACATGCGCCGTTAATAATGATTCCCGTGGGATCTCTGTAATGAATCTGGATAATAAGTACCCTAAACGTTAACCCGGCACATAAGCTATTTATAACTATGTCAAGTTTCATTGAGATTGGGCTAGTGGTTATTGCCTGAAACGCCTTCAAACAGACAAACAAAAATAACATAATTCATAGTGTACATTGCAATGATTTTATTTCAAATATATAACGTACAGACACGGCTTCGTTACGATTTTATTATCTACTAGCTTCTACACGCGGCTTCGCTCGATTTTAACACCTGTAAAAGCCTGTAAAAGCACCGCGACGATGGATTTCACGGATGATAAATAATTAATCCATTCAGTAGTTTTTGAGTAGGCAATTCTATTAAAAGTATTTTTTTTATTTTCCACTTTAACTCAACTTATTTGTGTCGTATGAAGATGTCACATACCAGTTTTCCTTCTGGACACTGAGCTATACATTAGTGAAAACCCGATCAAAATTCGTTCAGTAGTTTTTACGTCATGCTCAATGACAAACTCACGTACAGAGAAAAAATTTAAAAACTACTGTTTTGTGTTATAGAGACCCCTAATTTTTTTTTCTCAATGTGTATAGTCAACCCTTTTACTTTTTTATTATATGTACTTATAATAGATATATACCTTCGCATATAAATAATGAAATATTCCCAAATAAATTGAACGAACAGACATTGGTTATTATTATCAATCTTTCAATTATTTCCTTGTGTTATGGCGCCGCTCTTGACCTTGACACGACTCCATTACGTCACCGCGTTACAAAGTCGCTTCGTTCGGCTCTCGTAATGGCGGCGGTATCGCACTTTCCTTTGAATATTTTTCTTTATAATTATTTATTTACTCATAAATTGGAAAACCAGACAGCACGTACCTATTTATACATTTCACTTAGTCGAATAACAATGCCACATGGAGGATACCACTAGGGATGTTATGGGAGCTCCGTAACCGAAACTATCGGATATTCAAATTAAAAAAAAGTATTCGATATTGAAACTGAATTGTAAATAAAAGTTTCGGATGTTATTATAAATAATTTTATTCATTGCTGTTAGGGGTGGGATTTAAACTAGTTTGACAAGTCCTTGTTGCAATTATTCCCTATTTGGTTTTATTTCTCTTTGTTTACAGTTAGTAATACCATTTCTTAAAATTTCATTATAAAACATATCCGTAACTGAAACCGGTAAAGGAGTATACAATATATCCGTATCCGCATCCGAAATCTCCTATCCCCAACAACCCTAGGTTTTACACTTACGAGTATGTAGCGCTCATATCACAAATTATATAAATTTATGTTCTCAGAAATCTTAGAAATTAAATTATTAATTTCAAATTAGAGCATACAAATAAACATTTTTGCCAAAAAAAAAAAAGAAATATTTTAAACGAGATATAAAAATATAATTAGTACCAGAAATACTGAGTGCCAGCAAATTGATGGCAGCAAACTTAAAGATAAGGTGCTTAAGGTTTAGTTTCTCTAGTGAAAATATAAGTAGAAATAAGAGTCCCGCGAAGCAGGTTATCATGGTGAAAGATCACACCCTTTCTGTTTATCAGCTCAGGCCGTTTTGTCTCAGTTGCTTGCTTTAATCTCGTCAGTTTCTGGCAGTAGAGGTCAGAATCAATAGTTAATAGCTTTGACCACGATCTTTTTCGCACGTTCCTGTCGTAAGTGATACACTTCTGGTCACCCGTGTCCAATCGTTTCATAAATATTTCGGTTTCGTTAAATACAGAGAATCACAAATGGTAACACGATTTACTAGTTTTCTCTCTGAAAAATCATGTGGCATCCAAATATCGAGCTTTTTCTGGTATTCAGACTTTTCAAATTACTTAAAACCGTTTTGTGATCAATATCCAGTTCCTTAGAAGTGTCACAACTACTGATGTGTCGATTTTGCTCCACTTTTTCACAGATGGCATTGACTTTATCTGTCACTTGGTGACCAGAGCGAACCAGAGCACTTTTCACGTTAAAATTTCCAGACTGAAACCGCTTGAACTGACTTTGTGCTACCCTTACTGATGGTACCGCATTAGATCCATCAACGGCACAATTTTTTTTTGCGGCTTGTGTCGCATATGGTATTTGCTTTTTTGTAATAAAATTTCAAAATATAGCGAATTTCTTTGTTACTTTCACAGACTGGAAAACAATGGAGAAATTTTGGAAAATATTTTTTTTTAGAATGTATTACAACCGGCCAGGTACAAATAGTACAACCAAATAAAAAAGATTATAACTTCATACGAACAAAGCACGAAAAGCCTTTCTCTCCGACCTATTAGTTTGTTTTGTTGAACATGATTTAAATACAAGTAATTTTAAATTGCGACCAATAACTACGACACGGGGTTCTTCAAGAAAGCTGTGAATAGGATTTTGCAAGGTCGGCGGCGCGCCCGCATACCCCCTGGTGTTGCAGGTGTCCATGGGCGGCGGTAACACTTACCATCACGTGAGACCGCTTGCTCGTCCGCACTCTTCTCTATAAAAAAAAAAGGTTAGTTTTCTTTTCGATTGTAATAAAATCACTTTTTTCAAGACGGGATTAATAAGAAATAGGTACTTTATGAAAATAGATGATGCAAATACAAAAACGGGTGCCATAGGGCTATCAAATTTAATAAATAATTTAGTATTAGAATTAAATAATAATATTAAGTTAAAATTATGATTATTATTAAGAGTTATTAAATTATGATGTCGAGGCATGATTAGTATCCCAGACCTTCAGATCCATTCTTCAGGCACATTGTCTTGTGCATGAGGAATGTACGGCCTTAAAACGTCATGCTGGCCAAGCGGGTTGGCGAGTCCATTCTTTAGAGGTGGTGTAGTTCCTCAGCACTTGTGGTAGCAACTTTATTCGGTGCACTGGCTCAGAGGTGGGAAATTGGGAGAGGAATCGGAGAGAGAAAGATTGATTTTTTTATGAACGAACTGTAGTTCATCGACACCCGCAGTACATGCACATTAGAACATTAGTAAAAGTGACAAACGTTGGCACGCCCCCGGATGCGCTGTCTACCTTTGTAGATATGGGAATGGATTCGGAGAGAGGGTTGGTAAAATAGGGGGGGGGGGGGGGGGGGATAGGATTGGGAATGGGCTTTGGCATATTTCACTCACTATCAAAACACACACGTACATTGGGGAAATAGGATAAATTGGGAAGTGTAGTAAGTACATTTTAAGGTACCTTTAGGTAGGTATTTTTACTGGGTATCCTCACCACAGGGACCAAATTTGTACAATATGCTCAATATATAATCCTATATTTTGAGCAATTTGTACAATAAACATTTATACGTTAGTTTTAATTTTTTTTACATTTTCAGATTAGTTTAAGTTAAGTTAAGTTAAGTTCAGATTAGTTAAGATTAGTTTTCAGATTTAAGTATGTAAAGAAAAATATAATTTTCTTTATTTTTAATTTACCGCGCTACAAAGCGCCTTCATGGTGGTATTTTTGTAAACTATGATTGACGTTGATACTTTGACGTTTAACGTGAACAAATTATTAAAACTAATAGCAATATTGTAATATTAGAAATAAGAATCGACATTGCGATTAATAACATTAAATGTCGTTTCTTTTATTCACAGGTAAAGTTTAGTTATATAAGGCATGTTAACATATTGTAATTACCTATAAAAAATATGTAACGTAATAAATTCTTTTATTCACAGAGAAACTCAATTGTGTTTTGATTAGCAGTGTCGATCCAAGTAATTAGAAAATATCATTACAAGTATTTTCTTTTCTTAATACCATTTGTCAAGCCTATAAATAAATAATACTTTTAAGGTATTCTTCAAGATAGAAATGTAAGAGGAATCCCATTTTAATGGACGGTGAACCACCTGTGAGAGTGGGATCGTCTCTCGTTAGTTATGCTCCATAAGTACGAGTATATAATGTGTGCGACATAAATTATGAGCATTTGTCACTTTATCTTCCCGCTATCAACGTGCCACAACACTGTGAATTATCTTTTCACTATTTAACACTGCCTAAAACAATTGTAATACTCAATTCATATGCTAAATAATACAAGACTAACGTGCGACAATCCATTGTCATTCCCCCATTGGTTACCGACCGATTGTGTGCTAATATGATTTGTTTAAAGTGTCATGTGGGTTTTAACAACTGCGAATTAGAATATTATGGGTCTTACATATGGCTGAAATAAAGATGGTTTGTAATGAAAGTGAAACCTCCTTATTTCGCATCCTCCTTAGTAACTATAACCAGCCCTTTTGAGGGCTCTTTAGCCAAGAGGTTTGGCGAGCCCACTCTGTTAGAGGTAGTATAGTTAGAGGTAGTGTAGAAATTCGGTTTTCAATAACGGTAAAAAATAAATATTTTTTGTTTGACGACTTCGACAGCAACATAAACATCAACACAAGACACTTTTCTCAACCCAAGTTTTCAAGTATTTTATATGGAGTAACGAAAATAACGCAATAAACCAAATGCTCCTAGTTTGAATACCTAAGTAATTAAGTCGTAACTTATCCATCACTTAGACAGTGGAGCAGAAACAAAGGACATCATTATAGCTATGTTTGCACTTCACTTCCTGTTAAAGCATTTGTAGTGATAACATGTAGCTTAAACAAAGTCTAACATAAAAGTAATTCTTACAGTCATTTTATCTTTCCTCAATTTTAATTCCGGAATTTTAAGCGATTTCTTGGGATGAGAAAAGTATCTTCTGTTGTTAATATATATTAACTGTGAATGTCGGATTTGGCGTTTATGTTGACAAATAAAAAAATAAACATTTTTAACTGTCATTGACATCCATTACCGCGGGTGTCGTAAAAAGCGACTGAGAAATAATGAATCTGCTGGCAGAAGTGTATTACGTCACTTCTAAAAGATTGGACTTTTAGAAGTCCAACTCGCTTGGACAGAGTGGTGTTTTACGGCCCATATTCAGCAGTGGACGACAAGAGGGCTGGTTACTGTTACGTTATTAACAACGGCACCAGAACTGGCAGGACGCACTTTATCCCATAATTTAATTATTCACCTAGCCACCAACTAATGTTAGTTTCACTCGTATTGTGGGCGACACTCAATGTCGTTATACCAATGTCAATTGTGTAGGTTATGTTTTGACTAGTGGAATGCATTCATTTTACCAGAGGCTATAAAGCTGGAGTATTTGAAGATGTACAGGCGATTAGGAACATTCTTCTGGGCGTGTTATCTTATGCTGATAAGAATACCATACCACCAGCTTGGCCCCACTGACCCCTCCATATACCTCTCTCATCACCCAGACCCAAACAAATAATTGTCTTTAAACGAACGAATGTCTGACAGGGAATCGAATCGTTTCAAACCAATTTTAGTAAAACACCATATTATAAACGTGAATAACAAGTCCTGATCTCGTAACACGAACGATCAGTCAAACATTGTCTATTATTATATGTATTTATAAAGAACACTTTATAAATAGCTCCATGAATAAAGCTATGTTCTCTTATCAATGGAACTGTTGTAATCACAGCCGTTATCAACAGTTTAATGAGATAAGCAAAAAAACGGGGCAATGAACTCTCCCGTGATGAAATTCGGGATTTCTTGATAATAAAGGAATAGTTGGAGTCTTCCGCTTTTGCGTAAGGAATATACTTTTTAACGCGTTTTTCACGCCTTTTATTAGGCGCAACGATTCTACACGCAGGCGTTATTAGACATAACAATTCTATACGCGGCCGATAGAGGACATTAGCGAGATTTCGGGGAAATCCTCTACCTGTTGCGGTCTTAGGAATTTCGAAAAAAAAAACTTACACAAAAGGACATAAAATTTTGATGATATTCGAGTAAAATGTATAAAATTCTGCTAAAATGGTAATTAACCAGTCTTTATTTTCTTTATGCCATACCACGTGGTCCGTATACTCATCGGCCGCTCCGCATAAGTAAATTCAGGTACCGCTAAGTCTCGAATCCCTAAGACGACCCCGGAAACAGAACCCCTTAGTCCATGGACTAAGGGCTAACAAAGCCGGAACCACAAGTCCTGTGGAACTACACCACCTCTAAAAGCGTGGACTCACCAAACCGCTCGATCAGCGTGACGTATTAAGGCCATACAATACTCTCGTGCTCAAGACATGTGCATGAAGCCCGTGTCCCAACAGTGGACGATAAAACGACTGGTTACGGTAATCTCATATAATGGGAAATTAGCGTCCCGCACGCACTTAATGCGCGACACCTCATCTAAGAAACGCCCCTAGAAGCGAGACGTCCTGGCCCTCGCCGGACTGATAGCAACCCTTCACACGTATATGAATGTCTCTGGACTCCCGTCAGTTTTTGCTTGTAAGCCTCTGCAGTTACATTTTCGTTTAATAGCCTTTAAAATAAATGTCACACCATTTATGCACATTAATAACCTTTCATTGTACTTTATCGCATACCTAAGTACATTGTGTGTATTGTGCGGTGTTGAATGAAGTACTTACAACTTATGAGCTAAGACATATGTCGACAAGTGGGTCAAAAACGCTTGTTTCATGGTCGATTCGAGTGATTTACTGTGCTGTGCCATTTACACATGGAATACATGTACAATCGGCAACAAAAAAGAATTTGAATTTAGTCTTTAGTAGTGCCTACTCGCTGTGTGGTGTCGACCGGTTTTAGAATAGCGCCATTCCATCCCTTCCAGTGGGTTTTGTAAGGGATAACAAAGCTGCTATCACAAGCCCCGAATCTATACACGATCTATAAAAGAGTCGACTCGCCAACCCGATTGGCCAGCGTCGCGTTTTAAGGCCATATTTCCCTCATGCAAAAGACAATGTGACAATGACGTGGGTCTCCAATGTCCAGCACTGGACGAAAAAAAGGCTGGATACGTTTTACTAGGGCATGACAGGTTTCATCTGGCCTCTGACGGTAGGCCCGATCCACAAGTTCAAAGGCGCTTAGCGAGCTATGGAGAGAGCTATGCTCGGAGTTTCTTTTTCGGGGTACGTAAAACGACGAGATTCGCCGGAGAATTAAAGTCACGGACATAGCTCGTAGATTCAGCATTCTGAAGTGGCAATGGTCCAAAATAGGGTGGATGAGTCCTCGTATGGAAACCACATGGGACACTCCGGTTAGATGGACTTAAAAAAGTTCGTCGATGATGTTTATTTCAGTTTATAGGTTAATAATACTTATCCACCAACCCTATCCGAATGGGAGATTACAGTAGAAAACCTCTTGTGATCTATAGGGAAGACCTGTGCAGTCCAGTGTGGGCAGTGGACCAATATAGGCCGATATCGACGTATTAAAAATGTTCTTAAATTAGGACCTTGTGGCAAGGTACTTTACCAAGCAAAATTTTTTTTTGAAATATGTTTATTTCTTATTTATATACTAATTAATCTAATAAAATAAAGTCAACTTATGAAATATCTATTTAAAACAAAATTACTAAAAACTAAATAATTAGAACTAATAATATTAATAATTAGAAGAACTTAAAATATTCTATACCGTCGCGAATTTATCAATTTGAGTAAATGACGTGAATTGTATTTAAAAAATAAATTTAACTTAATTTAACATTTTGTATATCAAAATATTTGTAATAATAATTATGCATTAAATGAGTATGAGTATGAGTGTGAGTATAAAATATCTATAACTATAATAATAATTTATAATAATAATCAAAATCAGTCCATTCTCCCCAGAACTTAGTCCATTTCTGGGTTGGTATGTTGTTGACTATACATTATGGATTTTTTAATAGACACTCGTAAGTCAAAGTGGAATAGTTAATCTTTGGGTCGATTTCAAACCAACCGTAAAAAGTGGGTATATGAAATAACTCCTATAATATTGTTGGAATACACGTAATTTCTATTTATTGCGATGTTTACATTACATCACAATATAATACAGTTAAAAATATTAAACTATCATATTTAATATTCGAGATAATTATAATAAACTATCTATTTTTTCATTTGTGTCACCGGTAATTTTCCCGATTTTTCAATAAAACTTTAATTATAAAAAAAAATACTCTGGGAAATTGTATTTTTTTTTATTCTGGTCACAGATTAATAACCATAAACTCAAGTTACGCTAATAGTATTAAATTAATACAAAATATGACACGATTTCTCTGCGTTTTATTTTGTGATTACTTTTTTCAATCATTAGTGTCGACTAAATAAATGTTCATCATTAAGAACAATCCTGTGCAAAACCGCCATCCCCACTTCTCCGCTGCGTAAGCGACTATAGTGGCACGTGTAAACCTTCGGCGACAGCAGAGCACGCTTCATTATTCTGGTAAGAAATCGCTATTTTATTGGATTTCTGTGCTTAATACGAAAATTTAATCATTCGTGTTTATAATAGTGTGGTAATGAGTGTTTGAACAATGAATTCTTTATAATGCACGTAGATTAGCAACAAATAAACGGGATATTTTGCGGCCTTCAATGGTGTCCTAGAATATTCTACGACGCAATTAAATTAGATTTTTTGTTGAAAATTTCATTCTTGTCACTTCATTAGTGTCATATGTTTGAGTAACACTAATGAAATTTCATTCGACACGAATGAAACGGTTTATTACATGACTACGAAAAAGAAGGGTTATGATTCTTTGCTTGTTTTTTAGCCTTTGTGTTGTCAAATTTGGTTTAAAAACCTTATTTTTATTTGCAAACTTCAAGTTTTCTCTCATTTATGTGTCTCCCATGATAATTACCAATAATTTCTTTGTTAAAATTATTAGATAGTTTTTCTTATAGTATATGGTAAATTGTTTAAGGTTTAAAATGGCGAAAGAAAAATGTAAGAAAAATGAAGATGAATTAGAAAGGAGAAGGATTGCAAGAAGGGAAAAATATAAAAGAATAAAAAGCGACCCTGAAAAATATGCCGTTAAAAGGAATAAAAAAAAGGAAGCTTATTTAAAAAGGAAAAGCGAGAAGAAAGTCAAAAATATTAACCAAATGTCCCCAAGGGAACGAAAGGCACAAAGAAAACGTTGGAGAGAAAATTCTAAGCGATACCTGGAGAAGAAAGCAAAAGAACGGAACATACAAGAAATAACTATTTCTCAAGTGCTCGAAGCTCACAGAAAAATAAATGATGAAGAGTTATCTGATCCTTTGTACGAGGAAAATGTAGAAAAAGAGGTGAATAAAGAAAGTAAGAAAATAACATTCCAACGTAAAATTAAAGCCTTAAAGTTAAATCATGCTATGGAAAAAAAAGAAATGACCTTATTAATTAAGAAGTACCAAAACCGCTGCAGAATTTTAACAAAGAAATTAAATAAAATTAAACAAAATCAGGCATATACTGGTTTTGAAGGAAACGTTGCATTACCTTCTCAAGCGCCTATTGATATATCGAATAGCCCCGATGCTGCCAAAGAAACAACAACCGAACAAGTTATTTTAAAGTCCGCTGGCAATATGAAACGTAGACCTAGTTTAGAGCTCCGTAAAAAGTGTCTAAAAGACAGATTTCAGCAAAAGATTAAGCAAGTCAGTGGCAATGTCCAAGAATTAATAAAACAATTTTATGAAGATGACATTAACAGTCGCATTGGTACAGGAAAGAAGCAATATGTAAAAAAATACGGAATACTGAAACAAAAACGGTATCTGCTGGACTCCGTTAAAAAATTGCATAAAAAATTTCTTGAAGACAATCCGAACATAGTGATTAGTTATGTAACGTTTACAAGGCTACGCCCATTTTGGGTCTATTTGCCACGAGATGACAGGGAACCATGTGCATGTACGGCACATACAAATATAGATCTAATGATTTTCGCTTTAAAGAAAAATAAAATTGTTGATATTAAGAATTATCAGGACATGCTGCACGTTCTTTGTTGCGACAACTACAATACAAAGTGCGTTGGTAGAGAATGTGAAACTTGTAAAAACAGAGTTATACCGTACAAAGAATTTAATAATGAGGAAGAAATTGACTACCATGAATGGTGCAGAGATAAAAAGAATGTGGACTCCAAAATAATAAATATAGTGAAAAAAATTACAAGGAAAATTAAGCCTAAAGACCTGATATGTAAACTTGAGCATTCCCTGCCAAAATTCCTTAATCATACTGTGAACATCCTCAATCAATACCAAGCTGTTACTCTATTGAAACAATCCCTTAATCATGACGAAACAATTCTCCACATGGACTTTTCAGAAAATTATAGTTACAAATTTGCTGAAGAGGTGCAGAATCTACACTTTGGAGGTAGCCGTGGACAAGTGTCTCTCCATACCGTGGTGGCTTATCTCAAGGAAGGAAAGGAGACTGTTCACTATTGTCTATGCACGGTCAGCGAATGCACCCGGCATGATTCCCCTGCAGTATGGGCGCACTTACAGAAGGCGTTAGAATTTGTATTCGAAAAATGCCCCCATATTACCATCGCACATATTTTAAGAGATAGTCCAACAAGCCAATACCGAAATAAACAAATATTTTACATACTGACTGAGCTCCGCTATACCTTCCCGTCTTTGAAGTTAGTTACATGGAATTACCAAGAAAGTGGTCATGGCAAAGGCGCCCCCGACGGCGTTGGCGCTGTGGTTAAGCGGACAGCTGATAGTCAAGTTAAATGTGGTCGTGACGTCGGGGATTTCTCAACATTCCTTGCAGTTGTTCGCGAAAATGTTAAAAATGTTGAGATAAAAGTAGTAGAGGAGCATGAAATTATTGAAAAAGAACTTCTTCTTCCTAAGGATATTTCGCCATTCAAGGGAACTATGTTAGTTCACCAAGTGATCTGGAACTCTGGATCCGAGTTTCTTGAGTTTCAAAAACTAAGCTGCTTTCTATGTAGCGATAAAATCTGCGAACATGAGGATTAACATATGCAATTACATAAAATCTATAAGAGTGTCATCGAATCGGCTGTCCAAAATATAAAAGTTATTCCACCAAGCAAACGAATTACAGTGTTGAACGATGTATCCATCCAGTATTATAATCGGAACAATAATCCGGCAACTTCCGAAACTTTACGCAAGGTTAGAAAATCTAGAAAGAAAGAAGATGTAATAAGACTTGAAGATGTAAAATTTCATTGGACAAATCAGGCATTCATAAACACCCAACAGAAGGTGTCTGGTGAACATCAAGAGGCTTTCCTCCGCTTTATTAATGAACGGTCTTTTGAGAATACAGAATAAGAAAAAGAATAAGAACAGAAGAAGAAGTGATTGTACCTTTAAAATATGATCAAGACTGATTATATAATTAAGACTATAGGAAAATAACCAAAGAATTAAGAAACAAAAAGATTGGATAAGAAACCAATAAATATTTAACTAGGTATTAATAGAAGGTTACCTGTCCAAAATAACTGAATAAATAAAGAAAAGTAATAAGGTAGAAAAACAAATATGAGAAAATATATTCCAAAAAGTTTATTACTTATATTAATTATATTTTGTTAATCACAAAAAGAAATTTTGTTACATAATCGTGTTATAATTAATATTTGTTTTTTTTATAAAGTCAAAATTTGATTAAAAGCTCAAATAAAAATACTTATTTTTATTTTTGTTGTCACCTCTCCTAAAATGTAATTATATAAATATTTCTTGAGCATTACCTATTAAAAAAATATCCTTATCCTAAAATATATGGTTCAGTTAGCCAATATCATTAGGGTCATGCAGACTTCATTCGTATTATTAGTATTTCATTCGTGTTCCCAGGTAACTCATTCATGTTACCCTGATCTTGATTTTTCGTCACTTTTAAGTAGAAGCGCACCGTAATTTTACATTTTGCGTACATAACTTTATTAAAGTAAACGTTATAGACCGTCAGTTAGCAATAAAAAGGGCTATTGTAGATAGCGAAAAAAAAGTGTCAAATTAATTCGTCTCGTGAAATCGACCCCTTTACATCGCGCACGATATCTCTACATCACTGTTTTTTGCTGTATCATCAAGAATTGCTGTTTTGCGATTTTACGAGCTTGCGGTTTACAGGTTTTTGTAAAAATCTGTTCAAACGTTACGAAATTATTGTAAGAGTACCTAACTGTTGCACGCGGCTTCGCTCGTGTGGGTTTAATAATAATTGTAAAATGTAGTTGTATAATTGTAATTGGGTTTAATAAAAAAACGGTACAAAACATATTTCATTATTCGTATTGTAGAATAAATATTTATAACATGTTACAAGTTAACAGAATCATTAAATATATTTTTCTGTACACACTTTCAAATCCCTTTTCCCTCTTTTAGGGGTTGAATTTACAGAGATCCCCCCTGTTAACAAGTCTTTACGTTATAAAAGTAAGCGTTGTTCAATTTTCATGTTTCTTGTTTTTACTCGGCATTGATGAGTCAGTCAGGCATTCAGGTAGATAACCAATGCTGGTCATGGCTTGTGGTAGCGGTTTTGTTATCCCCTAGTCACCTATTACAACACACACGCGAACAGATGGGATGGTGTTAATCTAAAGTGGACACCACAGAAGGCAGATGAATCGATAAATAAACATATTTAATTCGATCCACTTTATCAGAGCTGCCTACAACGCGGAACCGCCTCCTCGATAGTATTAGTTTACTGGCGACCTCCCGAAACGTGCGTTGCGAAGGTTGTCTTATTTTGCATATCTACTGCGTATAATGTTGAGGGCAAGTAATACTTAGTGATTGTTGGGAGTGTTCGGAAATCTCTCTCAATGTACATGTGTTTTTTTTAAACTATTGCATTTTTTTTACCGTAAGGTACAAAAGGCGAGCTTAATGAGTTCAGGCATTCTCTATCAGCTTTCTTTTGGGTTAAACAGAAAGATATATATATATATATATATATATATATATATGTATATATAGTATATATGTATATATGTATATATATATATATATATATATATATATATATATATATATATATATAGATCTCAAAATGCATAGGATTCCAATTTTGTGGATTACAGCACTATATTGAGGGAACGGAGGCATGATGCAATCCCACTGTAGCGGTTTATTTTTCTAATAAAATTAATTGATTTTTTATTACACAGTGACAAAAGGCGAACTAATGCTTTGAAGCATTATCTCCCAGTCAACCTTTGGACTTTTGGTTGGTGCAATAATAAAAATACTATAAAAATAAATAAAATACTAAAGTTACAGTGCTAAATAACGCGAACATAATATTCAAATGTTACAACACACATATAAATACATACATAAATACAAACATATGTACATAGATTTATAAATACCTACATAGATGTAGGGTTCAATATTTTGGAGAAAGAAAAATAAAACGAGGGAGACAACTATCACCACTTATACTCGTATTTTTCTTCTTTCATTTTTTAACAATTAAAAAACATGTATATGCAATCACTACTCTGCCCATCTAGCAGCTATCTTATCGTTTTTCTCTCTCTCTTCTCGCTCACACATACCTTCGTTGAGAAACAAGTTATTTTATGTTAGTTACCTTATGCAAAATTTTGATCCTACACAGATACCCACATACATACAAATATCTACACTCGCCCGCAAAAATAAAGGGTCACCTAGTTAACTCCAAATAACTTTGAAACCACACAAGCTAGCTCTTTAAATTAAAAAGTATCTGAAAGAAAATTTAATTACGCATAAAATAAACTACAGTATGATTCAAAATAACAAGTATGTTCAATTAATTTGAAAATGAAAAGAAAACGTAAACTGACAAACATCGTCAAAATAAAATAATTAACTTCTTGTCAGTTTCGTATGAAAAGACGTGGCCACCTCATACTTTAGTACCTTGTGTTGCCTCCATGGGTTCTTCTCAATGGTTCTTCTATCAGGCATACTAAAAACTAAGTTCCTCAAGCGGTGTTGAGGTAAATTCTCCCACTCTTCAATAAGGGCCTGTTTTAAGGCAGGAAGTGTCAAGGGTGGTGGAATTCGTTTCCTGACTAACCTCCCAAGCTCGTCCCATGCATGCTCGATAGGGTTCATGTCAGGACTCCTCGCTGGCCAGACCATGAGATCGATACCGACTTCTTCAATGTATCGTCTCACAGATAATGCAATGTGAGGGTGAGCATTATCGTGCATAAGTATTGAATCCTCGCCCATGTTTAATAGGAAAGGACCTGCATGTTCCTTAAGGATTTCCATTATGTACCTTTCCGCATTCAGGTTCCCATTTTCAATGAAAACCAGGTCTGTTCGTCCTTCTGAACAAATGCCGGCCCATACGTGGAGGGACCCGCCGCCATAAGAAACCGTTTCTTTAAAGCATGCCTGAGCAAAACGTTCTCCAGGTCGTCGATACATCTTGTCGCTTCTATCGTTGACATATAGTGCAAATCTTGACTCGTCCGTAAACAATACACGTGCCCAATCTTCATCACCCTAAGCGGCGTGTTCCGTCGCAAAACGCAATCTTGAAATTCTATGATGACGTTCGAGTTTTGGGCCCTGAACTGGTCTGTATGGTTTCAGGTTAGCTTCTACAAGGCGTCTTCTTACTGTATCATCACATCACTAATGTAATCTATCCTGGTGTGTAGAAGATGGTGTTGGATCGCAACTGCTGATAAATGTCGATTCCGAAGCGAAGTCGTGACAATAAAGCGATCTTCTCTGGCTGTTGTACATCTTGGACGGCCGTTGCCTGGTCTTCTCAGATGTTGTCCAGTTTCTTCATATCTTTTCAGCACTCTTTGGACCGTGGAAAGCGTCACACCTCTACTTCTGGCCACTCTGCGCTGGCTAAACCCAAACTCTAACATGGTGATAATTCTGGTGCATTCTTCCAAAGTCAAAAGCATGATTTTGCACAAATTACTTGAATTGAATAAGGAAAATCAATTTCAAGTCCCATATTTATGCAAAATCGAAAAACAAAATTAAAGAAGTCGAAATTGAAAAATGAATCACAATTTGAAAACAGGTCGTTTTTACTTATAAAGCATTTTTTTACGCCATTACAGTAAAAAGGTTAAATGAAGGGTTGCATACAGTCCGCATATCCTCTTTTGGTTTAATTCCATAAGCAAAAGAAGTTATCTTGATCATTTCTTGAAGATATTGCTGTTTTCAAAGGTGACCCTTTATTTTTGCGGGCGAGTGTACTTTAGTCAATTTATTAATTTAAAATTTTCCACTTTAAGTAAATATTCTTTAAGCCTTTTTTTAAAAGTAGCACGTGATGGGGCTTTTCTGATATTCGCTGTTCGTCGACTGGTTGACTCTTCTTTCACAGACTGCAGTGTCTGGACTCGCCGCGATCTTCGGCTCTTCTCCTCCAGCCAGCACCGGCGAGCTTCTTCAAGTGGTCGAGGGCGGCCCACGTCGCGCTTCCCTGTACTTGGCCTCCATTCGAGCACTCGTCTACTCCATCGATTATCGGTTGATTACTGATTTATTGTAATAACTTCTAGGCAGATGAAATTCGCCGTAGTGATTGGATGACAATAAACCGGGAAAGATAGTCAGAGTCCTACAGCTCCTGAAACTTCTCGGTATCATCGCAAATCTTTCGTTCCGAAAGTGGAACTATCTTCTCACGGCATACTAATGCAGGAGTTACAGCATGTGACTAAAGTGGGTAACCAAGTCACGAGTTACAAAAAGGAATTTCTTTGTTAGGAACGGTCGAGTTATGCAACAGTTTGCAACACCTTTGCAAGAGATAACAACACCAACTAAAATGGTGGAAAGTGTTCCTGTACGGATAAGTGGCGGGTGCATTTATTTCTTACGATGTGTCGGGTCGAAGTCACCGCCAGATGGTAGGTGGATTGTTTCAGTCATGGATCCTGCGTCTTCTTCTTCTTTTCAGCCCTTGGACGTCCACTGCTGGACATAGGCCTCCCCCATTGTCCGCCATTTAGACCTGTCGGCAGCGACCTGCATCCAGCGGGTGCCCGCAACCTTTATGAGGTCGTCTGTCCATCTAGCAGATGGACGTCCTCGGCTTCGTCCGCCGGTACGTGGTCTCCATTCGAGAACCCTTCTGCCCCATCGGCCATCGGTTCTTCGAGCTATCGGATCCTGCGTAGGACGCTGTAAATCAATAGTGAAACTGAAATAGAATGTCCGTACACCTTCAATTCTACCAGCTGACCCCGATCTATTCTATGTTCATACATTTCGGCTCATACATTTATACATTCCAGAAATTGATAGATAAGAAAAAAGTCATTGAAAAGGAAGATACATCTAATTAAATGAGGTAATTTGTGATATCATTTTACCATTATAAAACATGTACGACGACGAAAATTAGTATGTGTTCAAACTGTAGATTGACTAATACTATGACATAATTTGAGAAAGGGGACCTTATTGTCGGTTCTAATTCCCAAGCTATGAATGAGATTTTATTGAAATCTTATAAAAAAAATCATTATTTTTATTTTATCTTAAAAACAGATATTCGATCATCTTTCTATAGAAAATCTTAACCTATTTCAATAAGTTCATACCGACGGTAACCTTTGCTTTCATACCTTTTGCTCAGATAGCGTCAAATATGTGTACAATGTTTGTTCTTATCTTCACTGGTCTATTCCTATCCGCCATTTATTATTTACAATAGGTAATCCAACAACATATTTATATTTAGATTTTATTGTTTAATAAAAATGATAAGTGACATGAGATACGAAAATATTAAAGTTATAATGCCGATTCCTTATCGCCGAACTTATTTGCAAAATATCTGCGACATAATTAAAACTGACATTTCACAAACAACTCACATTATTTAAAACATTGTTAGTACACACAATAAGTTCATACATATATAAAATTTAGATTAGAACAACAAGCAATGTCGTCAATGCGTCGCCGCGTCGTTTCGATACACGCATTAAGGAATCGTGAAGTGTAAAATGCACTCCACGTCTCCAATGTTACTTCTTTCATTTCCTACTGTTTTTAATTAGGGACAAATTATCGCAATTCTGTAATGACTGATACAAATGAGCTATTTGTTACGTAATAAAGCGCTTACTGGGTATCGAATAAGCATCTCTTTTTTTTTCAAAAGATTACTGAAACGAAATTATGACGATATCACGGACAACAAAGCCACGCGAAATAAATAGCACCACACTCAATAGGCCACACTAGAATTCCCTGTGTCGTGGGTCCAGACACACACAAATACGAATACATCACGTGCAACACCCAGACCTGAACAAACACCTGTCTAAAAACAAATCATTGTCCGACCGGAAATCGAACCCGGTACCTATTGCACAGCAGACGGGTAGATTCTAATGTGTATAAAACAGTATCACACCGATGTGTATAGACCTTTACCACACGTGCGATCCCGGTAGCGACACTGCCCTATCCAAATAAGGCACCGCCTTTGAAGTCGCCAGTACGGTTTGTACTTATACCACAGTTACTGTCTGTGTTATGTGACTGTGGTTAGATATAACTTAGAAGTCTGAGAAGTGGGGGGTCAGTCATTGCAAGTCAATGGTGTTTGCGTTTAATTTGTATATTCCAAAATAATTCCAACTGCATAAAATATATATACCTACATATACAATGTGTCACCGGAATAATGCAAAATCTAGCAAGCGAAAAATATAATTACATTATGGAATAAATTAAAAGTTACAAACAGGTAAGGTTTTGTGGTCCTATCTAAAATGTTCGTAATGCTCATGACTGAGACCGGTCGCCTGGGAGGGCGCGCGCACGCGGCTCGGACGATGCTCATCTATATAAAAATGGATGTTGGTATTTGAAATTAATAGATTTCGACACCGTTTAACCGATCACCATGAAAGATGCCACATATATGTATTTCTTCATGGAGAAGATTTTATGCTATCGACATTGTTGTAACTCGCCAGTAGATGGCACTGCAACACATCAACTTCTATACCGTTCAACCGATCGCCATGAAAATTGTTATACATAGGTATAGATAGGTATTTGAGCACGGAGAATATTTTCGAACTATCGACTTTGCTGTAACTCGCCGTTCAACCGATCGCAAAAATCACATCGATGGCAAAACAGAAGAAAATGTGATTTTATATACAGAAGTAAATAAATATACACAGGCAGGACGTCTCTTTTATTCAATCTATATAAAAGATAGAATAAAAGATTGACTTCGTGACAGGGTTGATCAAAATCATGATTGTTTTTTTATAATTCTTATTAAAAAAACTTTAAAAAAACGTTTTTGTAATCTTGTTTATTTTTAATTCTGTCTGAATATAATTATTTTTTCACTTCATTTTTATATTTAATGAAGTGATTTTAATTTTTATACTTTTATTTTCGAATTTACACTTTTATTTCATAAATGTCAAAAAGTAAGAAAAAACACTGCTCGTATTTATTTTGGTATTTTGGTAGTGCAAGTTTCGATATTAAATGCACATGACAATGTCATTTTCCATAATAATATGCTTTTTATTTTTTTTTAATAAATAAATACAAATAAAATGATATCTAGTGAAATATTTAATATCGAGTAGGTACCGTACAAAGGGCTTAGTAGTAAAGTAAACGTGTTCAACGGTTTTAACAGTTCTTGAGAAAGAGCTTTGCGACCAAAAAAAGTTTGGGAGCTCCCGAGTTAGAATATCTTAGCCAAAGTCGATAAGTTCATACCGAAACACAGTTAACGTCACATTTTATTATAGCAATACCATATACCACCAACCTGTCAGAATACCCGCGTAACCGGGATTGAACAGCAACTTCAAGTGGCGGAATGCAAATGGATTTCGAAATAAATATTACAACTGGTTGTCTCTTTGTTCCAGGTTTCCTAATGTTACACCGCGCCAGATAATTTGTGAGTAAACGTTTATTATTTCACTAGTTGTTGCCGTCGGCTTCGCCCGTCATCCATCATCCGTTATTTTATTACCCCCTGCTGGATCCCGGTCTATTCGTACATATACTCTTGTGCATGAGAGATGTATGACCTTGAAACGGCACGCTTGCCAAGCGGGTTGATGAGTACACTCTTTTAGAGGTGGTGTTCCTCAGAGGGATATGTGGCCTTTAAACGGCACGCTGGCCAAGCGGGTGGCGATATCACTCTTTTAGAGGTGGTGTAGGTAGTCAGGGCTCCTGGTAGCCGCTTTGTTATCCGTTAGTCACCTTTTACGGCACCCGCGGCTGGTGGTGGGGAGTTAGCCACAACACTCGCTCATGGATGTTAAGTTTATAAGATTAATTGGAATTCGTATTACAGTTCAAGTTTTGACGATTATCGAAGTCTCAATAATGTTCAACTTTCCATCAAAAAAATACCAGAATCCATTCCCAGTTGGGCCAAATATTTGTTTAAAGTCATATCTTTGTTTGGAATCTGGGACAGTGTGATTTTCTTCATCAAATGTCTCTGGACTCTGGACGATATAATGAATTCTGGTGTGGGCCATATGGTTTTATAATTTAATAATTATTTTTTAGTTCCTAGACCCAGGATAGGATATCCATTGACCGTCATAAGTTTGCATTATACCTAATTGGCGTATAAATGGCGCATTTGCGCATTTCTCACCGTAAAAACAAGGTTTTATAAATATGGCATTTCACCATAAATGGTACAGCAATTACATGCCCATTTACGACAAACACATGTTTCCTACTGTGAGACATCTAGATTATTTGTTGATATAGATAACATAGTAAAAATATAACAGTAGGCTTCACAGCAAATGTTCGAACCGAATGAACTAAAATTAGTTGTATGCACCTATTCATTCACTCTCAATCCCGTCGGCTGCTGGTGATCTTTGCACGGTCCCGCGAGATGATCCGGTATCCACTAATATCGTTATACTTAATTAAGTTTTGTACTCGATTTTTTTTATTATCCTAGCCAGTTGATGATTTTTTGAAAATGACTGCACGCGTGACGTTTGCGTGTAGGAAATAAACAAAAGAAACTTTGCAGGTTATAATGGTTTATTTGCGCGTCAGATGGCAAAGATCGGAGCTGGTATTCGGATTTTGCGGCTCATATATTCCTGAAATTAAAAGAAACAATTATTTTGAAAGTGTAAAATTATCTTAAGATAGAAAGTACTAGTATACGACAAACTACCGAACCTTCGTGACGTACGTCGCGCCGCAATCATTGCGAGTAGCTAATTAGCTGTACGCCGACGGGGCCGGAGCTAAACTACTGTAATGTATTTACTATGTAGATAACTTTATCTGCTGGCCTTTTATTATGTGTAAATTAGGTATATATCATGAAGGTTTTTCGCTCTAATAACCTTCGACACAGGCTAAAATAAACACGCATTATCTAATACCTACTAACTGATTTTTTTTTAAGGTTTAGATGGTAGGGATGTAGGCGACCTAGGTGGTAAGTGGCTTACCACCAAGTGTAGATAGCAACCCTTTGAGGTATACGGTCCACGAAGCACAAATAGAATGAATAATAGGTGAAATCACTATAGGGTCACTTTTTTGATATCTTGCGGTAGTGGTAATTTTTTTTGTATAGTGGTAAATATTCATCATTGTTTGTCGTAGGAATGGTTGGATGTAATACATTAGAACCGTAACTTTTATATTGTAATGTTTTGCTATTAAACTTTTGCGAAGCAAATTGTCATTGCCGTCGTTGTTGAGTGGCGTGTCGCATTTTGTCCCGGATCGGTGTATCAGCGCGCGCACTCACCACTTACTGGAGGAGGTTCCATCTCGCATTAACCTCAAACATAATGCACCAGTGACATTTTTATATTGATAAACTGTTAGCGAGCCGTAGTGACGTAGGTGTTTTCTTCTCAAATGAGCGGATTCTGAGCAGGTATGCTGTGGAATTCTTAGAGAAATCGTTATAAAGATTTTTATAAACTGTAAAGTCTTTTCCTACCATCTCTTATGTTTAAATAAATAAAATGAAATAGCATAATGAACCTTATCGACCAGCGCTTGCCTTTTCGGAGAAACCTTTAAACACGGTGTAGCCACAGAATAAGTAAAGTATAGTAGACTCGCTCCAGAACGCTCCGTACAAAAGCGTACGTATAAAATGAAATTTCGTTCAGCGACTGCAAAATTGAATCCTACGCGCATCGGAGAAAAGCGATATTACACTGAACCGCTGAAGGTCACGCACACAATGACACCCCGTGCGCGAATCGCAAAGGTTGTCACGCATAATTGTATTATTATAACTAATTATAGTAGTTTAATTCGTTTTAAAAAAAAATCAATTTTAAATTTGTTCTAACATAAAATTAAATAAAAGTTTCATACCTATTTACACAATATGATGGTAGTATTTAGACGCTTTTATTTGCGCGTGCGTTACAAAGAGCTCGCGGCAACCGACTAAAATAAACCCCTGCGCAGGGGTCCACCGCTGTAGGCATATTTTCGTACTCGTAATTCGCAATCTCCGTAACAGAGATAGATTGTTAAAGTCGTTGTACACAAAGGCTTATTCTATATTTTACCCGTATCGCAACACTATTGAAACGATTTTCCTTAACGCGATGTGACGTGAATATGACGTCAACGCACGAACAGACATGCAACTTGATATGGTCAAGTGAAAACACTGTGTGTGTTTATTAGTTGCACTTGACGATAATTAACATTGTTTTTAATATGCATCAATTATGCAGTGTGCAACATTATCTACTTGTTATATAATAAACTAGCTTTTGTCCGTGGTCTCGCTCGGAAAGCGATTTCCAATATATGTATTTGTGATTCTGGACTGATGTTGGCATGTATTCGGGTCTCCATGCGTGACAGTATTCACTTACCGCTTCGTGGGACTCCTATATCTTTACTGTCACCAGATAATTTAAACCCCATCTTTAAATTTGGTGCCATCGATTTGCTGCCACATGAAATAATAACACAGCTAGAAAGTTCAGGAAAAGAAATAATAAATCCAAGAGCGTCATTAAAGTTTTATTATAGTGATGTGTGTAGGTCGATGTATCCGGCCGTCTCGATCGTTATTATGACGCGTTCCTCACACTACAAGTAGCTGCTTCCTGCCGGTTAACATCAGGGTTGTCAACTGTATTACTTATATTTTTAACGTTTATTTCTGACATTATCTGAAATGAAAAAAGGTACTGTATTATTAGTTCTAATTACCCAGATAAAAAATAACATATTTTAGAGAAATCCTTATAAAATAACATGTAATTTATTTCTTTATTTTAAGCAATATTATTTGTTTCTAACTATATACTGATATTTTATTAAGTTGTTAGAGACATTTAGATTAATTATTTATTATTTTACTTTGATTAATATCATTAATAACATGTGTCATTGTGACCGTAAGACTGTGTTGCCATTGTGACTATATTCATTTTTGTCTGTTTATTACATTGACTGATTCCACTGTTAATTTGTGTGACAAATGATTACTTTATTGGATTTAAAAAAATCATATCATACCATCAGCCAGTGTCTCTCTACTGCTGTCACTACCAACGACTTCTTCAAGTCGCCAGTTCACTTGGCCAGAGGGTATCCCATGCTACATTTCCCGAAAAACAATCACATTTTTTTTATTTTTAAAGTGACACCCCTGAGTGTCAACTCCTTACAAGTTCATACAAAACGTCGTTGTAACCGGCTGTACGCTGTTGCACTCATGTCCGTCTGTCTATTAATTCGACGAGTTAAGTCACGAATTACTTCAACAACAAATCAAATATTTTTTTATCTTAAAACTGACACCTTTCGAGTGTCAACTCCTTATACGTTTATACCATCGACATGCATTGGTTTTGATACCATGTCCCACAATGACAATAATACAATATTATTATTGGACATGGGTATGAATCAGCTTCTAAAGATCACTCGCGTTTTGATTTAAAAATGAAATATATTTTGTTATTTTAATAGTGACATCCCTGTGTGTCAATTACATACACGTTCAAACAATTGATCGTCCTGACCGTCCTATACAGTTGCATTTTACTTGCCTGTTTGTCATATCGGAAACTGAACATTAACAATGAATTTCCCTTCACGAATAGCTTCTAATGACTATTCAAATAAAAAAAAAACACCCACAAATATATTTTTATTTCGAAATTGATCTCTTAATGGTCATCTACTATGTATCAGTAATGCATCGTAGTAACAATATAATGTATTTGCATCCGTCTCAGTGTGTCTGTCACATCGTCTACTAGATAATGAGTGTGAATATTAATTGAATCTTCCGGGCTACTTGGCCGAGATCTTCTGGAATCTCTTCTCTTTCTTCCAAACGTTTCGTCGACAACTGCGGTTGACATCTTCAGTGGCGACTGCATTCACTTTCGGAGAGATGTTATCTCTTCGGCTTTTCGAACGCTACTGACTCAACGATTTTTTTTTTTATTTTTTTTTTATTGTTTTTTATTTTATTTTTTTTATGTTAGGAGAGACAATCAGGAAAATCCTGCATGGGACACCTGGCACCATCTAGTCTAGCTGAAGGCCAGCCTAGGTGGTGCCAGGTAGTGTCGGACTCCTACCGACTAAAAACCTGATTGCCTCAACATCGTGTATGTCTAAGTTCTTGTGGCCCTAGTGGCCTTTCAAGAGTCACCGGTCGCGTTGATGTAGGGCGAGCGCAGAAGGTGCTCAGCCAGGAGAAAAGTGTGTGTTGCAACAGCCTAAGGGCTCCCCCGCCGGTAAACCGGCGGAAGGAACGGACCTCGGCTTAGGGCGTTGCATTGGGGGGATACCGCGGGATCGCGTGTCGGCGTGAAGCGCCCAGGCATGTGTCGATGCCTAGTGAAAGTGTTGGCTGAGGGCCGGTGTGTGTTAACGGTGTAACGAGGGGGACGTCCACGTCTCGGCCGGCGGGGACGGTGTCTGTGTACTGTGTTTGGTTGCAGAGTGGGAACCGCATTGGCAGCGGTGATCGGGTCGTCGGGATCGTCCAGGATGTGCCGCGGGCGACGATAGCGCGGAGGGGCACTCCTGTCCGGTATGTAGGTGAGGGAAGAAACAATCAGGGGGTTGGGATGGTTTGGGATAGCGTCATAGTAGCGTCGGGCAGTGTCTGTTATGTATTTGACGATGGAGGGAAGCTCCAAGTCCTTGTGGAGGTCAACGTTGCGCAAGTACCATGGTGCGGCCACGGCCTTGCGCATGAATCTATTTTGCAATCTTTGGAGGATTGCAATGATGGAGGGAGCTGCGTGTGCGAACACAACGCTAGCATAGGTCATAATGGGACGGAGGAGAGTTTTGTATAATGTCAACTTATTTCTAAGCGACATTTTACTTCTCCCGCCTACGAGGGGGTTGAGGCGACCGAGCACAAAGGCGGCTCGGTTGCGGACGGTTTTGATGTGTTCTCGGAAGGTCAGTCTATGGTCTAGAGTGACTCCGAGATACTTGGTCTTCCTGACGAGAGGAATTGTTTGACCGAAAAGGGTTATCGGGAGAGGGGACAGCTTAGGCCTACGAGCGTTAGCCCTGGGAAAAGGGAAGCACATGGCTGCACTTTTCGTCGGGTTTATCTCTATCCTCCACCTCGCAAACCACTCACCTAGGGCGGTGACTGCGCGCTGGAGGCGTAGAGATACCATACGTAGGTTCCTATCTGAGGCGTAGAGGGCGGTGTCATCCGCGAAAAGGGCGAGCTCTATTCCTGGGGTGTGGGGGATGTCGTTAGTGTAGAGGGAATAGAGCGTGGTACTGACTCGACGACTGTGGCGCACCGGTATTTATAGTGGGCGAGGGTAGTTGTGATTGTGTGTGTACCGATGCACCGATATTTATAGTGGGCGAGGGTAGTTGTGATTGTGTGTGTACCGAGTCTGTTTTTGTCCCCCCCTCCCGTCTCTCTTCCCCGTGAGCTTGATGTCTTCGGAGTGCTGGATACCAGATATTACGGAGTCTTAGATTCTCTTCTTTTTTGTTAAAATTGTTGGGTTGCTTGTAGATTTCAATAGCTTCCCTATTGAGACGGGAATAATAATGATTCCCGGTTGACAAGATCTTTGTGTCCCTGAAGCAGATTTCCTGGTCCCCATCCGACAAGGCATGTTTAGTTACGGCCGACTTCTCAGTCTCTCCTCTTCGACAATTGCCTTTATGTTCTTTAATGCGGGTATTGACACTCCCTTTTGTAGTGCCAATATACACTGACCCACAGGAGCATGGTATTTTATATATTCCAGTCGAGGACAACGGATCTCTGGGATCTTTGACTGATCTGATTATATTTCTGAGTTGGCTTGTAGGTTTGAAAATGGTCTTCATGTTTTTCTTTTGTAAGATCTTGCTGACGAGGAGCCAAAAAAGCTGACAATATCGACAGCAACCCAGAGAGAAGCAGGGCGTTCTTACCTTACTTAAAGGGCGTAACAGATCACATCAGCAAAAGAATTGTCGAAGAGGAGAGACTGAGAAGTCGGCCGTAACTAAACATGGCCCTGTCGGATGGGGACCACGAAATCTGCTTCAGGGACACAAAGATCTTGTCAACCGGGAATCATTATTATTCCCGTCTCAATAGGGAAGCTATTGAAATCTACAAGCATCCCAACAATTTTAACAAAAAAGAAGAGAATCTAAGACTCCGTGATATCTGGTATCCGGCACTCCGAAGATATCAAGCTCACGGGGAAGAGAGACAAGAGGGGGGGACAAAAACAGACTCGGTACACACACAATCACAACTACCCTCGCCCACTATAAATATCGGTGCATCGGTACACACACAATCACAACTACCCTCGCCCACTATAAATACCGGCGCGCCACAGTCGTCGAACTCGTCGAGTCAGTTGCGTTCGAGAAGCCGAAGAGATGACATCTCTCCGAAAGTGAACGCAGTCGCCACTGAAGATGTCAACCGCAGTTGTTGACGAAACGTTTGGAAGAACGAGAAGAGATTCCAGAAGACCTCAGCCAAATAGCCCGGAAGATTCAATTAATATGGACACCGGCCGAGAAAGCCTACACTCCACTATAATGAGTGTGAACATCTTCCAAAAGATTACTCAGATAAATAAAATATATGTTTATTATAAAAGTGACAGCCCTGCGTGTCAACTACTAATATACATATAATGCGTCGTTGTGATCAACTATGGGCAGTTGCATTTATGTCCGTCTTGTGGCTGTCTCTCACACCGGACACTCGACAATTAGTGTGTCACGAATATAACTGTTAGTGATTTTTTGTTTTATTTAGGGACTTGAATCTACTATGGCATAGCTATGATTGTATCGTACACCAGTCATGTTTTCGTCCAATACACATTGTCTTATGTATTGGCGAGTCTACTTTTTTAGATGTTGTGTAGTTCCTCAGGGCTTTTAACCAGAAGTCTCGTTATCCTTAATAATAACCGAACATCTGTTGAAAGATACGAAAAATTTTTGGAAAAGTTTCTCTCAGTGTACATGTACTCGTCACATAAGTACTCTTCTTTAATATGTAAATACAAAAAGTATTGTTGGCAAACAGACCCGTAATTCCATAATGGTAAACATAAAAGTCTTTGATCGTCCTTTGCTGGACATGGGCCCGTTCATTGTACATGAGGGATGTATGACCATACAATGGCACGCTGGCCAAATGGTTTGTTCGAGTTCACTCCTTCAGAGGTAATTACTCAGGGCTTGTGGCAGAGGATTTGTTATCCCTGAGTTGAGTTTTACGACACTCACAGGGACGATATGGACTGATGCTATTCTAAGTTTATACATGTCATTGCGAGTTCATTTAATTTAGTTGCAAATTATATGAAAGCATTTCATCAAATGAAATTTCAGTCCATCTGTCTTAGTCGTGCGAGTTTTTGAGGAGAAACACTTATATAGGCTGTATCAGATTGAGCGCCGGATTTAAATTTCGCGCCATTTTTATTGTTTGGCGGTTGGCAAATCTGGTTTGTTTATAGATGTCACATAAGACAGTTGCAATTAGTCAACATGGAACGCTACACGAAAGAGCAACGCAGTATGAATTTTAGAGCAGTATGACCTGGACCATCATTTTCATCATCAAAATCATCTTTAGTGACGCGGCCCATTTCCACCTTGACGGATACGTCAATAAGCTAAATTGTCGTATCTGAGGCTTGGACAGTCCTCGTGAGATTCATGAAAAACGGATGCATTCTTAAAGAGTTAAAGCTTGGTGCGGTTTTTGGTTCGGCGCGATCATAGGGTTATTTTTTTAGGTATCAGTATTTAGGTAGGCATAGAGAGGTATCGGAACATGCTACAGAAGTCAACCTCAATCAATTGTGGTTCCAACAGGACGGTGCCACACGTCATACAGTCGGAGGAACAATGACCTTTGTTTTTATTAAATCCGGCGCTCAATCTGGGACACTCTTTACCTACTACTCGTAAATAAGGCAACAGACTCCAGTCAGAAGGCTGATTTCAACAGAACTTTACGAACCCTATCCGATCACGCATCGTTTATAAACTTAATTATTTTCGACTTACAGGAAAACTAATTAAGTATTACATTGTTAGAGTAATTACAGCACACACACACTCGAGTGTATCTTTAAATGCATTAGTAATTTGTGGAAGCTACTTAGGATTTTTATTTTTTTTTTATTTTATACAATTAAAATAAAAAGTATATATTACCTAAATAAAAAAAAATTCTATCGATTTTCATCGATAAATTCACCAGTAAAACAAATTACCAAATGAATTCCAGGTGTGTGCATTGGCATAGACCTTCAGACAGACTTTTTGTTAGTCAGAAACCTTGAAAACAGTTGTACGCCGCTCTACATATTGACATAGAACCTATATTGTAATTGTGTATTTGCCAACTTATCACCAGCTGGCCACCTTCCGGATGCATCGGCATAGACCTTGAAATATATTATGCAACCTCACGCCGGCGTATTGACATGTAACCTAAATTCAACTACACGGCGACTAGTTGATCAACATTCACGGATTAAGATACGAGTTCTACACACACCACATTTCGGAGATTCTGCCATGGTTCTGCCCTGGTTTTTGTCAAGTGTTAATAAATACTGAATATTGAATACATGTCTTCACTATCTTATATTATTAGTTTCTTGCGGTCCAATTCCTCAGTTCCTTTTTTGTTTCTAATTGCATTGAATTTAATTTTTTATTTGTCTGATTTAAATGCGTATAGAAATGATTGTATTGATGTTTTAAGAATGTTGTGGGCAGGTCAAAAATGACTTTTTTATAGAGTGAAGGCGGCAGACGAGCAGACATTACCACTTACCACTGACGCCTTACGACATCTACGATACATGCCAATTTGACAAACGATGCGGATGCGTTGCCTACGTTTGGAAATTGAGGAACGGATTTCGAGAAAGAATTGGGAACATGGGGAGGAATAGGATGGGATGGGAGTGAGCTCTGATATATTTAGAATAGCTTTAGAAATAAAACTTCCACAATGCGCTAGATTTTGATAAAACATATAACAGAAAGGCTGTAAAGTTTCGCAAACAAACTGAAATACGTTGTCCTTTTCGAGTATTTAAGTTGAAATTTCACGATGTTATTTTTAGCATTAAGACCTACAAATCGGCTAAACCGTGACGAATGAACAGATAATTTAACTTTTAAAATGACTCACTGCCGAGACTCACGTTTAGCGTCATTGTTCTACGTAAACTGTAGGAAGTCATTGGGTTTCACGTGTTTTAATATTGATTATTTTAAATTTGACTATCTAATCTATAACTGCCATATTTGCGATCATCCGAGAACGCGCCGCGTCTTATAAGGATATATGCTTGTTTGTTTGTATCAGCCTTTAATGTCCCACTGCCGGGCACAGACCACCCCTATTAAATCACTGGGGGATTTTGAGCGGTAATCCACCACGCGGGCCCGGTGTGGATTGGTGAATACACATACTCCATTTTTTTCTGGAGCATGCGTGTTTCCCTCACCGCCGTCCTAGTGGTTTTAAAACTTAAAACTTTTATAATAACTACTATTTTAAAGGGATTGTATACTACTAGGAAAAAAGTAAGTAAAGTACAAAGTACAGAAAGTAGTACTACACATTACGCTGTGTATAGGCAGTAATTAATTATGTTTGTTCTGTACTCATTGTAGATCACTGTGGTTATTATTAGATATGGACAGAAATTCGTTCTACATTCTCTAATACCGAACATCGACTTTTGGCCGAATTTCGATTCATATGCCGGACATTCGGTAGCATGAACTAACGTTATCGACTTTTGGCCGAATTTCGATTCATATGCCGGACATTCGGTAGCATGAACTAACGTTATTGACTAGAAGTAGCCTGCCTAGCCTGTATTCTGCGAGCTAAAATAACGTATTCTACAACGATTAGATAATACTAGCTGCTACCCGCGGCTTTACTCGTGTATATAAAGCAGCTGTAAAAGATTTTTTAACTACTCCTTGTGTCATATGAAGATGACACATACAACCTTCCTTCTGGACACTTAGCTATATATTAGTGAAAACCCGATCAAAATCCGTTCAGTTTAACGTGCTGCGGTAACAAACAGACGTACCTACAGACAAATATACAGGCATACATTCTACAAACTTCTGTTTTGGGTTCTGTAGTTTCTAAAAAACCCTCAATTTTATTAACTCAGACTTTTTATTATAAGTACCTATAGATTAAGTAATTACTGCTCATAATTAACTGTTATTTTTTTATATTTTTCTGAAAATAATACGGCATTATGTATCATCATTGTTTACAAATAAAAACAATTTTTAACACAAAAAAGGAAACAAATACACGTGTCGCAGTGATGGATGACGCGGAAACAAGTTCAAACAGGTTGAACAATTCAACCGAAGTCCGGCCGAATTTCGGCTTCGGCACCTGTTTTAAAATCCTCATTCGGTCGATCACTAGTTTTTATAGTACCTACTTAGAATATTATTAACTAATTAATTTTTGTTTAAATGATTTTTGTCTTTCTCAATTGAATAAAAATATCGATCGACGAGTGAGACGACATATGGAACCTTAGTCTAGTCGAGTGTGCCGTTATCTGGATGTCTTTGTACTGGGAAACGTATTGTGGGACACCATCCAGCCGGCGTGGCCCGATTACTATTCGCCGGTAGTGGCTGGATGACAAGAGCAGACGATCGTGTGTCATGTCGAGCTTTGGCTAGCTACAGGTATCCAGCACTGGAGACACATGCTGATGGTACGGTATACTACTCTCCTCGTATAAGATTATGTAATTTTCGCCTTAGTTCATTGTTCGCGAGTGCCCCAGCTCTGCCAAATAGCATAGATAGGCCGTAGGTCGCTTTCACCGCACGCTGTCACCTTGGAAGAAGAAACAGTATAGAGCCAACAAGCGCGCTAAAATTGTGTCCCCGAAAATATGGAGTCTAGACTCCTTATTTTCCATATATAGTACCTAGGTACTCCTGTCATCAATTCGTTCCACAGTTAGCGACCGACAGTTAATGTTATAAAAATTCGCGTAATTAATATGAAAAATGCCGAAATGTATGTGCTGCAAAAATCATTCAGGCATACCTACTTATAGATCACAGGTGTTGAGATTCAAATATATTTGGAAATGTGTGTTGTCCAGTACCAAAATTAGTGTTCAGTTTCTTAAGTTCCCCAACTGAACTGCACGATATGATTTTTTTTTAATGAAATGTGAGTAATAAAGAAATTGTAAGTAAAAGCGTAAGTTTCCTATACGGGCGCACATGTAGGATACGGTCTGCTACTTGATATACTAGCATGAGTGAAACAGCAACTTAGCATTCGTTTCCTTTCGCTTTGTAGTCACCTCAAGAGTGTATTTGAATACGTGTATGAAGAAAGAGCGTTCTCCGATTCGTCTTTCCTCCAAGGCTGCCATAACACAAGGCAAATATGTGATTAGTTTGGACACGATCAAATTAAGATTGAAAATAATAATTAACTAGGTTTTGAAGGGGTTAAAAATAGAGAGTTTTTATACATTATTTATACATACATACTCGTTGGTACATCTACTGTCACATGTATCTTGTTTATCTACTGTATTTTTTTTACATGCGATATATTTTTTCTTCCTCTTCATTGTGAGTGAACATAATAAGGGCACGGAGCGGTCCTGATGACATGACCAAATAGGGAAGGCCTTACCGGAAGGTCGCACTCAAGTAACATGCGCAAACCAGATTTTTTAGGGTTATACACGACATAACTTGTGCAACAGCACACTATAACAATATTGGACACTAGAATTTTTATAATAAATAATTATTTATTTCAAGTTACAATGACTCATATTAATGATCAAATTACTGATTTTAAAATGAAAAGACTATTTCTATGTGCTTTTAGCAAGCACGACCGGTCACGACCCCAACTCAATGTTGCAGGATGGGTGAAATGTTGGCACACAAAGCTATTAGGATACCGTTGGCGCTGCAACAGGGCAGTCACTTTTTGGGTCTGATCGCAATAGTATTTATAGTATTATAGTGTATATTTACTTATATTATATTTATAGTATGTCTACTTGTAAGTTGTGTTATGCTGTAATCTTTCTATAAAAGATGGAAAATTTTCATGTTTTGAAAATGTTCTAACATTTCAACTATCGTTGCACCATTTGCAACCATTGTACCATTGTTTTAGTTTCTCAGATATTGAGAGTTTAATGGAGTCTTTTATACACAGGCGCGGATTTAAGGGGGAGGCAATGGGTGCAATGGGCCCTCTGAGTCAAGCATTATCATAAATTTTAACAAATAAATTAAAAAGTAATAAGTACGGATAAAAATAAAAAACATATTTTTTTTCAATTATTATTTTTATATTCCCTATACCTATGTGTTTTTATTTCATAACTAGCGACCCGCCCTCGCGTCGCTTCGGTTTATAAGTTTTTATATTTTTTCAAAATTTCAAAATAAAATATAGCCTATATTTTAATAGCGGCAAAATAGGAAAGAATTTTTTAAAATCGGTTCAGTAGTTCCTGAGATTACCCCCAACATACCTACAAACACACAATTTTACCTCTTTATATATTAGTATATACATATAAATATAGATTTTTTACATGATAGATAAATAGCTGAGTAATCCAATGTAAGAATTATATGGATAGAGAATTAAAATTTTATATTTTTTTTTCTTTACAACAAATTTTCTAAGTGAGGTGAAATTACAAATAAATTGACCCTCAGCGGAATACTGTATCCGCATCTGTTTACACACCTCATAATTATTAATTGTTTTTTTGGAACTATTATATACTTAAGTACATTGAATTCAAATGTAAATCTGTAATACGCGAAAGCTATCAACATCCCTTAGGCTAAGCGAACTGTACCTAAAATACAGACTGCTCTACTGCTTTGCCCCGATGCGGATCTTCTAATCCTATTGGATCTACAATCACTTATCTAAAAGTTATTCCAAGTGATGGGGACAGCAAGTAACATTAACACGCTATATCAATCAACAATCTGACAACGCCCGAAGCAAGGTCGGTGTGTAGGCGATCCGAATGCGATCTTACAACTATAGATCAATCGGATTGTTGTGTAGACGCGTCACATTGTTCAACTTTGTGAGAAGGTTATTTACTTTTTTATGATCTGGCGTCAGCTTATCTCTTACATTTTCAAATTTAATAAAGCCCCATACACAAAATTAATCAATCCCATTACATGAAGTTTCACATCTTTGAGCACGGCATGGCTATTCAACAGTTGCTTTTTACAGTCTACAAAATCCCTCGCTGTGGATTTTTGTATACCATAACATACCATCAATCTATGTATCTCAACTGCTAGATTTAATCATATTTCGAAGCTCGTCACCACACACCACCTTCCTCTTTTTTCATCCTGCCACCAGCTAATTGGATATATTATGTTGAATAACAACTCAGCTACAAGGCTTAGAACCCATAAGTCAAAAAAGGACTGCGATTCTTATTAATGTCGTCAATAATGCAGTAGTGTTGTTATATCCATACGCGCGTGAGAGAAATAGCGATAGTTTCTAAGCTCAAAGTTTTTAATGCTCCTATGTAACTAATTTTCTAATGAATTTGATAACCGAAACCAAGTCTTTTTCGTCCACTACTGTACGTGGGTCTCCTCAAGCACATTGTTTTTTGCAAGAGGGATGTACGGCCTTAAAACGCCACGCTCACAAAGAGAGTTGGAGAGTCCACTTTCTTAGAGGTGGTGTATGCCATCAGCGCTTGTGGTAACGGCTCTGTTATCCCTCAGTTGTCTTTAACGACACTCACGGGATGATAAGTTGGTGCTAAAGTCGGCTGACACCACACGGTCAGAATATGTAATTCTAATTATTATTTCTTTGATAAATAATTGTTTTTTTTCTTTTTGTCGTAGAAGCAATAAAACATATCAGTTTCAAGTACAACCAACTGTCCTATTATTATTTCGACGTCACATTCGAGACACATGAACAGTATGTCGCATCTGACGATAACGTTGTTAATCTATGCCGACCTTCACAAAATTGTATCAGTAATTCGATCAACTAACCTGCAATGCCTTTTCACTTAGCACACACCTTCCTTATTTATTGTTTCGATTTTGAATTATTTAATTCAATTGGCTTATTGTTTGAGCGAAGATTTTTATGTATGCAGTGAATGAATTATGTGGCCTTTTTGTGTAGATAGCTAATTATAGGTGACTGTACTTTTAAATAACTTACCTGTATAGCTGAAACATACGTCTTGCTTTAAACCTACCAAATTTTAAACATTATCTTATACCTCAATGTACGTACGTGTTTCGGTAATGAGTGAGATATGCCAAAGTCTCCATTCTCATCCCATCCTTTCCTATCCCTCTCTATTTTCTCAACCCTTCCTCTAAATTCATTCCTACATCTTCAAATGCTGGCAGTGTATCGGGGGGCATGCCAATGTTTGTCATTGTGGACTGAAGTTGGCTTGTAACGTGGATGTCCATGGTCGTCAGTATCCACTTACCAGCAAGTGCAAGTAAGTGCCGCCTTCTTCCTATGGCAAAAAAAACTAGGAGTAAATGTTTATTAAAAAAAGCTCGCTATTTTTCGTAAGTTTTTTGTCTTTACTTATATGGCAATAGCGCAATTAACGCATTATGCCAGTGTCGAGTTTTCTTCGTAATTGAAAATTTTAAAATCAAAGCAGTTCAAAACACATCTTTTCAATGTCCCAGTCCCGTGTCTCGTCGAAGTAAGTTAGGATTCGCTTAAGTAAAGTGACAATGGATTACTGAGGACAGAATAGTTTGACTCCTTGGAAGCACACGAAAAAACGCAGTCTTATGTGTTTATTTGTTTATTGTAACCATTAAACCACAAATCCACAAAACACATTTTTTTATAATAATCAAACTAAAATTTGACTTTCACCTCTCCACTCGCCGCCAAAAAGTCCTCTTTGTATATTTGAAAAGAAAAGTATTTACACAAAAGTTATAATATAGTTATAATATATCAATTTTTTTATTTAAGATTTTTTGAAATATTTATACCGGCTTTAAAATTAAGATTAAGATTCAAATTAAGTCTTTAAATCAGTTTAGTGGTTCTAAAATTGAACGACTGAACTGATTTGACTCAAGTTCCAATTTAACGGAGAAATATAGAAAAGAATTATGTGTCAGAATTGAAATCATCCTAAATTTATTTCCGGTTAGCGTTCTCTCTCTCCCAACCCAACCTTGTCAATAACATTATGAATGAATAGTATTAATAACTAACGGCTTATTAATGAAAGATTCATAATTATTTTATTATTATTATCGGTGTTGCACTATGGTGCTGAGTCATGGCGTGTTGGTGGGTGAATGCCAAGGCTGTGTATGATTAACTTGATTTTAATTTACCTTGTATTATTCGATGAGACTCCATGTTACAATTGTTTAGACTTGATTTACAGAAAACATGTGTCGCTATTTAGTTTTTAATTGTGTAGCTGATTGTACTCAAAATTTATATTTTATTTTATTCTGATCACTATTAGCTGCAAATAAACATTTGCAGTAAATAGATTGGTATTGCATGCGTCCATTTGCGACGGTAACCACTTGAAACCGGGCCGGCCGTCTGCCTGTTTGTCACCTTTAATACAAAAAAAAACTTTAATACACAAATAAACACTGTACAAAAGGCGGACTTAATGCCCAGTGGCATTCTCTGGCAGTGAACCTTTGCTTCAACAGAAAAACGAAGGGCGGTGCATCGTGCAATCAATAAGAAATAAACATAACAACATATAATACCTACATTTTTTTTTTGGACGAAGGCGGCAGACGAGAGCATACAGTTCACCCGGTGGTAAGTGGATACTGTCGCCCGTTGACATACGCGATACATGCCAGCATTAGTCCAAATTGACAAACGTTGGCACGCCTGAAAAAATGTATGTACCTAATTGAAAACTTTGAAAAAAATATTATGTATGTACCCACCTGTGACTGGATCAGAAGAGCTGAAGACGTGGTGGCGGTCCTTGGGAGAGGCCCGTACCCAGCAGTGGAGAGACACAGGCTGATGATATGGTATGGTGTGTACCCACACTAATATATCTTAGACAGAGCTATTCTATAGCCTTCCAACACACCGCACGGCGTAATCTTATGTTTTAGTTAAAAATGTTACTTATACCATTTCTTTTTAGGAGTGCAGTATGAATTCTGAGTTATTGTTTGATAAAATGTACCTATTCTTTTGTACACTTAACGAGTGTCACAATATATCACATCAAATAATTTATCGGATCAGTTCGCGCCTATTAACAATGATAAGTGAACAAACATGACAGACAGACAGAAATATATTCTTCCGCGTTCATAGTGAGTAAAAAATGTTTTTTTTAATAGAAGGCGGTAAACAGTCCGCCCGATAGTAAGAGGTTACTGTTGTTTATATCTGTGACATATGTAAACGTCGGTGAAAATTGACAAATGTTGGCAAAACTTCAGATTTGCATTTTTTTATGTTGGGTTTAAATCCAAAAACGACGAGCTTGATTTAGAAAATCCTTTCACATTTAGGAAGCTAAACTAATGCAGATGAACATAGGCTTTGTTTGGGTAATCTTTTTTCTATAGGAAGAAGACGACAGACGAGCATACAGTCCACCTGGTGGTAAGTGGATACTGTCATCCGTGGACATCCACGATACATGCCAACATCAGTCCAGTATGACAAATGTTGGCACGCCTCCGGATACGCTGCCTGCGTTATCTGGGGGAAACTCGGTATTGGTATATCAATAACGTCGAAACGAGGGTTTTTTTTCTTCAAAATATATTCAAAATGGTATGTTCAGGCAGAACATATCATTTGTTTTTGTTGGTTCACACTTTTAATTTCATCGAAAATCTATGAAAATGCAGTTTTTTACGACACAAATAAGAAAACTGAGAATTACTCCACAGTTTTGATGTCATAGTAATAAATGTTAGAACTAACAAGTTCTAACAGAATATAATTTTTACACTTTCGCGCGTTTTGTAAACATTTTGTATTGTAAATCGGGTCTAAACATATACAATGAATGCAGGGCTACCCAATACCCAGACCCCACCCGCTTCTTCTTTCTTCAGTCAACTCGTGACCACGACGGGTGTAACCCGTGTCCAAAATAAAAGTCGAGCAGAAATAAAAGATAACCAATCAAGCAATGACCTTCTACATTTAATTGTTTGCGGGATATATAAAATCCTTACAACGCTGTATTGATTAAATTTACGAGTTTATCATAATCAGAATCTGAATAATATTTATTGTAAATTGCAACTGAGATATCAGACGTACAATATTTACTATCAATGTCCTTAGAACACATTAAATTTTGCAATAATCCCATTTAATATAATATATTAATGTCACTGTAACTAATCTATTGTCATTACTTTTTCTATAAATACATGTCAGTTTTGTACAACTCTTTCAAATTGTACTGTAATTAGATCCCATTACAAAGTATTACTTTTCTGTGTTTGGTCCAACACATGTATGAGCATTGAATGGTGTCCTTATGTTAATCTTAAAATTCAGATGCCAAAGCATGTTTCTATAAAAACATAATCATAAAACATTAACACTAAAAAACGAAATTTAATAAATCTTAATTGAATAAGTTCATGTCGACAACAAGGTAGGTCCCTTAGATAACGTTACTTATCAACAAGATAATTCATTAGCTCAGCTCTAAGTGAACACTCGGTAGTATTGATACAATAACGTTCTGAGAACACATGACCAAGTGTTCTTAGTAGTATTTCTCGTCAGCACTATATAAGTGTTTAACAATTAGAATTTACGAGGAAAGACGATGGTGCATCTCATAATCTGCAAGGTTCGCTGAGTTGGTAGGGTTTTTGTTATAATATAAGGTGCTTACCTATGAAATGACCGATTTTATTACTGGCCACTTTGAGTTCTGATATCGTCTGTTCTAATTAGAATTTCAAAATAAAACAAAATGCATCTAATAGCTACGATGTTCTTATTTCAAAATTAGTATTTCATTTGTTTTTCTGTACCTAAATCTTGTTCATGTGATTCAATTTCAAGTTGTGTTGAAGTCAGACAGCTCACAATGTCAATAGTATGTATGGGCCAAACACCATAAACGATCGCACCGTGCGTCGATGGTTTGATCGCTTCCGTTCTGGAAACTTCGAACTTAAGGATGAGCCCTATGTACAACCCACGACCAAGGTTAATAACAATGAATTAAAGGCTATAGTGGAAGCAGATCTATCTCAAAGTACAGCTGAGTTAGCAGCAGGGTATGATGTTAGTGATAAAACAATGTTGGTTCATCTGCGTCAAATCGGCAAAATAAAGAAGCTCGAAAAGTGGGTACCGAATGAACTGAACGAACGTCAGCGACAACAATGTGCACTGTGGTATTGAACTTTCACAAAAACGAAGCAATTTTAAATCGCATCGTGACTTGTGTATCAGTTCGTATCAGTGGCTGGATCCAGGAGCTACAGCCTAACAATGTCCAAAACGAAAGATAACTAAGAAAAATCTACTGGTATCAGTTTGGCGGTCCTGTGCCGGTATTGTCCACTACAGTTTCTTGCGAGTTGGTCAAACGATTGATGCAAATGTGTACTGTAAGGAGCTGCAGACGATGATGAAAAAGCTGTCCACAAAGCAACCTAGTTTGATCAATCGCTCATCTCCACTTCTTCTTCATGACAATGCCCGCCCTCACACTTCTCATACGACAGTTTTAAAACTTCTAGAGTTCTCGCTCACCCACTAAACTAACCGGACCTTGTCCCGACAGACTTCCATTTCCTTCGAAATTTGGACATTAAATTAAAAATAAATGATTAGTGAAGAATTTACTCATATGTGCATAGCACTATCCACATCCGCTCGCTTAGGTCTTTGACCTTTATACGCGCCCGCTTCTGTTAGTAAAAGCGCGTAAATAGGTATCAACTACCTACGTAAAGTGTTATGCACAGACGAGTAAATTAATTACAAATTTAATGTAATAGAAAATCATGAAATACGTGTTAATTTTAGTGTACCGATTGACATATTAAAATATTTCACATTATTTTTGTAGTACTATAGGTAAGTGGTCACTTGATGGTAAGTGAATACTGTCGTTATATTATGTTTATGGTTTACGTTATACATATTATATGTGTGTATATATGGTATGTAGTTATATAATTGTGGTAACTAATAAATTTTAATTATAATTAATTATAAATATATAAATTGAATTGAAATTGATAATAATTAATTTTATTTCTTTATTTAATTCATTTCGAATTGTTGGTTAATTTGATTATTTTAATTTAATAATTTACTTAAAGTGGTTTAATTGAATATATTTATTCTATTAGTTAATTTGAATTGATTTGATTGGTTAGTTAGATTGAATTAAATAGAAATTTTATTTACATTTTTTTAGGGGTGTAAGAGGCTCACCTACCATCTTTGGAGCCTAAGCCAACCTCACCTGCTAGTGGTGCACCCTGCTGTTAACTAACGAGGCAATGGCGTTCCCTTTTTGCGGTGGGAGGGTTACTCCGTCGGCATAGCTACCACCCTTCCGTCGGAGTCCGCCGCCATAATGATGCCCTATTAGCCGCGAGGCCCGCATCGTGTTCCGGCGGTGAGCGGAAGAAGCCGTCCCGAGAGAGAGATTGTTGCGTGTGGAAAGGAGGACCAGCGGTTGCGGGGAATTACAGACGCGCATGGGCGTGGCATGGTGGCGCGGGGATCAGGGAGACCCGGTGAAACGGTTATCCGCTGACCGCCCGCGGGTCGTAGGGGGCCCGAGCCTGGGGATCTTACTTTAATCTCCACCCCAGGAGGCTGCCCCGCCGCACGCGAAAAATCCCTTGGGGTAGCAGTTGTGCCGGAGGGGACCGGAGTGGAACCCGACTGCTGCCCCCGGGGGGGGGACCGGGGGCCCTTCCGTACCCCGTGCCAGCAAGTCACACAACCTTTGTGACCTGGTTTTTTCTCTACTCCGTGCTTTGTCCTTTGATCCGCATGCAGCCATCTCTCTCTCCGTCCTCCCTTTTCTTCTTCTTCCTCTTTCCCCTATTCACACCTACTCACATACAATGGCCAGGAAAAAGAAAAAGTACAATGTTTACTCAGCGGCCCACCCCTCAAGTTCCACGTTTCAAGTGGACTTTTGCAACATCAGAGGGATGCATAGTAACATCGACGCCGTCCACTACCACCTTGAGACGGCAAAGCCGGCCTTACTTTTCTTGACGGAGACACAGATTTCCTGCCCGGCCGATACATCATATCTTCATTACCCCGGTTACAAACTGGAGCACTGTTTTGTGCGACGTGCCGGGGTATGCATGTACGTCCGGGAGGATGTTTGTTGCCGCCGTCTCAGCCATTTTGAAGACGGGGACCTGTCGATCCTCTGGGCGCGTATTGACTGTGGATGTTCCACTAAAGTCTACGCTTGCCTTTACAGGTCCCACAGCGGTGATACGGAGACGACTCGTTTTTTTGAGCGGCTACAAGAGACGACTGACAGCGTGCTCGAGCAGTTCCCTTGCGCGGAAGTGGTGGTCCTCGGTGATTTCAACACTCACCACGAAGAGTGGTTGGGATCCCGAATAACCGACCGCGCAGGGAGAGCAGCCTACAACTTTGTCCTGACCTATGGTTTCTCGCAGTTGGTATCCTCACCCACGAGGATACCTGATATCGAGAGCCATACTCCCTCCTTATTGGACCTCCTGCTGACTACGCGGCCGAATGACTACAATGTTGTTGTTGATGCTCCGTTAGGATCATCAGACCATTGTATCATTCGAACTGCTGTGCCAGCTAAACAATCCGCGCCGACCTATTCTTGGGGAACGCGCAACGTCTGGCACTACAAGTCTGCAGATTGGGATGGGTTGCGCGAATTTTACGCTTCTTATCCCTGGGGGCAGCTCTGTTTCTCGTCGGGTGATCCGGATACCTGTGCAGACTCCGTTGCCGACGTGGTGTTGCAGGGCATGGAATGTTATATTCCTTGTTCCGTGATACCCGTAGGCGGACGGAGCCAACCTTGGTTTAATCAGTCCTGTAGAGAGGCCCGCCGTAATAAGCGGGCTGCATACAGGGCCTGGGCCAAAGCGCAGGTGTCTGAAGATCCGAATACCACCGACTTGAGGAAGAAATTTAACGCTGCCTCGAGGTGCAGTAAGAGGATCACTGTCAGGGCAAGGAATGAGCACATCCGCAGAATTGGCGATCGACTAGCAAGCTATCCTTCTGGAAGTCGGGCTTTCTGGTCGCTCGCTAAGGCTGCCGAGGGTAACTTCTGTCAGTCGTCACTTCCACCACTGCGGAAACTCGATGGCTCACTGGCCCATGGGGCGAAAGAGAAAGCCGATCTCCTGGGCAGTCTCTTCGCCTCAAACTCGACATTGGACGATAGAGGTGCCTCACCACCGTCCACCTCGAGGTGCACAAGCTCCATGCCAGAAATCTGCTTCACCCAGCGTGAAGTTCGGCGAGCTCTAGCATCTCTTGATATCCGAAAGTCGAGTGGGCCAGATGGTATTCCTGCGGTGGTGCTCAAATTTTGCGCTCCCGAGTTGTCTCCGGTGCTTACGCGACTCTTTAAGCTCTCATATTCCACAAAAAGCTTCCCGTCAGCATGGAAGGTAGCTCATGTTCACCCTTTGCCTAAAAAGGGTGACCGCACCGACCCGGCCAACTACAGGCCAATAGCGATCACCTCCCTCCTCTCCAAAGTGATGGAGCGTGTTATAAACACACAGCTCCTTGGGTACCTAGAGGATCACCAGCTGATTAGCGACCGTCAATATGGATTTCGCCATAATCGCTCGGCTGGTGATCTTTTAGCGTATTTAACACACCGCTGGGCTGACGCCATTGAGAGTAGAGGCGAGGCTCTGGCTGTAGGCCTAGACATTGCGAAAGCTTTTGACCGGGTATGGCACAAATCGCTGCTTTCCAAGTTACCATCCTTCGGGATACCCGAGGGATTATGCGAATGGGTTGCCAGTTTCCTGACTGGACGGAGCATCAGAGTCGTTATCGATGGTAGCTGCTCCGACACCATGTCTATTAACGCTGGCGTCCCGCAAGGCTCCGTGTTGTCCCCAACCCTGTTTCTTCTGCATATCAACGACCTGTTGCAAATTGGTGACATACGTTGCTATGCAGATGACAGTACTGGAGACACCTTGTACAGGGGCCGCGCCAACATCCCTCGGGTCGAAGTGGAAGAGAGTCGCGCCAGGCTTGTGTCTGAAATCGAAGACTCTTTAGATCTAGTCTCGATTTGGGGTTCTATGAACCTAGTGGATTTCAACCCCAGTAAGACGCAAGTCTGTGCATTCACCGCTAAAAAAACCCCTTTTGTTGTAGCACCTCGCTTTCAGAGCATACCTCTTAAGATCTTGGAGAGTATCGGGATCCTTGGTATCGACATCTCCAGCAAAGTCGAATTTAGGGGTCATCTGGACAATAAAGCCAAAATGGCCTCCAAAAAGCTCGGTGTGCTGAACAGAGCGAAGCGGTACTTCACCCCTGGGCAACTCTTAATGCTTTACAAAGCTCAGGTGAGGCCCCATATGGAGTACTGCTCTCATCTCTGGGCCGGCGCACCGAAATACCAATTGGACCCATTTGACTCTATCCAACGACGTGCTGTTCGTATTGTCGACGATCCCACTCTCACGGGCGGTTTAGAATCCCTCAGCATTCGGAGAGACGTTGCGTCTCTCTGTGTGTTCTACCGCTTGTACAATGGGGAATGCTCTGAAGAATTGTTTAATATAATTCCCACCTCGGGTTTCTACAACCGCACCTCCCGTCACAGAAGTGCGGTCCATCCGCATTTCCTCGATACGGAGGTGTTGCGCACTGTTCGGTCCAAAAACTATTTTATACCGCGAACCCGTAGGCTGTGGAACGAACTGCCTCAAGAGGTCTTTCCACTGAGCTACGATATGGGGTTCTTCAAGAGAGCTGTGAATAGGATTTTGCAAGGTCGGCGGCGCGCCCGCATGCCCCCTGGTGTTGCAGGTGCCCATGGGCGGCGGTAACACTTACCATCACGTGGGACCGCTTGCTCGTCCGCCTCCTAGTCTATAAAAAAAAAAAAAAAAAAAAACTTAATTTTAAGTTATTTTTTTTTTATTTATATAGGTATGATTGATAAAGTTTACTTAATTATAGTCTAAATTTAAGTTCTTCTTTTAAGTTAATTAATTTAAGTTAGTTAATTTAATTATTCAGTTCGACAATTACTAAACACATTGTGGAATACAATAAAGTAGGTATTTATACAATAAATAGTCAGATAATATCCAAAAATGTTGCAATTCTGCAATCTGTACCTTTTTGCGTTGAAGTCGCTGCTCAAATTGAATATATAAAATAAGTAGTCGCTGAGATTTTGTCACCTACAAATGTTTAAACATGTAAAATACGTTGTCTTAATTTGTCAAATTACGAAATTTCCACTTAAAACAAACGGTCAGACATTCAAACAAATGTTATCTGTTTTAAATGAACTGGTAAGCGTAGGCTGGCACCTAGCCTTTGCTTTAAAATAGTTTGGGCTTGGTACAAAATAGAAGAGATTCACTTATTCGCGCTTACCTGGTGACACAGTCATGTGCGCGTTTAGTTCACCTGATTAAGACTGCGATCCCATTGTACAACGAAATCAACAAATCCCACTGTATCAACAAACAAAACAACGAAATACCATTGTACAACGTGAGAAGGTCGTTTGATCGACACGATGATTATTCGAAACCATAATCACCGTTGGACCGAAGAATGTTAGATCGACAAAACGCTTTACTGATACGACATTAGAATGACATACCTAACGTTGGTACGAAGAATGATTTTCCGACTGAAGATCAAAAGATCTGGTGAGGTTTCGGTTATGTCGTTCTATTGTTGTGTCGATCAAACAGCCTTCGCACAATTGTGTGCCGGATAGTTAGGCTGTACAGTCCTGCCATCTGGCCGCGTTTTTGGTCCTACCTTGTCCTACCTTGACGAGCGTCCGGGAAGCATCCGGGCAGCGTTTTCAATAACGTCCCGGTTTCTTTGCCCTCCTTTACTAAAGCCATCAGTAGTCATCCCAAAGAATAATAATTACTGATTGTATTAAATGTTGTATTAATTGTATTAAATTTGTGTTAAATGAATAATATTATAAGTAACTACCTATTTGAACATTTGTTTTTGGGCACAGAAACTAGATTTTTCATCCGATAGCGTGAAAATTCCGATTGTAGATATATTTGCAGAAGTGTCCGAAATTTAAAGTCTGGGTACTAGTTTTAGGGTCGCTTGTTGAGTTTTTAATCCGGGTTTCGTGACTTTACAAATGGCAGTACAATGACCATTGGAATTATAACTTATTTGTATCAAAATCGGTTCAGTAATTTTGAACATAAAGTACATTTGTCTATATGGTTATTTATCTAGATTTTAGTTGAGGAATAATACCACAGGAATGTTTTAAAAAAACACCCGGATATACATTGGGCTACAAGTTAATTATGTACGTAAAACTACTCAGTTCTCGCTCTTATTATTAATGTAGTAAGGTGCCCATGTCGTAGAACGAACAGATAACAGAACGCGGGTGCAGTTTTCGTTTAAATACATAAATATACATGCATAATAAACTTAAATAAAAATAAAAAAAACATATAAACTAGTAAATATAGACATATACATAAGTATATATTTCACGTCGTAACTTGAAGGCTTTCTGCACTTTGAACCAAGAAAACTCGCTTCAACTTTTGACTTGTACCATACCCGAGTGACATATTTTATCTTCATTATGTTAATCTGTCGGTAAGGACGCCCGGCGGTAAAGGTGTTGCTAGCGAAATTTTGTACGAATTCCACTCGCATGCTTAACGAAAATTTTGGAATCCATTTCCGATTGGCACGTACTTATTGAGGAGCTTTTTTAGAAGCTTATTGCTCTGGAGTTTTTAATATGGGTTATTGAATATAGTTGTAACAAGATTAATAAAAAAGCCAATAGCATGCAACATATATAAAGCCAAACTTCACTATATTTTGTAAGTTTTCCAAAAAAAAATGTTTACATTTATTTAGTAGTTTCAAAAGCCCTTTGCAACTGTATATTGTTTGAATATATATTAGGCCTTATTTTTTTAATTTTATCCGTAAAGATTAATTTTTCAAATAATGTAAAAACTTAGTATGTTAGTATGCGTTATTAATCATCATCATCATCTCAGCCTTTAGACGTCCACTGCTGGACATAGGCCTCCCCCATTGTCCGCCATTTAGACCTATCGGCAGCGACCTGCATCCAGCGGGTGCCCGCCACCTTTATGAGGTCGTCTGTCCATCAAGCAGATGGACGTCCTCGGCTTCGTCCGCCGGTACGTGGTCTCCATTCGAGAACCCTTCTGCCCCATCGGCCATCGGTTCTTCGAGCTATGTGCCCTGCCCACTGCCACTTCAGCTTGCTAACCCGAGAGGCTATGTCGGTGACTTTAGTTCGTCTACGGATCTCCTCATTCCTGATTCGATCACGTAGGGAAACCCCAAGCATAGCCCTCTCCATAGCTCGCTGTGCGACAGTGAGCTTATTTATGAGGCCCATAGTCAGAGACCACGTCTCGGTGCCGTAGGTCATCACTGGCAACACACACTGGTCGAAGACCTTCGTCTTCAAGCACTGAGGTATTTTGGACGAGAAGACGCTGCGTAGCTTCCCGAACGCTGCCCAGCCGAGTTGGATTCGTCGATTGACCTCTTTCTCGAAGTTGGACCTACCTAGTTGGACCGTTTGGCCTAGGTAGACGTACTCGTCAACAACTTCGAGAATCGAGCTCCCAACTGAAACTGGGGTGGGCACGACATGGACATTCGACATGATTTTCGTCTTGTCCATGTTCATTTTAAGGCCCACCTGTTGGGAAACTCGATTGAGGTCTCCGAGCATTGTGCTAAGATCCTCCAGCGATTCTGCCATGACCACGATATCGTCGGCAAATCGAAGGTGAGTGATGCATTCGCCATCAACGTTGATGCCGAGTCCTTTCCATTCCAGGAGCTTGAAAGCGTCTTCCATCGCATTGGTGAAGAGCTTCGGAGAGATAACATCTCCTTGTCTCACACCCCTCTGCAATGGAATCGGCTCCGTGCTCCCTTCCTGTACTCGGACTGACATGGTGGCGTTGTTATACAAACACTTCAACACTTCGATATACCGATAGTCAATATGGCACCGCTGGAGGGACTGTAGCACTGCCCAAGTCTCGATCGAATCAAAGGCTTTCTCATAGTCCACAAACGCTAAGCATAATGGCAAGTTATACTCCTCGGTCTTCTGTATAACTTGCCGCAGCGTATGGATGTGGTCTATGGTACTATAGCCTTTTCGGAAACCGGCTTGTTCGGGAGGCTGGAAGTCATCAAACCTGCGCTCGAGACGATTCGTGATAACCCTCGAAAACAGCTTATAAACATGGCTCAGAAGCGAGATGGGCCTATAGTTCTTCAACAAGGTCTTGTCACCTTTCTTGAAGAAGAGCACCACCACGCTTCTGTTCCATGCCTCCGGCGTAATACCTTCGAGCAAGACGGAATTAAAGAGCTTCTGAAGGACTTTCAGTACCGGTGTTCCACCCGCTTTCAGAAGCTCTGAAGTGATTCCGTCCTCACCCGGCGCCTTGTTATTTCTAAGCTGTTTGAGGGCCATCCTAATCTCGTACAGGCTGATGTCCGGGATGTCTTCGGTATAGTGTCGGGTCAACTTGGCTCTTGGGTCTTTGGCCAAGTTGCCAACAGGTTTAGCGACCGAGGTATACAACTGTCCATAGAACTTCTCGATCTCCCTCAGTACCTCTTGTTTGTCGGAAGTGACACTGCCGTCCTCCCTCTTCAGCTTCGTCAACTGGCTCTGCCCAATAGATAAGTCTCTTGCGAACACTTTGGAGCCTTTATTCCGCTCTATCGTCTCCTTAATACGATTAGTATTAAAGAGACGGATGTCGTGTCGCAAGGACTGGTGAATCCGTCTATTGAGCTGCCGATATGCTTCCGCGTCATCAGGAGTCTGCAGTGTCATCGAACGTCGTTCCGCCAAGAGGTCGAGGGTGTGGTCGGTGAGCTTTTGGGGTCCATCTCTTCGACGATGTCTGAAGAATTTAGACCCCACCGTATGGACAGTTTCTACCAACCTGTTGTTGATATCGTCCACTGCAACGCAATCCTCTAGGCAATCGAAGCGATTTGACAGTTCAAGCTGAAAGCTTTCGGGATTCTGTATGTGGGCAGCAGTAGGTCGGAGCGTAGACTTCATCAGGCGGGACCTTTCTAACTTGACGTTTATATTCAATGTGCCTCTAACCATTCGGTGATCACTACCGGTTTTCACCCTGTGGATCACGGAGACATCATTGAATATTTGTCTCTTTGTGGCCATAATGAAGTCTATCTCATTTTTAACGGAACCGTCGGGGCTCATCCAGGTCCACTTCCTATGAGCCGGCTTCTTGAAGAAAGAGTTCATCATAAAGAGTCCCTCTTTCTCAAGAAAGTCGGCCAGCCTCTGGCCCCTCTGGTTCCGGTGCCCACATCCAAATTGCCCCACTCTCAACTCATCGTCGCCTCTTTTGCCCAGTTTCGCGTTGAAATCCCCCATAACAATATTGTAGTGTGTTTTCGAAGCATGTATGGCTCTACTAATGTCCTCATACATTGCTTCCACTTCGTTATCCGGGTGTGCCGAGGTCGGTGCGTAGACCTGTATGACCTTCAACGAATATCTCTTGGATATTCTGAGTATAAGGTACGCGACCCTGCTCGACACACTCGTGATGGCTACAACATTATTTACGAGGGACTTGTGGACGATAAACCCGACACCACCTTGGGACTGCTGGTCGCCCTCCCGGTAATAGAACAAGTTGCCGGATTTCAGGGTTATCGTGTCCTCCCCCTCTCTTCGGATTTCTGATAACCCCAATATATCCCAGTGCAACTTGCCTATCTCCTCTTCCAGCTCAGCGATCTTCTCGTCTGTCCTCAAAGTGCGCGTGTTGTAAGTCACCAGTGACAACCTACGTCGGTGATCCATGTCAAAAGCCCTGGTCGTTCGACGGTGGAATCCCGCCCGGAGATTCTTAGCACCCCTGGCTCCAGCGCTCGACCAGCGCGTTATTAATAATAACGTGTAATAACCTATTAAATCAGTCACAACTTCCTATCTCAAGGTTGTCTTAAAAAAATTGCTATAAATCAATAAGTCCGCCTGCATGTAATCTCTTCTTATTTTTTATGGACGAAGGCGGCAGACGAGCATACAGTCCACCTAATGGTAAGTGGATGGATACTGTCGCCAATAGACATCCGCGATACATGTCAACATTAGTCCAAAATGACAAACGTTGGCACGCCCACGGATGCGCTGCTTACCTTTGGAGATATAGGAATGGATTTGGAGAAAGGGATGGGAAAATGGGGAGGGATAGGATGAGAATGGGTTCTGGCACATCTCATTCACTACCGAAACGCGTACGTACATTAGGAAAATATGATAAAGTGGGAAATGCAGTACATTTCAAGGTAGTCTTCTGTGAGAGAGGGGTAACGTGGCCAGCGCCCAGCGGCCGTTGGATTGCAGCGTGCACTCTCCCCCTCGAACTTCTTATAACCTTGATCTTTAATTGTGTCATATTGCAACGATTATACAATAAAGAGTTTTATCTATATACCTATCTATATATACGGTTATAATTATGGAACTATGAGTAGGTACTAGAAGAAGGTTTTGGTCCACCTATGAACTTATCAGAGCTTTAAAATATTGAATCGTGTACCTCCAGGTACTTATTTAATTTTAAGGTAATATTTTAAATCTCTAAATCAATTTTAAATCAAAATTTAAATTTTCGAAATTAAAAAATCACAGCATAAAACGATAGGTTATGTTATGACAAGTTCTACAATGCAAATAATCAAAATATAATCTGTTTAATAACCATGTTCTGTAATTCAAGCGTTACCAATCGTTTCCGTCACGAAAACAACATTAGATTTCGCACTAGAAATTAGATTTACCACTTATTTTTTTAGGGTTCCGTTGCCAACTAGGAACCCATAGACCGAAAACATTCCTGGAGCGGCCGCGTTACATTTGTCATTATCGGGTCCCTGCGATGTGAGCGACTGGGATGTTTCAGTACATTTAAATCAAATTAAAGATAATACTGATTTTCTTTCATAAAAAAATGCGGCAGACTTGCAGTCAATCAACGGTCAATCAATGGTTGGCAATGGTGCAATTAGCACATTCTGCCAGTGTCAAGTTTTCTTCGTAATACACAATTTTAAAGTCTAAAACGTATCCAGGTCCCGTCGAAGTAAGTCGGGAGTCGCTCAGTAAATTGATAGTGCTATTTACTGAGAACAGAAGAGGACTCCTTGGAAGCGCACGAAAAACGTAGTCCTATAGATTCTTTTATTTGATTATCACAAACATTACGCACAAAAGAAACACTTTGAAGTTTAATAATCAAACAAAAATTCAACTTCGCTTCTCGAGTTCCCGCCATAAAGTATTGTACAAAAGTTGTAGGTAGATCTTAATTGATAGCTCAGAGATAGGTAGATATACTCTTTATTGTACACCTAGACATGCTGTAAAAAAACTATTAAATAAGTAACACGAAATGTACAACTATCGTCAAAGCGATCGTTTCCAGGCTACCTTTGGTTGGTAACGAGAAAACGGATTACAATATTAAATTAAGATATATGGTGCAATTTTACATAATATCAACATAATATAATTTACAAAATCTTAATCTTGATGACTCCGAACTAAAACTATGACAATATAAAGTTGTCAGTCTGTGGGTACATAGAAAGAAATCATGTCGTTGGATAGGGCTACGCCTACAACTTTTTTTCTGAAACGTTCAAAAACTATGAAAATCTCCCATCGACTGGCGGCTGCCGTTTCAAACTTAATTTTATTTGTCACAAATTTTGGGGATATCGTGACCTCGCATGATCGCCTCTGATTTTACCACTGTCCTTGACCTGTAGTACTCGAGTCGAAAGTTACGTAGTAACTGTCAACTAATCTATGCCACAGGGCCTAAGTTCACAGCCTTGCACGTCGAGAGCACAAGTAGGAAAAGACCCTGTGATCACAGTGATAAAGATCGCCAGGCGTACGCCCTAGTACACGTGATCACGCAACTGATTCCCCGATCAACGTGTCTCTTGTTGCATTATGTTTATATCATTACCACCTGTTCTCGATATCTGTTTTAAATTGTTTCGAATATTCATTTGCGAGAATTATGATAATAAAGGTAGCGACAATTCAGAAGTAATTAAAAAAGATGTAGTACTACTACAACTTTATTGTGAGATTAATATATACCTGTTAATATTTCTTATTATGTTTTTTTTTTATTATGAGGGGGTTACACTCATGTCCCTTCCTATGAAATAACATACAATAGAAAAATCTGTATTTTGAGACAGGGTTGGACAGGACTTACAATTTGAATGAATGAATGAGAAATATACTTATTTGTTATTAAACGACACACATCAATTAACAATTGGTTTGAAGTAGCAGAAATTTAATTATAAACATGTAAACATTAACTAGCTCTAGCTAGCTCAGCACATTGTTGCGACCTGTAGAGACCTGTGAGTCTATACTATCTACTGAAGTATATAAATCTCGATTGAAATTCACCAAAACTTATTGCAAAACTAAGGCCAGTGGTAGGGCCCGTACATTGGTAATATCTATGGGAGAGGTCCTTGCCTTGACTTCACTTATTGTCAAACTAGACTTGTTTAATGTATGCCTGTTTGTACTGACGTGACGTTTGACATAATATTTATATGGATAACTACAACTAACTACAACCGTGGTCAAAAGACCACGATTTCAACCGCTAAAAATCCCAATTTATTGTAATTCTTTTTAATAAAATAATTTTAATAAAAATAATAGATTTTAATAAAAAACTACACTAAATCGTTTGTATTTGTCGAACTATCTTCATCTATAGGCTTTTCTATACCAGGCAAAGGTTGCCTGGTACGGCTTTAGAGATAAGGCCGCCGATTGTAGGTACTTCTAATTATGTACTCGTCTTTTGTGTTTCTCTGTATGTTTTGATGTACAATAAATGTGCCTGGTTAAGGACTGTGAAGAAAGGAAACGCTTGAATGAAAAAGCCTTAAATAATTTACTTTTGACAAGGAACTCGTAGAAACAAAACAATTACTAAGGTATTTCCATTTCTTTATTTTCTCGATGACAGTTCTAATTTGATAGTTGTAGTGTTGTGACCAAATAAGTAATGATATCGATCGCATATATTTATTATATTTTGAACAAAGACAAATACAACAAAAACATTCAAATATATTTTTTCAAGGTGGGAACACTCAATGGCCCACCGCCATTTTATGTTTGTTTTAATCTGTCACTCGCAACAAGACGGTCGTGCTAGTCACTACATTTCTGTTCGCTGAGTTTTTTCACATTATCCATACGTTACGTTGTGTATTTTGTGTTCCTCCGTGTTGATTGCTGCCCAGCTGTCAAATATCAAAATGCCGAAAGGATCTGTTCTGAAAAGGCAGGCGAGAGAACTGGTGATCAAGGTTCGTAATTACTTTGAAGCAGAGTATCAAAATGGTGGCCCGCTATTACCACTGTCGCAAGTGCGAGAGCGTGTTGCGGCCGCATTAGGAATTAGTGGACCTACTGTTTCAAAAATTACTACCGAAGCTTACGGTACAAGCGGCATGCAGGAAAATAAGCTTCGTACGCCGAAGAAAAAACGCCAACCACGTCGTGTGACATCGGTTGACAACTTCGACGCTGACGCTATTCGCCGTCATATATATGACTATTACTTGCGCAAAGAAATTCCAACACTTAAAAAACTTGTTGTTTCTTTACGTGAATGTGGTTTGTTCCATGGCCAAAAATCGTCATTAAGCTTGGTTTTGAAAGAAATTGGATTTTGTTATAAAAAATCGGACAAACGTAAAATATTGGAGCGTCACGACGTTGCTATGGCTCGCTGCGAATTTTTGAGCGAAGCCAAAAATATATCAGATTGGTCAAATGTTATTTTCACTGACGAGACTTGGTTAAATGCAAACCACACAGTATCTAAGAACTGGACTGACGACACCGTCGCTTCCACTAGTTCAGTGCCAATGGGAAAAGGTGAACGCCTCATCATATGCCATGCAGGGTCTACGAAAGGATTCATGTCAGATGCTTTACTGGCCTTTAAATCCAAGAAAACAGTGGACTACCACGAAGAAATGAACGCGGAGATTTACGAAGGATGGTTTGAAGAAATGGTGCAATCTCTGGAAGAACCGTCGATAATTATTATGGACAACGCTACATATCACTCCAGACAAATTGATAAAATGCCGACGCAGGCCAATAAAAAACAAGAGATAATTGACTGGCTCCAACGTCATGGCGAAAATGTGGATAATACTTTATTAAAAGTACAATTAGTGAATATTTTAAAATGGAAAAAAAGCCTCCCTAAAAGATATGTTATCGACGAAATAGCTGCCGTATGTGGTCATTGAGTTCTTCGACTTCCGCCGTATCATTGCCAGTACAATGCTATAGAACTAATATGGGCACAAATCAAAGGACACGCCGCTCGAAACAATACCCATCCCCCTTTTACGGCAAACAAGATGTTAGATTTATTAAAAAATGCATGTGCGGAAGTAACTGCCGAAAACTGGGAAAAAATTGTGAGAAGAACCCAAAACATTATAGCGTCGGATTGGTAAATTCATGTGGCATTCGATAATATAGAAGTACAGGAACTTATAATAAATGTTGGGGAGAGCTCATCGAGTGACAGTGACGATTCATCAGATTTTGATTAAAATAAATAAATAAAGATTACCTGTCATTATAATTATTTCGTTTCATTGTCGAGTACCTACCTATACCTACTTATTTTACAACAGCTTCGAAAATTTTAAAGAAGTTGGCATTATCAATCAAGAATTAACACGTGTAACATCTTGTAATGAAATATAATATTAGTTAATAAATTTGTACAAAAGTATCCGGCAGTAGTTTAGTTTCTTACATTTTGTAAAAAAATATCGGATCTGTTATCGTGTTACGTTTATTGATAACTACATCCCTAAAATTGCTTTCTGGCTGACGTGACCTTGTTAATGAAATATGACGTCTTGGTGCCTAATTTTTGTTCGGAGTTTTAGGCGTTTACGCTAGAACAAAGTTATATCGACCACTGTGTGTGAGCTGTCATCGAGAAAATAAAGAAATGGAACTTGTATACAAATAAATAGACAGTTACAATAGAAAAAATAAAAATATATCAAAAAGACTATATGACTGGGCGGTCATCAACAATAAAGTATATCTATGTAAATATATCTGGAATATACCTAAGTCCTAAATCGTCTAGAATAGTCTAGATCTTTTCCAGACTAATTCTGAAATAACAGGTAAAATACTTAGGAACAATAAAGATTTATATATTCCAATTCAAAAATTACACTTATATAAAAAGAATGTACACTGTGTGGCAATTCGTATTTATAATCATATACCTAATAATATAAAGGAATTGCCTTTCAAATACTTTAAGACTAATTTCTTTTAATTATCGTTACGTAAATTCTATTATATTATAGTACTGTTGACGAGTTTTTAAGTCACAAATTATAAATTTAATATATTATTGACATTGAAGATTATTTAAATAACAGTGAAATATAAATATAATTGTATTAATGACAATGACATAAAGATAATAATATAATGACATTCTTCTTTTTTAACTATGATGTAATGACATATAAAGACATTTAAATTTCAATTGTTTGTTTATATATTTCAATCAAAATGTAGTGATGTTGATGTAGTCTTTTTAATGTAAACTTGACCTAACATTTGCACGCCAGTTACCTGGCAGAATGTGTAAGGCTTGTACAAAATACAACTTATCATAAGACCCCATTCTTGAGCAATTAAATAAATTATTATTAATATTATAGATGATAGTGAAAACCACATCTAAATCTGTTAGGCAAGTATATAGTTTTCCAGATCATCACGAACATACAAATAGACTTTTTTCGGGTACAGTTATATAAGAATTGACTTTCTTAATGATAAATATATGTGTAACACACTAAAAAAAATAATACATTCTCTTTTACTCACGATGTCCCTAAATCTTTTTTTTTTATTATAGAAAATAGGCGACAGCCGCGAGCATACAGTCCACCTGATGGTAAGTGGAATCATAAGCCATGTGAACTTTTAAAAGTATATGAATATTAACTACGAGTATTGACCTAAGAAAAAAATTGTCCGAGCAAAGCAATCTATTATATTAAGTGAGCAAAAAACTGGTTCGATGTTCAGCTGATTAAGTTTTATTTATGACTGAGAAAAAAATCTTGTTCGACGCAAATTGACCGGCATATAACGCACCTTAATTGCATTCTATGGTTATTAAACAGTTGTTAATTATGTTAATAAAATGTGATAGATAGTTTTCGCTCAAACATGTTTTCATGTGGAATTATAAAAAATTGCGAGAATCATGAAAAACTAGTGACTCGCCCTGCTTTCGTTTGGGTAGTATAAAAATTCCATAGAGAACTCTAACCCAATTTGTAAGGGAAGCGTTCACGCGTGCTAAGCGCGTGGGAAGCGTGCCATAGACGCTGGGCGCACTCGACTATCCCTTTATCTCTCTTTTACAGAAGACTATCGTAAAATATAGGTACTGGCATTTCCCACTAATGCACTTACGTGTTTCATTAGTGATTGAGATATGCCAAAGCCCATTTCCATCCCATCTAATCCTATTCCTCCTCATTTTCCCAACACTTTCTCTCCAAATCTATTCCTAAATCTCCAAAGGTAGGCACCGCATGCGTTTGTCATTCTGGACTGATGTTGGTATCTATATCGGATGTCTATGGGCGACAGTATCCACTCACCACCAGGTAGACCGTCAGTTCGTCTGTCGCCTTCTTACAATAAAAAATGACATTTTAGCATTTAAACATAGGTACATTAAATTAGTTTAAACATAGGTAAACAAAGGTTGTATTTGACACCTTAGTCTAAACATTAAAAAGAAATCTTGCGAATTGAACAAGGAGCAGATTAATTGAGTGTACACCATCTTGCAAAGCTATTAGGATCATGAAATATAGCTTTTAAGCTGTTTCGTAGAACATTTTTTAATATATTTTGCTATCAAAGCGTTCTGAGAAAGGCCTGACTAACAAAAACATTTAACTCTCTGTTCCCACGGCGTGATCACCTAAACTTGTTTGTTTATTATGTATTATCAAATTACTTATTTATGAACCTGTATATTTATGTCTACTTGTGTATATTGTATGTTGGCGTGTTACTCAAGAACTGTTATACAGATTCTTGTCAAGCTGTTTTATGGGTGGGGTGCTATTCAAAAGCCGACCATGTGATGTCGGCCGGCTTTAGAATAGCACCCCCATCCTGTCTCCGTGGGTGGCATAGAAGGCGACTAACAAAGGGATAACTAAGCCGCTACTTCAAGCCCTGAGGATTTACACTATACATGTAAAAGAGTGGACTCGTCAAACCGCTTTTCCAGCTTGCCGTTTTAAGGTCATACATCCCTCATGCTTACATTGCAATAAAATATATATTTCATTGTTACAGAGTCGGTATGGAGAGTCGAGTGGGTCTGGATTACATAGTGGAACATGCAGAGTATGCAGGCAAGCTAGCAGCTGCACTCACATCCCAAGCTGCTGCCGTCAAGAAGCAGGTAACCATTAGGGACTTTGCGATGCACCTTCTTCATACGTTTCTCTTCAATGAAAGGTTGACTGTCACCCACTACTAAGAGTAGGTACCATCGGGTTTTGAGGGTGACCGGAGTTCATTAGGGGAGACAGGAAGCTACGGTCCAGGGTCGAAGATGTCTACGGGACACTTCGAAAACATCGGTCTAGAGGGTCCGGAGAAAGCCCAGTTCAACACTAACATTCTCTTTATAAAGTACAAAGAATTCTTATTTCGACCACCAATGTGCGATTAGCGCTTGCTTTTTTTCTGAATTCAATAAAAACTTTTCTATTATTTCAGGTATTCGAGCTTCTGTCGGCGCTATGTGTCTACAACGCAGATGGATACGCCAGAGCTGTGGACACGCTCGACAGATACAAGGTAAGATGGAATAGAATAAAACGTAACAGAACGGGATGAAACGGAATGTAAAATGGAACGGAAAGGAATGGAATTAAATAGGATGGAATATAATAGAGTAATGCTTTATTTTACCACTCCAAAACACAAATCATTGGAAATAAGATGGTAGGGAATAATAATATGGCTAACATTTTAAAACTTTTTCAGTTAAAGTCAGAAATACTTAAAACTATAATAATATAAATACGAGTAGTCTATGTATTGCCTGCTAAAAACAGATTCACCTACTTAACGTCTTTCGAGACTAAATACGAGAGATGGTCATCTTTTTAATCTCCTGTTTCCACCTGCTCCTAAGTTTGTTCCAACGGTGTGCTGACCCTCACAGTCATGTCACATGTCTTTATTATATCATCGGGAAATTAAATCATTTACCTACATGTTTTTTCAGAGTCTCAAAGGCGAACGCTATCGCCTCAACGTAGTCGTGGAAGAACTGAAAAATGCCACCACCACGGACTACAAGACGGCACTGGTGGCGTTTATCAACTGCCTCATCATCTCCGCGCCGAGACTACCTGACCGCATCCGCGTCAGGAACGAGTTTATCGGTGCGTAATGTTGTTACTAGATGGCGTATTCCACGTACGTGTTTTTTTTAGGAATGACTAAATTCTTGTGGCTCTAATGGCCTTCCGAGAGTCACTGGGCATGTATGGTTTAGGGCGAGCGCAGAAGGCGCTCAGCCAGGAGCAAAGAGTGTGTGCAGCAACGAGCCTAAGGGCTCACCCGCCGATAGACCGGCGGAAGGGACGGACTTGCCGATACCTGGTATAAGTGTTGGCTGAAGGCCGGTCTGTTTTCACGGTGTAGCGAGGGGGACATGCTCGTCTCCGTAGATATACATTTTATATATAGGCTACGATTTTCGACTTTATTTCTATTAATATAAGAGCACAACAATGTTCAGTATATTTCCCATACATTTCTGTTAGGTCTTACTTTATAAGAAGTAGGTAATTTTGGACAAAATTTGTCAATATGATGAGGAAACGACTGATGGTAGTGTCCCTGCAGCTCCTAATTTCTATTCTCAGTTTAACAAACTTTTTTTTTGTATGGACGAAGGCAGCAGACGAACATACAGTCCACCTGATGGTAAGTGGATACTGTCGTCCATAGACATCCGCGATACATGCCGATAGTGGACCAAAATGACAAAGGTTGGCACGACCCCGGATGCGCTGCCTACCTTTGGAGATATAGGAATGGATTTGGAGAAAGGGTTGGGAAAATGGGGAGGGATAGGATGGGAATGGGCTCTGGCACATCTCACTCACTACCGGAACACGTAGGTACATTAGGGAAATAAGGTAAAGTGGGACATGCAGTACATTTCAAGGTAGTTTCTGTGAGAGAGGGGTAACTTGCAGTTATTTTGTTTATAGGCAGTTTTTTATTTGGAGTCTAGGTAGCTTTTGTTTGTCTTTTTGTGTATCTAAAGTGGGTCATTATGTAACTTTTCTTCATACATATTTTTAAGTAGATATAAACTCGTAATTTTGAGATAAAATTCTAGATGTATCCAACAGTGGATAAATAAAATGTAATGATACGGGTACTGTAAGTGATTTCTATATGTCTAACCAATGCTAATCCATGCCAATTTCTGTTTGCAGGTCTGGGGCTTTTGCCAGTATTAAATAACTTAAGGTAAGACTCAACAGTATATAGAACATAAGTATTGGTCAAACAATCAATCCGTACGGTTAGATACAATTTATTTGCGCTCATAAACGCGCTACTATAATGACATTAAAATATTCGTAAACGTTGCTCTAGCTGAATGAACAAGTTTGTTTTACAACGTCATTTTGCGGTTGGCGCCACCTAACCGCCCATTGAATATGTTGATAATCAGTTGCAAATGAGTTTGTATCTTCTTGATCGCTTGATTGGCTAATCAGGCGCGGATACAGAATTCCGCTGGGGGGGGGGGGGGGGGGGGGGGCAATTTCTTTGTAATCTTCCCTATCTCTTGGAATCGAATCCTATTCCGCAAAGATACTCCGAGCATAGCTGACTCCATCGCTCGCTGAGTGACTTTGAACTTATGAATTGGGCCTATACAATATATAAATCTTAGTTTAATATTAAACATATGTATGAATAGAATTATTGTCGAAAATGATTAGGTGTAATCTACAGGAAAATAATAACTGACTGAAGATTTTTAGCGATTTTTTTAAATCTATCGTTCTTTTGACTTGCTACGTTTCGATGGCTAAATTATATACAATTTATCTATTCTATCTGTATAAAAGCAGATTATTAATAAACTTTTGAATTGTAAACATTAAAATTAGTCATTATTCAATATGAATGAATCGTCGTCTAATTTCGATCTTCAAATATGTAGTTTTATTCGTGTTTTTGTGCGCTCGTAACGCTTCACCGATCCGCTATGGTAATTCGATACCCATAGCGTAGTACAAAAAATGACCACAACTACTGACCTTTACTGACTTGGGATAAGTACCCTAAAAGATATCGTTTAAAAACAAATTGCGACAATAGTTAGGGTCTTATAACAAAGGGTGCTAATTGACTGGAAGCTGATGACAATCAATGGTGAGACGGTTTTAAACCTGTATAAACCACATGAAATTTCAAGACGCCAGAAAATTTCATCCGGCTCGAAGTACCATAAAATGGGTTTCGGTAATCGTACACTTGATAGATGATGATGATGGTAGGAGTAGTGGAAGAAAGAAAGAAGAAAGAAAGAAAGTAGTTGTACAGTAGGCAAAACTGAACAGGTACAGTTCAATTTTTCTGGAAATATCGATGTAAAATATTTTTTAATTATACTGCAAGTAGATTGTATCTGATGTAGATTGCATATACATAGATGTTTTCTAAGTGGGTATGTTTTAAAAATGCTAAAAAGTATTTTTACATTATACGGCATATATTATATTCTCAAAAAACAGTTCATTCACTCATTCTTCATTTTCATAAATGGCAATCAAAAATTTGTGAAAACAACATCGTAGTAATAACTGGAGCGATGCTGAATTTACTGTGATCCTTATCGCGATAAAATATTCGGCGTTTAGCCTTAGAGTTTGTTTACTATACGAATGACGTCACAGCTAACATAAGACCGCGCTTTCGAGTCGATATAAAAAGTGTAACTCAATAATGCCTGTTTTTGACCACTAAGTAAATAATTAAAGACACTTTTCTTAAAAGAATAATCTAGAGAATTGAATCGCAAATTCATAAAACGACACACCACTGTTTTATATATATCATAGCGAACACAAACTTAGTCATAGGTCAACACACATGTTGTATGTATGTAATAATAACGCCGATAATTAATTATGTTTTTCTCAAAAGATAATATTACAAAATTGCTCAACATAAAACACGGATCAAGACATTAGTTAATGTATCTCAAAACAATCGTTCTATATCTAGATGACGAATTAACAACCTGTCGCTTTCCAGCTACACACACGGTGAGACACTGTGTTCTCGTCAGTTGACAAAATTGTAAGAAAAAAATTATAACGTAATTTTTTGAGCGCGAAATTTTGAATAAGTTGTCCGCCCATTAGCTTTAGCTTCCTACAAATATATAATGTATATTTATTGTCTATTTTATAGTATATATAATATACTAACTGCGCCCGCGACTTCGTACGCACGGAATTTTAGTTTGTTTTATAAAACTTTGTATACAGCATCTTTTCTTCCCGTCAGCCGATTTTGATGAAACAAAGCCTATTCGAAGCGCTAAGCTATGTTTAATTAACCCGTGGAAACCCCATTAAAATACGTTTAGTAGTTTTGGAGATTAGCGTGTTCGAAGAGAGAAACAGACAGACAGACAAGAATTTTCAAAATCATCTTTATGTATTCTGATACTCCTCCTTCATCGCCCCCAATCAGTTTTTGGTAAATATATTCAATGTACAGACAGGCTGGTTCCACAGTTTTTTTATATGTATAGATACTTCTTTTATGTAAAATGGCGGCAGACGACCATACAGTGCAACTAATGGTAATTGGATACTGTGATCCGTGGACGTCCGCGATACATGCCAACATCAGTACAAAATGACTAACGTTGGTATATCTCCCGGATACACTGCCTACTTTTACAGATTTACTAGTACTACTTTTGTACACCAAAGAATACAGTGAAAGTGTCACTAAGTTTAAATAAACAGGTATACAAAGGTATATATATAGACGTAGCTGGTGTACATATTAGAAACAAATATGTAATATATATATATATATATATTTATATACTAATAAACAAAGAAATAAAAGTTATATATATGTTTTTACTTGTAACAAATTATTTCACATAGGTACGCATTTATATAACTTTGGTCACAACTCGGACAAAACGTGATTAGTTGCCTTAAAGCAGGCAATCGGCCAAAAAAGCAGGTTTGTGTGCGTGGGCGCATCCAAACCAAATATAGCAGCCGATAGCCGCACTTTGTATACATTGATACCCTCATTATAACTTGTTATCGAACCCTTGATTTTAATCATTCTTTTAATTAAAACTAACTGGTTCATTCTGACTTGACTTGACTCATTTGCAGGACCTTACATCATAATAAATAGGGATGTTATCTATCTGCTAGGTCTAAATTTACTCTTTTTAAATTTACTCTCCATTCTAGCCAATTTTTCTCAATTCTTCTTCTTTTTATACTCAACTCTTTTTCTTCAACTCTCTCCAACCCAACGTTGCGTGGAACCCCTGAAAGAGATCGCTTTTAGCGGCAATACTGCCATTTAACATATTGTTTTTATATTATTGTGTTTAGTCGTGTCTCTATACGCGATGTTATAATAAATGAAACTTACTAAGGTTTGGCATTCGAGAACCATTATCAAGTCCAAACGAAGAGCTTTTGGTTATAATATCAATACGATCATTATTAAATTTGTTTTACCTTGAACTTGCCACAGCTTTGAAACTTAAGAAGGTTTTTTTTAAAGATTCGAAACGGAAAAATCCCGGACGAATGGCGGTGCCACACGTAAAACTTGAATTTAATGAAAAAATAATGGCTTGACGATACAAAACATTTCTATTTTTGGTGTCATGCCTAGTTTAAAATTGTAATGACTTTAAAGATTTCTTCTGAAATGGTTATCAAACTATAACTTATGTTTATTAGTTTATGAGCTATTCTGATGATAAATAGACTGACAGCAGAACAGGCATTGGCTGATAATGTTGCCATTTTGTTGCCACCATTAGTGATCATTAAGCATGACTATTATTTTCCTACCAGTGCAATGAACGTCTGGTTTTTTAATTATTCTAACCAGCTCAGTTCCATTTCGAATTCACTATGGTTGTCTCCTGAAGGTGTCTGTAAGTGTATTCATGATGATGTTTACCCAGTGAACCGCTACACCTTCGAATCTCAGCACCACTTGGACTGCTATGTCCTCAACCTTTATGCATCCTCTGCATAGAGAACTTGTCAGTTGTTGACATAGCGATACTAAAAGTTTTCTTCCAAAAATTATGATCATTTAATAAGTTCTCAGCAATGTTATATTCTTCATCCTTATAGTTCAAAGATGTCAAGTATCAACTTTCATCAATGTCATCCCTATCTTCACCAGCATCTTGTCCCACGTGTATTTTGTTATCAATCATATCTACATTTTTTTTCTCATACTGATCAGCAACGCGATAAGCGTATTTATTATTCACGAACCTTATAGATCTATACAGATACTAGGTTAACTAAGTAGTTGCCTTTTACAGATGGGGATAATGCTTAAACATCATGCAAGTCATAGTTTTGATAAAAAATAAATCAAAAAACGCGACTGTGTTTTTTTCTCAACCAAATCGTTTATTGACATTTGAGGCGTGTTTCGACAGACGATCGCTGCTTCCTTGGTACATTGAAGGCTTTAAACAATAGTATTGATCAGTTTTTATTTAAGTGATATTTGATGTGACAGACAAACAGACGCCCGATGACAATGTAGTCTTCCTTGACGCATTAGTTATTTTTATCTTCCGAAATGTAATTCTGCAAAAGTATTATAAATCTTTGTATTAAATTAGTAACTAAATGAAGATCTTCTAAATGTCCATTTCCATTCTTTGATAGCTTATCTTTATTTATTGTAGATATATTTAATGAACACTAACCAGCCACGTAACCGGTCAAATAGCCATTAGCCATTTGTTGGATTTTCTATTAATCTGTCATACCTTATAGGAAACCGCAACATTTTAAGAATTTTAAGAAAATATGCAAAATTTTAAAATGCTTTTCAAATTCTAATTTTCTGCTGTTCAGACACGAAGCAGCCAACCACCCAGACCTTGGCGTCCAGCTGGATGTCTTCGAAGAGCAGCGGGAGAGTGACGAAGCACAGGGTCCAGGGGGCATCAACCTTAACTCACATCTGGATGTATTCTACGCTATACTTAAACAGGTAACTTTAAAACCCTTGAGAGACGGTAGAGTTTCAGATAAAAAATATACTCTAAATAAAAATATAAAGATAAACTAATTATATCACAGTCTCAATGTTAGTCTCAATAGAGTTCTCTCACATGTAACAGGACAAAATGTAGGATGCAGAAGCATCTGTATCTTGGAGACAATGAGGTCCATGAAGATAATAAAAAGGAAAGGAAAAGATTTAGAGATTAAATTTTTTTATTTTATCTACACCAGAGGTTGCGTACATAAATAAATATAAATCTAGCAAGCATTGAATAACAGTTAAGACCATATATACATACACATAAAATTAAACATCCCAATAGAACTTTGCAGTCCCATGTGTGCCAAGAGGGCATTCGTCTCAGCACAAGCCAACACAAATTGTACACAACGCTCGAGCTGATTTTCAGTACGAACCCAAAACACTTGGACGGGAATAACAATAGTGTCTTGTCGTCCATAAAAGATATTTATTGACGAAAGAAGCAGCAATCACTGGTAAAATGTAACAAGACTGGAAGCCTTTCAAAACTTATGAATTTTAAAAAAAATTGATGTTATTTGGACGTAATCTTTATCGTGTCGTAATAATATTATTATCCTTCAGGTGTCAGACACTCCCCAAGAGATTCCGTTCCTCAGCATACTGCAGCATCTCCTCCGGATAGACCCAAAGGAGGCTGTGAGCGATATAGTCTGGGATACTGCTGAGACCCTCGTACACAGAGCTACACTACTGGAGACTAGAGAAGATGCTGCGAAGCTGCTCAGAGCGCCTAGTGTTCAGGTAAGTTCTCTTATAGTTCATGATGAGATTCTTCCAATAGCTGTCCTGTTTAATGTTAATATCGGAATCAGCTTAGGTTGTCTGCTCTTTTATCGTCCATTGCTGGTCACGGGTCTCCTCAATCCATTGTCTTGCGCATAAAGTATGCATGGCCTTAAAAAGTCACGCTGGTCAGGCGGGTTGGTGAGTCCACTCTGTTAGAGGTGGTGTAGTTACTAGGTAGTGGCATTCCTTGGGAAACTGATTGGAACGTAGGTTCCAAATGAACAAAGCCGCATCAGTCTAGTTTTGTTTATAGAAATAAGGTGGCAGACGGACAGAGTACCTGGTGTTAAGTGGCTATTGTCGCCCTGCGACATCCGCGGTCCATGCCATCATCAGTCCAGAATGAAAAATGTTGGCACGCGGATGCGCTGCCTACCATGGGATTGAATTTGAAAAATGGATTGAATAGAGAAAAGTAAATAAACGGGACGAGGGGCTCTATTTCTCCTCAGTCCCCATCTCATTACATCACTCCTTCTTCCTTGGGGATTTAAGGTGTGAAGTGTAGTAAAATATAACGAGGAGTTTCTTTTATTCTATTATATTCTCCATTCGACAGGATTAGATACTAGATAAGCTCTGGTTTATCTCACTCCCTACCAAAACACATTCGTATTACATTTACTGGCGGTGTTCTGTGAGTATCTGATATGATAACTCGGTTGGCTAGTCGGGCGCCTCCAGCGGCTGTAGAATTGCAGCGAGTATCTTCAACATCCAAAAGTTTTTGATGGATCTGGAAGTGGAAATTATGAACAAACATAATTAATCGCAGATCACAGTTGATTCACCGATTCGCGATCCCGCGGCACCCTCCCAAAGCAACGCCCTAAGCCGAGGTCCGTTCCTACCGTCGTCGGTCTACTGGCGGGGGAGCCCTTAGGCTCGTTGCTACACACACTTTTTGCTTCTGGCTGAGCGCCTTCTGCGCTCGCCCTAAATATATGTTCGGTGACTCTTGAAAGACCACAGGGCCTTATTAGGACCACAAGAATTTAGTCTTCTGAAAAATAAACTACAGTTGACATCATCATCAGACAACATTTGCTCGTTGTTCAAGCATCTCCGAATATGTCTGTGATTGGATTTTTATAAGGGCTTGATAATTTCAGGCAAAAATGGGGTGTACATGTCAGCACCGTGACCTTGCGAGTGCTGGTCGCAAGCAGAGTTTGCAGAGGGCGCTATCGCCGCCCCCACCTCCCCCCGCTCCCGTACCCCCACCACCTCATGGTAAGTATTTACCATAACGAGTATTTTTTTTTAAATCTATACATCTAATAAAATCGCAACAAAGTCTACTGTAGGCCCTGCTGTGTGACGTTATTTATTTTACTAGCGGTGCCAGCGATTTCGTTCGCGTGAAATTTAGAGTGATTTTCGCGGGAACTCTGTAATGGATCGGGATAAAAAGTACCCTAAATGTTGTACCCAGCTTATAAGTTATAACTATACCAAATTTCATTAAAATCCATCCGGCGATAGTCTTGGACTCTGTATCATTCGTACTTTGAATTGCAATCACTTTCTTCAAAACATATTTCATGTACAATCACGGCTTTGTTACGATTTCATTGTACGAGTATATATAGATTCTAAATGACACAAAATGCGAAAGTTTACAATATGCTAACAAATCATCAAGATGATTACCGAATAATACTAAATCATTGTGAATAATCATTGTAGGGGCCGCTGATAATCAAATTAGTTGTTTAATAAATCGCAAGCCCTAGCGCAGACTGTAGGTTGATTTGAGGTTAATCTACACCGGGTACCGAGGGCGTAGGGCAAAAGCAAACAATTTTCTTATAATTTAAATAGGGGTAGGTGTAATGCAGAAAGTCTGTTACTTATTCTTCCCAACGCCGGGGGGCAAACGCTCCAACCTGCCCCACCGCGGCTACGCCCATGCCAGCTACAGCTTGGGATGAGAGTACATAGCTTTTATTACAGTCATAAAATAGCTAACAAGGTTCATATAATTACCGTCTATCGTTGTCATTGTAATACAATAAAAGTCTCGTTTAGTTCATAAGGTGGTCTCTAGATAGACCCATTGTTTTTACACGCAATAAAATTGACGGCCCATTTCGTTAATGTTTCGAGTAAGCAGCATGTCTGACGTAAAAAACGCCGCTGGTCGAAAGAGTGGTACAAAAAATGTATACTCAAGAAAGACTTCTTCTCAAAGACACGAGATGAGTAAGGTGACTACAAAAATTATTTGAGAACGGGACATTGTATAATTTCAAATTTGCTCAATATCTGTCCCACAGAGCAATAAAAAAATTAAATGAAAAATATAATCTAATTAATTTTAAACAAGCACAAACTTTTGTTTGCATCGTTGTACAAGTTTCAATACACTCCCTATACGCTTAAAAACATTGCGCAATCCGAAAAATTACACAATATAATCGATCGTCTAGAGGGCCTCTAGTCTAGAGTCTAGTGACTAGATTAAAAACCTCTAATCTATCTTTCTAATTTCCAGGTATACCACCACCCCCACCACCCCTCATCCCGCCTCCGCCCTGCGGTCCTCCCCCTCCCCCGGCTCTTCCCCTCGCATCCGCCCCTCTACCTCCCCCGCCTTCTCCAGTCATAGACGTGAAGCTGCCGCAGCAGGAGACTCCCTTACCGAAGACCAAAATGAAGACGATAAATTGGAATAAGATTCCTAATAATAAAGTGAGCATTTATTTATTTTTATTTATTTATTCAATCGGACAACACAGATCCACAGCAAGTATTCGAGTATAAGGAAAAGCAGAAAAATACTTATAAAATTATCTCAGTGCTACAATCTGAAAGATGTTAACCTAAAAACTAAAAAGTGACACAATCACTTCAGCTCAGAACTTAATCAAATAGTTGTTATACTTAATCAACATCCGAACGAAATGCCTGATAATAGGGGAGTCATATTTATCCGCTATCATCCTCAAGATACTGTTGGAGCTGACGTTGGAGTTGGACTCCAAATGACGTGGGACCGCTTGCACGTCCGCCTACTTCTCTATAAAAAAGGGGGACGCGATCATTTTGCGCACGATAGCGTGAAAACCATCTGTGCGCTCCTGCGCAAACACGCTCGAGACGCCGCAGAAGCGAGGCAGCCCCATCAGCATCCTGAACTCGTTGTTGTACTGGACACGCAGGGCGTCGAGTGATCTGCACAAGCTGGTCCACAAGTCGCCTGTATAGAAAATCTGGCAGTAGGCTCTTTGCTGCAATGGGCGAGCCAGCATGTTACACCTCACCGCCAGCGCTATGTTGATCGTTAAGGACATCGGTTACATCGGTGTCGTTTAAAATGATAATAGGCACTGTAGACATTTAACTAACCACAAATACTTTGGCATATATGAGGTCTAAAATACAAAAATAGTGCTAAATATTTTGATATCAGTATATTCTTACATTAAAATAAGTAACTGGTGATAAATTTACTCGTATGTGCATAACGCTATCCACACTCGCTCGCTCAGGTTATATTACGGTAGTGTTTTATGAATGTGGGGTAATGTGGCAGGTGAGTGCGCCCAGCGACTGTGTGATTTTAGCGTGCACCCCCATCCTAAGTAATTAACCTAATCAAAAGAAAACTCAGTGTGTTCTTCCACAAAACATACAAGTGATCGTTAATTTTAATGAATTTCAGGTGATCGGAAGGAACAACATTTGGTCTCTAGTAGCGTCCAGTCACAAACACTCCCCAAAGACAGAATTGGACTGGAGCGAGATTGAGGGACTCTTCTGTCAACAGGTAAATCTGATCAAAAACTTTCTAAAATAAAATAAAAAGTTGCATCCTATTTTTTTCTTTCTTTTTATAGAATAAAGTGGCAGACGAGCATACACTCCATGTGATGGTAAGTGGATATACTGTCGTCCATAGACGTCCGCGATACATGCCAACATCAGTGCAGAACGACAAACGTTGGCACGCCCCCGGATGCGCTGCCCACCTTTGCAGATTAAGGAATGGATTGGGCTTCCCCTTTCGGGCTTTCGGTTGGGAAAATGGGGAGGGATAGGACGGGATGGTAATGGACTCTGGCATATCTCAGAGCGGAAGGGACGGAAAATACCGATCCAAGGCGTCGAGAAACTAATCACAATAATATACCTATAAGATTTACAGAGAAACTAAGATAATAAGTACGTCTAATTGAGATTCGATAGAAATTATCAGTAAGTGCTTTTATTCTTAAATTTAGATACAAATACTGTCTTGAAAAATGTCAATTTACATAATATTTTCTTAGGTTTTCGCGATTACTATACATAGCAATTGACATGTAGAACAGACGCTCGACCAAGTCTGCAGTTTGTGAACATGTTCTGGACAAACCCAACCATTACATTCGATTTGATAATCCACAAATCCTCGCTAGAGAGACCCGATTCATACCAAGAATGTTACGCGAGGCTATTGAAATCAAGAAACACCCAAATTTCAATAGAGAAGATGGTTGGCAAGTACCACCGGCTTGGGATCCAGTCATTAAATTAATTAAATCTCAAGGCCAACGCAATATTGCAAGACCTCTGGACACCGTGAGCGAATACTGCGTGCATAGGGAAGGTTATGATTAAAAAAATTTCAGACGGTAGTCCAAATAATTTCTTAATAACTCAAGTGACAAATAAAATCAATTAGTCACCCCGTGACCACGTCCACTGCAAAGTGTTCGAAACGTCGGGATATAAATAATGTTAAATATACGCAATTTAAACCGTTCAAAGTTGTTTAATTGCTATGCCAATTTACAGTTAGCTACAAGTTCGTTGTAAGATTACATAAATCTATTGACAAGTGCGTTTCTACCTAGGCTAAAAATGTTAAGAGACGCAGTTCAAGGAATGGATCGCAGTATGGTTAAATTATTTTTTTTGTAATAAATATGGTATTAGAAGACTGTCGTGAATCAATTACAACAGCCGTGGTCACCGAGTTGACGAGTGACCACGTGCCGAAACGTCAAGTGGAAATAAAAGGTGAACAAAAGTCTTTAAGTTTACAAAACGTGTACGTTTAAAAAGTTCAATGGCTTTAATGTTAAAACCTTGCATTTTATAGGTCCAGCCAACAGGATCAGCAGGCTCGTCGCCGCGATTAGGTCGAAGCCCCATCTGCGACAGTTCCGGCGAACGAAAGCCGAGGAAGGAGTCTTCGGAAATTACACTGTTGGATGGCAAGAGGAGTCTTAATGTTAACATTTTCTTGAAACAATTCCGAAGGTATGCCGCTTATTGATATATAAAATAGGTATCTTTTATTTATTTATTTGCATCCTTTAACTGTTACAAAAATAGGTATATGAGATCAAATATGGATTCTGTTTAAGGTACGGCAAATGTATAATTTATATACTAAAATTACGAAATAGGTGTTATTCTGAAATATTTTCTAAAATGTCTACATTTACAGAGATTTGAATTTTAGGGCCATCGTTAAAAATTGTCTGCTAAGAATTACCAACGGAATAGTATTTAGTTTCATTTGAGTCAACCAATAACGCCAACCGACCGACCGATAACCGACATTCCTGATACATGCCGACATTAGTCCAAAATGACAAACGTTGGCACGCCCGCAGATAAGCTGCCTACCATTAGAGATATAGGATTGGATTTGGAGAGGGTTGGGAAAATGGCGAGGGATAGGATGGGAATGGGCTCTGGCACATCTCACTCAGCACCGAAACACGTACGTACATTAGGGAAATAAGATGAAGCGGGAAATGCAGTACATTTGAAGGTAGTCTTCTGTGAGAGAGGGGCAACGTGGCTAGTCGAGCGCGATCAGCGGTTGTTGGCTTGCAGCGTGCACTCTCCCCCTCAAATTATAATGTTATTTCACTTATAAGAGCTAGAATTAATTATATTAAATATTTAACAATAGAGGACTATAAGTACCGTAAGGTTTCACAGTAAAAGGCCTAGTGTATAACCTTGCGGTACCCCAGAGGATACACTAACTGAAGCAAAAGTACCAACAACTATAATAACCGGAACTGATGAGATCCTTACGCAAATTATAATTTCATTTATGCTAGTTACGATAATATTTACCTAAACATGACATCCGCAAATTGCTAAGCGGCCTCTTAAATAGTAATTTTAGTATTCATTTAATAGCAATTTTTTGGGTTACCTGGAGGTCTCACACTAAGCGCAAACTTGTATCGTGAGACCTATTATAAAACTACTTACAATTGTGAAATACAGCGAGATATAAATGTTAAATTTGTTTTAAATGTAAGAATACAACGTGGTTTACTCAATCAAAAACCTTATTAAGTTCTATAAGTCCGTTTCAATCCAATTTCCGAAAACAAAACAAAACCAATGAAATATTATCTCAACATCAATAGTTTTAAATCTAGGGTAAACTTGCAACTTCACAATTATCACCTCACTATTTCATTTAAGGCCGCGTCAATTACCCCAGGCTACCGGGTTTGTTTACATTTCGGACAAATTGGGTTGGAATAAGTATATATACAGAATTAATTTCTTTTATTTCACAGTTCCAACGAAGAGATAATCCAACTAATCCGCGAAGGGTCATATGATGATATCGGTGCTGAAAAACTTCGTGGTCTACTTAAGATATTGCCTGAAATAGACGAGTGTGAGATGTTAAAGGCTTTTGCGGGAGACGTCACTAAGTTAGGAAACGCTGAGAAGTTCCTTATACAATTAATTCAGTTGCCAAAGTAAGTCTACTTATTCGTTCATTCATTCTTTTAGCTTTTAGTAGCCCAGGATGATTTACACATATATTTTGATAACTTTAAACTCTGTATTCACAAAGTATCTTTCATGTTTATGTCATTTCCTTTATGAAGTTTATTTGTGATGAAATTTAAACAATGTGACGTTATCTGAGTAAAGGGACTTTATTGTGGACAATCGGTATGGACTTTAGTTAAAAAGGAATAAGTTAAAATTTCGTTGTTTTAAAATTCCATTTGAATAGGTTTAAATAGGAAACGTTCTAACATCCGATTTGTATGATCGTAAAGCAATCAAAAATTATGTAACAATTTTTATGATTTCACAAAATTTTCAATATCTAGAAAACAAGAACCGTGATTTTTATTATTGTACATTATGGTACGGTACAAAAGACGAGCTTGATGCCAAAAGGCATTCTCTACCAGCTAACCTTTTGTTTATCACTTTTGTTTCCGTCTGTGTCCCACACAAGTGGCTACCTCAGGCGCTGAGGAATTACACCACCTCTAAATCAATGGACCCGTCAACCCGCTTGGCTAGCATGACGTTTTAAGGCTACACATCGCTCATGCAGTGGATACTGAAAGGCTGGTTGCATTGCATTATCGTCTCACATATTACGTTATTTTATAGTTATAAACTTCGTATCGAGTGCATGTTACTGAAGGCCGAGTGGGGATCAACTGCAGTATACCTACAGAATGCCATAAATGCCATCCTAGTGGCTGGAGATGATCTCATGTCTTCACGAGCGCTACAGGTTTGTTCCTATTAAGGCTTTTGTTATCTACTCTCTGTGACTATTTAAGAGGCCTTTTTTTTCTATAAAAATAAGCTGGCGGGCGATCATACAGTCCACCTGGTGGTAAGTGGATATGGTCCCAAGCGAACATCCGCAATACGTGCCAAGATAAGTCCAGGACGATTAACGTTGGCTGTTCCCTACAGTGGGACGTTATTGGCTTATACAAGAAGCATCTATATTTCTTTCTAATCACAAATTATGTAAAAAATAGTTTTTTCAGACGTGTCACATGAAACTTTAATAAAGAATTAAGTATTATTATGAGGGGGCGAGTGCACGCTGCAATCTAACAGCCTCTGGGCGCACTCGACTGGCCACGTGACCCCTCTCTCACAGAAGACTACCTTGAAATTTACTGCGTTTCCCACTTTATCTTATTTCCCTGAAGTACGTACGCGTTTCGATAGTGAGTGAGATGTGCCAGAGCCCATTCCCATCTCACCCCATTTTCCTAACTCTTTCTCCAAATTCATTCCTGTATCTCCAAAGGTAGGCAGCGCATCCGGGGGCGTGCCAACGTTTGTCATTTTGGACTAATGTTGACATGTATCACGCATGTCTATGGGCTACAGTATCCACTTACCATCAGGTGGACTGTATGCTCGTCTGCCGTCTTCTTACATAAAAAGAAACATATTTTTCACTATCATTTTGTTAATTTTTTGTTCTGTTGTTACGAAACACTAGGCCTGCATGTAAATCTATTTAACTTTATTAGGTTCAAGTTACTATGTGACTGTTTGTTCCTGAATAAATATCGGCATTTCTCACCACCTTCAGATAAGGTATCAGGAGCATTTTATTGCTACTCCGGATACTTAATCTACTGATAAAGTAACTGTTAACAATCGGATAGATAAATTAATCTGCCAATTAAATCTAGCTGATACTGACTTTCTGATACATACCTTATCAGAAGTTGGTGAGATAGGCCCTGAATAAATTGTTTGACATATATTAGAATATTATATATCTATTTAAAACTAAATTATTAAATACTAACTTAAAATATAAAATATGTACCTATATCTATTGTAATATATAAAAATCATCAAAATAATAATTTCAGTCCATTATTATAAATTTGGTCCCTTTGGCGAGGCACCCAACATACTGGCGGCATTACCTCGCTGGATTGCGATGCTGATTCGTTGTTGAGGTAATGGCCAGCCCTAGGGTCATCAGTACTGTCGGCCAAGCGCTTTGAAATTAATTAATTTCCACAGGAAGTGCTATACTTAGCCCTAATAGCCGGCAACTTCCTAAACGCGGGCGGTTACGCGGGCGGCGCCGCCGGCGTCAAGCTCTCCTCACTGCAGAAGCTGCAGGACATCCGCGCCAACAAGCCCGGCATGAACCTCATGCATTACGTCGCTATGGTCAGTTGTTATTACATTAATTGTTACTGTTCCAGTTGTAACTACATGATTTGTTACTGCATGAGCTGCTACTACACGAGTTTCTACTAGACGAGTTGCTACTACACGAGTTGCTACTACATTAGTTGTTTCTACTGGACCATACCACTATAGAAAGATATCATTAGTAAAAAAAATGCTGAAATAAAATATTCACATTTAATTCACTGATAAAATTTATTGTATTATATAGCAAGCGGAACGCAAAAACAAAGAGCTAGTTCACTTCGCGGACGACACTCGAGTGCTGGAGGAGGCGGCGAAGGCGAGCGTTGAGCAGCTGCTCAACGAGATCAAGACGCTCGAGCACAGGATCGCGTTGCTCAAGAAGGAGATACAGGCGCCAAACACGCAGCACGATATTAAGCAGCAGATGGGGGATTTCTTGTTGGTAAGGATCTTTTGATAATCATGATCACTTGTAATAAGATAATTATTTATGTCACGTAACAGGTCTAATAGATAAAAGAATAATAAATAAAGAAGTACCAACATAAAAATAGAGGAAGCAAGAAGAAAGAATATAAATCGAATTGAATAGGTTTCTATTCAAATTGACGTGATGTTTGGGTATGGATAAATGTCAGGGCGATATCACTACTGTAATATTTGGATATTGATGTGGGAACGAAATGTAAGGATAGTATCAAATATGGAACAGAAGACTAGTGAAAGAGAAAGGTGCGTGTGACGGTGGGAGGGGGTTGGACGATTAAGACGAAGGAAGACTCATTATTAAGAAGAGGGAAAAAGGAGAAGAATTATATCACGGACACAAAACCACAATGCACTTTGATTTGAATTGATATCGTAGCCGCGACGATGTAGTTATACCCAATCAGTCGATGTAATCTTGTTGCAATTGAGGCTTTTCCTGATACCCAGATTTCATTTCATTCTACCCAATGTTACAAAATAGAGCAATCATGTTTTGCAGCCATGACTCTCAATATCTTCTTGACAATTCTCTCGCAGAAAAGTACACGCTTTAAAAAAAAATATTTGCGTATTGCTAGTGAAATTATAAGTGGCGAAGCGTCAAACTGACTTTAAGTCTCAAACTACAGGTATGAGAGTACCTCTAGACTTTAGACTTTACTCTAGACTTTACTGCCCTAAGAAGCTTCAGCTTATTATTTTTTCGGTTTACAGGAGGCAGAACGTGAGGTGGCAGCTTTAACAAAAGACATGGAAGAAGTAGAGAGCATACGGAAACAACTTGCCGAATTCTTCTGCGAAGATCCTGTCTCGTTTAAGTTAGAAGAGTGCTTCAAGGTTTGTCTTAATAATTTACTATTTTCGATCTAACGAAGGGCGTATATTACAGCATAGACGACACTTGGTACTGACACAATTCACCAGTTTCACTATCCTAAGTAATTTCATGTGACCTTAAAACGCTACGTTGGTCAAGGGTGTTGGCGAGTTTATTTCTTTAGAGGTGGTGTAATTGCTTAGGGCTTGTGATACATCATTCTACCTCAATGACGAAACTTTTCATCCCTTATCCCTTATCCTTCTCAACATTTTTTCTAACTCATTCTTTATTTATATTGGAATGTATTCATAATCGATAGAATCTATCCACTTGCTACGTTGTGAACTTCCTGCTCGTCGGAACTTTTTTCTTTAAAAATACTAACAAGTATCCACTGTTAGACACGAGCCTCTTTATGCACATTTTCTTGTGCATGAGGGATGTATGGGCTTCAAACGTCACGATGTCCAAGCTTGTGGCAGCGGTTCTGTTATCCATTATAGTCGCCTTTTACCACATCCACGGGAAGAAATGGAGTGGTGCTATTCTAAAGCTGGCTGACACAACGCGGCTCAATCCGGATTACAATTTACAATTTCAACTAAGTTTCAACGAAATCGGTTCAGCCAATTATAGGAGTATTATAGCCAAATATTTGGTAGGGGGAGAGTGCATGCTGCATTCCCATAGCCGCTGGGCGCATTCGACTGGGCACGTTATCCCTCTCTAACAGAAGACTACCTTAAAATGTACTGCATTTTCTACTTTACTGCATTTCCCCAATGTACGTACGTGTTTCACCAATGGACGACGGTATCGACTTACCATCAGGTGAACTGTATGTTTGTCTGCCACCTTTTTTCTATAAAAACAAAACATAATATGGCTAGTATTCATACGAACGGGAAGAAATACTAAATCGGCAGCAAATCATATTTGAATAAATGAAATAAATTATTTTAAATGACTAAGAATAAATAGCATTACCAAGTTACTTTATCTTATTGTTATTCTTACTTCTTTATTGTTTACTGAGAACCTAAACCTGACACATCTTTAAATTTGCTACCACTTTCAGTATTTCTTCTTGTTCATTGAATTATCTCCCTTCATATATTAGTGGGATGTTTCTTTCAATTGCAGACGTTCGTGACGTTCTGTACGAAGTTTCGTGCAGCGGTGGGAGACAACGAGCGTCGGCGCGCCAACGAGGAGCAAGCCGCTGCCAGGAGGAGGGCTCGAGATGCCGCTGCTGCGAGGATTAAGACCGGTATGATTTACATGTTGTCATTTCTTTGGGCTGGCGCCGATCAAGCGAAGCGTAATCTAGCACGTCTTCGAGTACGCGGTTACCAGTCTTCGAGCGCGTTACAGCGGACGTAGGCGGTAGGTGCGTTGGTGAATTTTTGATCTTATTCCAATGTCGACAAAGTTGATTGTTGTTTGTTAATGAAAACCGCGCTGGACTGCGCTTTGCCTGGTCTGCGCTAGCCTTTACTCTTTCTTACAATAAGCAACATTTCATTAATAGCATAGTAGTTAACCTAGTATTTACTACTCCACTAAATAAATAAATACCAATTCTACGTCATTGGGATGCCTGCATACGAGCAAACAATAGACAATCAAACAACAGTCAGCTTGATTGGCTAAAAGCAGTAATTGAAGGTCAAAGGTCATATAGTTTGATAGGTAGTATAATTAACTCTATATAACCACTATAATGTTTTAAGTATGTTGAGTTATTGTCTTTCCATTGTATATTGGGCAGGTTAAACTTATCCATGAGGATTACGTAGTCATTAGGGTGAGAAGTCACAATAGAAGACACAGACTCCTGCACCAATAATTGTAAACGGAGGGAGTGTGTGAATCTCCAGGCACATAAGCGACACCTATGTGTAGTGCGCGGTGATGTGCTACGCCCGGCCTTATGGGGACAATTGTTGCCTAGTTCAACCCCACCACGGGAATACTCAGATCTACCTCGCCTCGCCTACCCTCGTCTCGCCCCGCCTCGAGTGTACCTCGAACTACCCTCGCCCACTATAAATACCGGGGCGCCACAGTCGTCGAGTCAGTACACGACCGGTGACTCTTGAAAGGCCGCTAGGGCCACAAGAATTTAGACATTCCGAAAAAAAAAAACGTCTAGTCAGTTGCGCTCGAGAAGTCGAAGAAATAACATCTCTCCGAAATTGAACGCAGCCGCCACTGAAGATGTCAACCGCAGTTGTTGACGAAACGTTTGGAAGAAAGAGAAGAAATTCCAGAAGACCTCGGCCAAGTAGCCCGGAAGATTCGATTAATGCTCAGATCGTTCTTGTGCGTCAGAATTGCGATTTATACAACAGTTCTTTGTTAGAAGTATTGTAATAGCGATCGTAACATAAAACCGGACATAAAACTGTCATTTGATCGTGTTTTAGAAAATCAAAATTATGTCGAAATCATTCAACAATATATTTTGGTACAATTCGTTAATTTTGGTGTGTAAAATGAAATGTATTGATACAATAGAATGATTTCGCCATCGCAACCAACGTTGGCACTCGACCGTTCAAGTCGTTCAATCGCTCTGCGACTTTGATAACTTTGATAATTTTCCAGGTGGCAGCGTGTCCAGTACTCCGGTGTCGGAGTGCGAGTCGCTGATGGAGTCGCTGTTGCTGGACATACGCAACGGACTGGGACGGAGGTCTTTGAGACGACCGCACGACGCATCACCATCTCCTGGTATTATGTATCACCATTATGTATTTTTCTTCAGATTCACTTACCTTTTCGCTATTCAACTGCGATTAGGCAGTTGAATATATGGCAGTTGAGTTGGCGATTAGGCGATTAGGCGCTATTCAACTGTACAGCCTTTCTCACCACCTCCTGATACTTTATTACAAGGTATCATAAAATCGGTATCAGCAAAATTTAATTGACAGACTATTTGACAGATATAATAATAAAATATTGGATAACGTAGCTTATAGGCCCACAATAACTATAAAATGCGTTTTTTTACATTAAAATGAATTACAAATATATTTATTTCATTAAATAAGTTAAATTTTTTTATCTGTTTTACGAGATCCGAAACGCGGGAAGCCATGATTGATTACCGGGTGACGTCACAAAACTATAAACATTAGCTTAACCAAATTTTTTTCCTACTCTGAAAGTTCTACATTTGATAATCGATTTTATTGATTGTTCGAGACTACACAAAATGGAAGATAGTTTTATTAAGCTGATATTGCAAATATATATGGCGAAAGTATGTATGATAGCATATGTCTTTGCTTGCAATCTGGACTTTTCCTCAGCTGAGTTCAGAAACGTGAAAACTTTTGTATAATAAAATAAATTAATTAATTCTATGTTATTTCTACATTTAATTTTGTTAAAATTAGTTGTAAATATTTCCTTGGTTACTTTATATATATAACTAAACGCTTCATTTTAAGCATACAACAAGGTTTGTAGGTTATTTGAATTTCTATGAAAGAACAGAGAAATATATAGTCAACTCGTTATTTTATAATTAATATCGGTTATTTATATGTATATTTAGATAATATGTTAAATATCATTATTTGATGTCGTGCTAACAGTGACCATTGTTTTCGATGTTTTGGACATTCGGCAACAAGTATAAACATCGATACTGCACACGTTTCATACGATAACGAAGTCATTTTTTAACAATTTCCAAAGAAAAAACATATTAATTTATAATCCTTTCTCTCAGAATAGAATTTGTTTACAGTGTTGTGACATCATAGACCCTTTCTTCATTGGAGGTCAGAATTGACATAAATAGTTAGATACCGTCGATGCAAGTTTAAGGGTATCTCAGAAATAACCAACACTGGAGTAGCGTTCACAAACTTTATTTAACTTCAGGAACTAATACAATCGCTTCAATGTCTTCTACTAAAATCAACAATCGACCGTTTCAACAATCAGAGCTAAACTTATTATAATATCTCGTTCCAATGTCTCCCACAAAAATCAACAATCAACTGAGCAACCATCGACAGAGCTAAACTTATTATAATATCTCCCTTCCTTTTTGTCACTTCCAGCCGGCCCGCGATCCCCGATCGCGTGTCCGCTGTCAAAACCCCCCTACCCCCATCGCCGCCATTGTGTCAATCTAACAAATTTAAAATACCCACTTAGTGACATTCATGTAACCTTACACAAAGTACTTAGGCAGCGCTCCACGTGTTCAGCCATAGTGTAACAAGCCTATAGATTTTGTTTAAATCTATACATATAATAAAATCGTAAAAGTGCTGTCTGTACATGAAATATTTTTTGATAAAAATCATTGCAGTATACTCTTCAAACGATCCAGAGCGCAATACAACCAATTTTAAAATTTTTGGCGTGCTGTCATGCGTGAACGCTCATCACGTAATAACCATTGGATAGAATTTAATAAAATTTGGCGCAGTTACACCTTATGACTTGGGTTAACATTTTATCCCAATCCGTTACAGAGTTCCCGCGGGAATCACTAAAGTTCACACGAACGAAATCGCTGTCTCCGCTGGTAAGTAAATAAATTGTTTGTTGCAGATGTGACGCCAACGGGTAGCCTGCGTAGGCGCAGCCGCGCAAGCCCTGGTGATGATGAGGAGGGCCTGTTGGAGTTCCTGCGACACTCGTCGCCGGCCGCCAACGACCTCCGCGAGAGGAGCGCTTGGGGCAGCCTTGGTAAGAGTTCTGCATTATATTATACACTGTATGGCTTTCAAAAGGATGTTTAATTTTTCAGCTGGTATAGTTTAGTATAGTCTAATGCATATTGCTATTAATTTAAAAAAAATCGCCAGTGGTGGTTCACAGAGAATAGCCGAGGGTCATGTGTGGTGTCCAGCCTCGGGATAGGCCTATATCCCGCAGTGGAGAGACATAGGCTGATGGTAGACTTTGTTCACCTAGGTGATTTTATATTTATGTGATCACGAGACACTAATCAGTGGACTTTATACAATCACCTAGGTGCACAACGTGGACTAACCTGCGCACTAGTTAGTTACCCAGTGACGTCATTAGATACTTTAACAGAGAAGTATAGCAGATAGGGTGGTGATTATCAATTAATGGAATAGGCAAGAGACTACTGCAAAATTTACCTACTGCATAGAAATTTTATTTCGTACACACAAGTGACAATTTCTAATTTTAAGATGTCTTATACATACTCATACATAAGCGATAGTAAACAAAAAATTACAATGATGCGTTCAGAATAGTGGTGGGTAATCAAGACTTCTCGGAGTGTTTCAGCTCACTTAATCCTGCTCCGCTTGCGGATCCGACTCCTCTTAGTTACTCCTTAACTCTTTTGATTCACCTACTTAATCACCTTCCGAGAGCGTTTTATTCCCTTTCGCTAACGGTTGTTGCTTAAGCAAAAAAAAAAAAGAAAAAGATCATGCCGTCATTTCGTCAAGCGCTGGAATCGGAATGAAAAACAATTCGATGAAACAATTAAGAGATTCTGCACCGCTCGCGGATTCAACTCTTTTGATTCATTAACTCCTGAGTTACCCATCTCTAGTTCAGAATGCTGTTGGGGCGGCCCCGTTACTGCAGCGCATCCAATATGTTCGCAGAAACGCGAATTGATGGATTTCGGACAATTATGCTTAAGAAAATCGTTGCTTTATTAAACAGAATGAGGTGTAGAACAGCATTGTGAGCGTTATAGTAGACAAATGCGATTGTCCGATAATCAGGCACTGGATGGGGGTGTTGAACAGGTAGGCAACCTCCTGCCTGCGAGCGAGCCTCATGAATACGCCTGACTCTCATTAGTTTTCTAAGTTATATCTACTAACGTATTATTATAGTTCATTAGATTTAACTAACAAATTTAACGGATATATGAAATTATATTTTTTTTATTACAGATCGGTCATGGTCTCGTCGCGGCACGGTGCGCGCTCGGCTCGAGATCCCGGAGCGCGAGCGGCCCGCCTCCCCCCGCGCGCCGCCCTCGCCCTCCCCAACTCCATCCCCCGCACCTTCCCCCGCACCTTCCCCTGCGCCCGCGACGCCCACCGATACGCCCGCGAAACCGAAGTAAGCGATTTGATTGGGTTATTATAATATACTTATACAACGTGTCGCCGAAAGAACTCCAAAATTGAAACATGGCAATCAATTTAAAATACAATTATTTAATTATTTCTTTTCAACAAACACTTACGGACCAATTTACACCTTAATTTTAAAGACAAGCACACGACAACACCATAGCTATCCAAATAGCTATGGTTAAATTATCGTGTTTTTTTCGCAGAGAGTGGCGTCAGAAGATCGAGTCGTGGCTACGCGCGAACAGCCAGGAGGAGCGGCGCGAGGCCGAGCTGCGCGAGCGCGCGCGCCGCCTGCACGCCAACCGGCGCTCCTTGGAGAACGACTCCGGTACGCACACGACTTAAACTATATATGTACATCCTCTATACATATAATGCAATCAAAACAGAGCCCTGTGTCTACGAGAAATTTTGTTTTGAAAAAAAAAATATTGCAGTGTACTCTATTTATAAACGATACAGAGCCCAAAACAACAATTTTTAGAATTTTTACTCTGAACGCACATCAACCAGAAACCGCTGAACGGACTTTAATGAAACTCAGCGTAGTTATAACTTATATGATTGGTGAACATTTAGGATACTTTTTATCCAGATCGATTATAGACTTCGCGCAGGAGTCACACAAAGTTCACGTGAACGAGGTCGCTACCATCACTAGTTACAAAATATGTAACATAGTTCGGCTTGTACTGGCAGCAAATCATAATCCTAATGTTTCCAATGTGCTAACTGAATTATTCTTGTTTCTTTATAGGTTTAAAGGTGGGTAGGTGAATACTTACCTTAATGTGCAACATTTTATGTTCAACTAGCACCCGCGACTTTAATGAGCTTTTGGCCTTTAATGTGTGATTGATTACAGATTAGTTAATTAGTTTTTAATTATTAAATGAGTACTCTAGACGAATTTCCGCAGTCCTTGGATTCGTAAGCAACTACAGATGATATAACAATTATCTAAAATACACAGAAACACAGTAAAGTACAGCTATTAGTCGGTAGTCAAACTCTAATAAGATACATGTCAGACTTACAGGACAGTGACAGCGATGACACAGACTTATAGCCTGACCAAGAAAATAAAAAACCTCGCCATGATGTGTAAAACTAATACAACTAATATCTTCTACTGACAACACTAACTACCTATGAAAAAAGCAAATGTGGCGCCCCCACAGCAAGTTTTTTATTTTTCTGATCACGCTTTAAAGCAAAGTAATCTATAGGTACACTGAAATTAGCTTAACCGCCGTATTCTGTCAACCACGTGGTTGTGGAATTATTGTGGCTGTCACAATAGAAGCCAGTTAGGTGAAAGTTGAATATTGGTAAGGTAGAAACGTTATTTAGGATAAAGGCTCATAGTTGATTTTTGTAGTTGTTTATATTCTGCTGTATAGGGTCGTAGCTATCCAACTGCTTAATTCACCGAGACCCTCTCGCCACTGTATTTGAATTCTAATAATCCAAAATTAAAACTTCAACGATATCTGTTACGTTTATAATTTCTCCTTATATCAACATATTGATATTAAATTTTATCAGGCGTGGATCACGACAATGATTTCCGAAAGAACTTATAATAGATCGGGATAAAAACTATACCATGAGTTGAAACTACCTTTGTAGTAAGTTTAAATGAAATTCATTCAGTGGTTTTTATGTAACTGTAGCATACATGAGGGCAGTTATGCAATGACACTGTTATTAGTACAGGTAGTTAATAAATAAATCAGTTTAACGCCCAGACTCATATATTGTATTGTACTGATTGGACTGATATTGTACATGTGTACTTATTGATAATTCCCTCAGGAACGGATCGGGATGAAATGTACCTTAAATGTTAACCCATGTCATAGGCTATAATTATGCTAAGTTTCATTAAATTTTATTCAGTGGCTTAAGTGTGATGCGTGTTCAGACAGACAGACAGACAACAGAGGGGCGGTACCTACTTAATGTTAGAAATTGAGCATTGAGCGCTCGACGTTGAGTAAGTGCTAATGAACTTTAAAGACTACTGTTAAAGTTTAAGTTTAAGCGTTAAAGGCTACTGATCGGTATAGTCCAAAAGTGAAGCGTTCAGCGCTCATTTTAACAATACTAACGGTATCGCACAGCGTTGGGAGCCTCTGTTCTAGTGCATGATCTGATACGTGTTGTTGCAGAGAGCGAGCGAAGCACGACGCTGGATCCGCTGCCGGAGGGCCGCGCCGAGTGGCGCCCCGCCGTTTTGCCCGACAGCGACGTTGTCAAGGCCATCGAGGCCGTCGAAGGTAACACTTGCATACTTATTTATTTAAAATTTATTGTACACATAAAAACATGAAGTAAATAAAAAAGGAAGAAATTAAATATGTGGATACAAAAGGCAAGCTTATCTCTTGCCGAGATTTCTTCCAGCAGACCTGGGAAACCGATAATAGTTCAAGACAGAAAGGCAGGTGTAGTGCGTACGGAAACTTACTAATTCCGTTAGTTCAGTGAGCCGAAGCGGCTCTTGGCCTCCAACACTAAGAAACGTCATCGCTTTCGGTCCTAACGCTTACTTACGTATTCCGATAACTCCGTGAGCTAACCTCCGACACCAAGAGACGACACCATTGTTTCAGCGCAGCTTTGTGTCAGCAGATTCTCGCAAATTGGAATTTCCGCAAATTCCTTTTAGCCTCTTCTCTCCAGCGGCACTTGTGACGTCTCACCATTCAGACGTTCCAGATGTACTTGCTTTACGTCGCGATTCTCTCATATTCTTTCCATGTGACCAAGCCAACGGAGTCTAACCACTGTAATTTCGCCGATGATATTCGGCCCAGACGCCAGCTTTTTCAAATCTCTGCTCTTCCTTACTCTCTACTGTTCCTCTGAAGAAGGAATATGAAAAAATGAAAAGCAAAATCTGGATATTTCTTCTCAACACAATGGTTGCCTGTCTTTTTCTGTGTAAAAATCCAGTTCTCCCATGTATACGTCATGAAGGCAATGACATCTTCAATATTACTGCCATTGTATGTAGCTTTTCAAGTTAACTGATCTGTTAAGCTACAATGCATTATATCCTTGAGATTATGCCATGCACTGCACGAGCACGTAATAATCTTACATAAGATGCAGTTAAATACTACTTTGAAATCGACTTAATAATTAATATTATTTCCAGATGTGCAACCGCCAGTCAAAGACAACAGGGTGCCATGGAGGAAGACTGAAGAGAACGAAGAGATAAGAAGACTCAGGAGACAAAGATCTAGACAACAAATAGAGCCCCCACAACCTTTAATTTCCATCACAGAGGAAGAGAAACGTAAACTGCCTGACATCAAGATCAATGACAAAGAAACCAGAACGGACAGAGAAATAGACTCGGATAATATTGAAACTCCTCCTGTGCAAAGGAAAATGTTCAACCCACCGCCTGAGCGAGAACCTTGCAGAAAATTCCAGACATCTCTTTCTAACAAATTGAATACGAAAGAGAAGGGTGCAGCGGAAATGAGAGATTTATGCCAAGAGATATTAGGCGACGGACAATTCGATAGATTCTCAGCAGCGAGACGAACTAGACGGTATAAGAGAAATACTGATTCAAGTTCGCCGGAAGACGAAAAGAAAGCTGATAGTCCTACAGAATTAGTTGCCGAAACACAAGTCATTAGACCATCGAAATTAGAAGTACAAGTCTCATATCCTGTCGAAGCACCTCAGGAAGTAGCAAAACCTATAGACGAGGTTGTCAAAGACGAAAAGGAGAATAGACTCAAGCGTTGGCAAGACCGACTCAAAAATCAAATCACTGATAAAATTCCAACCCCGACCAAAGAAACCAAATCATCACCCTACTCGAGAATGAGAAGACAAACATCTATCAATCAAGAAGACGTGCAGAAAGCTATAAGGGAATTGAAATCGCCGACTGAGACGCCGACGGGAGTTTGGTCGAGGAATTCCTATAGGAGATCAACAAGTGCTAAGAATGAAAGGGTAGCAGACCAGCCTAGAACCACATCGCCAAGGATTTCAAAAGTCAAAAGTGAGCATGACGTGACCGATGAAGGCTTCGAAGAAACTCAGAGTTTGAACTCTGAAAGCGCATCCCAAGGTGCCTCTTCTGGTTGCAACGTAGAATGTGACTCTCCCACGCCGAAAAAGACGAAATCCCCTGATGTTCCAAAGAAAATCTCAACCAAAGAAAGTAGAACGCCGCCAAGAACGCCAGTAGACCCTAAAAGATCAGTGAATAAACGAGCTAGTTCGTTGAGGGTTGAGAGGTCTACTTCGCGGGCATCTTTGCGCAGTTCTAGAAGCTCTTTAAACAGTTCAGCTTCGGTGGCCACTGTCAAAAGAGCTCCGGCGCCTCCTAAGCCAGTGCCTAAACCAGTTCCAAAGCCTGTATCTAGGATGCCTGCATCTAGATCGTCTTCAAGCGGTAGTTCTGTTGGTACTTCAAGGCCTCCTGTGAAAGTAAATAGGACTTCAGGTTTTATGAGGCCCACTCAGGCTTCTAAAGGAAGAGGTAATGTCACGCCTCAACCGGTACTTAGGACCAGTGTCAAGTGAAGTACCAAATGGGCTTATAGGAAATATACCAGTTGCCTTATACTCTTTTACTAATAAAAACAGAGTTATTATTTTGTATTTTCATAAATTAGACTCGATATTATGTGTAAATTCCCATGCTTTTTCCTTATCCACCCCTTTCTAAGCCTAAATGGGAGAAGAAACTCCTCTCACTATACTCATTAGGAGTGGGTTTAGTATAATAATATGATGATGACAACTTCTCGCCGTTATTCCTATTTCCCATCATTCCTAATTCCAGGGCCCATTCTCATCCCATTTTATCCTTTCCCCACCATTTTTCCCATCCTTTCCCCAAATCTCTAAAGGCGCTTACGATGTCGCGCCAACGTTTGTCATTTTTGACCGATGTTTACCGCTGATTGTTTATGGACGACAGTATCTACTCGAATTGTTCTCCAAATGGACTGGCTGCTCGTTTTACACCTTCTTATTATAGAAAAATGTAAGAACGTAGCAAAGATACAAAACAATAAAAAAAAAATACATAAAAAAAAATTTTTTCAAAAACTAAAGTTTTTATTAGTAAAACAGTAGTATATCTATTAGTATTATACGAAAAAATATAACCAATAAAGATGCAAAAATATTATTGGAATCTTCAGATGCATCCGAAGACAGAATCTCAACGAAAAATCTGAAGCTTTCAATGACTGATTAAATTAGTTTTTAGTTAATTAAACTAAGGTTAACCAGTGACGATCGCTATGGCGGCTACCGATGGTCATGACCCTATGTCCTGCCGGCCGGCGCGAAAATATCAAACATTCGCTGCGCACACGCGTCTCCTACGTGAACTGTACGTCACGCGCGTCTCTTTTGTTTTCAATGCGACGCGTCGTGCTTAATTTTATGTTTAACTGCGAAAAATCTTATTAAATATTTTAAACGAATGATTTCACTCAATAATAACCAACAAATTCCAATCCAATCTTATGTGTGTAAAGAAAAATATAATTTTCTTTATTTTTAACCGAGACTACAAACCGAGAAGAGGATACGTGAGAAGTTATGTGTCTTTACTTTCCTTAAGGGGGGAGATGTAAAGAAAAATATAATTTTCTTTATTTTTAATTTGCCGCGCTACAAAGCGCCTTCATGGTGGACCGCGAACATAGATTTATATTTTTGAAAACTATGATTGACGTTTATACTTTGACGTTTAACGTGAACAAATTATTAAAACATTAATATTGTAATATTAGAAATATGAATCGACATTGCGATTAATAACATTAAATGTCGTTTCTTTTATTCACAGAGAAACTCAATTGTGTTTTGATTAGCACTGTCGATCCAATTAATTAGAAAATATCATTACATGTGTATGATTCCAAATTTTCCAATTTTATGTGGATGATCTCGTCCACGACTTCCACGTGGGACAACTTGACCGCGACGCGCCGCACGGCAACGCTGGTCGCGACTCGTTCAACGCGCTGCTAACAGGACAAAGCCTCACAAGCTTTTTTTTCGGAATGGCTAAATTCTTGTGGCCCTAGTGGGCCTTTCAAGAGTCACCGGCCGTGACCTTACATGGCTTGCGTCTCTTGTCTTTATATAGTATATTTCGTATGTGTAACTTACATACATTATTGAGTAAATAACTGAAAATGATTGTTAATTTACTGATTTAAAAACGAGTTCATTTCATTCCGTATCAGAGTCGAAAAAAGACTGCACATTTCTATCAAAACAGTTCTATCAAAAAAGACTCGGAAATTTTCGAGAAATGTCGACAAAAAATACCCATCCCGGGAAATAGCTCCCAACCTTAAAGTATTTAGCGTATATAAGCACTGAGAAAAATCGTGCCAGTAATAATTACAAAACTTCATGAGCATTCAAACGTCATAGCGATCGTCATTGGTTGGCCTTCTAGTACTGCAATCAGCCCCCAAAAAGCCATCTTGTGGCAACTTGTTTTTTTTTTTGTGGAAATTATACCTTTTGCATCATGGATAAAGGAACGACATGAGTTGTTTTAATTCAAGTGGGCTTGAAAATGAGTTCCACATAAGCACATAAGAATAAAAGCTTTTATTCTTTTTCTTAAATTCTTAAATCACCCATGATTTACCCCTTCTACCTCTTGAATCGAAACAACTCATATCGTTCCTTCATCCATGATACAAAAGCTATCATTTCCACAAAAAAAATGTTGACACCTCGTCGCGGTCACCCAGTCGTCTATTGACGGGTTTTGGGGCCTGATGAGTACTATTCGTATAGATCTTTCTTTAGGTTTTAATAAAAGAATGGCTATATATCCAATTTATAATTGGACCCGTACGTAATTTTTACGATGGATTTTTTAAAATAACCGTTTTGATTATTTTTAAAATTAATGTGCCACGATTCAGTACGGGTAATAATTTTAAACTTTGTTTTAATAAATCAAGAAAAATATATTAAAGAAACAAAAAATCACGAAGGTTTTTAATCAGAGAATAACTTTGTGGCAATTTTGAAAAACTTTAAATGTCTTTTCTTTATACCTCTAACTAACCTCTGCTCTAATATGATGTGATTTTTTTATAGAAAATGTACCCTTTAAAGAGAAAGTTAGGGACAAAAATTCTGTAAAAGTTGTATTTTTTTAAAAAAATAAGGGTTTAATTATTGCAGTTTGTAATCGTGCATTATAATTTCAATCGGTCAGAATTATGTTTATTTTTCGAATTAAAATTTTATTATAATTAAAAAAAAAAACTATATTCAACTGATCCCTTAGCATTCAATATATTTATGCTTTAGGTACGTATATACCAGTTACTTTCAAGTCATTAATAATTTTCTGTAATAAAGTACTAATTAATACTTTACAATATTTAGTTTTAAGTAATTTAGATTTTTTTAAACAAGACACGGGAAGATCTGAATTTTTATACGTAATTTTATAAAATAAAAACTCAACGTTTCATCGTCACAAAAGAGTTTTTAGAATACATTAAAAATAAAAAAATATATGTTTAAGTTTTTAACACCAATGTTTATTGTATGTGTTTAATTACTAAATGAAATACAATAAATCTTATATACACGAAATATTTGAAATGTTTCATTTTACACCTTATATAATTAACTTTACCGATCTATTAACAAAAATAATTAGCATTTCAACTTAAAAATACTAATTCATAATAATGTTATTAATTATTAAAGTACAAATTAAATAATGCCCGTTGGCCACCATCGTATTCCGAACAAACGCAAAGACATGACGTTGTAACCACTCCGACGTCGTAATCTTCCGAGTTACGAAGATAGCCAACCGGTATTATTTTAATTTATAGTATGTATCGTAAATATTGGTAGGTTGAGTTCAAACTAGATTCATCAACAAAATTAATATTAAACACGGAGAAATCTTTAGCATTTACCTTTTGAGTTTCAACCGGTCGACACTGATTTGTATGTTTGTAACCGAGATCAGGCAGGTCAATGGTCGTGTATTTCAATAGAGAACTTTATCTCCAAAGGATATGGTTTAAATTTATATGATACGCAACGTATAAACAGCGAACATGCGGGGGAGCACGTCTCCGTTGGGGGCAGCGGGCTATTCTCGCAAACGTCATATAATTTTAAACCATGTGCGTTGGATATAAAGTTTTCTATTAAACTGTTAAATAAACAACGTAGTTGAGTTGAGTCCAGTTGTCCAATTGAGTTGGTGGGAATCCGGCCTACTGTAGAGGACTTCTTCGGAGTTTTATTTGGTACTCTAGAGTCATAATAGATGGCGCTGCTATAAGTTTGTAGTCAATTTTAAAAAGTTACTAGATGGCGCCACCTGTTTTATTTTAAAGTTAAAATTCTCGACAACTAGTGCAAAAACTTAATGCAGCAAGAATGTTGATAACGATTTCATATGAGCCTCTACTCTATTGTTGGTTGATATACCTGTATATATGTTTTAATTAATATACTCAAAGGAATTAAAATACGACAGCAACATTATAACACTCCGCCATCGACTAGTTCCTGCACTAGATCTGTCATTTTCTTCCTGCAAACTGCATTTGACGTCCACACCGGCTTCACACATTCGTGAGATGGTGGTTTGTCGCTTTCCTGTAATTTACATTTATTGTCACTACAAAAAATATTTTATAAGGAATATGTACAAAAAGAACAGATAAGCACAGATTGTTCATTGAACTATTTTTCGTTATAACCATATTTTTACTGCTAAATACGAGATTAGAGTAACTTATATTTAGCTAATAGTCATGTAAATTGTTATCTGCTATTTCGTTTCTATATGTGGTAATTATATAACTATTCATTGTCAGATCTATTGACTATTAGAATTGGCCGTGTTGTGCGTGCGGGCTGGCTTTAGAATATCATCCCATCTCCTCCCGTAGGGGTCGTAAAATGTGACTAAGGGAAATAGAGCGGTTATAACAAGCCCTAAGGAAATAAGAGTGGATTCGCCAAGCTGTATGGCTAGCGTGCCGTTTTAAGGCCGTACATCTCAAATGCACGAGACAATGTACCTACATGAGAAGGCTCGTGTCCAGCAGTGCGCGATAAAACGGCTGATTACGGTATATAAGAAGGTCGGGCTAGGTCTCACATTTTTTATATCTAAAGACCATTGCAGACTAACAGAAAAACCGCACGATGGTAAGCGGATTTTGAGTGTTTGGGAATCAGAATGTACGAAATAATTGGGAAAATGAAGAGTGGTCAGCGTAATAGGATGAAGAATTGTATTAAACCTTTGCTTGATATAGGTTAGGCGCTTCATTGCTGTCACATGTCATGATGGGGTACATGTCCAAGGCTATCCCGAGGCCAAATAGACTGCTGCGCTTGAATTCTTCTTGTAACCTGTTTACAAAAATATAATAATTAAAAATATCCATAAATAAATATTTTTATTATTATTATGAGCCAAATTATTGTATTTTTGTCTTCATATACGGCAATGGTGCTATTAGCACATTCTGCCAGCGTCAAGTTTTCTTCGTTATAAACAATCCAGTCCCGTTGGAGTAAGTTAGAAGTCGCTCAGTGAAGCGATAGTAGGTTTACTGATGACAGAAGAGGACTCGTTGGAAGCACACGAAAAACGCAGTCGCACGCTTTTGTTTGATCATTACAAACACCACGCATGAAAAACACTTTGAAGTAAACTTCAAATTAAAATTAAGTTAATTAAAATTAAACTATCACTATTAAACCACAAAATACAATTTTTTTACGATGATCAAACAAAACCTCAATTGCAGTTCTCGAGTTCCCGCCAAAAAGCCGTGTTTGCATTCTAATGAATGCCAAAAAGGAACGCTTTTGACAATATTATTATTGGACATTTGCACCCTTCGTATTGAACTTTCGCTGAACTGGATTTTATTTAGCGGGTGTTAAGAAGGAATTTTATTTCATTTGTTTCATTGTACGTTCTTTATTGAATAACATCCTAATGATCTAGACCTCATTCAGTTAGGTATTGCTGAGGACTTTTAAGTACAACGCATCTGACAGCATGCCGACAATGATTAGTTTAGCTCATTAAACAACGTTCCGGCGATCTGGGTCTCACGCAGTGGAACATTGATGAGAACCTTTTTAGTTTGTTCGGAACACTGGACAACCAACGAATTAGTTATTCCAACGAATTAGATAGATTAACCTTGGAAAATAACACATTTTATAAACCAATAAGATTTTTATAAAAAAAAATCTTACATATCACTCAAAGCCTCCTTATCCAAGCTGCCATGGAATACGGAATCCTCTTCACTGAGCTCTACCAATCTTTGATACAGCTGGTCCGTGTAATAATCCAGCAAGGACGGCAGGTGTTCCGCGCGCTGCGGCCGATTGAGACACAAGTACAGGAGGTACGCGAGGTCGAGGGCAGGTGACGCATAGCGCACAATCTGGAAGTCTACTAGGTACATCTGGAAAAATAGATTTAATTTTAAAAGCTGTTTATACGGACTACATCGTCGTACTAATCGACGTTTCAGTGAAGTTTCACCAACCACGGCTAGTACAATGCAGCACAAAAATACTGTCCATGTATAAGAGTACTTTTGAGTCATTAGGATTAAGAAATTCCGTCGTGTGGAATATTGAATAAAAGCTTACAAAATCAAATTATAAAACAAAAAAATAAAGGAAATTCCTTTGCAATATTTTCTGAAATATTTACATAAAAATCACAAGAAAAATATAAATTATGTATATATCTATAGTCAGGCACCAGAGAACAAAGCCAATATAAATTCTGCTTGACTGATTTTGTTAGCATTTTTACTTTAAGATATAGTTTTCACTCGATATTCACGTGGAACAGAGTAAAAAGTTTAGTGTAATTATGTATAATTAAATATTCAACTGAAATTTGAAAATTATTGTGAATAAAAATGTAAGTACAATAAAATTACAATTCACGATAAAATTTACTATTTCAGTCTATTTTTATTTTTTTTCTTTATTTTATTTAGGGGCTTTTACAATGTCTATTACAAACGAATATTCCAGTTTAAGCATACCCTCAATTGAAATACAAACCTCAGCAATATCCCCATCAACATATCTATACAGCAGATTATTCGTCCAACAATCACCATGGCAGATCACAGCGAGAGGCTCCTTGGGTGTCACCAGTCTCACCATGGTTGGGAAGAAGGAGTCTTCGCTGCAGAACTGCCGAAACTTCTCCAAGTATAATTCTTTGTCTTCGGAATCTTTTAGTTGTTCCTCGACCATGGCGAGTGCGTTCCGAGCCGCCTGACGGTAATAGTTTTTGAAGTAATCCTCGTTATCTTCAACGAAAAATACTGGAAAAGTTTCAAAGTATATTTATGAAATTTCGTATATAAAACTTTGTATTATGCATATAAGTTTATAAAAAGTAAATTTTATTATTCTTAGCCTATAGCTAGGATGTACTAATAGGGCCAAAGGCCAAAAGCCTAGTCTGTGCCTATAATAAATACCTCCTTTATGCCACTTCCTTGTCGCCACCCTATTTTTTCAATTATGACGGGAGGGAGATCACAGAGAAAATTGTATTGCAATGAATTTTAGGACAGCTCAAATTTGATTATTGATTATTAATAATAATAAATTATTATTACCTACTAGCTGAGCCGACAGACGTTGTCCTGTCCAAATTTCAATAATACAATAAGTTCATACAAAAATCCCATAAAAAAGCACTCAGTTTTCCCGAATTTTCCAATTTTCCGGGCAACTTTTCCAATTTTTCTTTCAATAAAAACTTCATTCGAACTATTACGAACATAGTCAAATCGGTGGAGCCGTTCTCAAGTGATGCGCTTACCAACGAACAGCATTTAATTTTTATTTATATAGATATGTTCTTGCAAAATAAATTAACCCTATAAAAAAACCATATTACTTAATCTTACCAATCATTGCACCTACCGCGTCATCTTTGCATAGGCCAAAGACTGACTTCGAGATAATGCTTCTAAACATTAACTCCTCCTTTCTCACTTTGATCAATACAGGATAAATAAATAATGAAGAAATCTGTTGAATTGGAAACAGAAACGTTAACTAATTTTTTAATTATCGTATTGACCTTCAGATATTCCATCCTGGACGTTCAGCAACTCATAAAAACCTTCCGGATCGTGGTACTTCATCGCCAAGGACAGTGCGTGAAATTGCGACAGATGTTTCAACACGAAGTAACATTGCTCTATACTCAGACCCTGCCTTCTATCCGGCATGACAAAGCCCAGCGGCTTCAGGTCTTTTAAGACCACTGAATCGTTTCGAGCTAGGTAACATTCGGGTATGTTCCTAAAAGGTGATTTCACGTTCCATTCGTCTTGGAAACTGGACAAAGTAGGCCAGATTTTAGTGTAAAAGGCCACTTCGTTGCAAAATAACTCGTCGCTTTTAAAGGCCTCCCTTCGAAGGGTACTTTCAGGCAGGCATTTGTAAATAAGGGAGCCCTCCCAGGGTTCTTCGTGTTCGCTCGAGCCGTCCGGTTCAATGTGCTTTCGAACTCCTTTCAAGGTGATGCGGTAGACCATTGAGGTGTAGTTGTCACCTCTTTTCGTGCCTGGAGCGCCCTGTGAAAATATAAGACGACGAAGACATAAAATATAGATATGTTGACGTCAAATATTAGTAAAATCGATAAATTCAATGGATGTAAGGCCAAATACACGACATTCGGAGTTTTTTAAAAGTTTATCCCGTCATAACTTTGGAACCGAGATGTAAGCCCAAACATTTTTATTAGCCAAAGGGTGGTGGGTAATTTAGTAAAAAAAATAATTACCGCGTTTACAGTCACGGTAGTAGGGATTGCGATCCCACGGGATCGGAGTCACATAGGTTTTTATTTTTTTACAATATGAAATAAAGATATTTTAAAATAAAATTTAAATAAAAATCAACAGTAGTATTTGTGTTAACAAAATAAAATAAATTTGAATCAAATGTAATTTAACTAATAATCTTAACTAGTACGAGTACATATATCAACATTTAATTTTCTTATAAATACGTTAAACCAACTTTATATAAATGAACTTTTAAAAGTCAATTATTTAGTTCTGTACCTAAATCTAAATTATAACTATATAATCGAGTAATTGTAAGTAATCCTAATCAGTCATACTACGTAGTTTTACTACGATCGGGCAAATGACCGCCCACCGCGGTTACGTTGAGTGGCGCGCATTCTGGAGGTCCAATTTTCAATGACTAATGTTAAGTCGTAAGGTAATATTTACTTAGATCCCGATAGCGGGCATTGTGCCCTCTGTCTGGATCGCGGTGTTGATATTCTCCGTCAAAACATCACCCCGCTGTGAATGTTAATAATTATATTTCTTTGTCCTGAGATCGGTGTTGTCATTGGAGCTTCCATAAATACCTTGCTGACACCTCGCCACCTTTTTTTGGAATACTAGACAACTATCCCATAGAGCGGCTCCATTTTATTCGAGTGGCCAGTTGACGTCGCCGGCTCGCGAGATAAATAAATAATTAAAGGAGCCGCGAATGTACAGCGATGTCTATGGTCATTTGGCTTCAGTTCTTGAGTCAATTGAATTTTATACGGATGAAGCCTCGAGTGCCGACGCATAATTCGCAAGTTGATTGATGTCGCAGAAAGACCAAGTTCGTGCGCACGACGATACATTGACTATGAACTAGGCCACTATGAAAAAAAAAGCCACTTCAAAGGTAATGCCCTAATAATAGTCCTAAATAGATTCGCGGTGTTTTATAGACCCGAAATGGCTTTTTTGAACAAATCATACTTAAAACTGGCGGCCTTCACGAAGGCGGTTCCTCCGGGGTGAGACCCGGACATTGCACTGCGGTTGGGTTGATCGCGCATTCTGGAGGTCCAATTTTCAATGACTAATGTTAAGTCGTAAGGTAATATTTACTTAGATCCCGATAGCGGGCATTGTGCCCTCTGTCTGGATCGCGGTGTTGATATTCTCCGTCAAAACATCACCCCGCTGTGAATGTTAATAATTATATTTCTTTGTCCTGAGATCGGTGTTGTCATTGGAGCTTCCATAAATACCTTGCTGACACCTCGCCACCTTTTTTTGGAATACTAGACAACTATCCCATAGAGCGGCTCCATTTTATTCGAGTGGCCAGTTGACGTCGCCGGCTCGCGAGATAAATAAATAATTAAAGGAGCCGCGAATGTACAGCGATGTCTATGGTCATTTGGCTTCAGTTCTTGAGTCAATTGAATTTTATACGGATGAAGCCTCGAGTGCCGACGCATAATTCGCAAGTTGATTGATGTCGCAGAAAGACCAAGTTCGTGCGCACGACGATACATTGACTATGAACTAGGCCACTATGAAAAAAAAAGCCACTTCAAAGGTAATGCCCTAATAATAGTCCTAAATAGATTCGCGGTGTTTTATAGACCCGAAATGGCTTTTTTGAACAAATCATACTTAAAACTGGCGGCCTTCACGAAGGCGGTTCCTCCGGGGTGAGACCCGGACATTGCACTGCGGTTGGGTTGATCCTTGCGATCACTCCTAATGTGGGTAACTCGGACGCGTAATTATTGGTAGTGGGGACCGAGACCGATGGGGAGACGAGTCTTCTAATGAGGGCCACGTAGTGGGAAACGTGGCGAGCGTGGTACGCTCTCCAGTTAGGTGCACTGACCACTTGAAGGAAATCATTGTTAAATACTGGATAAGAAGAGCAGAATACAGTGCGTGGTGGTGTTCCTTACGAGTTCCTTACGCAGGATAATGATAAATGATAAGGTATGGCAGGGTAATTAATATTTTATTACCTACCTCAAACTCTCGAATCGTAACATCAGGATAATCATCCTTCAGAAGGTCTTGCAGAAATTCCAGGGTGACGTGTGACATGATCACCGCTCAATGACTACTGATAGCAGTACCGAGGGTCCCTGGCGGGACACAGCCGATGAGATTGACATTCATACTACCGATCATTATTTAATTGTATTGGGAACGGTGTGATGGCCATGGGACTTAAAAATGTAGGAAAAAAACAAACCCGAAATTATTTACTCATTTGAATAATTATTCCTTCAGTAATTACTTGAGGCTTTATTGCTGGATGTTTAGTGTAGGTTTGTATTTAATGTTTACACTATAGAGTATTTTGTAATTTTAAGTAGGTACATTTTATTTCATTTTTTAAAGTACCAAGTTCAAATCAAGAGTACACCTGATTTGCATACTTGCTTCGATATGTCATATCTATCTAAGTTACAAGACACCATAGCCTATTAATGTAGTGATTGAACGGTCATTTAATTGGCTTATCAAAAGTGACTTATACTAATGGTGCCGGAAACATAAAAAAAGAACAATTGAAGGCGTTATCGCTTTATAAACTATTTGTTATTTATTTAACATACTTCGTATGTTCTAATATTTAAGTCTTTGTATGTCCAGTTCGACTTCCAGACTCTGTCAAAGTGCTTTGATTGTCGGTTTACTCAAAGATATGGTCACACTACAAATGTGGGACATATAATTGAATCGCTGCAGCGGCTGGGGCCGCATTCATTGGATAATGTGTGGTTCTCTCCGCTGTTAATCGCGCCGTTACCACAGAAATTACTGGTATATTGTTGCGCTTCCTACTTGCGCAAGTGTGCCGAATCAATTGCCTCACAGCAAGTCATTTCAATTCCTAACTTTAGTTGCTACTTTTGCTACCTGTTCATATTATTTTATAATGTTACCATTATAAAAGCTCACTTCACGATTTAAATAGGAATATCAATGACAAAAAAAAGTTATGTATTCTTTAAATTTTAGCCCCATTAACACAAACTATTTTTCCAAAGTAGGTACCAAGTTAATTTTTCATACAGGTCTGACAAGTGAGATCCACCTTAAGACCTAATATAAACTATCTATAGTAATACTGGCTTCTTGAGGCTTCCAAAAGGACTTTTAAAAAAATTAAATTGTTTTCACATTCACAATGATTTGTCGATCTAGTTGCAATTATTTCTTATTATAGATGTTATTAAAAAATATCTTTAGATACTGTGTTTTAAGAAATTCAAACTTATTAATAATTGAACAAAAATAATATTATCTTATAATATTATAAAAAAATACATAAATTTATTCAATTCAATCTATGGATATAAGATATATCTTGGTTTTTAAAATAGAATAATTGATTTTATTTATGTATTTTTCAATAGATAATACATGCGTAAAATGGAACGCAACTAATAAACGTCAATTTTATACAACCCACAGTGTGACAAAATACCCTTTTTTCTGACATCGCATTTTTTCGAAAACTCATTAGATCTTATGGTTTTTAATGTCCCGTGTGCCGAAATTATGTAATTTTCAAGAACCTTTTCTTAAAAGTCGTTTTTTATCTGGACAATAAAAAAGAAATTCCGGATAAAGTTATAATTTACTGTGGCATCTAGATCCCATGGTATTTGGAGGGGTCAAAATTACAGAAGATAGAAGTAACGCAGTATTTTTAATACCAGAATTTAGTTTTAATCAAACAGGATATCAGAGAAAAATAAATATTAAAGGGACTTTTAAACTATAATTTCTTTTCTTTATGCAGTCTATTAGTTATCTGATCATACGATAAGTACAAATATTTCCGAAAAAATGTAGAGTAGAAGTATTGTATATACCGGTACACATGTCTGGGACCGGCTTTATGCTGTTAGCACCAAAGTAAAACGTCAAGATAAAGAAAGTCTGTGTTAAATTTTTAGTACCTACTTAAAAAAATGCGAATATTTTAGTAGGTAAATAGGTATTTAGTAGGTACCTATGTAAAAAATGCATTTTTTAAACTACAATATTTATTTTCAGCACATGGGAGTTTTGTTCTAGCATTGAAAACCTTATGATCTAACGACTTTTCGAATGAAATGGGAATGTTCGAGAAAAGAGTACCACACTGTGCAACGTGACATTCCCTTCAAAACAAAGCGCGTTCTAAACATTTAAGCACGATTATTCATTGAAACAAATTAATATTTTAGTTTAGTTTAACCAAACCTTTACTTATATTGTTACGATCATAAATCTGTAGTAGTTACCTAAACTGTATACTTTATATTAAAGTTCCATGTTCATATCGTGAGAATTTTATTAATTTTAAGAATGAGTTATTACAATTTAAAAATAGTAATTTTCGAACGCAATTAGATCTCTCAATTTTGTTCATACTCGTCCTTCAGTTTCCTCGCCCAATTTTTTTTGTTTTTTGAAACAATACACCCTCGAAGTTAAATATTTGACATATTTTGCACAAAGATCTTTCGAAAATACATCGCAAATACGGACTAAGTCGTAAATTATGCCTGTGGAGCAGATACAATACTCCGAAAGATATAATGATGACGTATACGAATATAGGTAAGATATGATTTTATTGATTTATATGAATGTAGCGTGAAGACTACTTTGTTCAGTGCGACCTAATACGGTAAATAAGCCCTCTTATAAGCGTTAAATAAGCGTAGGGTGTACGTTGCAATCGTGGGATTGTCGCTGGCCGCACTATTGGCGAAGTACAAACACCACAAAATTACCCACAAATACCCACACCACAAAATACTACCATAAAATGTATTCATGGCTATCAAGTTAAGGCAATATATCTCAAGGTTCATTCCCTTCCCATCCTGTCTTTTTCTCCTGTTAAGTTACTTAATGGAAAATAATGAAACTAACTTGACTCACCACCTATTCCTAAATATTCCTAAGGTAGATTATATTCGAATCTATTCCTAAGGTAATGGACCTAGTGCATTTCAGGCTGTGCCAATGTTTGTCATTCTGGACTTATATCTGCATGTATCACGAATATCAAGTATCCACTTACCACCAGGTGGACTGTGCTTGTCTGTCACAGTTTTTCTCTAAAAAAGCAGTCATTTATAAATAAATGTTTATAAATGATTTTGTTTTCTATATATGTAGGGACATGTAGCTTTAAAGTGCCGTGCTGGCCAAGCGAGGGTTTGTGAGTCCACACTTTTTACGAGATGATGTAGTCCCTCAGATCTTGTGGCAGCAGCTTGTTTTCCAAATTAACTTTATTTTACTTTATCATTTAATCTTTTATTTAACTTTATCATATTAACCTGTACAGAGGTGTTGGATGAACCTGTTGGTTTACATATTGATGTAGGATTCAAGACAAACCTTAAGTCTTGCATGAATCTTTATAAATAAATAATGCAGTTTTGTTCAAGCTACTAGCCCAATAGCCAGGGCTTGAATGAGACTGTATTTGGTATTTATGCTTTTATTTGTTAATTAGAAATTAATGTGTATACCTACTCACTAACATATCTTTAAGTATCTTTTACTCACAAAGGGAATATAATTCTAAAATCTTCCAATTTCAGACATGTAATACTGCCTCCAGATATTGCCCGACTCGTACCAAAATCTCATCTAATGACGGAGACTGAGTGGCGCAATCTTGGAGTGCAACAGAGCCCTGGTTGGCTGCACTTCATGGTACACAACCCGGAGCCCCACGTCCTGATATTCCGGAGGCCTCGACCAGAGACAGTAGTCGAAAATGGTTTAGATAATATTACTAAATCCACTGTCCAAGTTGGTTAAAGTAATCTAAAGTTAGAGTAAACAAAATCGATGGCAGCAAAGTAAAAATGGGCATATAGAAAAATTACATTTTATTTTATACTTTTGTTTATTTAAACTTCATTCCACAAGTAATTTGTACATTGTACATTTGTACTTAATGCCATATGGCATTTTCTATTAGTCAACCACCAGATCAAACAGAAATAATAGTTCAAATAATAATATTCATAAATAATATTTTATTATACATACACATACATGTTTGCATGCATTATAATGCACAGACCAGAAAAGATAATGGAATTGTAATATCATTCTTTGCATATAAAACAGAATTATCGGGGCATTTGAGTTATTAGTGCCATTATCTGTGTTTTGATCTGTCCATACTTTGTGCTTAGCTGCTATCGAAGTGTTTGGACAATTACAAATGTTTTAAGTTATTTTAGTGAGATTAAAGTTCATATTCCTTGTATCTGGTGAAAGTACAGGTCAAAAAAGGTATCAAAAAAAAAAAAAAAAACAGTCCAATTATCATCCACTGCTCGACATGGGAATCCTCATGCACATTGTCTTGTGCATGAGGGACATATGGCCTTAAAATTTCATGCTGGCCGCTTGACCAACCTGCTCGGGTTGGCAAGTTCACTCTTAGTTTCCTCAGGGCTTGTAGTAGTGGCATTGCCTATCCCTTTGTCACCTTTAACGACACCCACGGGAAGAGATGGTGTTATTCTAAAGCTGATCCACACCACACGGCATTTAAAGTGGCACTATCTAACCATTTATAGAATATTTTAAAAATGAGCTTTAAAACTGATTTGTTTGAACACTCATCTGGCCAATACTATTGTTCCTCTTTCACCGGTGGTCTTTTTGATACTCCCGTCAAGGTACCACTAATTTTTTACCCATGGTGCCTTGACGCGATTACAATATGACTAAAGTTATGCTTACTTTTCGGTATTATAGCAATCATAAAATACAAATGTACATCATCATACAAATGTCATACCTTACCTTTGATAGGTATATATATGCCTTAATGACAATTAAAATAGTCTTATAATAGTCTATATGTGAGTGTGGACTTGAAGAAGGAACTCTGTAGCACATTTTTAGTTGCAATGCCTCTCGATATACTCAGCTTTTCCTCGCCCTGTAAATGAGAATTGCATACTAACCCTCGTCTTTTCCCCTGGTATTCTTCACCAAATCATTAGAGTTAATAACATTGTTCTTTAATTATTTTTTAACTAGTACATCATATTTTTAACTACTGATGATGAATCATCAGTATTCTATTTTATGTACATATATAATTATTAACCAAAAATACTTTTTGCTCTGTCTTCACATTTATAAAACTAATATCTAATTTAATCTTATATACCTATAAATTTAAGTATTCTTTGTTTACGTGCGCTCAACTGGAATCAGCATAATCTCGCATGTTTTTTTATTTCTTTCAATGTTTTTTTACTGTTTTGTTCAACCTTGACATTGGCAGAATCATCTAACTCTCAATGGGGCCATATTAAGAAATTGGCATTGAAGAATAGTCTATACAATTACATACATATTTTAAGATTGCTACAATATCCAAATGTAAGTAAACTAAATTTTTTGCTTACTTGCAAAAAGAAAGGTTTGTAGTGCCTCGAATAGACTACCAGAAGAACGACAGTCGAAAGGGTTTTGTTTATATTCTTGCTGTTAAATGGCTATTTGCAAATTAATGGTCGCCATTAACGTAAAGCTACCTAATTCTGCCCTCCTATCTTAATCCAATGACTGTATTTTTCTCTATGTTCATTTCCCTGAATGTCCAGTCTTTTGTGTCTACTTCTCCGAACATCAAATTCACCCAACATCTAATTCCCCAAAATTTTCCATTTCCTGAATCTCCATTTCAATAACAAAATGTACATGTAGGTCGAAGAGAAAATTTGAAAGTCTTAATTCCCCGAACTCCCAATTTCCTAATGTTCATTTCAATAAGAGCATACAAAGAATTTATATACCTTCAAGCACATTATGTAGTTGATACATTAATATTTAACTAACTTTAAAAAGGAATTATTCTGTTTGACCCATATATGTACATATTATGATGTTCATTTATTATTGAAATGGATATTTAGGGAATGGATATTCAGGGAATTAGCCATTTGGGGAATTGGACGTTCAGGGAACGGGACATTCTGGAAAGTAGACTTAGTGGGCTGAAGGGAAAATATCTTGAAATGGCAACATCAGGAGAGGTCCAAAGGTAGTTTTGATATAGTTCCTTTTCGCCATGTTCATAAAGAGCTTTGAACTTGTACATGGATTTTTTTGATTTTAATTTAATATATTGGTGATGCTAGGCTAGCTTTCTTTAGTATATTAAAAGCGAAATATGCTTAAGATGTGAGTGAGAATGTATCAAGATATAGCCTTTCATTTTACGAAGGCGGATTACCCTCTCGTACATGTACATTGTTTTAGTGTGCGCCGCGGCGTCGGGCACCCAACTGAGCGTTCTCAAGCCTACGCACATTAAAACAATGTACATGTACGAGAGCAATCACTACTAAGCGTAACCCGCGTTCCAGAGATGAAAAAACTATATCGCAATAACCAATTAAAATAAAGAATGATGACTGAAAAGTGCCTTCATTAAGAAAGCTTAACTTGAATAAAAACGAGTTTTAAAAATATAATAAAATATGTTATTTTAAAAGTTTTTTTAATACATAAGTATTGTTCATTTCTAGCATACCTGCTACTCTACGCGCAGTTATGCAAAACAGTAAGGTAGTGGGTGGGCGCCATTTTTCATTTTCGGATTTGTTATATTTGCTGTTGGTGACACCTAGCTGTCCATTAAATATCTTGATAATGAACCGCAAAGGAGATTGTATTTGTGGGGAATAACTTACCCATTGCTATTTTATGCCTTGAAAAAATCTAACTAAATTTACAGTTTTATTTTTTTAATCAGGCTGTACTTGTAATAGTTTAAATGTTTGAAAGCTTAAATGTTTATTATAATGTTATATGACTGACATATAGGTATATGTCTGACCTATATGTCAGGTCTGACATATAGGTAAATATAATATAAATTATTTCAATTGTGTATTTTTTTTACCCTTGAATTTTCTATGGAGGATTTATATTCTAGTTTTTTTTTATATGGAAGTGGGCGGACGAGCAAGCGGTCCCACGTGATGATAGTTCTAGCAATAAAAGCAGAATTAGTCGGTTTGACATTTAATTTGAAAGATATAAGGTGTATTTATTTGGTGACCCAACCAGAATAAGCTTATTCTGTCAGGGTCACCCACCACTATAACTTTTTAAGTCTCGTGATTACGCAGCCAAGCATATGAATGTTCCAAGTATTCATGGCCAAAAATCTAAAATAGTCGATTCGCCGTTTAAAAGTTATGACACACGGATAATGAATGTCAAGTACTACACATTACGTAATCAAGATCTGATTGCACCCAGAATTAGTCGGTCCGTTGTTTAGGGCCAATAAAAAACTATTAAACACCGAATCGACTAATTCCGCCTGGGATTAATTTCTTCGTAATTGTCGACCTTTTACATGTCTAAATTTGTCCCAACCAGTGACTACCGCTATGACAGCTATCTATAGTGATGGAACTTAATCGATAGGAATGTGGCCAGGTGTGATAGGTGTTATACCGACAATAAGGTCCCTTGCTAATATTACAAGTAACTAAAGAGAGTTTAAATTAAACACTAAATAATATGCCGAATGTTTATTTGGATTTATTTAACTTCTAAAACATTATAAACACATTAAAATGTACAAATAAATGCGTGAGTAGTATATTATATTTTATAATGTTGCCAATAGTTAAAAATAAATTTATATTCCCGAAACAGAAAACTATATCTACTCAATAAACAAATAATAATATTATTAACAATATATTAGTGTAGGTTTAATTATTTTTTGTTAATTAAAATAATAAATTGTGCATTTTCTCTTAAATACTCTATATTAGCCAAATTAATGATAATCAATAAAAATATTAAGTAAAAGTCGTCGAGTGGACTGAAACTTGAAGTGTTTCCAGCTTTAAAAAAAACCACTGGTCAATAAAACGGACACGTGCAGTATACCAGCGCACCGCGACGACTAAACAAATAAAAAGAAACATGATATGGTTAAATCGGAAGTCCTTAATATATAGTTAGCATCAACAGATTACTTAACATTCGTATAAAAGTCATCTCTCCAATATATTCTTATCTAAAAAAGGTAGGCAGCATCTTACTAGTAGACACAATTCGATATATCGGAACGTGACGTAAAAACTCGTCGCGTTCCGTGTTACGCTAGTTCGTGTCGCCTTGCAATCGCGGTAAATTGTGAAAAAGTGGATACACAGTTACTTTAGGTCCACAAGGTCCAATGTTTCAAAATGTTATATAATAAAATGTCTAAAATATCCACAGTTACGAGCCAAGTTTTTCTTCAGCTTTTTCGCAAGACGTCTACTTCTAGACATAGGCCTCCCCTTAATTGGAGGGTTGAGACTGTAAGCCCATCACGCTGGTCCAGTGCGGGTTGGCGGGTCTATCCTTTTTAGGGTTATTTGAACCCTACGACTTGTGATAGGTAGCGGAATTTCGCCTCTTACGACACTTTTTGATACTCGTGGCCATTTTGATACATTGGACCTTATGGACCCAAAGGACATAGTTTACCTAAGAAGACTCCTACAGAGATAGTCCAACAGACGGAAAAGGAACTGTCGTCACTAATGCGTAGAAGCAGCTCGGTCGATTAATATATCCTCTAATAATACATTTTTTCGATAACTCGATAGATAACACGCAAACATGTACATTAATAAACATGCTTGATATTTCATGCTACCACTACCATCTACTTGTAAACTGTAACGAATCATTAACTACGGCCATTTTGAAGAGTTATGGCATACATTGTACATTACCCGTCTATATAGCATGTGTCTGTAGCGTGTGAGAAAGAGACAGTCGACTTACGACCATTTTCATAATTTCCGTTTTTATTAATATGTAGACTGTTTTAAATTGCGCGAGGCCTTATCAGTTACTGTCAATGAAATCAAGTATCTTAACGTAGTGACGTCTCAAAGGAGTTAGGTACGTTTTAACGCAGTGAAATCTCTAAATTCACTTATGTCTCTCAAAACAGTGACCATCTCTTTCTAATTCACGATATGCCACATCGCCATATCGCCGGGTTCTGTACGTTTGAAGATGAGACGTCTATCTAATAATATAGGTAACAATATGGATATTTCCGCTAATGTAGCCCCACATATGGTTAGATAAGTATTTTAACTTATTGCGTTCGTTAGAGCTCCATATGCTATCATTTTTTGTAAAAATACAAAGCGTATAAAAGAAGTTATACAACAATAATCTAAGCTTATGTTGTAGTCGATTTGTATTAATACAAAAAAAAAATAACAAAAACGAAGAAACCACTCTGGCAACTCTAGAGGTGTTATTTGCGACCGATCCAAGCCATTTTGTACCCACCTTCACAACATAGGATTTAAAGCTAAACATTGTGATACTATTAAAGCTTTTAGCCCTCAAGCTGTTAACATCGATCGTACGATATCTCGTCAAATAATTCGACGACGGATATTTACGTGATATTTTTACACGAGCCGGTATTTTATACACATCAAAAATGATATGGAAATTTACAAGAAGTGATATGATAGAATGGAGATTGTACTACTCATAGTTAGATATGTACTTAAACACATATAATATATAATCAAGTTTGGTACAGTTTATTTATAATATAAATGCCTATGAATTGTCTTTTTCGTTGAAACGCCTCGCTCTAGCAACACTGACGGGGTTGCCACAAAAAAGTTTGTAAGGTGTTGTTGCCAGTTAAGAAAAATTGAACAGAATAAATGACTCAATCACGATACACACGTACTGCAACAAAGGCATGCCCTTATTTATACAATAAGCGTTGCATACGATAATCGTTTGATCGAACTATTTAGCTATTATGAACTAAATCCAGATAGATCCAATTAGTTCTATCTAGCTGTAATTTAGGCCTCTAATAAGTACTTTTATAAAATTTTCTTTATATAAAAGTGTAGAGAAGCCTTGTTCGATCGTTTTATGAATGAGAAATGGAATGTTAAAGCTTTTTTTGTATAATAAGGCAGTATAGTATACATGCATAGCGTGCAGATAATGTTAGTGATGAGTCGAAAATTAGTAATAAAAATATATAAAATAGGGAGATAACCCGTGCGATAGATTTACAAGGAACTGGCACCTAAAGAGTTTAAACTAGTTTAAACGGCAGTGTTGCTAGAGTGAAAAATATGTCGAACGAAAGCGGTGGTGTTGCCGTTTTATATCTTTAATAACATCGATGAACCAAAATACTGGGATGGTGACAAACCTGTGTACATAATGTTACTGTCACGATAAATCAGTAGTAGTAATTATGTTTAACGCATTCACCGCTAAGCGGTTAAATTATTTCACGTTATTTCAGATTATACAGAAAGTTTTGCTTATCAATTATTTCTAAATTTCTTATATATTTTTTCAATGACAACACCGATACGTCATGACTATTGCAATTATTGTAAAAAAAGGTAAGCTATTAATAATACGTTCTTGGTAGTTGTTTCCGCGGAATGACGGACTGAATTGAGAGTAGGTAAATTTTATCGCCTTGAGGCGCCCTGCAAACGCTTCACTTGCCGTAATGCTAAGTCTCTGTACTTTGGTTGATCGATGATTTCTAAGTAGTGGCAACCCTTTCCGCGTTTCGCAGCACCAAACGCGTTGTAATCTCGTTGTGTGGCGACTATTTGTCGTCGTCTTTAGTCGATTGCCCGTTGGTGTATTGAGGAGGGGCATTGGAGGTCTGGCTGGGCTGGGCCTCCGTCATCACTGACACTAGTTCTTCGACGGCGCGCCCTAGGTCATCTGAAAAACACGATTAACTTAAAATAACCATTAATTTACCAAAACAAATGAAGGTAAATACGGGTCGAAGGACCAGACGATAGTTTGGACCTTTGAGATCGAGTTTAAACATAGAAAACTTCTTAATTTAAAATTAAGAGTAGTAAATTTCGATATAATTATTGAAACATGGTGTAATGTAAATTCATTACCTCAAGGTATACGTCCTGTTAGATTTGCATGAACAGAAAACACAATGTAACTATTGGAAAACAGAAACTTAGATGATGTTCAAACCATGCAACATGCGGCACAACGACGCTAAACAAAAAAAAAAAAAACAAATTCAATATTAAAAATTGACTAAAGTATTTGACAAAAAATCACACACTCCAATGAAAAGGAGGAATGCTGAAGGATTAATTAAGGAGTAAAATTCTGAGCTACAGCATAATGATATTAATGATACAACATACAATGATTTAATTCAATGTTTTGCTAAGCTCAATAGAGCGTAACGGGTTCTATACCCCTATAACTAAATACCTACTTCAGGCAGTTCTAGAAAACAAAGAAATAGCAGAATTTGACCAAAAAAAAGGGGACTGTTCCTAATGTATCATCTCTAGAAAGCAAAAAGACAATAGGTACATGGAGAACGTACAAAATTGATGACAAATAAATCCATGCTAACTCCAATGAACATTTTAAACTACTAAACAGGTCTTTAGAATAAACTGGAATAGTTATATGCGTTTAATTGGCGGATATCAACGTTCAAATCGTCAAATAGACATCATTCATACGACAAGGCTAGCTAATGCAAGATTACTCGCTAGAATTAAACCTGGAAATCGAAGTTATTCATCCATAGATTTTATTCATTTGAAATAATTATCGATTATGCATTGTCGAATTACATTTTAGAAAAACGATTAAGTTTTGACATACATTGTCAACATTAACTCTACGACGGATATATACGCCATTGGCGGTCAAAAGGTATTAAGTAAGTATACCAACCCCTTTAGTAAGTATATCAAGGACGCAAAATACGAAGATCTTAGTATTACGTAAGTGTAACGTAAACGTTTAATCACTAGAGACACTTCTAAACTAAATATGAGATTGTTCTAAAAAGCCAAACGAAAAACACCAAATCACTGGACGTAACTCTGTCTGACCTGCGCAATGCATGAGCGAGTGAACGTTGTGTGGCGGCGGCGGCGGCCGCTCCAGCGCTTCCCGCTCGGCCGGGCCCGACCAGCGGCCATCTTGTTGACAATTTGACACGTCAAAATGGCGGACACGATATGTTTCATTTGTTCCGATAATAATCAGCCCCACTGCTGGATTCCTCTCCCTGAATTCGCCACCACACACGATATTCGGTTCTTCTAATCGAACCACCACCGACGGACTTCGTCAAGTTGCTGGTTCACGTGGCCGGAGTGCGTCACACACTGCGCTTGCCGGTATGAGGCCAAATATTTGATAATGTTATATGTAAGTACAGATAATTTAATTAAAATGATACATTGGCCGAAGGTACCTACAGGTACCGTACCTCTAATTGCCCACTTTATTACATAGGCGTGGATGACTGGATGAGCATTTCGATGAGCAATGTTTTCGTAACGTATGTGTACATACATGGTTGGAAGGCTTTGCCCAGCCTTCAAATAGGAAACTTCGAAGTCTTTCCTAGGGTTGCACTAAAAGTTGCATTCTTCGTTACATGGTACCTACTATCTCAACTCTCTCTCTCTCTCCAATGATACGCCATTTGATGTTGTCTTTATTCTTTTTTTTTATATGAAAGGCAGTTGGCAGACGAGCATACGGTTCTTCTGATGATAAGTGAATATCGTTGCATATCGATAATATGGCGAAATCAGTTCACAATGACTGTTGGCAAGTCACCAGATGGCGCTGCTTGCCTTTACAGATTTAGGAATTAATTTAGAAAAAAAAGTTGGTGATTGGGACATCCCAACATTATAGGCACATATCTACACCGATTGCTTCAAATTGGATGTTGATTGAATAGGAATAGGATTTTTTTATAATAGAAGTTATAATTTTTCCTCATTCGATACCCTTGAAGGGGGGTGTGAAAAGAAATTCTTATCTTGTTAATCCTGTTCAGGTAATCAGTAGGGCTACCATTTATACTTCAATTCTAAATTTCCAAAGGTAATCTCTACTTTACTCGACGTTTTATTTTACAGTCAGCCCGTGGCCACGGTCGGTGCAACCCAACCGGAACGTACTAAAATAAATCTATACTGACTGTTGTGTGTTTCGTGGTAAAGCATGGTGCCGTTGTGCATCTTGGCGGGCGAGTCGGTGGCGAGCTGCGAGGCCGTCACCGAGCGCGTGGTCAGCGTGCCCGTGCGCGCGCCCCCCCCCACCCGGCGACCCGGACGCCGGCTGTACGACAAATGACAACTGTTATTTTGTTTTTTATTTATTTCATATACATGAAAGCCATATGGCCCCTTAACCATTGCTATATGCCATTAGCATATTCTGCCAGTGTAAAGTTTTCCTCCTAATAAACAATTTCAAAAGTCTAAAACGTATCCTGTCAATGTCCAGTTCCTTCGAAGTAAGTCAAGAGTCACTCAGTAAAATGAAAGTAGGTTTACTGAGGACAGAAGACGACTCATTGGAAGCGCGCGCAGTCGTATGCTTTCATTTGATCATCACAACGCACAATACACAATTTTTACAATAATCGTACGTAAATTCAGCTTCACTTCTTGAGTTCCCGCTAAAAAATCTTCGTCACAGCGTTGTTTAAATGTGTCATGTCGTCACAGACACCGGCTGTACGACAGACGACACTCCCCACAGATATAGACGGACAGGTAACGCAAACTGTCAGTCGCTGTATACCTACCCGAAGTTGGTGCAAACCTTTAGGAAGATGTCGTCCAAAAAGCAAATAGTCTAACGAAGCAAATCGTCCAAAAGGATTTTTTGGAAAATGATTTCTTATGTATTATTAAGCCGACAAAAGTATTATATTGGATCTTTCTTGTTCTCATAAAATGTATCGCGGATGTCTATGGGCGACAGTATCCACTTACCATCAGGTGGACTGTATGCTCGTCTGCCGCCTTCATGCATAAAAATATATATATAAGGCCTATATAATTGCTATTAATTACTAAAAGAAAAGTTTTTTTTTTGATAACACTTCTATCATTTAATTAATCGTCCTGAAAATGTCGCCGTCTTTTTTGGATAATAACACACCCTATAGGGCACAGCCCTTCAGTAGCACAAGCTCACAAGTGATACAAATACAATTATTATATTTAATTTGGTAAGAATTAATGTGACACCTCATCAAGCAGCCTCCTAAGCCTCTGCAGCTGCGCCTCCAGCTGCCGGTTGTGCTCCTCGAGGATCTGCATACGCGCCTCCAGCCGCCCCTTGTGCTGCCGCAGCAGGCGCGCCTCCGCCATCATGTCCTGCGAACCAACGGAACAGATTTTATTTTATTTTCAAATGAAAATTTATGACCAGTTAGAATTTTATTCAATTAATAAATACCGAGGGCCCTTCAAGTTTTCACTGCACGATTATTAATAGCTACAACTATTACAAATCTATATGTAGTTGTGAAAAGTCCTTCATAATCATAATCTATTTATTTGCTAAAACATGTATTAACATATTAAGAACATATCTTATATGAAACATATTATAAACTAAGCATATTAAGCTGGATAATTAAACACGTCAATATTAAGCTTAAGTTAAGCTCAATATTAAGCTTAAGTCAATATTAAAATTATTATAACATATGAACATATTATAAACTAAACATATTAAGCTGCATAATTAAACACGTCAATTTTAAGCTTAAGTTAAGTTTAATATTAAGCTTATGTCAATATTAAAATTATTATAACATATGAACATATTATAAACTAAACATATTAAGCTGCATAATTAAACACTTCAATATTAAGCTGCATAATTAAACACTTCAATATTAAGCTGCATAATTAAACACGTCAATATTAAGCCGCATAATTAAACACGTCAATATTAAGCTGGATAATTAAACACGTCAATATTAAGCTGCATAATTAAACACGTCAATATTAAGCTGGATAATTAAACATGTCAATATTAAGCTGGACAATTAAACATGTCAATATTACGCTGGATAATTAAACACGCCAATATTAACCTGGATAATTAAACACGTCAATATTAAGCTGGACAATTAAACATGTCAATATTACGCTGGATAATTAAACACGCCAATATTAAGTTGGACAATTAAACATGTCAATATTACGCTGGATAATTAAAAGTAGTTTTTCATGTTTGTCAGAAAAATAACTTGCATAGTCTTCACCATGATTATCATCAATTTATTTATGTATATTTTTTATTATTCTTACGTATATGTGGTTAGGTTTGTATGTATATGTAATAATATATTGTTCCCGCTACGCTACGACATGGGATTCTTCAAGAAAGTTGTAAATAGGATTTTACAAGGCGCCGCCGCGCAACCGTACACTCTCTGGTGTTGCAGGTGAGCACGGGCGGCGGTAGCCACTTACCATCACGCGGACCGCATGTCCGTCTGCCACCTTCACAATAAAAAAAAATTACCACACCATCTAAATTGTGCCTTTCGTGCACTTCTAAAGTGCTGTAGGGGTAGAGTGCATGGTGCATTCCCACAGCCGCTGGGTGCACTACTGGCCACTTTACCCCTCTCTCAGAGAAGACTACCCTGAAATGTACTGCATTTCCCACTTTATCGTATTTCCCCAATGTACGTACGTATTTCGGTAGTGAGTGAGATATACCAAAGCCCATTCCCATCCTCTACCTCCCCATTTTTCCAATCCATTCCTTAATCTGCAAAGGTAGGCAGCGCAACCGGGGGCGTGCCAACGTTTGTCATTCTGGACTGATGTTGGCATGTACCGCGGATGTCTATGGACGACAGTATCCACTTACCATCAAGTGGATTGTATGCTCGTCTGCCGCCTTTTTCCTATAAAAAAATAACTCTCTGATCAACCCAAAGGCTGACTGGTAGAAAATACCTCAAGGCTTCAAGCTCGCCTTTTGTAAGATATTGTGCACTGAAGTGTATGTATAAATAAATAAGTAAATAAATATGAACAATATAGGTCGATGACGTTAAGAGAATAGGCATGATGACAGTATCAAAGAATTAAAGAATAAATGATTTTAGAGAAAAAAATATGTTGAAAGAATTCTAATAAATTAACCAGTTTTAATGTAAACATTGAGATTAATAATATTTTCAATAAAATAAAAGTATAAAATACTGCATTCGGCCATGTTAACTAAAACGCCAATCAGAGCGAATGACGTCACGCCTCAGTGAACATCACCGTGTCGCTTGAACTTCGATTGATTTACCTACCTACGTTTACCTAGGTGTGACGTCACAAGCGACGCCATGACACCTGCGAGTGTTTCCGCGCATAATTCAAAGTAGATAGAAAAAAAATGCATAATTTGCATTAAAACTTATTTTATTGCTGAAATAATGTTATTTTCGGAAACAGTAGACGTGAATCTACATTATAGAAGCGGATTTCAAAATCCGTCATCATGCCCATTGTGGGAGAGATATGGTTGAGTACAGCCCAGAACCGAGGAGGGTGGCATAAGCGAAATGAGATATCAGCAGTGGATGGGAACAAGCTGTAGATGATTATGACTTAGAAGAAATAACCGAATGACAAGCCGAAAGGCTACAGTTAGAAGACGTACCTGATCAACAGGAGCGTTCCGGTTATCAGTGAGAGAGTGCTGCTCCTCCGGCGTAGACCCCGGAGTTTGTTTCGCTTTTAAACGTTCGTACTCCGCTTGCAGACTGGCGTTCTCTTCCTCGAGTTCCCTGAAATATATATAAAACCATTAATAAAAAAAGGGCAAAATTTATATTTTTTTTTTTATAGATTAGTGGGCGGACGAGGAAGCGGTCCCACGTAGTGGTATGTCAATTTATGAGATAACTTGGCTTCCAAATTATAGAAATGTTAGAAATTGATAACCAAACTGGTTATCAATGTGGTATAATTCGCAATCGATTCGCGTGATAGATCCAAAAACGCTATTGCAAATATAACGGGATGCCTTTAGACGTCATGGGCTGATATCGATAGCAAAACTAAGGATACATGTCGCTACTCTTTTTATTTTTTGATTTAATAGCAGAAAATCCAATAAAAAATTCTCATTTGATAAATTTTATTTAATGAGATCTTATATGACAACACTGTAAGGGTCAGTTCGCATCGAGTGACGTTAAAAATTGCGCGATTGAAATGACTAGGTACAAATAATGTACACATTGCTTTAATAGGTAAAAATAGATAGCTGTGTAAAACTTTGATTAAATAAGAGCAATAAAGTTATTTCAAATAAATAAATAAGTCTTAAGATAGACATCTGTTACGAATAATTTAATAATTAGGTATTATTCTTCTTCTTCTTCTTCTTCTCAGCCCTTGGACGTCCACTGCTGGACATAGGCCTCCCCCATTGTCCGCCATTTAGACCTATCGGCAGCGACCTGCATCCAGCGGGTGCCCGCAACCTTTATGAGGTCGTCTGTCCATCTAGCAGATGGACGTCCTCGCATTACTAATATTACTAATTATTATTACACGGGTCTCCCCTATTTTCCTTTCACGTGTTCGTTACCTGATCATGGCCTCGAGCTCGTGCCGCTGCTCGCGGTGTATGATGGAGACGACCTGCACGGGGGAGCGCGGCGCGTCCTCGCCCTCGCCGCCGCCGTTAAGCGACTGGCAGTAGTGAGCGATTAGCTGGTGTTCCTCGTCACTGCAACAACACACACATTCAAATTTTTATGGTTTTTTAACTGCGACCCCTTTGTTATGAATTAATACTGTCAACACATAAGGTCAAATAGCTCAAATATGAACATAAAAAGATATCAAAATTAAAAAGTATAATAGTGAGAACTCGTAGTAATGCCAAGTCTGGCTCACTCCACATTTTAGGTAGGAAAATGTGCCTACAGCGGGGGGGCCTGCGCAGAGGTTTCAGTCGGTTGTTGCCCCGAGCTCGTTGTAACGCATGCGCAAATGAAAGCGTTTAAAAATTACCACCATATTGTTGTGTATGTAGGGGCAAGTGTTGTACCTGTGGACATATCCCAGATTTCTAAATAAAACATTTTTTTTTGGAAAACCTTTTGTTTATTTGGCTTTAACAAGTATTAGGATAATTTAAGGAATAATAAAACTTTATAAATCGACATGTCTTAAGAACTTAAGTATAGTAATTTTTGTTTAATGGCAGATTTTTTAAAAAACACATTTTTGTCCACACGTACATCTGCATGATATACCTATGGACAAGCATAAACGTACCTGTGGACACGTTTGTACCTATGGACATATATATTTTATATAAACATAAAGAAAAAGAAATAACTTAAATAAACTCTAATTAATATGAAAATACAATATTAGTACGTTTTGGCATTAAGAACAGCTTCATATAATTCCATAATAGATGAATTATCACTTTCATCAGACTCATCAGCTAGCACATAACATCTTTGGCAAATAAAGGAAGATTCATCATCAGAATCATAATTTTCCTTGTGAGATTTTGAAATTCAATTAGAATGATAGTATCCTTGACAGAGACTACATTTTAAGACTTTACGTTTGTCTTCATATCGTTGGCAGCCCGTACACATCACCAAACTAATATCATCTATGATCCTAATATTTTTGGTTTTGCTTGTGCTGGGAATCTCGTTTTCCGATATCTTGCTTCTGTCAGTTTTCAGCTCAAACTCAAGAATGGGAATTTTCTTTTTACGTTTCCTTTCATCTGCTTCTTGCTTTTTTGTCTGTCTTCTTAGACATTCATCCATGACAGAGTTTTTTTCCGGGGTATCAGTTAATATCCTGGCTTTCCCGGGTTTCCTTCCTCGACGTCCTATATTTTTTCTGGGTGGTGCCTTAGGAAAAGGTCGCACAGCTTCTGGTGTTATGATTAAAGGTGCGGTGAAAGTTTCGGGTTTATTCAGGTCCACTGAATTGAGCGGCATTGGATCAGGTTTTGGGGATTGATCTATATTTTGTTCAGGCGTTAAATTGTAACTGCGTACGACTGCTGAATTTTCAAGATAAGGAGTTTCTTAAGGTCGGTCTGTTATGTAGGAACATAAGAAATCTTCATCTGAAAATATATCTCTATTGAAAAGGCATATTCCTGTTACCTGAAAGCCTTTTATTATATTTTTTGGTGTAAATGATGATGTATATGCTTCACCTATTATTTCAGATATATCATATAATGAAATAGGTTTTCCAGGGTGATTGAGCATCCATTTGTCAGCTGATTTATTGTATTGTGTTTTGAAAACACCAAAAACAGTTTTATCTAGTGGTTGAAGGTGATCTGACGTATGTGGTGGTAATGTCAGTAGAACAATTCCATTATCTCTGGCTTTATTAATTATTTGAAGAGAAATATGAATTTCATGATTGTCCATTACAAGTAATACTGGTTTTTCTTTTGAAGGTTTAACAAAATCGATGAAATGATCTAAAAACTGTCTGAAAATAGGTTCTGTGGACCAACCTGATGAGTTTGCTCTACCTTTTGCACCTGGCGGAGCTCCTCTTAACATATGATCTTTAAAATGAACCCTAGGGAACACAATCAAATAAGGGACCGAATTACCAGTAGCATTTACACAAGCTATTATTGTGTGATTTACTCCTCTTTCTCCAGAAGTTATTTTACCCAATTTTCTGATTGATTTTGGTGCAATAACTTTTCCAGGCTTATGTACGGATGAAACACCTGTTTCATCAAGATTATAAACAGATTCAGAGGTGAAAATATAACTTGTGATAACTTTTTCAAGATTATCGAAGAAACTTGTGACATTCGTTTTGTTAAAACTAGCAGCTCTAGCTAAACTGGTTGCTTCAGGCTTACGTAATGATAATTGAGGAAACCTTTGTCGAAAACCTTTTAACCATCCTTCACCAGCTAATTGAGAATCACGCCATATCTGAGGGATTTTTTTTTCATTTATTATAGCATATTCATACGCAAGCTGTCTGACTTGAGTGCTGCTTAATCCTGACTGTAAATATGCAACTTTCTTTAAATATTCGAAAAGAATAAATTCTTCTTCTGCAGAAAATACTTTTTTAACATCATTTCTTAAAAGAGAAACAGTCGTTTGAGTGAGATCGTTGTTTTCGTTCAACTTTAAATATTTAAAAACAGTAGATTTTGGAATATGAAACATTTTTGCAGCTTCTCGTATTTTACACCCTCTCTTAACTTCGTTAATAGCATTTGTAAGAGCTTCTGGGCATATTTTAGTTCTTGTCTTTCCTTCTTTGCTTCGGGGCACTGTACAAACAAACAAAAAGGCGATACATTAAACTGTCCACAGATACTTGCAGTTTGTTGTACCTGTGGACAGTCCATAGGTACAAACACGGACTAGTCCACAGGTACAATAATTCACAACATAACCTGAAATAGGTGTGTCTGCTACAAATGTTATCCAAAACTATCAAAAACATGATTAAATATTTTTCTTATAATTTATTTTTTTAATCAATCTCTTAATAAGCAAATAATTACTGTCATTCATGCATAAAATGCTCTAGAAATGGGTAAAAAAACTTACTTTTCACAAAGAAATACTTTACTCGCCGCCAGAGATCACATTATGTGACAATAGAAAAATGACAGTTAGTCAGTGTTGCAATACACTAAAATAGCTTTACGGTTGCGTTCTGTTTTTATTTTTTCTCTTTTTAGTTTACGAGTTATACGACATGTCCATAGGTAAAACTGTCCACAGGTACAGCACTTGCCCCTAGGTATAATAGTTGTTATTTAATTTAGAATAAATTTAAAATTGTGTTTTAAAACGTTTAAATAATAATAATTTGGAAACGTGTCACCCTTGCGATTCTCGCACTGGGTGCGACTTTCAGCGGTTCATTGTAATATCGCTTTTCCCCCATGCGCGTAGGATTCAAATTGGTTCAAGTTCGCGCTGAACGAAATTTTTTTTGCAGATTTGCTGGAGCGTTCTCAGGAGCATTTCGGAGTCTTCTGTACTTGTACTATTTAGTTATTATGTTCCTTAGGTTTAAAAACAAATTAAAACAAAAAAAGAGAGCGCGGCCAACTCTAGTCGAAAGGGAGATTTCGCAATTCTTTGTGTACATTTTAAAAACCGTATTGATCGTGTGTGGCAGTCATAGTGGTTGTACGGTACCTGTCAGGTGTGTCTGTGGGTCTCGCGCCGAGCTCGACCTGTGCCAGCCGCGTGGCGTACAGCTCGAGCCGCGAGTGCATGTCGTCCCCGCCCGTGCCCGCGGCCCCGCCGTGCTGTGGGGACGGCGCGGGGGACTCTAGCGCGTCGCCTATGAGGAAAACAACAACAATGAAAAGTTAAGTTAATTATTAAAGTTAAAAGATCGCAATAGTATAATTTTTTTTTTTTTATTATTTAATATATGTACATTTGTATATTATTTTTATATGTATTTTAGGTATGTACCCTTATGGATATATATATTTAAAGGCAAAGTACAAAAGGCGAGCTTAATTCTGTAATTAAGGCATTATCTGCCCGCTAACCTTTGGCTTGACCGAGAGGAGCGATGACAAGTAAGTATTGCAAATAGGTATATAATTGAACTGATATCAGTAAAATTTCCTTAAATATACCTACCTGTTATATATAGCTTAGCCTCATATATAGCCAAAGGTTAGCTGGCAGACAATGCCTTAATTAAAGAATTAAGCTCGCCTTTTGTACGACAATGTACAATAAAGTTTGTTAATTAAAAAAATAAATAAATTATTCGAATGTATGAAACGGGTCGATTAGCAGAGACAGGTCGGTCGATAACACAAGGGACCTCGTTTAATTGAGGATAGGCATCAATGGAATGGCCAATGGCTAATTAATTGAAACTGATGGAATAATTGTTATCGATCAGTATTGTCTCACAATAACGAATTGTATCTTTTGAATGTAAAAACACCCACAAAAAAATCTGTCTGCGAGCTATATGACAAAAATTTATAGCGTAGCCACGTGCTCTTTGACTGGCTATAGTCAATGCATCGCGTCAGTCTATTGACATGCGCTTGCCTTTAAATTTGGGGTGTATACAGTCCTTAAGTTGTTGTTGAAGTTTATTAAAAACAGTTCTTTCAAAATTTAAACGTTTAAAATAATGATTTTATTATTGCAAAAAGAAACTAAACGTTTAGGAATTGCTCAATAAAAAACAATCAACCTGTAAGTTAGGGGGCGGAACAATTTAGTCCGCTGCGTCGCTGCGTTCATGCGCTATAATATTGAATTGTTCAAATCTCTTTTCGCTTGTCTGTGTATGCTTGCTTGTGTGTATATGTGTATGTGTGTTATGTGTTATTCAATTAAGATTTTTTTTGTTCCTATTGTTGTTATGTTCGTATTTTGTCTGTGATTAATTTAATAGGTGATTAACATCATTATATTTATTTAATGTCATTCGTAACGTGACTATAATATGAAATGTGTTTATATGTTGTATTTATTGACACGAAAGGAAATTATTAGCAAAAATATGGATACCTTCGAGCACTGTCTGCACGGGCAGGTAGCCAACTCGCGGGTGTTTCTTGAAGTAGCGCGCGGACTTGAACTTGTTGCGCAGTGCGCGCGTGAAGTCGCGCACGTCCTCGCCCGATGTCGTCTGCAATATTCATTTTATTTATTCAGAATTCATAGTTATTTATCAACAATTCAACAATTAGAACATACAAACGGACTAGATTTTAATATGTCAGTTTGGAATGCACGAACGATGGGTTAACAAACCGTGAGTTATCCGAGTTGCAACCCATTCTCCAATTTCAAGAAATTTAGGATATTTTTTTTTTTATAGACTAAGTGGGCGGACGAGCAAGCGGTCCCACGTGATGGTAAGTGTTACCGCCACCCACGGACACCTGCAACACCAGAGGGGATGCGGGCGCGCCGCCGACCTCATTGAATGAAAGCATTGAAAAGCTTATCGCTGAAGGAAATACCAAGTATCCCTCGCTCTATTCATATCTGAGTTTCTATTAGGTACTTTCTTTATTATGAAGCTACAATTATTCGGTTTTACCAATAATAAATGCAATAAAAACCATTTCAGATAGGATAATCATTTCTTTATGGGAATTCTGTTTCATCAAACACAGCGCTTGATGAAATTCGTTTCACACTAGCTTGCTATGCTTGTTCTTTTAATTTATGTTTGATCTGACAATACGGGCCCAATATCTTGGGATACTTTCCACCATATCTGGTGGAACATAAAAATATACTTTTTTTTATTGAAATAAAAGCGGCAGACGAGCATACAGTCCACCCGATGGTAAGTAGATACTGTCGTCCATAGACATCTGCGACTGACACCCAACATCGGTGCAGAATGACAAACGTTGGCACCACTCCCGAGGCGCAGCCTACCTTTGCAGATTAAGGAATGGATTGGGAAAATGAGGAGGGAGAGGTTGGGATGGGAATGGGCTCTGGCACATCTCACTCTCTACCGAAACATGTACGTACATTGGGAAAATACGATAAAGTACTATAGTATCGTACATTTCAAGGTAGTCTTTTGTGAGAGAGGGGTAACGTGGCCAGTCGAATGCGCCCAGCGGCTGTGGGAATGCAGCGTGCACTCTCCCCCTATACTTCAGTCGCTTGTGTAAAAAAACTAAGTAATTATGTATTACACAGTAATTAAATCACAGGCATTTATGTATTACAGATTTAGAAGTTTTTAAAACACTCCTCATAAAACAAATTTAAGGAATAGTATAAATATTTTCAAGAAGTACATAGTTTGACTTACCGCGGTGCAGTACTCCTGCATGGGGTGCGTGAGCTTGTGGTTCTTGGCTTTGCGTCCGCTGAAGAAGCACTTCTGGCACATGTCGAAATTAAAACACTTGAGGCAACGGTACCTGCAATAACAGACGAGTTTAGTAAACATTTACATTTTAATCCATAAAATGTAGATAGAATCCGTTTATGGCAGTGTTTATATGTATTTCTTACGTACCTATAAAAAGTATCACAAAAAAAAGTAAAAAGTATAAAGTGTTGTTGCTGTGGATTTTTTACTTATAAATGAAATAAATAGTTTAAATAAAATTATTTCAGAATTTCTCTTACCTGAAGCCAATAATTGGATACTCCTTACATATGTTACATTTGGCCTGGTGCTTGGCCGTCTCTGCCGCAGCCAGTCGATGTAGCACGGGAAGCCACACCATGGACTGTGGTTCTTTTTGCAGCCACTGCAGGAAGTGGAACGCTTCTATGTACTGGAGTTGGCCGTCAGCGTCGCGTTCCAGGGTCTTGTCTTTGGATTCTTCTTTTTCTTTGTCTTTTTCTTTTTCTGAAAATGGGATTGATTGAATGATTGGTGTTTGATTATTGATTGATAGTGTTAATTACAGGCCCACGAAGGTAAAGCTTCATCAAATATTATAATTAAATAAAAATCACGAAATATTGTTACGTACCTAAGTTTAGAGATTACGATTGAAGGCAAGAAACGGACTTTTAATTGCTGGCGTGTTGCGAAATAAAAATAAGAATCAGAATTAAATTTCATTATTAATTTATTACACTCGACTCGTGACCACGGCTGGTGTAAGCCCTGCCGAAACGTCACCGAGTCAACTCGTTACCACGGCTGGTGTAACCCCTGCCGAAATGTCACCGAGTCAACTCATGACCACGGCTAGTGTAACCCCTGCCGAAATGTCACCGAGTCAACTCATGACCACGGCTGGTGTAACCTATGCCGAAACGTCATAGAGTCAACTCGTGACCACGACTGGTGTAACCCGTGCCGAAACGTCGAGTAGAAATAAAAGGTAAACAAAAGCCTTTATCTTTATGCGTTTAGATCCGATTTACAATATAAAATGTGTACAAAACGCGAAAGTATAATTATCATTTACCAGTTTTTCTATCGAGTGTGCCTCCTTTGTTTCCTTCCTTCACAGCAGCTGATGCTTGCTCGAAACAGCTCCGCACTGAGGGCTCGATGTTGGACCCTCCGAAGGCCGCCACTTCACCGAGTTGTCTTGGAACCTGATACAGCAGGATAAGTCAGATAAAGGAATAGTCAAATTAAGATAAATCAGAAGATAAGATCCCGACTGGGAGAATTAGGATAAAGTTGTCTTGGTGTACGGTTACGGGTTTACTACATAATACTGAAAATGAAATGATCGATAATCCATAAATCGACAGCGCATGTTCGATAGATTAAATCATCGATAAGTCATAAGGTTGAAACGTTAATATGACGATGAATCGTTGGGTTTACACATTAAAACTTCGATGGATTAATTGATATCGAAAAATTAAAAGGTTGGATTCTGATTCAATATTTTCTTCTGGTAGTTCTGAATAAGGCACAGTTTACAGAAATAAAATAGACTCGTTAATTTTTAATATAATTAGCTATAATTATGTCTGTGTAATCTGAAATTAGATAATGGAAAATAAGATAGAATTATTAAGATTTCAGTCTAACCTGTATACAGTCGTGTAACAACAGTCCGAGTTTCCTCTGATCAGCGCGACACGACGGGTCTGCGATCAGTCGGAACAGGTACCTGAAAGATAAATAAAATTTTAAGCCTTCAATTCGTTATAACAGAATCTCTTTACATCTTACTGGATAGTGACATCTCTGCACCTACAATTTATCAAATAAACATTTTGATTTCATTTCATTTGGGAATACAAACATGGTCGATCAGCATTATTTAATGAGTAGTACTGTACAACTATTAGAGGCAAAAGGAGAAACTCTACAACGATCTATTGAACTGGCACGGGACAGAAGAAAATGGAGACAAATCACATATGGTCACGATCCTCATTAGTGAGGGAACGACAAAGAAGAAGACTGTACAGAAATATAAACCTTAATGGGACACTATCCACTAAATAGGCACCTTTCTATTCTACATGTCACTGGCTGAAGAACATCATGTGACATAAACTTGCATTACCATATTGCATAATGAGTGCAGACTTTTGGAAACCCAAAAGACTACTCAACTTGTGGAAGAAGCTGAGATGGCTTGAGTAGAAGATATACTCGAGGAAAAACACTTACACAAAATGGTCTATTTGTGGAATAACAATGAAAAAGAAACCATCTAGTAAGTTGATCATGACAACTTAATCCTTGTATCCTTGTTGTTGTTTCTGTTTATTGTATATATAATTAATTGTTATAATAATACCAGAACAAAGGCAGACTTATTTCTAAAATGAATCTCTTCCAGTCATGTATGTGTTTATTATTGTTTAATGCACCCTTTTTGTGTTTCTCTGTTTACCCAAAGGTTGACTGCTAAAGGATGCCATGAGGCATTAAGTCTGTCTTTTGTACAATATTTATGTACTTTTATATGTATCAGCTTATTAACCACTGCAGGGCACAGGCCTCCCTATCACTGGGGGTTTAGGGCTGTAATGCACCAAGGCTCAGTGAGGAAATTTTATTTATTACTGGTACATGTGGGTTTCCTTACGAAGTATTCCCTCCCTGCCCAGCTAGCCCAGCTAGTGACAGTTTTTAAAAATCCGTACTTAAGTAGAAATGTCGATTACACGAATGTGAGTCGAGTATAGATACTCCTAAGCTATCACCGCTCTTATAAATTGTAAATAAATTAATAAATTCTTGCTTACCTATACTTCTCTTCCAAGTGTCCTTTGCACAGCAGCACCAGGCCGACCTTAAAACTCAGCACCCTGATCTGGCCGGTCCGCTGGCTGTCGTACACGTTGAGCAACCAGTTGATGGACAAGTCCAAACAGAGGGGCACATTTACTAGGCTTGGGTTCTCTGCTGCTATCACCTGAGGAATGATATAATAATGAATATGAAGGTTTCAAAGAAACTTTTCTACATCTCGAATAAGAGTCACCAGCAGACCTTAAAACTTTAAAGAAACTTTTTATATAAACTCATACTTAGGATATAATGCATGGACGATAGGAAAAAAATATTGATGTCGTCTCAACTCAAGAATAAACATAAAATAACGATTTATAAGTAATTGTAACTGCTAAGCGTTGTAGCAATCACTAAAAGTATACCTATGAAAAAGGTTTTAACAAACAATATCTAATGAAAGCGGTTTAATGATGGTTCGCGCACGCTTTTGACATTAACTGATATTGACATTGACAGATCTAAGAAATAAGGCTCTCATTTGAGGTTATATCTCAAGTGTTGTTGGTTTATCATGATTAAAAAAAAATGACACTTTATAAATTTAGCAGCACACAGATCGATGGGGACTTTTGACATTTTATTCAGAAGGATAGTTATGAAAGTTCACACAAAAATTAGCTCCATCGGAATTACTCGTATACTTAGGTGTTATAATTTTATCATGTGCTAACCTCATACAGAGATGTGAGGACAGTGATCATGTCGGGTATATCTATCAGTCGGTCGTTCTGCGCGCGCAGCCCGTGCGAGTCGAACGCCTCCAGCGCAGCCGGCAGCTGCAGCATGTGCACTGAAAAATATTCGTTTGGTTAAATAAATGCTTTTAGGTTAATTTAAATTTGTATGTAAAGGATTGCTTTATCCCCCAAAAGTATGACTATGACTATAAAACCAATAATAACGTATAATACACAATTCTTACAATGAATCAAACAAAAACTCAACCTTCACTTCTCGAGTTACCGCCAAAAACTCGTAAAACAGTTTTAATGGACTGTATCTAATTTAATTGTTCTAAGTACAATGGCAATTGCACGTCATGATTAGTTGTTTTAGAGAAGAACTAATGAGCATAAAAATTATATTAAGAACAGGCTTAGTAAACTCTAATTACGAGATACAATCTTGTACAGAATAATTGTTGGTTCTGTATAAAGGTTGCCTCTGAAGATCCCGTAGTTATTCCAATATACTGTAGATACTCGTATATACTTACTGCAAAGCGCCTTTTGCACCGTCCTCAGTTTAAGAGCAGTCCTGTACGCGGAGAAGCGCACTTCGTTGAGATCCGCGAGGGAGTTCATCAGCTCGATCATCTTCGGGTGGTCCCAGTGGGTCGTCTCTAGTTCGTGGCTGGAAATAAGGAATTCAAGGATTAGAATCAAAATGTAGGTATTACTCGAGCGACAACTATTGCTGCAACCACTATAGTTATACGTGTAACAGTTGATATGTGTCCCGCGGGTGGTCCTAAATGGGCAACAATACAATGCCGCGTATCGTGTAACTGACTACAAACCGACCTTCTGAATCCGGAACTCCAAAAAAGCAGATTGATAGTGTTTCTTTTTTACAGAAGAGATGATAGACGGACGGGCGGGCCACATGATGGTAAGCGGTCACCGCCGCCCATGGACACCACCAGAAATCATGTGGCTCGCTGCCGACCTTGAGGAATCCTGTTCGCAACTCTCCTGAAGAGTCTCACGTAACAAAAAAAGCGGAAAAATCTCAGTCTATATTTTTCGGGTTCGCGGTTTAAAGTGTCTTGCTGACAGCACTGTACGCTTTGACTCTTTTGACCATCGTGACATTTTTAACTGCTTGTTAAAAAATCATTTTATCTGAAGGGTTTAGAGGGTTAAATATTTCCATATTTACCAATCCTCTACGTTCCCCATTTTTTCCCAGATACACTCTTAAATTTCTAAAAGTAAGCACATTTGTGAATATAGATTGATGTCGTCATGGATATCGGATGCCAGACCACCACCAGATTAACTATCTGCTCATTTGCCATCTTTCTATAGACAATTAAATAAATAAAACAAAAATCCTTACTTGATATAATAAGGTACGTTGGCAGGTGTCACCGCGCGCTCCCAGGGCGCTTCGACGGAGCCTGCGAGGAAGCCCTGCGCAGCGCCCGCGCCGCCGTCCCGGGCCACACCCGCTAGTTGTCTCGCTCGCTCTTCACCGCCTGCGCATAGCGCTCCCACTCTATGAGAAAGAGATGAAAATAATAGTTAGAATGAAGCGTTTTGTAGGCAGTGGCTATTGACTAAGAACATAATACAGTACGACACTATGTATTATGTTCCCCGCATTTTTTATCATCTATACGAATATTGTGGCTTTGTATTGTGTTAGTACCTAAACTTGTGGGCCGTGTGGTGCCAGCTTGAGAATAGCACCATCCATATCTTTTCGTGAGTGTTTTAAGAGGCGACTATAATTGGGCCGTTCTAATAGGTCCACCTATTAGAATAAATAATACCACCAATACTAATATAACTCGATCAATTTTAAGCGTCGTTTTCTTGGAAGCGTTGCGTCTATGACAATTAATATTTCACATCGGTGGATTATATGGTTCGTCATATGTCAAATCCGACCTAAGCTTAAGTTGCCACCTTAAGTTAAGATTGCTACCTTAAGCTACCTCTAAAAGAGAGGATTCGACAACTCGCTTTGTCAGCATGACGTTTTAGAGCCTTACGTCCCTCGTGAAGAAGACCACGTGCATGATCACGCCTATGTCCAGCAGAGGACGATAAAAGGGGTCGATAAGGTTAAAGAAGAAATATTTGGTTCTTCCTAATAAGCACGCCTTCTCGGAAGTTTGAAATTTTGATGTTATTTCTTCTGGAATTCGTGGAACGAACAGGAAATTTTATTTAAACAGTGAATAACAATTATGACAGTTTAATCAAGGTTTATAACCTTGTTAATATGTTATTCTTCTGATAGTTTTGTTTAAATTAATTATAATTGTGTAATTAAGATAATGCTTGGAAAGTTAATTCAATAACGTCGAGACAAGTGTAGATAATAAGGAACACATTTATTAACAATGTAACGAGTCGTTAATATTTTAATAAGGAGTATCTGATCGTGTGATGGTGACCAGTTTCAGAATAACACCTTTCTTCACCCTTTCTTGCCGCGGAACACGACTGAGGATAACAAAATCGCTACAAGCCCTGAACAACCACTGAAAGAGTGGAGTCGACAATCCGCTTGGCCAGAGTATCACAATAAGGAACACATTTCACATACACGTTTGCTAAATAAAAAGCTAAAAGAAACTAATATTTTTCAAAAAACACGGCAATCAACTTAGAATTAATATGCCCGCTGTTGACCGCGACTTCGTCCGCGTGGACTTTAGTTCATAAACACCGTCTTTATTCGACGTGATTCTTTAAATTGATATAACTATTTTATTTATGAACTGATTGAAATAAAACAAACACTAAATTTTAAGTGAATCTTACCACAATACAATAGTGAAAACCGCACTCAATGTTAAGCCGTTTCTAAAATTAGCGCACACAAACGCACAGACAAACCGATAAACAGACAAAAATTCTAACAATCATTGTTTTGGGTTCTATTGCGTTGATAAAGGCCCCCAATAATAGTTTTTCTCATATATCTTCCATGTGCAGACAGCGATCAGTTACATTTTTATTATATGTATAGATATAGGATATAAACAGAATGTGTGGTTTTAGGCTTTGCGAACTGATCGGTACAGCCTGTATAAATGCTATTTAACTACATAGCTACGTCACTGATGAGAAACTTTATGGTTGACCAATGTCTTCATAAAGCTCAATTATTTCAGCACTATGATAACCACATCTCTGATAAAATAATTAAGTTACTTCGATCTTTACTTACCTCGTGTTCAAATCATCAAGCCTCGCCAGCAAATGCTCCGGCAATTGAATCTTATCCCTCGCCAAGGCTTGCGCTTGTCCATGGAGTTCATCCGCCAACCTCCGGAGTGGGGGTAACTGTGCTCTAGCCCGCGAGACCGCATCGAGTTGCGCCCGCGCATCTCTTGCATCGCCCGGTCCACGCCAAGACTGCCTCGCAGTTTCTGCCGCTTGGACTCTACCGGCGAGCTCGTCCAGTGAGTTTGTGAAGGTTCTGACCCGCTGGAAAAAAGAAATTATTTCATTAGACTAAAAATTACAAAAAAATATTGACTAATTTAGACTAGACAGAGAAGATAACGGATTTAGGCCTGAATGGTTGGCCAGGGTCTCGTTCTATCTCTCTCTTTCCGTGGGTTAAAAGGCAACTAAGGGACAATAAAGCCGCTAACAAAATCCCCGAGGAACCACACCACCTCTAAAAAAGAATGGACTTGCCAGCCCGTTTGGTCAGCGTGGCGTTATAAAGCCATACATCGCTCATGCACACGACAATGTGATTGGAGATGTCCGTGGTCAGCAGTGGGCGAGAAAAGGGCTGGTTACGGTATAGCACGAGTAACTATGGATTGAGTACCGCAACAGACCACTTTACAGCACATCGTCGATCTGTGGCCGTCTTACATTACAATCTAAGTCGACTGAAGTTTTTTAAGTTCTGACAAACGCGACAAAATGGAATCCGAACTAATAATCGAGGAGAATGCAAGGGCTCTTTTTTAGGATGACAGCTAATAATATTTATTTTTTGCTTGAAGGGTACCGTACTTGTTAAATTCTACATGCGCGGTGACCTTCCTAAGTCGTCGCATCTACTCGAACTAACCTTGCAACGACGTCTAGGATTACCTATGTAAGTTATGCAGTAGGAAACCGCAGGCCGCCTTCTACGCATTATATTTATATATCATGGCAATTGAGATATAATTCTAGGGCTTGTGGTTTTACAGAATGTTGTAATGGTAGGCTTTAGTGTACTTTTTTGCATGTACAGACGGCAAAATGAATAAGTTTGCATGAAATACATTTTGTCCACAGACGCTCACTGCTCAACCAAATGAGTTACGGAAACTATGATTGCAGGAAAATTTTGTTACTTATTCAGTGAATTAGTTAACCTCGTATCTATTTATGTGTGGGTGTTTTGTTGTATGTAGTGAAGGCCAGTTGTCTGCAAACTTATCTATTTTACCGTGTGTACCAACATACCGATGATTTTTCCACGATACCAACCTATACTACAAGGGTACCAACCTATACTACAAGGGTACCAACCCTTTGTTACATCGTTTGGTCGCTTCCGGTCTGGAAATTTCAACCTCAAGAACAAGCCCCGTGGACGACCGAAGACTAAAGTCGATAATGACGAAATGAAAGCAATAGTGAAACCGGATTCATCACAAATCACGTCTGAGATAGCAACAGCCTTATGCGTAAGTGACAAAACGATACTGATTCATTTGAGTCCAACCGGGAAAGTGAAGAAGCTCGGAAAGTGGGTACCGTAAGAGCTTAATGAAAGTTAACTTTGCTGAACCGGCACAAAAATGAAGGGATTCTGAATCGTATTGTCACTTGTGATGAGAAGTGGATCCTGTATGATAATCGCAAACATGGGTCACTATGCTTGAACCCAGGAGACACAGCCAAACAATATCCCAAACGTAATAAATTGAGTCAAAAGAAGCTCACGATGACTGTATGGTGGTCCAGTGTCGATATTATTCACTACACCTTCTTGAGATCTGGTACAACAATTAATGCAGATGTGTAGGGACTGCGAAGAACTGCAAACGATGATGGACAAGCTCGCTATCAAACAACCGAGTCTGATAACGTCCATGATTCTCCACGATAATGCAGCGAGCATTGACTGCTGCAGGACAGATGGTCTCAAAGTTACAGGTGCTTCGACTGGAAACTCTTCTTCACCTACTGTACTCCTCAGACCTTGGACCTTGGATTTCCGATTTATTTCTTCGGAATTTGGATAACCTATTACATGTAACTGCGATGAAGCAGTGAAAAAGGCATTCAGAGAACTCCTCGATAGCCGTCCCCAGGAGTTCTATAGCAGAGGCATCAATCAACTTCCATTAAAATGGCCGGTGCATTGATAATAATGGACAATACTTCGATTAATTAAATATATAATTTTCATACAAAAAAATGCGTTCATTTCTAAACTTGAGACTCCACTATGTCCTACGCTGAGTGAGACATTTTATGAAGAGAATAAAAAAGGAAATTCTTGCCTCTTTTCGTCAAAAACAATTTCCCTTTACATTTTCGTATGCGTGCGGCATTCAGAATATATTAGATCTGCATTAAAAGCACAAAACGGCAAATCGCGCCACATTACGCCGCAGGCACATGTCAAGGGATTACCAAAGATATAGAGATGTCACTAGAAATGGCAAGAGGGATGTAAACTTAAGGTAAATATTACGCTTAACCATTCCGCCCCTTCTGAAATCGGATATAAATAATGATAAGTTTTTAATTGACATTAGGTAAAACCGACTTTAGTCACACTCGTATTTGTAAGAAGTAATTGAACTATAAGATTCTGATTTGCTGTAGGTATAACTTTGACTATATAACTTGAAGTAAAAATAAGAAAAAAAAACAGAAGTGCAAACATTCAAAACCATAAAATTCAGCCCAAAATAATTACTTTATTAAATAGTATAGGGTGTTGTTGGTAAGATTAGATGACATTGGTTTGTGGATGAGATCAAGTAATTTAATACTGAGAGAATCTGAGAGAGGAGTAATACTACTGCAAAAGTATACAAATATACAGTATTTTATACAAAAGTATACTTATATTACGAATTTATAGCACATTGAAAGGGCCACATCCAGTCAACCTCTATGTCCACGTAATCTTCTTAAAATTCACCGTCTTGACGCCCGTGACGGATTGCGTACATCGCCGTCCCTATCCCCAATCCCCAATACACAGTGCGCCTGGCTAATATCGTAGGGAAATTGGACAATACGCTGTGTTACGTGGCGCTGTGGTTTGGGGGTGATTATCGCTAAAGATCAAATTCTTAACATAGACTAGATAAGGGCTAGACAAGTTTTCTAAAAGGGCTGGTTATGATTAACATTGTCATCTCGTTGTATGAGACGGAAGACTGTTAACTTAAACACCAAATGTTATAATAATACCCTTAAAACAAACTAAGTTAAAACAGACAATGTTAGCGTTTTTCCAGTAAAAGGAAATCGGTTTTCTCTAACACGGTCTCACATATTTTGTCAATGAAGCCACGTCGACGTTTTTTAAAATTTCCTACATATTCTCCATTTTAGAGCCGCATAACTTTGTACGAGATAGTTTTAATATACGTTGTGAGAGAACTGGCGACATGTTTATTACTAACTTGAATATTTTTTTTTATAGAAAGAAGGCAGCTTCCATGTCTTTTAATCAATTTTTTTAATCCTTATTTTTTATCTTTTTATCATTTTTATCTTTCATCATTCTTTTTTATCATTTATTTGCCGAATATGGGGATATAAATAGTTGTCAATATTTAATACAATATGGCCGCCATATTCCACCTCCAATCTAGGGCATGCACATGTAAGCAATAAAAGAATACAATGCATGTCATCTATAAAATAATAATAATAATCAATGAAGAAAAAATAAATGCTAAAAATTTAAAATGTAAGGATATTTAAGGCAAAAATAAAATTTAGTCAAATAAGGATGTCAATTATCGAAATTTTCTTTAAGGTTGACAATATTATCGAATCATACTTCTGATTTTGTTAATTTGACAGAAGAAATGAAAGCACAACCCTAAGTTCTCATTATTTTTTGTGACCTATTGATATTATTGTTTTAATCATCTTACTAAAGCACAATTAAGTCGATCGCTAGTAGTCAGATTTTTTTAAAGTAGAACACTGTTTTAAACAAGTTGGCCACCCCTGTTCTAGACATACTTCTTTGTAGAAAAGCTATCTTACAACACATTGCGCATAATTTATTACAGCTTTTGAATGTAATAAATTTATCAGGATTACTTCGAACAAAATATGCTATCTCATAAATGCAAAAGTGACGGCTGAGAAAAAATTTTAAATTTTTGAAAATACGGTTTTTAAATCGCGCAAAAACTCTAAAACCTGGATTTTCTGGAACTTTTCCCATTCGAGGTATTGCGTTGCACACTGAGCCAGTAATTACTGCTATGAGATAGACTATTGAGTCTTTTATCTATCTTTTATCTAAACAAAAACACCGGTGAAAAAAATCTGGGTCAGTACGAAAGATAGATTTCGCTATTTTTAGTACGTTTTAGGAAAAAAAAAGGTATTTAAACAAACGTTGTAGAGCTTTACGAGTTCTATCCAACGACATATAATTTATATGTATAGAAGATGAAAATTTATAATGAGATTTTTTTTTTACTTCTTTTTAAAGAACTTTTATGCCTTGGCACATGTCAGTTCCACGTACTCTAAACTTACATTCACTCACATTCACCATCATAATTTTGGAATTACTGAATCCACTTAGCTTATCTTCGAACTTAACCGCGATTTAGATCCGAATGAAAACTTCGTAATAGGCGACTGAGGGATGACAAAGCGGCTGCCACAAGTCCTGAGGGACTACACCACCTCTAAGAGAATGGACTCGCCAACTACATCCCTCATGTACAAGACAATGTACTGGAAGAGAGCCACATCCAGCAGTGGATACTTAAAGGGCTGGTTATTTAAAGACTCCCTTTTTAAGACGCATAATATTAACTAGTATCAAAGAGTGTCTTTCTCTTACTGTTTAGTGTCAAGCCAATGCACACTGTTAACAGCTTTTATATAATTTGTATGAACGTAAAATTACGAAGCAAGTCTTAACAAGTCTATACAAGCTGCAGTCTCTTTAATTAAGACATGAAACGGAATAACTGTTAATGGAATAATCGGTGTATTTATAGTGAGCGAGGGTGGGACGAAATGAGGACAATTTTGTTTGTGTCTGTTTTTGAAAGAGAGATTTGATGCCTTGGCAATACGATAGCACCACTCATCTCTTCCTGTGGGTGTCCTACAAGGTGACTGTCGTAAAACCTCTAAAACAGTGGACTCGCCAAGCCGGTTGGACAACGCCTGTTGCAGTATTTATTGTAAAGCCAGCATACACAACATGGCAAAATCACGTCCTAGAAAATGTTATGATTAACAAAATTTCGCCACAAATTATGTTATTAAGTTATACACATGTGTGTACATGTGTATAAGTTAATAACATGTGCCTCGAAAACTAACCGCAGATCGGTCGCGCGATATCCGGTTGATATCCGGACAGCCATCTTGTAACTACATGGAACAGTTTGTTCGCTCGAACAGCGTGCGATACTTATGTAGGACATAAGTATCGTTAGCGTGACTCTATGCTAGTGTGTTGAGTATTACAATTGCTATTTAAAATTTTAATTTTAATATTATAGCAAACCAGTCTGATATTGTCTATGGATGTTGTTTTTTTGTAACTGCCGAATAAGCATACAGGTCACCGCATTATTATTTACATAAGTACCATAGAAATGAAATGAATACTTTCGATAAGTATTCATTGCTGTATTTTTTTCACTCTAACAGAAAATCAAACAAAATATTGGTAATTGTATTAAGCGAATAGCGACGGTTTTTATCTATAGTGCTCCAAACGACCAATTTTATAGGACAATATACTCTAAATTATTATAGACACTGATCTAGATTCCTTCTGATGTACTAACTTACTAATCATTACATCGTTATTTAAGTAAAGTTAGTGAGAGAATGGTAAAGAGAATGGTATTCCATTCTGTAAATTAGGTAATAAGTCAGTAAATATTCTAAAGCCGTAAGAACAATATAGCAATACCTATTTCAGTAGTTTTAAAGATTGCTCCTCAATTTAGCGAATGCATTTTACTAGCTTTTTTTAACCCGAGTAACCGGGATCTACTGGGGCCACTATCGGCCGTCATACACGCAGATAGATCACGAGCTTCGATAACTAGGTACCCGCATAGGATAACATGGCGGCAGAGTAGGGATGGTTTCCACATGATTGATATATTACGAAAATATGCATTTTTTTATTCTAAATAAATCGAAAATAAGACATATGTAAAAGTTTGCCATTTTATCTAAAACGCTCGCTGCGCTCGTTATTCAGTACGGGGTAGTGACCGAACGGGGCGTGCGCGGCGTGCGTAGAACGCAACTGCACGTAGAATAAAAGTTATGCTAGAAATAAGTTTTATATTTACACTATTTTGGGACAATATTTTGGGAGGGGGAGAGTGCACGCTGCAATCCAACAGCCGCTGGGCGCACTCGACTAGCCACGTTACCCCTCTCTCACAGAAAACTGTCTTGAAATGTCCACGCAAATCCACGCAATGTCCAAAGCATTTCCCACTTTATCATATTTCCCTAACGTACGTACGTGTTTCGGTAGTGAGTGAGATGTGCCAGAGCCCATTCCCATCCTATCCCTTCCCCTTTCTCCAAATCCATTCCTATATCTCTAAGGTAGGCAGCGCATCCGGGGTCGTGCCAATCTTTGTAATTCTGGACTAATGTTGGCATGTATCGCGGATGTCTATGGGCGACAGTATCCACTTACCATCAGGTGGACTGTATGCTCGTCTGCTGCCTTCGTTCATAAAAAAAAATTAGTTATGAACAAAAAATACCTATTGTAAAAACTGGTAGAATCGATTCTAGTCTGGATATTGAGTAGCTACATACTTAGCTATATATATACTATATATACTTTTAGCTTTTGAGTTGTATCTATATAATTAACAACAAAAATTAGGCTGTATTTATATCTGCTTTATTTTGTAGTAAATAAGAAATCGCACAAACATTGTTTTTTTCACAACGTAAATCAGATTAACACAATTTCATCAGTCTCGTGTGGAAGAGCCCTAAGTTGCCCAAGCATGAGATTATGTGAGACGATTTTAGGAAAAAAGGACATATATTTTTTCCTACATGCCTTCTGGGACCCTATTCCAATACCCGAATATTTAGGTTGTAGATATGAAACTGTATTATGAATATAATTTTTTTAGATTTTAGTTTTGTTTTTTATAGAAAAAAGGCGGCAGACGAGCATACAGCCCACCTGATGGTAAGTGGATACTGTCGTTCATAGACATCCGCGATACATGCCAACATTAGTCCAGAATAACAAAGGTTGGCACGACCCCGGATGCGCTGCCTACCTTTAGAGATATAGGAATGGATTTGAAGAAAGGGTTGAAAAAATGGGAAGGGATAGGATGGGAATGGGCTCTGGCACATCTCACTCACTACCGAAACACGTACGTACGTTAGGGAAATATGATAAAGTGGGAAATGCAGTACATTTCAAGGTAGTCTTCTGTGAGAGAGGGGTAACGTGGTCAGTCGAGTGCGCCCAGCGGCTGTGGGAATGCACCGTGCACCCTCCCCTCGACTGGACTAATGTTACTATTTACATAGCTTCAGGCATTATCGGCCAAAGAGTATGTTTACTTGAACTTGTCAAGTAATTACGTAATAGTCTAACACAATGGGGGTTGGAAATTCTGATTAGCAACGCAATAAATCAAGAACTTGTTTGGCATGGCGTCAGTGTTGCAAGCCGATACAATTATCTGTGTCGTAACGAATGGGCGAGGCTGTCACCTGGCAACACTGTGGGGCGGGTACAGTGGCACAGCTTTACGCACAATTAGGTATGTTACGTATCTTTATTTATTTACATCGTATCATTAGCGCGCGCTCAACGCTTAGACGCTGGATGAATGCTACCTTTGAAACTCGGATTCGTGAGCGTTACAATGCAAGTTTTTGACGTTTGCCGATCTTAAACTTTTTGAGTCTACTCGTAAACTATTAACGTCGAGGCTTTTTAGCGGGAACTCTAGAAGTAAAGTTGAGTTTTTGTTTGATTATTGTATAATTATTTGATTATTATTGTATGAGTGTGGCGTTATTTAAAAAAAAAAAATTGTGTATTAGGCATTTTGTGGTTTAATAGTGATAGTTTATTAAACTTCGAAGTATTTTTCGTGCGTGTTTGTGATAATCAAATAAATCGTGGGATAATCATAATAAACGCTCTTGCGTGTGTTTCCGAGTAGTCCTCTTCTGTCGTCAGTAAACCTACTATCGCTTTACTGAGCGACTCCTGACTTACTACGACAGTATTGGACATTGACAGGATACGTTTTAAACTTTGAAATTGTTTATTACGAAGAAAACTTGACACTGGCAGAATGTGATAATTGCACCATTGCCATATATGAAGAAAAAAAACATTAACGTCAAAGTTCGAGTGTAAAACGGTGAAGTTTAAGGGTGTCAGGTTCATTAGCGCTGTCTTAGTTGTCGAACACTCACAGCTTATTTTTACATTAGTACCTCAATCTAAAAGATTTTTTTTTCTTATAGGAAAAGTGGTTTAGGAAAAAATAATTTACCGTTCACTTCGACTAATCTTTACAATAACAGGTTCACCAAACCAGACGAAAGAGAAGAGAAAAGAGATGAATTGAGCGAGAGAAGGTGCAGACATAACAGACGAATACAATGAAGTTGTTGATTGTTTCTAAAATTTATGTTTTAATGGTTTATACACAAAATTTCATGAATCTTTTTTTGCAAAATTTCATTTGAATTTTTTAGATATTTTACTTAATTGATCATACAAATTTCCTGAATGTAGAGCCTAAATATGATATTTTTACAGAAAAATACGTAATATTCTATGTGAATTCCCTCAAAATTATGAGCACAATCCATAGGGGCAATCTTACCTTTCGAAGTGAAGAAATGACGGAGTGCTGAAAAGAAGATGATTGGCAATTGCTCCTCTTTTTGGCACATCGGGTCAATTTGCTCCTTTAATTTTAGAAAATAAAAGAACATTAACTGCGGACTGGTATGTCAACAGTTGCATGCCTTCTGTTATGGAAATTCATCACGACAATGGCCCAGCTCATCAATTTTTGAGTACAATAAATGTAGAGATAATGGGTCATCCGTCATACAGTCCCGACCTTGCGCCCTGTGATTATTATTTATTCCCTAAAATTAAGGATATACTCAGAGGAATACGTTTTATGAATGCAGAAGAGGCAGTAACGGACTTCCAAACGGCTGTTGAAGATGTGCCTAAAGAAGGGTGAGCTGAATGCTTCACACAATGGTTTCATCGCATGAAAAAGTGTATCGATTGTCTTGGCATACTTCGGAAAGCAATAAAATAACTACCGTCTTTTTATCTGATTTCATTTTTGAGATTCTAAAAACTTTCAGTGTCACCTACGTATATATGAATTTGTCTGACTGTACACTTCCACCGCACGATATATCTACCCACACTCAGAACTAAATAGATAAGCAATGTTATGCAAAACGCTTTAACAATGTCTACGTGATACAAGGTGTACTGGGAATTCGGTTGTGGGCGACTTTTACCTATCTAATCGCATACCATACAAGAGCCACCAAGAATCACCACCATAGACGGTCTTGTGCCCTTCTCAAGTCCATATAGCCATTGTCGAATTGAAGACTTGTTTACCTATGCTCTCTAACATTGTCAAATTTTTTCGATATTTTGGGGCAATCAAATAATTTGGATTTATATCACTGTCTATTTATTACACGAGCCAAATTGGTCTTCGATCAACAATACAATTGTATGAAATTGTGTATCGACGTAAACTTTCGAAAAATCCCAAACGAAAATAATCAACGATCTTTATTATGTACTATTGTGGGGATTCGATTGGGGAAATGTTGAAATGGAATAATGATAATAAAAAATTAAACGATATTTCGTTGTATGCAGTTCATAAGTCTCCACAACCTGATATTTTTTTTTTGTAAAACTTAACTTAAATGGGTACGAGAGCTCATACCGATGTGTCTGATTGCCGCCAGTCATCGGCGTATTTTATAAAAAGATTTTTTTTATGTACGAAGGCGGCAGACGAGCATACAGTCCACCTGATGGTAAGTGGTACTGTAGCCCATGAACACCGCGATAAATGTCAACATCAGTCCAAAATGACAAACGCTGGCATGCCCTCGGATGCGCTGCCTGCCTCTGGAGATATAAGAATGGATTTGGAGAAAGGGTTGGGAAAATGGGGAGGGATAGGATGGGAATGGGCTCTGGCACATCTCACTCGCTACCGAAACACGTACTTACATTAGGGAAATAAGATAAAGTGGGAAATGCAGTACATTTCAAGGTAGTCTTCTGTGAGAGAGGGGTAACGTGGCCAGTCGAGCGCGCCCAGCGGCCTGTTGGATTGCAGCGTGCACTCTCCCCCTCTAATAATGCAGACAGTCCGCCTACTGACAGACATATTATCAGCAATACTCGCACATGTCACAATCAGTGAAAGATAACGAACACTGGCATACCCGTTGGCTCAGCGACCCAAAGTGGATCTTGGCCTCCGACACCAAGAGACGCCATCTTATTCAGTCCTGCGAAGCTTCGTACCAACAGACTATGTGGAGCTCCCCGCAGGTCTCTCTCCGCATAACCTATCTTACCTTAAATGTACAGAATGGAAGATAAAGACTAATCAACTTAGGAACGAATAGGATGAAATAGTGCGTGAATGATTTTGAAAAATGATTCGTTTCTCAATATAAACAAAAGATTACGTCAGGGCAGCAAGGTCGCCGTACGATGAACAACAGTTTATTGATGCCTTGTTCCGTATGCACGAGTCATTATTAGATGATGGGGTCAGCGAACTTAAGGCGACGTTAAGCGATTTAGATTAACATTTTTAGGAATTGTGCAGTAAAATTGTACAATTAAACTGAATGTAATACTCAATGGGAAAGTGCACGCTGCAATCCAACAGCCGCTGAGCACACTCGACTGGCCACGTTACCCCTCTCTCGCAGAAGACTTTAGTAAAGTGTACTGGATTTCCCATTTTGACGTATTCCTTCTTGATTTGCAAAGGCTGGACATTTATTGACACTTCGACCGATATCGATATTGGCCTATTACATCCCACGGCAGGGCGCAGGCCTCTGATAAATAAACAGTGTCCTGTGTACATCAATGTAAATAAATCACCACGTGGCCAGTACGAAGTTCCTTCTCTGTCTAGCCGGTGATAATAAAAATGTAACTGATTGCTGTCTGTACATGGAAGATATATGAGAAAAACTATTATTGAGGACCTTTAACAACGCAATAGAACCCAAAACAATGATTGTTAGAATTTTTGTGTGTTTGTCTGTTTATCTGTTTGTCTGTGCGTTTGTGCGCGCTAATCTTAGAAACGGCTTAACCGATTTGGGTGCGGTTTTCACAAATGTATTGTGGTAAGCTTCACTTAAAATTTAGTGTTTGTTTTATTTCAATCAGTTCATAAATAAAAAAGTTATGTCAATTTAAAGAATCACGTCGAATAAAGACGGTGTTTATAAACTAAAGTCCACGCGGACGAAGTCGCGGGCAACAGCTAGTTTTAAATATAAGTAAGTAGAAACTCAGTGGGACAGTTCGAGGATCTAAATTCAAGAATAAGAGTCGAGAATATATACTCTAGGGTTTGTTCCCGGGAATTCTCGTCCCGGGAATTCCCGGGAAATCGGTTGGTCTCGTTCCCGGGAAATTCAGCTCGAGAAAAGTCGAGACATCGAGAAATTTAAATAAACATTTTTACGCTTAGCTTTCTTTGTAAATGCGAGGTGGCGGCGGCAATCGGCGGCATCCTTTGACAGCGCGGCTCGTGTCTGTCGGTATCCTTTGTTTTCGCCGACAAACGCAAGCGCCCGCGCGGCCCCAGTTGTGTTTCGTTCATTCGTGTTTCAACTCCTGCCGTGTTCGGATTACTTCGGATTGAAAATCGGATCATAAAGCCAGCATAGTGTACTTATTTAGTAACGTACGAGTAATAGAATTGCAGAACAAACAGGTAAGTTTTGTTATTATTTATTTAAAACTAGCTTTCCGTCCACGGCTTCGCCCGTCATCAGCCTAACCTAACCACATCAACCCACTGCTGGGCATAGGCCTCCCCACTGTTGCGTCAGTTATTTTGTAGGTACTAAAATACTTACTAATCCTTGAACTGTTTGTTATAGATTTTACAACTGATGGACCAAAATGGAAACTTCCAAAGTTTGGAAATATTTCAAAAAAAATAAGGACGCCTCAAATTCGCAATGTCTAAAATGTCCTAAAACCATATCCTGTAAAGGATCAAACACAAGCGGACTAGTGAGGCATTTAGCTCATGTACACAAAATTGATGTAAGATCCACCGAGGCTCAAATGAACACAGAAGACGGATCTACCAGCTCGTCCAGTTCCGGGGTGACGGCACCAAAAAAATCTAGAAGTGCTTTTGAAACTATGCACGTACAGCAGACACTGAAATTTGACGTTCAACCCAGAAAATCGTTAGGTGAAATTTTAGCTAAACTTTCTGCCCAAGACGGTTTTACTATAAGAGGCATTACTAAAAGTGAATTTATCCGTGAATCACTTGTTGCCAAGGGGTATAAACTCCCAAAGACCCAAACCGAAGTAATGAACCTAATATTGAAGTTTTATGATGAAAAGGAGAAAGAGATGATAAAAGAGCTTTCTCAGATTTGCACATCAGGAAACCGGCTAAGTGTGACAATTGACGAGTGGACAAGCATACGAAACAGACGATATTTTAGCGTCTGTGTCCATACAGCAGAGGCAAAAGTTTACAATTTGGGGCTAGTTTACATACCCGGAAAATGCGGTGCCGCAGAGGTTAGAGAAATAGTAGAGGAGCGTTTGAAATACTTTGGGGTAAACTTCGAGCATTACGTCTTGGCCGTAACCAGCGACGGGCCAAATGTTATGAAAAAATTTGGCAGAGAGAGCCCCTGTGAGATGGTCCTCTGTGTAAACCATGCCATCCATTTGGCTATTCTTGATACCTTTTGTAAAAAAAAACCAGAAACTACAGTTGCTAGAAGAAACACACCTGTTAGCGACGATGAACACAGCAGCTCTGATGAAGCCAGCACTGATATCGACGACGAATCTGATGAAGAATCTATATTGCAACCTGATGACGACATAAATAAAGTCCTGAATGAGACCCGTTCGATCATAAGATTTTTCAGAAAGAGTCCTCTCAGAAATATCACACTACAAAAACATGTGAAGACTGAATTCGGGGCAGAACTAGCCTTATTACAGGATGTCAGAACTAGGTGGAATTCAAAGCTAACAATGATTGAGCGTTTCTTGAAGTTAAAAAATTCCATTAAAAAAGCCTTGATTGATTTAGATAGCTCATTTAAATGGAAGGAGGAAAATATTTGTGTACTACAAAAATTGCTGTTGATATTGACGCCAACGAAACTTGCAGTAGAAGCATTGAGCAGACAAGGTGCCAATTTACTAACTGCAGAGGCTATAATAGACGTGTTGCTAAAACAATTACAAAATATCGACCACCCTTTGGCTCTTCAATTAGTAGAATCTCTTAAAATGAAAATATCAGATCGTCGGAATACACCTCTAATATCGCTGCTACGCTACCTAAACAGCCCCGATAATTTTATGCACAAAAAGAGTGATTATTTTATCGATAATAGCAAGACATTTTTAATTGGATATGCTGAAGACTTATTCAATCGCCTATACCCCACTGTTCCCACTACTACAGAACCTTTGACAGAAAATAATTCAGAAGTTGTTGAAGCAGGCGTAAGCGAATCAGAACCTGAACAAGACAGCTTTGCAGCTCAATTAGAGAGAGCAATAAAAGGTGTTTCGAAAAATGATGAATCAACTAATGCTGTGGTGCTTTCAAAATCAATAATAAAAAAAGAGTTTTTGCTATTTGAAAAAACAGGCAAGAGGACTCCTAATCTGGAAACACTATACAAGGCATTAATTTCAGTCAAGCCGACTTCAACAGAAAATGAAAGGGTATTTTCCATATCGGGAAATGTGGTCAGTAAGATTAGAAGCCGCCTGTCTGATAAATCTATTAATGCTTTAGTTTATCTTAAGGCATATTTTATAAGAATTAATAAGTAGGCTTAAAGACAGTTATTTTTTTCGTATTAATAGCAGATACCTATTATTTAATTACATTAAAACTGCCAAAAATTGTGATGCATACCATATCACCCACATAGTGAGATTAGTGAGTGACTTTTAGTTATGATGAGAAAATTTATGATTGTTTTTAGTTAAAAATGTTTGTTTTAAGCTGATTGTTAACAGAGATTTTGTTTTTTATTAAAAATTAGTGAGATTAGTTATGGTGAGAAGAAAAAATATGATTGTTTTTAGTTAGTATATTTGTTTTGAGCTGATTTTTTATTAAGAATTAGTTTTTTGTTTCAAATTATGTTGATTTTATCATTTAAAATAAACACAATTAAATTAAAGACTCTTTTTATTATTTAAATAAAAAATCTAGACAAAAATTTACTTTTTTCTCGACAACCCGAGAAGACCCGAGAAATCAGGCTCGAGAACTCTCGACACCCGAGAACTAAAAAACCTCGAGAAATCGGAAACCCTAATATACTCCTAAACAAAACAATTTATTTGCAGAATATGGGTACAACAAATTATAAAATATTCGTACATAATTGAAATCTGCCATATTCAGTCTGTTAGGGCATGCAAAATTAGTTATTCCTAGGTTCAATATTATTCATATATTAATAACAATACCAATAATAACAAATTATATATTAATAAACACGTCAAAATTTAAAAGTAATAAGATTTCTCCATAAGAAATTCTTTAATTTTGTAATACGCTTCATTCAACCACAAAGATTCCCAATTTTCTTCTAAAACATCCGCCATTCAAAGTTTCTTTTATATATTCTGGTATTTTATTGTAAATTTTTTGACATATGTCAAATATGCATTGCACATTGTCCTTGTCTCTTTAAACATTATGAATTCAATGAAATTACTTCTTACAAAAACTAAATAGCATATATATCGAGGGAAATGTTAACATTTTTAATTTAATAAAGTCTGCAAATATCCTGTTTCTGTAAGTTGCGCATCTTTTCTGTGACAGAAAGAGGTTATGTTTTTTACTAGTTTCCCTAAAATATGCACCAGAACATAACGCAGTATGGATGAAACATAGGCATGATATGCCATCAAGATCGCATCCTGTTTATCAATTCTTGAAAGCTCAAAAGATGCATATGCGAATTTATTGACTTTTGTTGCGAATATTATCAGTCTATAATTTTCATTTCATGTCAGAATCTAAGTGCATTCCTAAGAACTATGTACTAATAAAGGCTGTCCCAGATTGAGCGCCGGATTCAATTTAGAAAAAAAATAAAGTCATTGTTTCTCCGGCTGTGAGACATGTAGCACCGTCCTGTTGGAACCAAAATTGATCAAGGTCCATATCTTCCTATTGGTGCCAAAAAAACTCCTGTAGCATGTTTCGTTACCTCTCTATGCCTACCTAAATATCGACACCTAAAAAAATGGCTCCATGATCCCGCCGTACCAAAAGCCGCACCAAACTGTAACTCTTTGAGGATGCATCCGTTTTTCATGAATCTCACGAGGATTCTCCAAGCCCCAGGTACGACAACTTTGCTTATTAACTTATCCGTCAAGGTGGAAATGGGCTTCGTCATTAAAGATAATTTTTTCGCCAAAATGATGGTCCACTTCATACTGCTCTAAAATTCATATTGCGTTGCTCTTTCGTGTAGCGTTACATGTTGACTAATTGCAACTGTCTTATGTGACATTAAACAAACCAGAGTTGCCAACCGCCAAATAAAAAAATGGCGTGAAATTTAAATCCGGCGCTCAATCTGGGACAATCTATATGTGTTTTCAATTATTTTCCCCAAATAATTGATGTTGAATTTGCTTTTTTGTTGTTGTTTGACACAAAAACGTCAAAAAGTACTACCTTTTAAAATACCATCTATGTGTAAACAATTTAAAATCAATCTCATCGACTAAGCGTCGCGAAGCCTTAACTCGGTCAGCACGGAAGCGGCAGATAAGGCGAATAAAGCGGATAAGGCTATCGGGAAGCAATTACCGCAATCACTGGCCGACATTACCGGCGCTTACGTGCGTGTACGTAGTACATATTAAATAAATATTAGTGTATCTACTGGTGACAGAGGTGGTGACAACGACATTTAAGAGCTAGGAAGAACGAAAACGTTTAACATTCGCTGAATACTAAACTATAAAAAAAAAAATTACGTAACACTGCATGTTCGGGACAACCGATGCGATAATAGTTTTAAGTCTTTGTTTATATAAATTCCATAGTTTTATTATAATTATAGGCCGTTGAGTACAAATAGGTTTAGTTTCGCAAAATTAGCGATAGATGGCGCTATAGTTTATTTAAAAGTCGCTATTAAGATTTTCCGAGATAATATAAATGGATATCCATCCATAGATTCCATTCCGGGTCTCCTGGCTGAGCGCCTTCTGCGCTCGCCCTACATCAACGCGACCGGTGACTCTTGAAAGGCCACTAGGGCCACAAGAACTATACATACACGATGTTGAGGCAATCAGGTTTTTTAGTCGGTAGGAGTCTGACACTACCTGGTACCACCTAGGCTGGCCCAGCCAGACTAGACGGTACCAGGTGTCCCATGCAGGATTTTTCCTGATTGTCTCTCCTAACAAAAAAAAAAAAAAAAAATTCCATTCCTAGCTGAACAACGATATAAGAAAACCAGAAAATAGAAGAAATATTGGCATCCTGAAGAAAAACCAGCATAATATATACAGCAAGCAAGAACCGTACCGCCAACCACATCGTTACATACAGTCCGCTTATAGGAAGACGGTGCGGTACACTGCATCAATGAACTTATGAACAAAACCCACCGTTTCAGGGTTCGGACCACATATATAGAGGGTCCGCAGCTGCGACCCCGAGGTTGGCGCTAAGCTCCTACTTCTGCTCGTTCAGACTGTTCCGATCCGTAGTCGTTGTTACAAAACACAAAAATGTCTAATTGCGCTGTAATAATCAATTGTAAACACGAGTCAAGGAAGATGTTACCATTACTAAAAATTAATACTAGTAACGCTAGATTTCTATACAATTTTACGAGCTTGCGTTGTCTATCTACATGTATTTATATTATTATGTCTGTGGTTCGGATGCGACATGTGGTATAGAGAGATTCTAATTCATACAATTTTTTAAGTTAAGATTTTCCAGGGTCATAATCTAGAATGCCACTAGTTTCATTACGCACCTAGTTGTACCGGGTAATACCCGGTGTTACGCCGAAGCCCGTTTATGAGTTATCCGCGTGTACCCGGATTTAGACCTCGTATATTAGAAACATATACCGTGTTACGAGGGACGTGTGAAAGAATGTAATGATGTTTTTTACGGTTAGTAAGACCTATAGAAGTGTAAGTACCTACACTTTATTATTCAAATTACGTATAATTTCTGCATTTAAATGAAGAATTTTAATCACTTTAGCGATATCTCGCTATTAAAAGCGAAAATATAAATATAAAATTTTTAAACTGTGCCCCTAATTTTAAACTATCAACTTTTTTTCTTACCATGCACGAATTTATTCTGTAGACTGTATTTTGAAGTGAAATCAGAGGCGGGCCAGGTTGCCACCAGTTTAAACAGTCGGGCCACGTTGACACAATTTTGGATGAATATTAGATGTGGTCGGACAGGAGCGGAATAATTCAAAGAATGCAATGAAACTGACACAATTTAAATGACTAGGTATAGAAAAGGTAGGCCTTATTGCTAAGGCGATAGGCAGGCACTCTCAACTTACTTATTCAAGATTTTTTTTTATAAAAAAATGGCGGCAGACGAGCATACAGTCCATCTGATGTTAAGTGAATACTGTCGTTCATCGACATCCGCGATACACGCCAACATCAGTCCAGAATGACAAACGTTGGCATTACCCCGGATGCGCTGCCTACCTTTGCAGATTAAGGAATGGATTGGGAAAATGGGGCGGGAGAGGATGGGAATGGGCTCTGGCATATCTCACTCACTACCGAAACACGTACGTACATTGGGGAAATACGATAAAGTGGGAAATGCAGTACATTTCAAGGTAGTCTTCTGTGAGGGAGGGGTAACGTGACCAGTTGAGTGCCCCCTACCAACACTATTTGTGATTAATTAGTCGTTTATTTAATAATTTACTGTAACTTAGTAATTTCAGCGAAACGTAACTACTTCGAATAACTTTTACTTATATGTCAGTTCCACGCAAACACCTAAACACACCTACATAGTTGGAGACTTGCCAATTAGTGAGTCATGGATTGGTCGTGAGTTAGAATCCGTGAGAAGTTGCCACCGGTAATGGCGTATTGAATAATAAATCCGTTAGTTAATATACCAGCGTTCTGTACTTCGTAGTATGTCTAAATGTATTAGTAGAAATCAACAAATTCTCTTTTATCTGTATCCGCGGGGGTTTGGTTCCGCCCTCTCCCCCGGCTACCCTGAAACTGTGGATAGTAGCGAACCCCATAATTTCGAGTGAATAAAGCAAAATGAAACGGTAGTTCCAAAATTATGACAGCTAGGACGGACCGCTGTGACGAAACAAGCGTCCGATTATTGTAACTATCTAATTATTATATTAGCCATTTAGCGTTTTTGAGTTGATAATAACATAAATTTTGTATTATTTTTAGATGTGTATAAGAAAATATAATAAATTAATATAAATAATATTTAATAAAACATTGAGTACCGTCAGGTGCTCAATAAAGCGTCGGGAATTCATTACTTTTCTAAATCCACTTTTAAATCTCTAAAGTAGACATTCAGGGACATGTATCGCGGATGTCCTTGCGCGATAGTATCCACTTTACCACTTACCCTCAGCCAGAATGATAACTAGTCTGACACCTCTATACATATAATAAAACTGTAGAACCAGAGTGTCTGTACATTGAATATATTTACCAAAAACTGATTGGTGGCGATGAAACAAAGAACACAAAATTGAAAATTTTTGTCCGTCTGTCTGTTCGAACACGCTAATCTCCAAAACTACCAAACGGATTTTCATGGGGTATCCACATGTTAATTAAGCTTAGCTTGGCGATTCGAATAGGCTTTGTTTTATCGAAACCGGCTGACGGGAAGAAAAGATATCCCAATTTAGACTATAAAAAGTAAAATTTGTGTTTGAATCAAAAATATTCGCACCCTTTTTTAATATTGACTTTGTTTTGTGTAAACTAAACTTTTATTTCACCATTTTTTATAATAATTTAGTACCTTTCCTCACAAACCACTCGCTCGCTCCGATTTAGAGTTGTAGGTTATCTAATAACAGCACGCTATAGCGGTTCGTTTAGCGGCTGTTTACGAGTGGAGTGTGCGGCGTCGCCGTTCGCATGTAGTAAGTAGTACCTACAGAGTAACAAGATGACCGGTGAGAGACTTCAATTAAAAGATTCAATTTTTGTTGGGGAAATAATTTTTTATCGAAGATTTTTATTGAAGATTTTTTATCGTTCCAATAAAGATTTTCTTAATGATGCAAAGTCACTAAATAATATCGATATAGTATGACGTAGGTATTGGGGATGTTAATATTGCATAACTATTTTTTTTTTCTTAACAGTTATTTCATTTGACAAATAAGTATGACATTTGACATTTATTTCATTTAAACAATTCATACGACAATTGGACATTTAATAGTTGGGTAATTGTTTTTTATTGTGATATTAAATCTTTCATTTTTATTGTCATATGACACCAATATTGGTGTCATATTTAAATATAAATAAATAATGCACGTTGAAACAAAAATATAATAATTATTTGTGTAAATGTCTGGGAAACTTATGGTTTGTAGAGATATTTGTACGCCTGTTTATGTTCCAAGACAAAACATTGAGTACATTTTAAGCGTATTTTAACATCATCGTGTCTACCATCTATGTAGGTATACAAATAAATAGTTTCATTTCATTTGATTTCAAATATTCAAGTTCAGAAAAAATCTCTTACAACAAAAATTGTTAGTTTTCATAAAAGAAATTCAATGTTAAGAGAGGGTAGAAGTATTTTTATTTAACACAGGGTTATACGAGTATATATTACCTACGATATATTTACGGTGTAGTGTCCATTCGCAGCCGCCATGTGCGCGGAATGAGTCTATAGATAAACTTTGATGTTATTTTATGGGTGTTGGGATTTTTTTACGGAGACCCTTGACCCTTAGTCTGAGAAGGAAAATATGAATAATCCAAAAATATGTTTTTGTTATTTCACCGCCGCCGGACGGTGTAGATTTGCGATAGGTCGAAACATATCTAATAAAATTTGTTTCAGTAGCTTTTCCAACATTTCTGAAAAAAGAAATACACGCTATTGCCACCAGTCAGTGTACATTTGTATTTTTTTTATGTACTTTATGTAAAAACACATAAATATGTGGCAGAATAAAGCATAATATCTTCGTCGAAGAGTTTAAAAGTATATATAATTTGCTTTCGAACAAGCTATGGCTCCGATCAATGGTAAATGAATAAATACGATACGCGTGAAATCATTCATGCATGTACGGGTCGGCTCTTCTAAAATCTAAAACATCGTTTCTCAACCTGGTTCTGGTGGCGACCTCAACCGTGTTGCCTTCACATACCCCGTGTATGTGATACCCCGGGAATTCACATACCCCGAGTCGCAGTTGGTCAAGAAAAATTAAGCATTTATGTCCGAAAAAATCTTTTATTAAGAATCAAATGTTAAACGGTTAAAACATAATTACGACTTAATTACTAGTAGCTAGGGGGTCGTGAGTTTATTTAGTTTATTTCTGGCTTTTTCAGGGGGTCGCGACACTGAAAAAGGTTGAGAAACAATTTCCAAATAATTACTTACTGAGCTATAAAACACCTCTAAAATACATAAGATTTAAATATTGTGCAGGCAAAGTCTCGTATCATCATTAGTTATGAACAAACTACATCTCTTTAGTAACCGTTCCGGTATTATAAATATTAATAATTTACTGTAAAACGAACTAACTACCGCTGCGGGAAAATTAAAACAAGGTAATATTTTTAGGTACACAAAGTTCAGTATCGTATGAAGCAGTTTTTGCTTGTATGTGAAAGGTAGAGGTACGCAACCATAAGGATTGTGACTAAGAAATTGTTTTACAAGTTCTTTGTTCTTATGCAAAAAAAAGGTTTGCGGTTATTTAAGAGTAAGTTTTTTATAGCACAATATTAATTAAATAATGTTCGCGAGCGGAAGTTCAGTCCGGCTAATATTCATAGAATGTAAGGTTTACAATTTTGGTTTTTATTAACTGTGTTTGCTACGAAAGCTCAGTAGGTAGTGTAATAAAGGGTTGGTACGCTTGTAATACAAGTTGGTATCGTAAAAATCGTCGATATGTTGGCACATATGGCAAAATAGATAAGTTTACATACAATAACACACGCACACAGATAGATACGAGGTTAACTGATTCACTGAATATGTAACAAAATTTTACTGACGGCTCCCATAGTCTCTGTAACAGTTGATTGAGCCGTGAGCATCTAGTTTGTGAACAATATGTACTGCATACAAACTTATCCATTTTGCCATTTCTACATTGATTAATTTCAAACATTTTACCTAACTAGAGACTTGCCCTGACTTGCTTTAGTGTTGCAAAACTGATCGCTTGAGCATTAAGTCAGCGCTGATGAGTCTTAAGAATCTTAATCTTATCTGTTTTAGACTAGAGCCTTTAATCTTAAGCTTAAGGGACCATCAAACGTTCATAAATGAGTTATTGATTTTAAAGTGCATATTCTGAATAAATAGGTTTGTTCTACAATGTCATATTTGCGGTCGGAGCTACATAACCGCTTCTCGAATAAGCTGTAAACGAGTTTGTAATCGTGTGAACGCTCGTTTGGCCAAACTGACTTTTAACTTTTCTCCTGTCATCCTCTGCTGGACACGGGCCTTCTCAAGGGATTTATTGCCTTAATACGGCTGGTTGGCGAGTCCACTCTTTTAGAGGTGAAGGTAGTTTCTCGGCGCTTGTGGTAGCGGCTTTGTTATCCCTTAGTCGCCCTTTACGACACCCGTGGGAAGGGATGGGGTGACGCTATTCTAATGCCTCATGCTCAAGCCAATGTGCATTAGGAGGCCCGTGTCCAACTGTGGATTTTAAAAAGGCTAGGTATGGGCACGGTACCCGCCGACTGGTGGCGCCATCTTTATTTTTTTAATTAAACTGATAATTAGAGACTTTATTTAAACATTGACCTGTGGCAATCAAAACTCAATAATTCAAGGATTATCTACTTTGAATTTAGTTCAAGAAAATATAAACCAGAAACGCGATCTTACTGACAATATCGGACAAATGTATGCAAGACAATATAGCTACACAACTGTATCGAACTTGCGACCGATTGCAGATTGCGCCCCCGCAGGCGGTGCCGGTGTTACGTGTGTGCTAAACTTTAGATTAAGGTCCGGGTTAATCTAAAGTTTAGTGCGCCGTATGGCGCTGTCTACATTTGATTTTAAGCGAAATCAAAATCACAGATGTTTCACCTTATAGACTTTTAAAACATAACAATTGTTTTATGTCTGTTATATCTTAACCAGTTAGTTGTGGTGCCTAAAGAGAAACTAAATTGTACCTACATTTTGCATTCTCATTGTACTACATTCTCGCTTTGGCTTTTCGTCAAAGCTTTATATTTATTACAAGGAAACGTCGAAGTTAGATATTAGGTTAGTTTTTAATGTACAACAAGTACGAATTGTAACAAGTGAGAATGATTAAATATTCTTGTACCAAATTTTAAATAATGTTGTAGATTCTCCCTACTAAGTAAACAAAGTAAATATTAGATGCCCTATATATATGTTAAGGAACAAATTTCTATTTGAAGGGGCGTAGTGCCAAACTAATTATCCCAAAAATAAATTTCCAACCCCTTGCAATGTCCGCAATACCTCATTGTTTTCATTGGCACTGACATTTTTTGCGACTCTTTAATTTCTTTTGGAAACTTAGTGAGAAAGGATTGGATTAGTACGAAATAGTTTGCTTTCCACTGGATCTGAAAATGTTATGTTATTGCTGATTTCATCCCAACTAGTTACTGTTTTTTAGTGTTGACTTACGGCTATTAGATTTTTAAAATTGTTCAAGCTTTGTTGGCTTATAAAAAATGAAATCAGAAGAAAAAATATAAGACTGTTTTTCTTGGTAATCTGAAGTATGTAGTCCTTTAATACGAAATTAAGTTAGAATCAATTACGAACTTCGTTAAGGTCACATAGGACAGTTTGTTACAATCTAATAAGGAGTTCAATTTAGTTGGCGTTCGGTTTCTAATACATTAATTTTGTTCGATGTGACGATCCACTAGCAAATTGTTAATGTTGAAAAGTTTCTGTTCCTATGTTTGCCGGTAGATATTGTCTGGTGTTATATGTACACATGACAGATAACATGACAGATGACAGATTCCGTAGATAATCTAGAGAAAGGACTATGATTTCATCATCTGTTAATATTCGATATTATTTGATATAAAGTATTTTTTCGTAATAAAAGCGTAATAAGCATTATTCCTTATATATAGAACGCAACGTCTGTCTGTCCTTCTCTCTGTGTATTTTCTTGTAACTTCGGTGCTACCGAATGGTCTTTGATACGGTTTTCACTATCATGTTAGCTTATTTCTTCCGGAAAGTTTAAGAATCAGTGTATGTATCAAGCAAGCGAAGCTGCTGTCAAAAGGTTAGTTTTAAATAGTTATGTAATGACTTAAATGTCTTAAAATACTAGAAATCAATTCGTGAAGACAGAATTAAAATATTTGGAACTACAGCACTTAGAAGTAGCAAGTTAGTACTGGCGAGTACTGCCGAGATGCCAGAATGATTTGCAATTCGTTACAAGTTATTCAATAGACGGTTGTGTCGCTACCAGGAAAAAAAAACAGTAATTTATCGCTATAACATAAGATAGAATCTTAAAAGTGACAATCGCTTGTCGATAATATGTGTAATTAGCTCAAACAAATAATAACAATAGTTATTACTGCTTACACATAAAATTAGAATTTATGCAAAACCACACTACAGTTGAGCTTAACTTTGAGTTATCTGTTGGTGGCACCGGCCTAAACAGTCTACTATTATAGTGTTCATTATCTCGCAAACCTGTAGGATACCTAGTCATCTCCTCGGTCGCAGTATCTTGCATCTCAACATGGAATTATACTAAGTTATGATTGGTTCAATTTACAAGCTGAAGCGGACCGCAGAGTTGCATAATTTTAACGTTTTGGTTATTAAAGCATTTTTCTGAACTGGATGATGTTTTTAAAATCATACTTTTGTCTTATTATTAGCTTATTTTATATAACGTTTGTTATTGACTGTTAATTTATACAATATTTAAAAATAATAATAATGTTACTATTAATAAAGGGATTTAAGGGATTAGATTACTACAAACAAATACGGACTCGAAATAATGTTCCTAACAATAATCCATTCAATAGAATATGTCGATATCATAACGATATGAATGACGAGTTTGACATATCCTATATCTAAATCTGACATATCTAAATAACGCTTGTTTCGAAATTCTGTTGGATAGTAATTTCCTTTTAGATAGATTGTATGTAGATAGTTTTTTTACACCCATTCTGCATAATTGTAGTTAAAGTTGTGTAAATGAATTTACAAACGTTTAAATGTTGTATAAAATGTATCTGTAACTAGATAAGTTTGTAATTTTTTTGTCGTACCTATTGAATAAATAAACTAATGCCATAAAATATGTGCAGATTTGGCTTTAAATTGGCAGAAAGTGACACTAGCGCCGAGCGAATTGTAAATTAAATAAAACACATAATTTAGCACAAATTGGCAAATAAACTTATCAACAGATTTTCAGTGAACGCTCAATCGCTAGATTCCAATTCCAGCAGCTAGATGGTATTGATTTTTTACTGATTTCGAAGAGCTACATGTATTTATTATCGTGGAATGAGTATTCATCGCTCATCGCTTTTAAATTGCGTTGTATTAGTATCCTGTTTAGGTAACATTATAAACTGGCTGTAATTAATTAAGATAATCTCGTTGAACGCACAAAACGGCCTATGGGCATATTTTAGCATACTGACCAGAGTCCAAGCGTCGATATGCCCTATCTAGATGCACTGATATGCGCCGGTAGGCTTACCTGAAACAAAAAGATACAGATTCAGTATTTCGTTATTCGTTTATTGGTGAATCGTAGGTAAATGCAAGGACTTACAAGGTTATTGCTTCCCCTTTTTGTTTTTGTTGCAACTCCCAAATTGCTTCAGTTATCTCAAAATTATAGTATTCATAGAACACAAATGCTAAAAATATTTTTAACACAAGTATTTGTTATCGGATCTGGTGGTCAAGTGGTAGGGGATGCCGTAAGGCATTGTTTCTCAATCTTTTCAGTGTTAGGACCCTATGAGTGGGCCAAAAATGAAGTAAATAACCTCACGACTCATTTACTGAAATTGGGCATTACCTAATTATCATTTTTTCCCGTTTGTCATTTGATTATAAATCATTATTTTTTTATAGGAAGACGGCGGCAAACGAGCTTGCAGTCCACCTGGTGATAAGTGGATACTGTCGCTCATGTATATCGGGGTACATGCTAACATCAGATCAGAATGACATATCTTGGCACGCCCCCGAATGTGCGCCTACCTTTCGAGGTGTAGGAATGGATTTGGAGAAAGGGTCAGGAAAATGGAGAGGCATATCTCACTCACTACCGAAACAAGTACCTACGTACATTGGGGAATAGGATAAAGTAGGAAATGCAGTACATTTCAAGTCTTCTATGAGTGAGGGGTAACGGGGCCAGTCAAGTGCGCCTAACGGTTGTTGGATTGCAGCGTGCACCCTCTTTCTCCCTAAATTATTAATAAAGGGTTTTTCGTACACAAGTGCTCAATTTTATTAACCAACTGCGACCCGCTCTGTATGTGATGGCGACCTCCAGGTTGAGAAGCGATGTCTTAATCAGCCATATGTACACATCAAATGACCGGCTTTAATCAGATTGAATTCAACCCGCATTCATGTTGTTTTATAATGCTGGAGCAAAATATAAAATAAATATAAAAACAAAACATTGTGACAATATGAGAATTTCCAAGATCTGAATTTCAGTTGTAAAAGCGTTTTGATGGAAGAAATGTGCAGGAATCCCTAGGCTATCTATCACCGCTCTATTATTGCAATATACCTCTCTATTCGCACATTCCTCACGTCATGTCAAATTTTTCTTCGTAATAAATAATTTCTAAGTTTCAAACGTATTCTATCATCGTCCAGTCCCGTAGAAGTAAGTCAGGAGTCGCTCAGTAAAGCGATAGAAGGTTTACTGAGGACAGAAGAGGACTCCTTGGAAGCACACGAAAAACGCAGTCCTACGCTATTATTTGATTATCACAAACATTACGCACAAAAACACTTTGAAGTTTAATAAACTATCACTATTAAATCACAAAACGCAAAATACACAATTTTTATTATAAATTAAACAAAAACTGATTTCTCCAATTTCCGCCAAAAAATCTCTTTATGGATTTCATAAGTTATTAGTGTTGTGGTTAATTACAAAGTCAAGCAGATTGCACAGTCAAGTAAGAAATAAGAGACGTGTGAGATATTTTTCAGTACAAGTTGATAATAAAAAACAATTTACTAATTAGTAAAAAAATCTTGCCGTGTCGGGACGACTTTCGAGTTTAAAAATCATTGGACCTCATAATCATTAAAAAGCGGAACTCTAAGAGTAAAATATCGTGTCTCATTAGTGACTCTTCGCTTATTAATTTGGATACATTTTCACGCCTGTCAACATTTCAAGCCAGTATTTTTAACGAATCCAAACACAACGGTCCGGTGTCCAGTCGGTGAGCATGAGTCCTCACGATGCGTGCCTCATGTGAGTGAGGCAAATGCAAAATACTTATTAAATTTGAGAATTAATTAAAAATTAAATGAGCAGTAGAGAATATTGAATGGGCCGCGAATTCAAAACGAATTGAGTTACGTTTAGGTTCTCTGGTGTCAATGAGGAAATACTTTGTGAGTCCCATAATTTGAAGTTATTTATGTCAGTTGTTCAACAAGTAGTTTGTTCTTTTGTTGAACATATTTAATGCAATATTTTATTACTGCTCGTATAAATCTAAGTCCTTAAATTTTTAATCGTTTCGTGTCGATGTAGCAGACATGTGGCGACGATGAGATAGTGAGTGATTAGCGCCAGATGTTATAAGGTATGTTAAGACACACGATTGGGTTAATCTAATACAATGATGGTGCATCGTCCATAAAAAAAAAACCTATTATAGATTTATTTGGTAAGTCAACATAATGTTTGAAAATAATAAACATTACGTTTATAATGTTTATATCGTTGGACACAAATTTGATTTCTACTCAATCCAATTTTTAATTAAACTATTTTTTTAGTCTTATGTAAGTTACGTGATTATTAACGTATATTAACTTCAATGATCAATTTTGCTGATCATAATTAAAATTGTTTATGTAATATAGTTTCGCTGCTGGATTTAGATTGGATTTTAGTTTTGTTGCTATAATTTCAAGAATATAATAAGTAAGCCATGCCGTATAATGTCGGCCGGCTTTGGAGTAGCACCATTCTCTTCCCGTGAGTGTTGTAAAAGGCGACTAAGAGATAACAAAGCAACTAACACAAGCCCAAAGGAACTACGCCACCCCTAAAAGATGGAAGTCGCCAACTCGCTTAACCAGCGTGCCGTTTTAAGGCCTCAGATTAAAAGAGTAATCTAAGTATACATCCCTCATGCGCGAGACAATCTGCATGTGCATGAGGAGGCATGGACATGGGTGCAGCAGTGGATAAGAGTGCTGGTTACGGCCAATGAGCAAGTATTACTAGAAAACGAGGTCGTCTTCTTATTTAGAGTTTATATATTTCTGTCCCTATAGATGAGGAATGCATCTCAAATGCTTTAGAGACATCCCTACAACGTTCACATACATGGCGTCTAGCGCGAGTAACAATTTGTCAATGTCGTTGAATCGCGGGAAAGTCAGATTTGAATTTCGAAAGACACCACAAACAATGCCGTCGTCGCTGTCATAGTTATTGTCAATGAGTGACTCATTTCTGAGGCGTGAAGTATTTAAGGTTTTGCTTTGAAATATATATTCTATACATATTATTATAATAAAATCGTAACAAAGCAGTGTCTCAAAATGAAAGTCGTTGCTGTGTAAAGAGCGAATGACGCAGAATTCAAATCAACAATTTTTAGAATTTTGTTCGTCTGTTCTGTTTGTGTCACGCAAAAACCATTAGATGGATTTTGAATAAATTTGATATAGATATAGCTTATGTGCCGGGTTAACATTTAGGGTACTTTTTATATAGATAAATTTTAAGTTCCCACGGGAATCAAGCTAACCACACACACTCTAACCGGCTAGCGACTCTAATGTCTACGCACGAAGTCGCTGGCATTAGCTAATTTATAATAAAAGGTTAGTCAATCCTTTTTTATGTTAGTTCTTACAATCGACAAGTGTATACAATTATGTAGGAATTTTACTATGTTTCGTTCTTACAATCGACAAGTCTGTAGGTATTTTTCATTTAGTCATTTCATTTAGTGTTGCATTTACTGCCTCAATAGGTCTTCCTATTAAACTACGACATGGGGTTCTTCAAGAGAGCTGTGAATAGGAATTTGCAAGGTCGGCGGCGCGCCCGCATACCCCCTGGTGTTGCAGGTGTCCATGGGCGGCGGTAACACTTACCATCACGTGAGACCGCTTGCTCGTCCGCCCTCTTCTCTATAAAAAAAAATATTATACATATATGGTAAGTAGATTATAGTTGGATACTATAAAATAGATCCATAATTGGCCATAGGATTAAGCATATTAAATTTGTGTATAATTTTTATCCTAAGCACCGTGGATTTTGTATATCAAATAAATAAATAAAATGAAATAAATATACTTTCTAACCAGTTACAAGATATTTTAAGCAATTATTAAATGTAGCGTGTATGAGAGATCCATCTCAATCAGTCCATTAGTTTTTGAGTTGATGGCATACAATAGGTGCGTTTCGTTAATAAAGTCACCCTAATAAATATAAAAATTAAATCATATCACGCGCTATACAAACGGCTAATTGCAAGTTACAACCAAGAATTGGAGTCGGGCGTGTTGCATAAATTATACCTTATTGGGTCATTATTGAGGCTCGGTCGGACGAAAGGAGGGAGGGGGGGGGGGGGGGTGAATTGTTGCAATAACTATGGCGGTAATTTTATTGCAATAACACAAATATAGTGTTTGTATTAAGTTTTGTGGTTCGATGAGTATAGCGGGAGATCGTGAGTGGCACGAACCTTGGGAGAGATCTATATTCAGCAGTGGAGAGACACAAGACTACATATAAATACATAGTATGTGCACATTATGTTTTGTTGTGTGTGTTTTACTTTTAATGGTTTTTTAGTGTTCTTTTCAAAGTGTCATAAAAGGCTTCGTTAATTTTTGTTTGTCGGAATGCCCTGTGGCGCTAGTGGCCTTTCAAGAGTCACCGGACTTAGGGCAAGCGAAGAAGACGCTTAGTCAGGAATAAAAGTGTGTGGAGGAACGACCTTAAGGGCTAGTAACCGGTGAACCGATGGAAGGAACGGACCTCGGCTTAGGGCGTTGCTTTGGGGGGGTTGGGCGGGATCGCGCGTCAGTGTGTGTTCACGGTGTAGCGAAGGGAACATCCTCGTCTCCGCCGAAATTTGTTCAGAAGCAGATAAAAAGAGTAATCCTAAAAAGGTAAGAGTCAACAAGTTTAAGGAGAGTAACTGTTTTAAGCATTTAGTGCACTAGCAAAGCTTCGCTGATATTGTAGCACTTTAATTCCATAATAAAACGCTTTTAGACATCTGAAATCTATAAAACCATTTAATTACTAAAATTTTGCAGGCCGAAACGAGAAGTTGTTTTAACAAATAGGTTTTTTTTCGTGTAAAACGCTACAAGGTTGGATGGCATAAAAAGATATATTTTTTAAATTTTGCTTTGATAATATTTGAACTACATACAACTTACACAAACAATCGCTACGAAAAATATTTCAGAATATTACCTTTCACTACCACGGTGTACAATCTATATTTTTTCTAAAAATACAAAACAATTTACAAGATGTATCCAGCAACAACACATCTAGTAAAACATGTATTGATTGCAGTCCAGAAAATTGGTTCAAATTGCTTTTGTAGGGCGTATTACTTGTATTGCGGAATGGTCTACATTTGGAACGAACAGCGGAATTGTAATAGACCGCGGATTTGTAAGATGTGAAGATAGAAAGAAAAGCATTTATTTGTGTGTACAATTTTGTGTGTACATTCATAAAATACCATAGTACAAAAAAAATAACATAGAACATGGATAAGAGATAGTATGGTGTAATTGTGTATTGATAAATAGGTATGTAATATTTTCTTAGGTTTTCGCGATTACTATACATAGCAATTACTAAACAACTTTAAACGGTTTAAATCGCGTATATTTAACATTATTTATATCCCGACGTTTCGAACACTTTGCAGTGGACGTAGTCACCCCGTGACCACGTCCACTGCATTGCTTAATTGCTTATTGTTTATTTGCTAAATAGTTATGTAGCTCAGCTTATACTATGCTGTAACACCGAAGAGGGTTACAGCGCTGGTTTTCAGCTATAACCAGTATTGTGATTGTTGACAGTTTTGATTCACTCAGCACTTTACGTACGAAAATATGTCTACAAAAATGGGTCTATCAGGCTATTCAAATTGTAGAAGTCATAGAAAATCATAAGTCATAGCGTTACCGGCCTTCAGCCAACACTTATACCAGGCATTGGCACGTGCCTGTGCACTTCTCACCGACTCGCGATTCTTGTATCCTCCCAAAGCAACGCCCTAAGCGAGGTCCGTTCCTTCCGCCGGTCTAGCGGCGGGGGAGCCCCTAGGCTCGTTGCTGCACACACATTTTGGTCCCGGTTGAGCGCCTTCTGCGCTTGGCCTAAACCATACATGTCCAGTGACAATTTTCAAGGTGACCTTTCGGCCATTAGGGCCGCAAGAATTTAGCCGACGCGACGACCTATTTAAGGCCGAGCGCTCGTTTTTAAAATCAGCATTAAATTCAAATTAATGGGAAAACAACTACATAGCAAGCGAGACGCACCGAAAAATACTCGATAAAATATTTATTATTATTATTTATATATAAATAATTATTTTGAATAAACTAGACATTTTAAAAAACTTTAATGGTCTTTCTTCAATTATTTCTATCATTTATTGCACGGCGATCAAAACCGTACAATTTTGATGAAAAGACTTAGATTTGGTCTAAGTCTAAACTGTACGTATATTTGTAGTAAACATCACTGCTATCGCCTCCGCCTGTAACTTGTATCACTGTCATTACACACCGCGGCGGGAGTTGTACAAAAAGTGCAAAAAATAATAAAATTAAAAGCAATAAGCATTCGAATATCGCGTGAGGGTTTCGAAAATAAATCACAAATTTTCAAAATGCAAATATTAAAATTTATCACCTTTTTTGTGCATTTAACGATCTGATATACATACAGGTTTTTTTTAAACCGGTCAAGAATATTTCAGTTAAACGGGACATGAGCGGATTGAACGGTTAGTGATTAAAAAAGGTTAGTTACATTTCCAAAGTATTATACATCGAAAAAATACCTTATTCAATTCCCGGTTTAATTCAAATAAATAATTATTAGTGTAGAAAAAAAGATTTAATAACATTTACACTGAGTGAAAATTGCCCCGCGGCTGTAACAAGTTCGACTATTATAGTTTCGTGGTTTTCCGTATAAATTAAAAGTATAGGTACATATTACAACAATTAAATGCAATTTTGATAATACATAACGCCTTAATGCAGTTATTAATAAGCAATTTTGAAAGGTTCAAGACAACTTGTAATTTTAATTAGAAGTCTGATTTTCATTAATGTGTATTAATAAATTCTGATTGTCGGACACAAGAATTTTGGTTGGGATTTTTCTTAAAAACTAATCAATTTTCCGGATTAAAAATATCTCATGTCCTTCTACTGATTTCAGGCTATCTCTCTGCCTAAAATAGTTGAAATCGGTTTAGTAGCTTAATCGTGAAGGCGTAACAAACAGACAAACACATATTTGGATATTTATACTTTATCAGTGTCAATACATTGAAATTTTAAAGATTGTAGCCTAGAGAATGAGTATGTATTACCATTTAAATTTCTGTACGTAATTTCAAATTCGTAAAATAGCCTTCGAATTGGAAAGTGAATAACAGTAGAGAACCAATGGTAGGTAATGCAGGTCGTGAGAACGATTACGAAATTCGACACCAGCGGATGCCCTTATTAAAAAATGAAATGTCAAAAAACAATAGCGGTTCGTGCATAAAAAATTATGAATTGATCGGAAATCTTGAGACATAAACGTATATCTATAATCTGTATAGGAAATCTATAATACAGAACTTTTTTTAATGGATTTGTAATTGTAATTACATTTTATTTTTGTAGCAAGCAGCTGGCAGTATATTCGACAACTTTCGGGTTCGCGGTATATAGTGTTGTGATGACCGCACTGGGCGCAGCGATTCTTTGTCGAGGAAGTGCGGATGAACCGCACGAGGATGACGGGAGGTGCGATGGTAAAAACCCGAAGTTGGCATCAAATTGAACAGCTCTTTCGAAAATTCCCCATTATATAGGTTCCAGAAAACGCAGAGAGATGCTACGACATCTCACCGAACGCTACTCTAAACCGCCTGCGAGAGTAAGATCGTCGACAATTCGAACAGCACGCCGTTGGACGGAGTCAAACAGTTTCAACTGATATTTCATAGTAGAGTTATTATATAATTTTGCTATGTAAATTCAAAATTCCATTCACTTATAACCCCCTCAGGGGGGTAACAATATCCCGCGCAAGAAAAGCGCAAACACCAAACAATAATATTTGCGCCTTATATTGCGAGGCAAAGTTTACAAAATATTCGCGAAGTTAACAAAACAGTCCTAGCACAATATGGATAGGATGGTATTTTAACAGCGAAGCACAAAGCATTCAATCTTTCTTAACTGCTACATTCTTTCTGCGTTCCTTTATTTTAATCTCGCGGCAAGCAGCCGCTTTAACATCTATGGGGGTATGGTGAGATGTTTTGAAGGAAATCACTTCACAGAGTTTAAAGTTAAATGTTTAATTATCACGTCTTACACATTATACAATCCACGGACGGTTTGTTATCTATTTAATATGTAACGACGAGGGAATCTGAATTATAATATCAATAATGTTGCAGAGCGTATGTGCTACCGTTTTTTAGGAGACTAAAGCGGGCATTACATTATCCAATTTGCAGAGCGCTAGATTAGTGCGCTAGCTAGTGCACTAGATGAGCGAGCGTGGCAGAGCCCATACGATCGCACTAGATTGGATCACTAACTGTCTTTACACAATACAAAATTAGCACGCTAGCTCACCTAGCGCTCTGCAAATTGGATAATGTAATGCCCGCTTTACTGCCGCGGCGGCGCGGCGCATGCGCAGAACTCCTGCGCATCGAGACGGCCGGCGCATGTTCAGCGGTTTAACCGTGAGCGCCGAGCGATTCTACCTTACAAGGTGAGTATTTTATATATATGACACTACTGGACCGCTACTACTGGATACGGCAATCATGCACATTGTCTTGTGTATGAGAAATGTCCCGCTTGACTGCTGTCTGCGGTCAGTCAAGCGGGAGGCTAGTCTATTCTTTTAGAGATGGTGTAGTTTCACAGGGCTCTGATAACCCTTAGTTCATTTTTATGACACTCACTTGGAGAAATGATTATTTTTTATGACTCTGATCTGCGTCACCCTACATTTCTATTACAGCTTGTTTTTTTCCTTAGTTTTCTCTTTATTCTGATTACATTACTAACTGCTTCCACTAAATAAATTTATATGTATTCTATGGATTTATAATATGTATTAAATATTATGTATACTACTGTACATTTGTAATTACAACAATTTCTTTATCTCTACGTTTTATTATCCGGCACAGATACGGTTTTGAGCGTTAAGATCGCCTTCTGTGTATTCTACATGTATACAAACTCTCGTATTGGCGAAGATTTTACTAGAACAATAGTCAATTCAGTAATAATTCTTTCCGAGATTATTCCGAACTAACAAAATACTTTCCAACATTAATATCTCGATTTTCATTCGTATTGTTGTTAAAGTCCCGACTTGCGCTATTGAGTTTTTACTTAAGTACGGATTTTTTAATTATCAATACGTCGTCAATGAAGGAAAACACATGTTGTGAGGAAACTCACACCTTCGAAAATAATAAAAAATCTGGAGTGTTGCCACAAATCCGTACTGGACCCGCGTGATCGAAACCCCTAGTGATGTACATAGGCGGGATGATAAGTATCTGGCCTAAACTATTTAAAAAGAACATATATTTAAAAAAATATCTCATTTTACAAAAGAGATTTCTAGCTATCCATATTCTAAATTTGAAATCGACGGCTCCAATACTTTTTAATAATCTGACATTTTAGAAAATCTTGTGTTGAATTTTTCACAAAATGAATAAAATTGAAGAAAGAGCAGTGATAAAGTTTCTTCATATGAAGGGTTTAAAGGGATCAACAATTTTTGACGAGTTAAAAAATGTTTTAGGTGAAAGTGCTCTTTCATATGCCACAGTCAAGAACTGGGTTGCCGAATTTAAGCGCGGCCGTGGAAGCGTCCAAGATTAATCCCGATACGGACGTCCAAACAGCGTCACCACCCCAGAAATGATCTCCAAAGTCCATGAGATGGTCTTGGACGATGTAAGCAAAAAGAAAGTGTAAGCATCTCGAAAGAACGGGTACATCACATCCTGAGTGAAGAATTGCATATGAAAAGCTATCCGCCCGTTGGGTGCCGCGCTTGCTTACTCTCGATCAAAAACGAATTCGTATGCAAGACTCCCAACACTGTTTGAATCGTTTTAAGAAAGTATAGTAATACTTTATAGTAATAAAGTGGATTTTTTGCGAAGATTTGTAACAACAGAAGAAACGTGGGTCCACCACTATACACCTGAATCCAAAATTCAATCAAAGCAGTGGACAAAAGCTGGGTGTTCGGCTCCAAAGTAAGCCGAAGCTGTGAAATCGGCAGGGAAAGTGACGGCATCTGTATTTTGGGATGCGAAGGGAGTTTTGATGACAGATTACCTTGCGAAGTGTCAAACTATTACCGGCGACTACTACGCTGATCTGTTACACAAGTTACAGGAATGTATTCAGCAAAAAAGACCAAGTTTGACTCGAAAAAAAAAATCTTTCGCCAAGACAACGCAAGGGTTCACACACGCGTTAAGGTAATGGCAAAAATCAACGAATTACACTACGAATTGTTGCCCCATCCACCTTATTCGCGTGACCTAGCACCGTCGGACTTCCACCTGTTCCCTAAGCTCAAATTTTTTTTAGGCGGACAAAAATTTGAGACGAACGATGCCGTTATAACTGCTGTAGAGGAGTATTTTGCCGGCCTTGAAGAAACGCATTTTATGGAGGGCATAACTGCTTTGGAGCGAAGATGGACTAAGTGCGTAGAGCTTACAGGAGACTATCTGTGCCTTGCAGTAGGAAGTTATAGGCTGATATCGAATACTACACAGAACATATGTTCTGTGGAATACCAATCCAATCCCGCTACTCTATGTTAATCAAATCAAAACAAATCATTTATGTGCCGAATATGGGAACATAAATATGTAGTTCTCAATATTCAATACAAAATGGACGCCATATTCCACCTCCAATCTAGGGCATGCACATGTAAGTAATAAGCAATAAATACAATAAAAAAAAATACAATATATTTTTTTATAAACAAGGCGGCGGACGAGCATTTAGTCCACCTGATGGTAAGTGGACACTGTCGTCCATGGGCATACGCGATACATGCCAACATCAGTCCAGAATGACAAACAGTGGCACGCCCTCGGATGGGCTGCTCACCTTTGCAGATTGAGGAACGAGTTGAGAGAAAGGGTAGGGAAAATGGGGAGGGATAGGATGGTATGAGAATGGGCTCTGGTATATCTCACTCGCTACCGAAACACGTACGTACATTGGGGAAATATCGTAAAGTAGGAAATGCAGTACATTTCAAGGTAGTCTTCTGTTAGAGAGGGGTAACGTGGCCAGTCGAGCGCGCCCAGCTGCTGTGGGAATGCAGCGTGCACTCTCCCCCTACAAAGGACGTCAAAAATACAATGTAATGTCACGTTGCCTTTCACTGAATACCTATTATCTCACTTTATTAACTGTATGTATGCCTGTTTTATATATTGTAGCCCGGTTGTAAATGACAAAACTCATCTCGGTTGACTGGAAGAGATTCCTTCTAGGAATAAGTTCACCTTGTACTTACGGTAATATTGTAATGATTTATTGCAACAATTCATTATAAGTACAATAAAGAACAACACAGCAATCTACAACAAGTATCGATTATAATCGACTTATCGCTGTGATGTATAATATATCAATCGTATATAAGCAATTATGTACTTCGAAAAAGCGTTATTCATTTCTACTGAGGTGACAGGAAGTATGATCTTGCTAATGTATGCCAAATTTTGAAGCGAATGACCTGCTTACAACCTGCGTTAATTCGCGAACCGGTTTTGTAGTAATTTATGCGAGCAGCACTGGCAAAAAATGTGACAAGTTGTTTACGGATTAATCTTTAAATGTGATTGCAATGTTTTTCGTTGCAGTGTGTTTACGATGGCGCAATCTGCGTTGGCTTCATCATCTGTGGTCCCTTACAACATGACCCAATGCTCAAACATGTGTCAAGGTATCAACCTATAGGTGCAGTCACAATATTTAAATGATAAGCTAGTATCATATATTCTTAATTTGACAGTAAACAAACATCGAAAACTCAATATATAATTAAATTATATCACGTCACTGTCGTACTTATCAAACATGACAGTATTTATAACAACGCTAAATTAAGAAATAAACAAAAGTCATTTAACAATGATTTCTTGCGACCGTACCAAGATATTCAATTTCATCCTTGATAATTGTACATTTAGTTACAATTTTTATTCATTTTTAACAGCCGATAACAGACTAAAAACGATTCAATTATGATAACAAAAGTTTAAAATTTCTCGCAATATTTTTTTACAATAAAAACATCGAATTTTAAAATCGTTTAAAATTTTAAATTCGAATGTTAAAAGGAGCTCTGCAATAAGGATCGGAGAGCTTTTATTCATAACATAAGAGCCAAAAAAGGTACAAAAGGCTTTCTCTACACGTATAAGATGAATTGAGGAAACCCGCATGGTCGTGAAAAAAATCTGAAGTATATGATCTACCAATCCACAATGGGCCATTGATCATTGCGTGGTGGATTACGACCCGGAACCGCTCCCCCCCCCGTGGTTTACTAGGGAAGGCCTATGACCTGCATTGGGACGTTAAAGACTGATACAAAATTTAATGAGATCTTGCAACGAGAAAGAGTCCATGATACATTTTCTGTGCAAATGCGACGGTCTGGAGAGTCTATTAGGTAACCATAGACCAGAATCAGAAGACTACAGGTTCTACGACTGCAGGATATCCTGCGGTATATGGATACCATAATATATTCAGAGACCAATGTAGAAGATAGGGCTAAGTCTAATATCCAATCATTTAACCTTTTGTGTAAGGGTACACAAAAGATCCCATTAGGTTGAAATGATTGGGGAATCTTAATAGATGACCACTTCTGATAAGATAAGGGTCTACAGGATCCGAAGCCCGTTAGTCATACTTGATTAACTTTGTCATATATCACTGATGTCTATGGGCGACAGTATCCACTTACCACAAGCTGGACTGCATTCTCGTCTGCCACTTTCATACTATAAAACAAGTTCTTACCCGTTCTTCCTCTTCCATAGACCTTATAATCTCATAGTACAGCAACTGCGCCTCCTCAGATATCTGCAGCTTTTCCACTTCACAGCTCTTGTAAGAGATGTCCGCTCCCAAATCCGTTTGAAGATGCATCTTCATTATATTTACCACTACACTTTAACACAGTACCCAACGAGTAACTTTGAGACTTATTTCTTTGGTATAAGTTTTATTTTAGTTTGCAACACTTAGAAATTTCACTATTGGATTGTTTTAATGGCACTATGGAGGGTTTTATATAAAAGTCAAAAACTGAGAGGACATTAGCAATATTCTGAAATTAATTTCCTTGTTAACGCTGTCTGATCAAATGGTGTCGGCAGAGAAACTACACCACCTCTAGAGTGGACTCGCCAACCCGTTTGGCCTACAGTTTCAGTTTCATACGTCCCTTGTGCATGAGACAATGTCAGGAGGCCCATTTCGAGGAGTGGACTATATAAGGCCTGGTTATGGTGACTCAAATTCTAAATTAAAATCAGTAATAATTAAGAAGGAGACTGATCACTAGACAGAGGACCTATGGATATTGGTCAAGTCACCAAATTTGCTGTGGGGATAACTTAAAGCCAATGCCTAGACTGCTTTTAATCTAGCAAGGTCAGACCCAGAACTATTTTTAGAAGAGAGTCCAGTTCTTTTTTGCTCTTCTAAATACTAAACTTCTTCTGAGCATCCTAAGCATTCAGATGCAAAATTAGACGGATACATTGATCAATTAGTGATCAGTGGATTAGATATAACGTACCCGCGAACAATGAATTCTGGAATAACTTGAAAATCCATTTCGATGGGAGTATTTGACGGGATGGGAGTCCATCGTAAAATTAGTTACGTTTTCGCTATTGGGACTAAAATCCTCATATAATTTTATGGTGATCCCCAAAATGCCATAAAATTAAACCTAGCAAAGACATGTAGGAATATAACAAATAATAATAACAAAACCACCAATTTGCAGTCTGAGTTTATTTTTGTGTCCTTTAAATAACCTGTCTCCATCCTATCCACAGCAACCATGAACACATCAAATTAACTTGGCTCCGTGATGAATAACATCTACCCTCTCATACTAACATGGAATGGGAAGGCATTTTATGAAGCTAGCAATAAGGTTTAAAGTGGAATGACTCTAGGAAGACGGATTTGTTGTTTCACTTTCTAGGATTCGTCACCCTCTGCCGGTGGCGAGATGAAAGATAAAATTTATTTGTGTAATAGTTAATTTTGGAGTTAAATTTAATTAAACGTTTTTCTCTACTAAAAGATATTCCTTAATAACAGCTATATGACGCACGTGATGGTATGTGGCTCATCGTTATTTATACCATTCATAACATCGTGGTTAGTTGTATGTATTGATGACGTAAGATTACACTATAAAATATACGAGTAGAAAAAAAAGCAGTCACTCACTCACTGATAACCATCAAAAGGCCGATGGCAACGTCAGTCGGAATCGCAGACTTCGTTTTAAGAGTCCCATCCAACGACTTATAGTTTTATAATATAGTTATTCTTTTTGGATATTTTTTTAATTTTTACGGTGGAAATATTTTTTAATTTTAAGGGTTGGGAAAATGAGGAGGGATAGGATAGAATACGCTGGGAATGGGCTCTGGTATATCTCACTTACTACCGAAACACGTACGTACATCGGAGGAAATACGATAAAGTTGAAAATGCAGTACATTTCAAGGTAGAGAGAGAGAAGGCTAACGTGGCCGGCCGAGTAAGCCCAGCGGCTATGGGAGTGCAGCGTGCACTCCCCCCCCCCTACAATAATTGGCTAATTAGTAACAGTAATTAGTCTAATTAGATTAGTAACAGTTTTAACAAAAGCATAAGTAACAATATATGTATTTGGAAATTAAAAATAAAATTATGTTTATTCTTTATGTTTTATTAAAAACTCCAAAGTAGCTTGAATTTTGCATTTTTTTCTAATGTACCTGAAACTTTTTTTTTAATTAGGGCAGTATAGGCGGTACTTACTTATATTAAATTAGCTTCAACCAGCCTTTTCAGTATCGATTGCTGGACGTGGACTGTTACGCGGGTGATTGATTTTTTAGAGATACCTACCACCTACCTACTATCTAAGCCGCTACCACGCACAAGCCCTGAGGAGCGACACCTTTGCTATCACCTAGTCGCCTTTTACGATCCCCATGAAGATATGGGATGGTGCTATAATCAATCGACACCACACGGTACAGAATACCTTCTCGAAATACCTTTTCCAAATTAGCTTAACATTTACAAAATAAACGAGTGCGTTTATTCGCGCGTTTGTTTTGTAACTAGATCTAGAAATAGATCTGGGGAGAACGTGTTTGCATCGCGACTGCGCCGGGACATTTATTTTATTTATTGTAAGTGCGGTTGACGCTATGTTGAGGCTAATTTAATGTAGGAAATGAGGTAGGGATTGTTTCCTAGTTTGTTAATTTCATTATTAACTAGAGATTTTTTGTATCTCTGTCAGTATATTGATTTTGGAACTGGTGAATACATTTGCCTTATCAATGAATCTAATATACTGTTATATTTTTGTGACAAATATTTATACAGAAATATCGTAGATTAATTATTGATTATATTGTATTAATCTAATAATTGTAATGATTTAGGGAGGGGGGAGTGCAGAATCCAACAGCCGCTGGGCGCGCTCGGCTGGCCACGTTACCCCTCTCTCACAGAAGACTACCTTGAAATGTACTGCATTTCCTACTTTACGATATTTCCCCAATGTACGTACGTGTTTCGGTAGCGAGTGAGATATACGAGTACCAGAGCCCATTCTCATACCATCCTATCCCTCCCCATTTTCCCAATCTATTCCTTAATCTGCAAAGGTAGGCAGCGCATCCGGGGGCGTGCCAACGTTTGTCATTCTGGACCGATGTTGGCATGTATCGCGGATGTCAATGGGCGACAGTATCCACTTACCATCAGGTGGACTGACATCAGGTCCGCCTTTGTACAATATAGTGCAAAAATACATAAATATTTTTACTTTGAAATTAATTGTTAGTTTAAATTTAGTCGGTTTTTTACATTACTAAAAAGCAATGATTTTTTTCAAAAAATCAGGGAGGTAGAACTCTCTTAATGGATTGAAATGGGCAGAAAAATAGTTTGTGTCTTAGCTCAGTTAAATTCGAAAATGAGCCCAAATTTCAAAATTTAGACGACGAAAATAAAAAAAAAAATTGGATAAAGAGATTGTGGTCCATACATAAAAACTATATGTCGTTGGACAGCGCTCGTAAAGCTCTACCAATTTTGTATTAAAACACTTTTTTAGCTAAATTATCACCGAAACCTTTATTATTTCAAACACATTATCTTACTTTCCACAGTCGGTCGACTACAGCTCTGAATAATTAAATCAGCCGACATTTACGATTGGCTAATTCCGTCCTGTCGCGCCTTCCGTTATGCAAAAAGATGATTAACTCCATCCACGTTTTAAAAAGATATTATTACCGCACAATTATTACTCTGCTGAGTTTGACTTTTACAAATTAGTGAAATTGTCTTCCACGATGAACGGACATACAGAGGAAAGTTCTTCTGAATTCGTATAAAGATTTTCGTTCTTTTTTAATTTCTTGTCATTTTTGATTTAGCATCAAAATGTTGTTTAATACTTTTGTGCTTGTATTGGTCACTTATTCTTATATCAACTTGAATCTTGGTATGAACATACAATAAAAATACAATAAATGAACCACGTGAATGAAAAATGAAACGTATTTACCGTTTCTTCCCATGTGGGCCTTAAAAGCAGACTAAGAAGGCACTACGCCACCTTAAAAGAGTAGATTCTCCAGCACTTGGCTTGGCTAGCCAAGGCCACATGCACAAGACAGTTGTACACGATGAGGCCCTTGTCCAACAATGGACGTCGAAATGTCTGCTTACGGTTTTTTATCAGTCACTGATCGGTTTGTGTTTTACATCAAGCCGACGTACCCGCGGTTAGGTAAGAGCGCTCGAAACTATTAACGATTCGATTTTTTATAGCATATTTTCTACATAATTATTATGTTAGTTAAACTTTATTTGTGTGATAGCATAAGAATAATTGTTTCATGGTAATCTATGCAATGCAATCGGCCCTAACATACAGCCACTGCTGTGCATAAGAGATGAATGGCCTTAACACGCCACGCTGGCCAAGCCAGTGTGGTAGCTTGTCGTAGCAGCTCCGTTATCCCTATAGGTACATATAGTATGCTAATCTATACATATATCATAATAAAATCGTCACAAAGCCGTGTCTGTACAATTAATATTCTTAGAAAAACGTCGTTGCAGTGTAAAGTGTGAATAATAAAGAGCCCAAAACAACATTACGAACGGAATCACGCAAAAACCAATAGGCGGAATTTAATGAAACTTGGCATAGATCCATTTAGATTTAGATCCCACGGGAATCAATCTATAGTTCAGGCGAACGAAGTCGCGGGCAATGCTATAGTTAAGAATAATTGTTTACACGTTATATTAGAGATTTCGAGGAAATTGTCAAACGCACAGACGTGCTCATTGGATAAAACCGAAAAACAGAAAAGTGAACAGAAATTAAAATATTTATTCACGAACCGACGTGATATCTGTTGTATGACGTGTAAGGTCACGTTTGCATTAGAGTATGTAGTAGTTTGCAGCTATAGTTCTTTCATCTCACGATGGCTGGTTACGTTTAGTAGTGGCTGTGCTCGTACGTGTACGTTGTTGGAACCCAATTGAGCGTTCTCAAGTTTTTTTTATATATAAACAAGGCGGCAGTGGAGCATACAGTTCACCTGATAGTAAGTGGATACTGTAGTGCATAGACATTCGCGATACATGTCACTAGAATACCTAGAATGACAAACGTTGGTGCGGCCCCGAATGCGCTGCCTACCTTTGCAGATCAAGGAGTGGATTGGGAAAATGGGGAGGGATAGGATGGGGTGGGAATGGACTCTGGCATATCTCACTCACTACCGAAACACGTACGTACATTGTGGAAATACGATAAAGTAATAAATGCAGTACATTTCAAGGTAGTCTTCTGTGAGAGAGGGGTAACGAGGCCAGTCGAGTATGCCCAGCGGCTGTGGGAATGCAGCGTGCACTCTCCGCCTACAGCCCTCGTGACCCGTAACCCGCTTTCGTGAGATCAAAGAACAATGAAAGTTTTTCGGCGTTACGATATCCCCACTTAATTACTGGGGAAGACAAAGGCCTCCCCTAATAATCTCGAGGGGTTTTCGGGCCATAATCCACTAAGCCGGCCCAGTGGGGGGATTGATGGACACTACACACGGCCCAGATTTTTTTAATTTCGAACACGCGGGTCTCCTTCACCATCATTATAGAGACATACGCTGACGGTTTTGTACGAGTATAATATTATGTTGTATAATACAATATCATTACCTATTCTGTAACATCTGTATCAAATGAACACAGCACTTAATTACTGTTCATATTACAACATTAATCACACTTTCAAAACTCCATAAATCATATTTAAGGCTGGCAACACCGTTACAATACAGTAATGTTGCCAGCATACAAAAAATAAATTACCACCCTACGCGTTCGTAATTATAAAAGCGGAGTTTAGGGCATGTTTCCTCCAGTCCATTGAACCTTAATAAAAAAGACATTAAGGGCATTATAGTCTACCTTTTAGAGATTTTATGTTTTTGATGAATAGAGATGCAATATAATTTTTTATTGTTTTACGTGACTATTTTTTTTGTATGTGTTGGTCGTGATAGAACGGTGTTTATTCTCGACTCAGGGGGTTTATTCTGATTTTATGCTTCCCAAGATTTGGGCTCGACCGAAGTTCGAACGAATGAAGTGCTCTGACTTTCCTTCGTTCAGAGCTCTATACTCGTATATCGAGTAGCTTCGATTATTTAAAAGGTGAGCTATTCTGAACGTGAAATTTGATGTTTGATCACAAAGTATCTGAGAGGCCCAATATCCAGCAGTCGAGAGACACGGGCGCTGATGGTACGGTATGTTAACATATCACCTCAATTATTTTGAAAAATTCGAGTAATGATAAACACAAATCACATTCACTTTAAATGGCGGGAAAGCAGGTAGTGTTCTGCAAAAGGACACAACACCGATAAACAAGGAAACCGAGCGGAAAGTGTGAGAAATGTATATCACTAGAAAAGAGTGAAAATAAATCGCATGACATTGGAGAGGAGGCGTGTTGCGAATAAAGATTGTATTCGTACAGTAAAAAGAGCGAGACAGTAGATTATCTCCGTATAAACATTTTAAATGTGGATTAGGCACACAGTTGCTTTTCCTTGATGAATAGAATTCGTAACGAAGAAATGCGTAAAAGAACCGATTCGTAAAGAATCAAGAAGAATAAATAGAATTGTTAAGGTTTATGATATGGAAAAAAAACCAGCGAACCTTTTTTCTACCATATTTTTTTCGGAAAAATCAATAGTATGCGGGAATGCCAAAACATGGATATTTCGTCCCTTTTAACACAGCCAAAAAAAAAAATCCTGACACGATATTTTGTTTTAGGAGCTAGGACTTTGAAGTATAATTTAAAAAAAAAAATAAAGCTACACAGAAATTCAGCTTTATGAAAATTTATATTCTATACTTTTGTCTACATATAGTAATACAGTAATCGATAAAATATAGCTTATTTTTGCTTATCAACTTACTCCTGGTATAAACTGATTTATTCTGCGAGTAATGTTAAAGTTTAGCCACTGTTTACTTTATGTAGTGTGGTATTTGTATGCAGAGGGTGGCAACACCAAGACGTTTCGCGCGGGAAAACGTGCGACTCGAGTTTCTTACTGACCCCGAAACGTGGGTGATATTTATGCGGATAAAATTGAGACGTTTTTACTTTTTTACCCGGACGTAAGGGAGACCTATGAATTGATTATGAATGTCGTACCTACTGTATTCAAAAGCTTTTTATTAACGTTATTGCACATTATGGTACAAAAGGTATTCTCTACCAGTTAACCTTTGGCTTAAACAGAGATACATTAGGTGGTGCAATGAAAGATATAAATTATTATAATTTAAACGACAAACAGTGTATCTAATTTACTTAAATAAATAGTATTTATACACTTTAAATTCCAAAGGTAAAAATTCTAAAGTTAGGTGGTTTGTTTGTAGTTCTGTTTGATTATAATTTTATCACTCGGATGGTCGAAGGCGGCTTTATAATTGCGACCATCTCTTGCAGTAGGAGTCTTAAGAGGAACTACACTCTGAGGACACAAGCTCTGAGGAACTACACTACTTCTTATAGAGTGGATTCGCCAACTCACTTGACCAACGTCACTGTTTGTAGTTTTTATTTTCACCGTGCCGTTTATCACAAATATGAATCTTTCGATGTTCTTCCTCCGAAAAGGAAGAACATGTCGACAGCGCACTGAGTATTTTCTGTTACTTTATCAGTGCACTTTGATAGTATAGCGACTAAAGTGACTAAGTTGTAAAATAGACACTAAAGTTTATTATGTTGATTGTTTATGTGGTTATCAGTAACAGACGAATGTTGACGATAACGTCATTGTGTCAATGGAGAAATTACGGACGGCGTCATGAACTGTAACTAGTTTCTATAAATATCTCAATTTAACAAGAGTTCAGTGAGAGCGCACACAGAACGTTTTCACGCTGCGTCTTGTGCGCGTTTTTGTATAGGACAGACGCGTTCGAATGTATGTGATGTTTATCTGAACAAAGGCTGTTACTCTTAGTATGAACTTACAGACGACTGTGGGTAGTATTTTATAACTTACTGACTGTGGGTAGTAATTTATAACTTAAAATTACGTTATTTTAAGATTTCGTTTAAATGTTAACATTTTAAAAATCTGATGTTTAATATACTTACAGAAATAAAAGTTATGTTATTCGCATTAAAATCCCACTAGTCTTTTAAAAAGTAGACCGAAAATAAGGTCCGTTAATGTCACATATTAGAAAAGAACTGAGCAAGTTGAGCAATAGCAAATATAAAATTGCTTTTAAAATGTTGAATTCGAAAATATGGATAAATATCAATATGGTTTCATCATATTGATCATAATCTAATTATATCGGTTATGATTATAGTAATTCATCGAATCGTTTAAAGGTCACAAACCGCCCTATATGCGCTCTCTCTTAAGGAGCATTAATTCAAACTCCGTGTTCAAACCGAACCATTGTTTGCTCGCCATAGTGTATACTAATGTACTCGTATAGTACGAACGGAAGTTGCGCTCAGGCTTAGGTGAGTCAGAGGGCGTGTTTAGGGCATTATACTTTTATACACTAATTATAATGTTGTAACGAAACGTCAATTAAAATGTTATACAGCAATTAAAACCATTAGGAGACTTATTTTTAAAGTACTTCAATTTGGAAAATGTTGTAAGTGTACTTAATTACAAGTCTTTTTTTTTCTTAAGGCTATAGCGCAATTAGCACATTGTGCCAGTGTCGAATTATCTAGACTTCCGTCGAACTATTTAAGTTAGGAATCGCGTAAAGTGATAGTTTACCGAGGACAGGAAATTTGGACTCCTTGGAAGCACACGACAACACAGTCTTATACGTTTATTTGATTATCACAAACATGAAGTTTAATAAACTGTCACTATTAAACCACAATACACAATGTTTCTATTAAATAATCAAACCTTCTTCCTTTCTCGAGTTCCCGCCAAAAAGTTATTATTAGAATTTAAAGAGCCCTTAAACTAGTAGTACAGTATAAAGCTATAATAACTATCATTGTATTGGGGTTAAAGTATGAAATTGCCGATTTGTACTGAAAAATTAAAACTAGTTTTTTTCTAAAATGTAACATATTTATTTAATCAAAATATTTACCCCCATTATCTATACATTGTTGCCATCTAATCGGAAGTTCATTTATGCCTTTGCGATAGAACTCTGGGGATGTAGATTCGACAAACTGTGTGAAAGCATTTTGTACTGCCTCTTGGGAAGAAAATTTTTTACTACGTAGAAAATTGTCCAAATCACGAAAAAAAATGGTAGTCCGTTGCAGCAAGGTCTGGCGAGTACGGAGGATGACGTATGGTTTCTAACTGCAGCTCCTGTAGAGTTACAACGGTTTCTCGTGCAGTATGTGGTCTTGCGTTATCATGGAGCAATAATGGTGAAGATCGATTCACGAGTCGGGGCTGTTTCACTGCTAGTTTCGCCATCATTGTTCGAAGTTCGGCACAGTAAACATCTACTGTTATTGCTTGACCAGACCTGAGAAACCTATAATGAATAACACTATGAATAGACCACCAAACAGTTACCATTACCTTTTTATTGGTAAGCTTTGTCTTAGGGCACTGTTGCGGCGTTTGACCTGGGGGTCAGGCATTGCATTTTTCGCTTTCGGTTATCGTAAAGAATCCACTTTTCGTCACATGTCACAATTCGATCCAATATTCCTTCATTTCTGTACCGATTCAACAAGGCAACGCAAGTTTCAACACGCATTTCTTTCTGCAGATCAGTCAAATCATGAGGTACCCATTTTTCATATTTTTTTATCTTATTGATTTGATGCAAAGGAGTGAATATTGTAGGTAAGGTAACGTTAAACCATGCCGCTAATTCCTGGGTAGTTTGACTCGGATCAGCTTCCACCATCTCCTTCAATTCAGCGTTATTCACCTGTGTGGGCGGTCTTCTACGTGGCTCATTCTTCAAGTCGAAGGTTCCATTACGAAAGCGTTTAAACCAAAAACGCACGGTTCGTTCATTAGCAGTCTCCTCTCCAAACGCAGCATTGATATTGCGAGCCGTTTCTGCCGCGTTAGTTCCGCGTCGGAACTCGTTTTCAAAGATTACTCGGATTTTCGAAGTATTCATCTTTCCCGTCTAAGCTGAATAAAAAAAAACAATTGGAAGTCGAAAATCGAATGTTGCACATTTTTTAAAACAAGAACCTCATAGGTATCACGTGAAAAAAGTTTCACTCGTAAATCTCACACCATGAAGGTTTTATGTCAATTCAAAGTATCTATTACTATAAAACGGCAATTTCATACTTTAACCCATATTATTATGACTTAAAATATATTAATTAATTTTATGCAAACACTTCGGTATTTATCGCCTTTGTAAAGTAAGTTATATTCCAGTGACTCAGTTGTACAGCCAGCGAAAAAATTCATTACGTTGGAATAACTCTGGTTTTGTATATTTTTTTATGGACGAAGGCGGCAGACGAGCATACAGTCCATCTGATGGTAAGTAGATACTATCGCCCACAGACATCTGCGATACATGCCAACATTAGTCCAAAATGATAAACGTTGGCACGACCCCGGATGCGCTGCCTACCTGTGGAGATATAGGAGTGGATTTGGAGAAAGGGGAGGGATAGGATAGGAATGGGCTTTGGCACATCTCACTCACTACATACACGTACATTAGGGAAATAAGATAAAGTGGGAAATGCAGTACATTTCAAGGTAGTATTCTGTGAGAGAGGGGTAATGTGGCCAGTCGAGTGCGCCCAGCGGCTGTTGGATTGCAGCGTGCACTCTCTCCCTCACAAAATAAACATAGTATTTAGTAAAATAAAATATTTATTGTTATTATAATTAAATAAAAGGCTGATGACCCGCGCCAGTCAGAAAGATATATTTCAATAAATATCTCCAAAAAAACAGAATTATGGCATTTTGGATTTTAAAATCAATCTGAAACTACAACAATCTGCGCAGTGAGTGGAATTTGTGGGTTTGTGCAATGAAACGGACAGTTATATTCGCCGCAGGACTGAAAATTGATGAGGTAGATCAGCTCTCGAATGGAAACCGTGTACCGGGTAGCGCGGCGTGAGACGCCCTCCGGTCACATAAATCGATGACTTGAAGAAGGCCGGTAGTGGCTGGGTGCGCAAAACGGAGGATCGTGTGTGATGGCGAGCCTTGAGAGAGGCCTATGAGTATACCCAGCAGTGAAGAGACATGCTGATGTTATGGCAATTAAATCTGTGCAGTATTTATACGAATAATGTAGAATGTTAGTTTGTTTATGATCAACATTATGTACTGTTATGTTTAACGAGGTACTACCGTACCACATTGTTATTGTTATTGTAAACCGTGTGAAATTTCCTAGATAAGCGTCAGTTACACATCGGAGCTATTTGGTACACACATGGTGTCCCAAATAGGTGTTATAAACAACATTTAGTATAATGAGTAGTGACTGTCAGTCATTACGAGTACATCTTTATTTCAATAATAAATCATTAATCATCTGTATTTTATGAAAAGAAGATGGCGGTCAAGCGAGCGCAAGTCCACAGAGATTTTATATACCTCGAGTGTTAAACTAGGGAAATAATTCAAAGAATTTTGTTTGATTGCTTGCTTGGATGTATTGTTAAAAAATAGACTACTCGCACATTCTAATATTGACTTTAATTATTATTGTAGTTAGGTAGAAACCAAATCAGTAGTTCATCGACAATGTTGTGCTGTAAGAAATTTAACACAATTACACAAAAAATATCTTTAGAAATGTAGCGAAAATCATGTATCTACGGTTTTCATTCTACATAAAGTAACTGTAGTTATTAATATATTTAAAAAAAAGTAACATATACACGATTCCCGAAGAACTGTAATTATTCGAGTTAAAATGAACTGCATTTTTGATTTACATATTTAGTTTAGTCGATTATGTTCTCAAAAATATTATTATTGGTTCGTATTTGTACGTGTCGTGGGTCCAGAGAGAGATATAGAGAGAAACGCACAATCCAGACCTAAATAAACATTAAAAATAATGTCCGACCAGGAATCGAATCCGTGACCTCATGTACCGCAATGAGGGACACTTCCAACTAGACTAATCAGTTTTCAAAAATATTAGTAACTGCCGTTTCGCCTTGGCTTCGCTCAGGTGGCAATCCAAACATAACGCACAAATCTGTCTACGTGTAAAAAAAATGCTCCAATAATTGTTGAGTTTACCTCTTGCATACAAACACTCAGTCTATCTTCATAATATCAATATAAATTAATATTTTTATTACTTTTGTTGCTAACTGTACCCGCCGCGTCGCGGCACGTCTCGCGAACATGATGTTATTTTAAACACAACGATCTGACCAAGGAATTCGCTTATCTAACATTTCCCTTTTATTTCAAATTGTCATATACAGGTATGCCAGCTAAGTATTATAGTTTGATTTTTAGTTACGAGTAGGTATATCTATTTGCTTAACATTTTATTGTGTCTCTTTAATTTTAATTGTATTACACTAGTTTCATTTGTCACTTGCGTCCGAACGTCACTCTAGGCTTCAGCTGAAAATCAACGTAGGAAATCATTAACTGGTTTCCGACATAGTGCTGAGCTGAACAACCCTTTCGGTGTGGCGCTGCTATACGCGGAATTGTCAAACTAGTTTTGTTATTCTCTGTACTTGTTCTGTCTACTAATTCTTGTGTACTGTGCAGTGCTGAAATAAATGTTCTTTCTTTCTTTCTTTCTATAATACAGCATCATTATAGCTATATTAGGATTTCTAATTCAATACTAATTTTTGTTTAAATACATAATATCTCTCGTGTCACGTTAAAAAGGATTGCCACTATATTGAGAGTGATCTGAGATCTGTGATTTAGCGCGTTGCCGAACGCAACCTTAGTTATGTTTAAAGTTGAACTAGCTTTAGAAATCCGATGCTAGGAACGAGACACGCAACACAATGACATGGCATACGACACGACACGCTTGACATTCAACAGTTGCGTAGTAACATGATAATCGTAATAGAAATCATATCGACAGAACATAATCACCGACCGCCTCATTTCTCTTAATTATGACATTCTATCTAATACAGATGCATTAATATGTACTGTCGATGAAACATCGACATTCCCAAAGGTATTCCGTTAAAAACCTTAATTTTAGCGCTTGTTGAGGACCTATAATGCTATAACACTTTAGACTCATCTCTTTCAGTGGGTGTTGAGGCGACTAAAAGGTAACAAAGCCTACAAGCCCCGAGGAACTACATACACCATTAAAAGAGTGGATTCGCCAACCCGCTTTACCAGCGTGTCGTTTTAAGGCCATTCATCCCTTATGCACAAGACAATGTGCATGAGGAGGCCTGTGTCCGGAAGTGAACGAATCAATCAGAATCAATCAATCGACCTGTCTATTCTGAATCAATCTGTCCTATTTCTTTTTTTAACCGAAAAAGAAACAGTTGATATTAACTAATATTTTACGTTAAAATGTACTCTGTTGCCAGAGACATGATAAATTTTTTCTCGGTATAATTTATTGTCATAAAAGTGACTATCTCACTTTCTTATTTTAAATCACAAATTTGACAAATATAGGTGTAAATAGGTGTTTGAAATATATTTGTCAAATTCATTTATTTATGTTAAAGGCTTCAGCTTTAGACCGACATATTTCCGACTTAGTACTCCCAAAACACCTTTTTAACTATCCTAAGATATCACGGGAGTGTCATAGCTAAAAGTTGAATTATTCTAACCGTAAAATGGTAAGCTGTAAACGGTAACACCCAGAACAGTATCTTGTAGTAAAAGTGAACTACAAATTTGAATCTATTAAAAATCTTTGACACACTTATTAATTGGTGCGAAAATATATAAAATAAGGAGAAAGTTTTTTACAATAACGAAATAAACAGTAAAATCTGCATATTTGAGTAAGATGTAGGTAGCCTTATGTTGTAGCTGGGAATAGTAGTACCACCGGGCCCTAAGGGCCGTCATGTACTGTATCTTATCATGGGAGGATTAAAGTCCATTAAAGGTCACGCTAGCTATTGCAAGTTGGCGAGTCCACTCTTTTTAGGGGCTATTTTTCTTTTTTTTATGGACAAAGGCGGCAAACGAGCATACAGTCCACCTGATGGTAAGTGGATACTGTCGCCCATACACATCCGCGATACATGCCAACATTAGTAACTAAAAAACGACAAATGACAAACGTTGGCACGACCCTGGATGCGCTGCCTACCTTTGGAGATATAGGAATGGATGAAGGGTTGGGAAAATGGGGAGGGATAGGATGGGAATGGGCTCTGGCACATGTCACTCACTACCGAAACACGTACGTACATTAGGGAAATAAGATAAAAAGGGAAATGCAGTATATTTCAAGGTAGTCTTCTGTGTCTATTTAGGCCCCATAGCTTGTAGTTACCAGGAATAAAGAATATGTTGCTGAATATTTAGCCACCTAGGATGGCCGCATGGAGTAGAATACCGTGTGTGGTGGCGAGCCTTGGGACAGGGCTATATCCAACATTGGAGAGACAAAAGGCTGGTGATATGGTATGGCTGCTTTATGGGTAGGAGAGTTAGTTCCAAAAGAATAGTATAATTATTTAAAACATTGGCACGCGAAGATTGCGAAGTAAGAATAATACAGACATAAAATTCCGAAGTTGAGTCACAAACGTGTATTTTTTATTATTTTGTAAGATTGTCTTGGCCTCGACCGATAAGTCAGACTGCAGGGCTAAATGGGTCGTAAAAATAAGACAAAATGCAGATGTTTACTCAGCGTTCTGATGCGGTTCATATTTTTGCTTTTTAAATCTACTACAAAAAGACGCGAGTCCCTATTCAACTCACCGATATTTTTAGGTTTTAACTAAGGGTCAGATTAATTTCGCGACTTTTTTCATTACCCTAGTAAAAGAGTTTTTACTCGCACAGAATTATTACGTATTTGAAATAAAAAAAATGCATGATAATTGCTATTTAAAAACAGTTTATAGCATTCCTCAACACATTTCTAGCCACATTTTCTCCCTTATTTAAATAAGATACGATCCCGTGTATCTTTCTTTATTAGCAAAATAACTCAAAACACATTTGCATTAGACACATGCGTCCACTAATTAATAAAAAAAACACAACACAACATCAATGAGAACCTTTTAGGAACACGCACGATAAAAAGAACTTTTTCTGACCGTAGATTCACTTTTGTATTCAAGATGGCGCGAGGCGCGAACGCGCGTGCGCCTTATAGCCCGACGCCATGACACTGAGCGTGTTGATATGCAAAAAGCTAAGCAAGGAACCAGCGGCGGCGCATGCTTGGACGTGCATTTACATAATTATTTATATTATAGACGTCTTATGGTGCGTGATCCTGCCGATCTTGTTACAGATACATACATTGGTATGTTATTTTGATGAGATGTATTGTAAATAGAGAAACTGGACGATTATCAGTTATTATTATGGATGAACGAATGAATGGACCATTTATTACCTTAAAAACTCACTACACTCATACATACCTACATTAGAGATTGCCTGTAGTTTATTAGGGGGGAGTGCACGCTGCATTCCCACAGCCGCTGGGCGCATTCGACTGGCTAAGTTACCCCTTTCTCAAAGAAGACTACCTTGAAATGTGCTGCACTTCCTACTTTATCGTATTTCCCCAATGTATGTACGTGTTTCGATAGTGAGTGAGATATGCCAGAGTCCATTCCCATCCCATTTTCCCAATCCATTCCCTAATCTGCAAAGGTGGGAAGCGCATCCGGGGGCGTGCCAACGTTTGTCATTCCGGATCGATATTGGCATGTATCGCGGATGTTTAAGGACGACAGTATCCACTCACCATCAGGTGGACTGTATGCTCGATTGCCGCCTTTTTTACTATAACAAAAAAAACGGAAAAAATACTAAATCGACAGCAAGTCATGAAAATATTTTTGAATAACTAATATAAACATTTTTGTTTAATTAATTACTAAGAATATTAACACAAAGTCATCAGAGAACCAAAACCCACCTTTAAATTTGCCGCCATCGATTTGTTGCTTGTTCAGAGTTTTCCTTATTCAATTATTTCCCATGACGAACACAACAAGCAGTTGCACATTTTGGCGGCAACTCGTGAAGTGATGGTTGAGTTTTCGTTGAATTATTTATAAACAAAATATGGTTGAATAGTGAAAACGTCATGTTTATGCGTAAAGTTTGTGATAATCAAATAAAAGCATAAGTGGCTGCGTTTTTCGTGTGATTCCAAGGAGTCTTCTTCTGTCCTCAGTAAACCTACTGTCAATTTACTGAGCGACTTACTTTTAATTCCTTTTCACATGCCATTGGTAAAACGGTGAAGACCGTTTTACCAATTTGCGAAGGCGCATGAGTCTGCAATTGATACTGCCATCAAACCGAAGAAGGAATTAGGCTTTGCTTTGGAATAATAATAATCACAATAATAATAATAACAAAGCAAAGCAAATAATAATAATCACATAAAAATGACATAATGTCGTAGGGTAAAAAATGACGATAATCTCATAAATTTTGAACATTTAAATTATTCAAATGAAATAATTAATGTAAAGATGATAATTAATGTAATGATGACACTGCAATGTAATAATAATAATATAACAATTAATGATGAGCGTAATAATGATTATTGTATAAATGTAAATTATTTTTTGCACGTCTATTAAAAACAGAACATAATGGGATTGTTTTTGTTACCTGTTTTCTTACGAAATAAATGATTATGATAATAATTGATCAATTATTGTATTGCCTAATTAATTAGATTTCGCCCTCCAGGCAGATGAACCCGGTATGAGAAGAGCAAACGACCGTTGGCCAACCTTGAGATAGTTCAATATCTAGCAGTAGAGAGACACGCTGATGGTATGGTATTCCTTTTAAATAAGAAATGGCAGGCCACCTGACGGTAAATGATCACTGTTGCTCAAAGATAATAGCTAATATGCTCCAAGTTCTTTACCCGAAAGAGTCAAGGACTTTTTTGTCCCCATGAAAAAATCATCTCAGCTTTAAAACTTTACCCACAATATGACAGGAGATTACATTGAAATCTGTTGTAGCGGGCGGCGTTTCATTAAAACAAATGAAAACTTCAAATAAAGTTGCCAGACAACTGTAAAATTAAACGAAATTACGTGAAACGGAGATTGTTTCGTGAAATGTTCCTTTGGCATTGATTAAAATACATAACTTGAAGCCGCTCCGTAATCTTGTCTAGTTATCGTGTGGTGTTTATGTTAAACTAGCTACTTTCTGCGGTTGCGTCTATTTTTATCTGATTACAGTAAAACCAAGGAGGGTAATGCTTTCACACGCATGTACGAAATTTGAAACCATTGGATTCTGATCATAATTCTGATCATTATCACAAATTATACCCAAATCTACATACTTTTTTTTATCAATTGTTTTCGGTTTAGTATGAATGATAAAGTTGGTAAAAATTCGAAAAAATACATTTTTGTAGATAAAGTACATTCCCATTCCATCCTATCCTATCCCTTCCCATTTTCTCAATACCGAATCCATTCGAATCTCCAAAGGTAGGCAGCGGCATTTGAGGGCGTGCCAAAGTTTGTCATTATGAACCGATATTGGCTTTTATCCCGGATTCACTTACCGCCAGGTGGACTGCTCGTCTGACACCCTTTTTTGTATAAATAAATAATCTCGTTCAATCACACCTTTAACTTTCGATGCATGGTTTAACATTCAAATCGCAATTAATTCTACCTACATCTAAGATGCATACACAGTCATTGAACCCACACTAGGTGGCGCACCAAAACAGGATGTTGCTAAATAGACCGCAGTCACAATGCATCCCATGGGTCGCCGGTTCAGTTCCGGGTTCAGCTGATGATTGTATGGAGCAATTTGATCGTGCAATGTGACTTAACGAACGTTAGTTTTGATTGTTTGAACAACACATAAATGTTATGTTATTTCGTTTTTTAAATTATTTAAATTTTTAAACTTTCGCAATTTGTACAGATTTTGTATTGTAATACTGAACGCGTGTAACAAAAGTATTTGTTTACCTTTTATTTCTATTCGAACGTTTCGGCACGGGTTACACTGGCCGTGGTCACGAGATATGTATAACATATGTTAAGTTATACATGACCCCTAATCAGCCCTCTTATCGTCCACTGCTTCATGCACTTTTGTCTTATGCATGAATGAGGGATGACCTTAAAGCGCCACTTTGACTAAGCGAATTGGCGAGTCCCAGACTTTTAGAGGTAATGAAGTTGGTCAGAGCTCGTGGTAGCAGCTTTGTTACCTCTCATGCACATTGTGTGGTGCACGAGGAAGTCCATGTCTATCGGTGGACGATAAGAGGACTGGCTATCGTTCTTGCAAAATAAGGAACATTTTTTTAAATTTCTGTTTTTTAAAATTTAGACAAGAAAATAACAGTACTAGATTACTGCTACTATTTACTACAATTGAGACGTGAAACATCATTAAAGGGCGAAGAAAGTCACCGCTTAAGGGTAACTTTAGTAACCGTTTTCCTATACTTACCAAGTAAGGTTTTTACTGCCAATAAAACTCGGCAAAGGCCCGATGTACTTAAACAAGAATATTCAATTGCATTTTCGGCTTTAAATGCACTGTAATTAAGTTCAAATTGGTTATTTATTGCGATTGCAACAGTCTTGCATACGCCCAATAGAGTGCAAGCTTATTTGACACATATCGAAGTGATTTAAGACTTCACTTTATGGCGTTTTATGGCGTGGCACAAGTTAAAAGCGGTTCGAGATTACAAGATTGATAATACTTACTTTATGAAAGTAATTATGGCTGCGTCCTGATTGAAATCAATGCTGCGTTTCTATTTAATTAAACAAATTTATTAGACTTTTAAGTTTATTCAATCTATACATGTTACGACATGCACGTAATTCTGTTTCATTGGACAACCAAAAAGATACAATAAAAGTCAACCAGCTGTATCCGCAGCTGAACATGGCTCCCTCATGTAGATTGATTCGTGCATGATGATGCATGATGATGCATGACTATGCGGTCACGACACTTTTTGCGATTTTTTACGACACCCACGGCAATATATGGATCTTCCTGTGGATGTTGTAAAAGGCGACTAAGAAATAACAAAGCGACTGCCACAAGCCCTGAAGAAATACACCAAAAGAGTGGACTCTCCAATCCGCTTAGCCAGCGTGGCGTTTCAGGGCCCTACACCCTTCTTGCAATGAAAGTAACACTTCAGTTTTTAAATTAGTAGGTACACAAAAGGTGGTTTTGTATCTATGTGTGTGTTTGTGTAGCGATAAGTCGCTAAAGCGATCTCTTCCAGACAACCTTTGGGCGGGAGGAGATGTGACCTGTGAGTACACGAGGAATGGGTATGATATAATGAAAAACGAGAATGAGATGATTAGAACTGACTTATGTCTCCAAGCTCTTGTAGGAATAAATTTGCAATTTTAATTATAACCAATAATTATTATTTTTGATACCGGTGTTAAAGAACAATGACGAACCTGTAAAGAGGCAATCGTGGACTGCGATTCCTCCAAAAATTAATCCGAACTAATGATACACACACGATCCTCGGCACTTCTCATCTAATCACCACCGGCGAATATCTTTGAATGGTCGGTCCACCTGGCTGGTGATAAGTAATAATATCCAATAGAAAAAAAAAAGGTGATGAGGAGAGTAAAAACAAATAAAATAAAGCTTATCGCTTATAACTTGTGAAAAATAACCGGAATAATTGTTGTGATGATAATGAGAACGACAATGATGATGGTGATGATAAATCGCTTATCGCTAATAACTTGCATCCGCGGATGTTTATAAACACATCGCGGTTCTGATCCGTGTGCACCGACGGTACAGAGTCTATTTATAGAGCCGCTCGGTACTTAGATAATGATTTAATTGATAGTCTAGTAATTAATAAACGAATGTGAGGTCTTCAGTTAACGGCAATTAATAATATAAATTAATATGCTGTAAAATACATAGAAGCGTTCAAGTGGGAGTCATTGAGGAAGTTAATATTGGAGAAGAAATGGATAGCGAATTTACGGGAAATCTTTTGAGTTGTATTTAAACGAGCAGAAAAAATTAAAAACAAAATGAAAATCATTATCAACAAAACAACCAATTTTCTTTATAACTTAAGTATATAATTCTAAATTATTAAAATTATATCAAATCGTCTAGATTTCTGTATTGTAACCAGAGAACCTAAACCTAACTTTAAATTTGTAACCTTAACCTTTTTTTTTGTAGTAATGGAGTAAAATCCCAAACTTGTACGTTCCGAGATGTCCCGAATAAAAGCTGGAAAGCATTGTCAGTTAGAAGTTAAATTGGGACATTCACAGACGTCTGTCTGCTGGCGGCCCAATCACGTGCATTGGTGGTGTATGGTGTCAAACACAGTGCAAGGCGGGCGCGGACGCAGTAGCGAAGGCGTCTGTAGGTAAATTTCGCAAAAATCTACCTTTTGCAGATATTATGACTTCCGGAAAATATATACCCAAATATACAAATAAAAGTCTACAAATTCATTTCTACAGTAATACAGTAATGTTGTTTTTATATATATCGCGGATTTGATTGCAGAATTATTTAAAAAAGTAACAATTCATGTTCAAATTATGAATAAAAAGCATACCTAACAATTACAATTAATTAATAAATGTTAATACAATTATGTAGTTACTAATGGATAGTCAATTTTGTTAGTTAAACTTTTCATTGACAATTTGAACCTCAATTGTTAATAATTATTCAAATAATTACATTTTGTCAAAATTCTGGTAGATTGGCCAAATCGGTTTACGTAAATTTCCATACCGGTTTATGTAAGAAATCTTATTGGGTAGATTGAATAAATATCTAATTCTTGTACCTTGTTAAGATTTTTAGATAAACGACGCTCATATCTCAATATTTTACACGCGTCATGAAACCCGCTTTTCGTACTGCTAACGGCGTTCACCGTGACCATACCCTGCTAGTACAATTCATCCGGAGTTACGTAAAACTAATATGCAACTAGCGGCCGTCGCGCGTCGCCCGGTTTTAAATCGAAATGGACAGAAAGCATATGTATGCATTGTGGATTTTCGACTTTTGAAATAGGTATATGTGTTTAAATAACTTGATAATATATAGGCTGTGTCCTGAATACACGAATTCATGATTGCGTTAATAGCGTTAATTGCTATTAAAGTGATATCTCACAACAATGTTACTTTTAATGAATACACTTCTCAAAGTGCGTTCGAAAACTAAATTAAATTATGTAGCAGTTATGTGGAAGTTTAATCGCAGTGTGCAAAGAATCTAGTATACAATGTCCCCAGAAACGCTATAAAGACAATATTTTTCGTCCGATTTTTTGGTTACCTTAGTAGGGACGTCTGCTTCAGTTTTACATTTGTTTCATCAATACATATACACTCGAACGTATCTCTTTGATTTCGAAACTAAATTAGGGAAACAACGCAATTTTTTCTTTTTCGCAATTTTGTGAATAGCGCAGCTAATTTCAATGGGTCTACTATCTTAAAAAACTCTCAATTCTTTAAATACTAAATACACTAGAACCTATCTCTCTGATTTCATAAATTAGTGAATATATATTCCTTTTTCTTTTCCTCTGACAAGTCAAGCGTAGCTTCGCCCAATAGGTCTTCTAATACATTTATGGTCAATTGAAGTTTAAATATCATATAGCTTGATTTTAAAGAATTTGATTTGATTTGGCGGCGATGGCAATGATGTCTCTGTTACTAAATTATACAATTCCATTGTATATCCGTGTCAGCAGTATTGCATTTTGTTGTAATAGTAAGAAGACGACAGATGAGCATACTGTCCACCTGGCGGTAAGTGGATACTGTCGTCCATAGACATCAGCGATACATGCCAACTTCAGTCCAGAATGACTAACTTTGGAAAGCCCCCTGATGCGCTGGCTACCTTTTGAGATGTAGGAATTAATTTGGAGAAAGGGTTGGGAAAATAGGATAAATACGATAGGAATGGAATGGGAATGGGCTCTGGCATTTATCACTCACTACCGCGAAACACATTAGGGAATGGGATATAGTGGAATATGCAGTACATTTCAAGGTAGCCTTCTGTGAAAGAGGGGTGACGTGGCCAGTCGTGTGCGCCTATCGGCTGTTGGATTGCAACGTGCACCACCCGCACCCCACCCTCCACCCCAAAACATCTGTGTGCGTGGATTATATTTTGCGGCGTTGTATGTAGACTCCGCACTGTGTCTTCTGTGCACTGTGGTTTGACTTAAACTACCAGTTTGTGCTGACAATGAAACAAACCAAAAGTTCTACTTGCACCATTTTGAACTTTGGTTTCGCTTATTTCAGAACTTTCAAACTAATTTGAATTCACTGTGAATGGTTGCATTTTAATGTTAGTTTTGTTAGCGTTTGCCTATAATTTTAGCGCAATTATTTTTGTCTGTCTGACGGTAACCAGCCCATTTAACGTTCACTGCTGGACACGGGCTTCCTCATGCATATTGTCTTGCGCACGAGGGATGTATGGTCTAAAAACGCCACGCTGGCCAAGTATAAGATATACGCTTTCGAAAGTGGTGTAGTTCCTCAGATAAGCTTGTTGTAGCGGCTTTATTATCAATTTGTTAGTCGTCTTTTACTATACCTAAAGGAATAGATTTATTAATTTATTTCTAATATTAATATTTGACGTTTTATATTTGGATAAACACTCCTCAAACCGGAATGTAGATTTGTCGATAAGGAGGTGGTTGTTACCACATGACCACTATCTGAGGGTAACTTATTATCTCTGGTTCGTGAGATAGCGAGTTGAAAATCCAGACCACTACACTCAGTGTCTCTGTGCTTGGCGGTGAAAGAAAATATCGTGGGAAACCTGATATAACAGAGAATAAAAAAGTCTGCATCATTTGCATCGTATTTGTACTGGGGCCCGCGTGATGGAACATGGCTCGAAACCCCCTCATGACTGCTCGGGAAGACGTGTATTGCAGTGGTACGTTATAGATGAATAACGAGAGGGTGCTGACGAGATTCCCATCAATCAATGCACAATATATTAGTTATATTTATAATAGCATAGTATGTAATGAGAGCATTTTTATTGCCGACAAACTGTACTGGTAATGGTTCAATGTTTTTTAATTTTATTAAATAAATGTGAAACGTGAACGATATTTCTTTGAATTGCCTTTATTATGTTTCATGTCTTTAATAACGCAGTCGAGAAGCTCGTTGTCTCTTTATCATTATAGTGACTGGTTGGTTGATAAATTAAAATAGAAAACGATGACAGACGTGATGACACTCCATCTGGTGAAAAGTAAATACTGTGGTCCATAGTAATTCGCGATACATGCAAAACTGACATTAGAGGAAAACATTATCACTGCGATAAGTAGCTTCGAAATGTATCTAAAATTCACAAAAATACAAATACCTACATATTTCATTCTCAGTCAGTGTAAAGGCATTGAAAGCCCGGCTTTAAGACGGCGGACTGTCTGCCACTTGTAAAAAAAGGGGATATACATTTTCCTCTAGCAACTGTGAAATGGAAGCTGAGTGTACTCTCCGAGGAACAGAGGGAGAAAAATTAAATAAAATTTGAGCGCTCCATAACGAGGCAAAGCCGTAGTTCGCTATTTAATTATGAATTTATGAACAGCGTGGAAAATGCGAATCTAGATGAGATGGTAGAGGCATGGTGTCAGACGCTAGCGGATGGCTTAGTGGTGTCTGAGTTGATGTCTAATGAATCTTGTGTGAATCAGGCATGAAAAGAAAGCAGCTAATAGTAGGATTTATAATTTTTAGGATTTACATTTTTTGCACTATGTTAAGAAGATATCGGGGTACATGATGAGATTATACCGATTCGTTAGTCGATTAATGAACCCTGGAAAGAGTAAAAAAGAAAGTGGTAGGCTGAATTGATGGTAATTTAATTCATCCATGCGAATTGGCACCAATTTTCTGTTTATTTTATAGAAAAAACATAACAGTTTATATTTATCTGTATGAAAGCGCTGTCGACGATATACTATCATTAATATCATGTCTATCATGAACTTGAATTAAAAACTTCATTAACGGAACATTATGTCGTCAATATCATGCACTACATCGAGAGCGCTTCACGTATTTATGCCACCGTCAAACAGTCGACGGGTCGGTACGGCGACGAGACATCGGCATGGCGCGGGCGCGTTAAAACGCGTTGTTAATGTATTGAATTGTATGGGAGAAGTTAAATAGACACGTCCCGCCGCGGTCACGCTTGGCAGGATGGGACGCCAGCGTTGTGTTTTACTCATATGAGAATGCGTTGTACCAGACACAGATTGTATCACGGCAGTTGTATTTTATTACAAACCTGGGAGCGTTCAAGTATTATATGAGAATTACAAGCATTTCCCCTTTGTAAGATAAAATAAGAAAATTGCTATCCCCCGAGGCATATTTTTACATTTTTTTATTTTTTGTATTATATTTTTATTAGATTTACCATTATCTAGTGAAGGTAGAGAATGTATGTTTCCCGCCTGCTTTTTGATAAAATAGACAATCGCTATCGCTCATGCACCAAAACCACTACGAACCCGCAGCTCTTCCCGCTTCTGGTTAATTAAGATAGTTTTGAATGGCACTTAATGCGAAACTGAAATATAAATAACGTATTTGACGAAATAAATGAATACACGAATACATTCTTATTAGTTCTAAAGGTTATTTAAGATTTTATACTAAACTAACTTTTACCTAGGACGTTGTCCGCCTGCAACTAGATTATGAAATCTGTTTATTTTAACTATCAAATGAGAAGAAATATTGAATTAATTCCGTTTATGTTCCAGTAGCACTTCTGGCGATAAAAACTCTTTATAAATATTTTTATATATCCGTATATGTATGCTATGAATTTATTAGGTATATCTATCACTGTTGTCATTTGATTTTTTATATTAATACTTGCACCTCTTTGTGTTCAACCCACAAGTTTGCTGGTAGATAATGTCTTAAGACATAAAGCTCGCCTTTTGTACGATAATGTGTAACACTATTTGTTAAATAAAATACAGTTCCCCGCCGCCGCGGTAGATGTCTGCGTTTGTGTGCGTGGACCACATTTGATATAGAAGTTAACATACCGTTATATCGTGTTTTGTGGGCAGGATGGCCATATGTCAGCGGTCACGGTTGAAATGGCCGTGTTTAAGCCCACGTTATTGGTCGGCCGGCATTCGGATGGCGCCCGTACCCACTGTGGCTCAGGAATTTTGGATTGATGCGGTATAAATGTATATGTATAATACGAATACACGTGAATAAACTACTAAATATTTGTCAAAGTTTAAACTGTATTTTACGCGAGCAACAAACAGTAGCCTCTCATTTGAAATTACTTGAACACTCACTTGGCTACACTTACTTGAATTCAGTGACAACGTGTCACTGAAATATTAGTTTGTTCAATAATCGACAGTTGAATCAATTTTACAAACAGTGTTTTTACAGTATACTCGTATCGCTTATTCTGATTGACACTGCTGTTTGTACTTTTGTCGAAAGTTGTATTTTATTTAGTACCTAGATAAAAATAGATTTGTAACGACACTATATGACGTATTCTGATTGACATTACAATTTTTTTAATTTTACATTAATTAATGCGTGTTATCATTTTCATGATAAACATGTGAAAATACCAATAAATATCATGTTATTTTTACCATTTTTTTTGTACTGAGTAATGAGAGAGCTCTACGAACGCTTTAGATAGAACAACAAAACCTTACATGATTAGTTAATGTGTTTTAATGGGTTTGCGTCATGTCAGTGACACGTATAAATTTTCAAATATAAACTTGTCGTAGGTAGAACATCGATATGAGAATAGACTAGATGGCACATCATACGTTGTTATCAAAGAGACCTGGTTGGCAAGTACTGCCCCCCCCCCCCCCCACCCCCCAGAACAAGGGAAGAAACAGACGAGGGCTTCATTGAAAAGTCAAATTTGAAACTTAAGTAGGTACTAAGTAATAAGAATGTTCCATTTTCAATATGAATTATATAATTCGAGAGCTATTGAACATAAAACACTGAACATTTAATCCCACTGTAAAAAAAATTCTAAATAAATAAATGAGAATAAAAGAAAAAAAAAAGTACTGATTTCGGGTACGAATTATTGGCGAGTTTCATTGCACAGTGGTCGAAAACCCTCTTACAATGGAAATAAAATAATCAATTTGATTCGGTCGAATGGCTCCCCCATTATTACACTATTGTTCGTTTAACTGCTACGAATTTATTATCTAATAATCCGTTAGTTATTAAGTAATAAAATGTTGTAGTAATGACCATTGTAGCTAAAAGGATTTGAGCCTATTCATCTGTGGTTATTCGTGATATTTTCAAAGAAAATGGCCTTCATGTTACAAGATATACTCGTACGTACGTATTTGAAGATGAAATTATTGCGATTTGTTATGGTATTTGGAATTGCATGGGATTGAAAAATTAGACCTGGTAGATAGAGGGATAGGAGAGATAGGATGAGAGGGATAGGATTGGAAGGGAATAGGCTCTGGCATATCTCACTCATTACAGAAACACGTACGTACATTGGGGAAATACGATAAAGTAGGAAATGTAGTACATTTCAAGCTAGTCTTCTGTGAGAGAGGCGTAACGTGGCCAATCGAGTGCGCCCAGAGGCTGTTGAATTGCAGCATGCACTCTCCCTCTCCCAAAAGCGGTTTCTCAATATTCACACTTTGACGAACAAATGCCTACTAAAAAGTAATAACACCAGGTGAACTAAATAAGGTAACATAAACATTTATTAATTAAATACTGTAAAAACACGCCATATGTAATAAAATAACAATTCAAAATTTCTAGACAATCTGGCTTTTCCACTTTCAGAAAATGAATTCCCTGTGCAATAAGTAAGTACATGAGTTTCCATACCAAGCATACATGCCCTTGGGAGGTTTGCACTGTCTGACACCTTACCACAATGTATGAGCCTCTGATCTGTCTATAAAGTGTCACTGCACTGTGGGTTCACTTCAATTAATTACGGGCACAGCTTTTAGTAAATATTTTATTTTAAACCTTTATTTTTTAATTTTATCTTTTTATTTTAGATGTTATTGTCAGAGGTGAAAAATAATAGTGATTTTAGATTTACTATAGTTAAATATAACAGTTATATAGTTAAATTTACTACAGTTAAATATATAGTTAATTAGTATTATTTATTGATATGTATAATATTCGTTAATGGAATAGAGACTGAGCAACACTTTCTGAATCAATTATTTTTTTAATCAAATGCTCTTTAAGAAAGATATAAAACGGAAACTTAAGATATCTGATGAATTATTTAAAAAAAAATATGCAAATAGTGACATATATGTAGTTGGTCTTTTTATTTATATTGAACGGTAGATAATGTTTTTACGATTACTTAAAATTACTCAAGAACTGCAAATACACAAGAGGGTTTCGAAACAAATTTAAAAATATATTATACAAAACCTTAAATGATTTCTAACACAACTTCAATCGCAATATTGTCATGTCCTATTGCGGTAACAAAAAGTGCAATTTCCATTTTGGCCAGTGTCCAACTGTGTCCGTCCCACTGTGCAGTTTCTATTAACATATTAATGCGATGGGTTATTAGCCGTATACGGTTGGGAGTATGATGCTTTGATATTGAAAATGTATGGAAAGGAGATTTCGAATATGTTTATTTACTAGGAACATCTATAGGAAGATTATACAAATTAATTCATGCGGGGTTAGCTTGGGGGCATCTGTTCTCGGATTTAGGAGGATTGGGAGGGGTAATGGGCTGAGGAAAACTCCTTCCCGTTGTACTCCCTATTACCTATTCCCCATTTTCCCAACAATTTTCGAAATTCATCACTAAATCTACAAAAGTAGGCAGAGCAATCGCGGGCGTGGCCGACGTTTGTCATTCTGAACTGATATTGGCATGTATCGCGGGAGTCTATGGGCGACAGTATCCACTTACCAACAGATAAACTGTTTGCTCTTCTGCTTCTTCTTTCTATAAAAAGAGGTTGGTAGGACCATAAGAAGGCTGAGAGAATAGATTCGTGCCCAGCAGTGGGATATTAATGCTGGGAGTGGGAGTGGGGCTGGTTTTTATCCAGGCTTTTAACGTAATAATAAACATTGGAGATAATATCAAGTTAAGGAAAGGCAATACTTATGTAGTATTTCACTAAATAATGGATTATGTGCTATTTAGTTGGGTGGGGTATGGAAGAAATTATTGGACAAAAATCTGAAATCTCCACTCGTGTGGACGATGTAGTGGGGACTGTTACTAATCTGTAAAATGCATGACAGAGTTTCCTAAATACGCAAAAAATTCTTCAAACGATTGCCTCTGACACTTCGACATGGCGACAATGGAATTTGGTGTTAAAAGATAGTAGCAGAAGGTCCCATTTCCCTGTGTGGTATTTATAATGGTTGAAAATTCTTTAGACAACGAATTTTATGAGATTGCATCTTATCATTTGGTTGAAGCTTAGAAGGAAAATTCCAAGTCGAGTAACGCTTATTATATTGAAGTTTCGTTGGTGGTTTTCGTAGGTCTTTGAGGACGTTCACTGGACTAACATTAAAAAGAGACCTCATTGTCGGCTATAGTTTCCCAAATATTGATACTTTAGTGAATTTGTTTTTTAAATCAAATGTTTGCAGCACGTTTATATTTAAACATATCCTTAAGCAATACAATTTTAAGTTATAAAATCTTAACCTTAATAATCTTAAGTTAATAAGTCCGTACTGACAATAAGGTCCCGTTGCTCAGATAACGTCACATATTCATTTTAAAACTTACCTGTACTGATACGTTCATATGTGTTACAGCTTAAGGGTCTTACCTGTAAATACAAAAAAAAATCATTTTTAAAAAATATTACAATTTAAAATAATCAAGCGAGATGGCAACGCTGAATCAAATAACCAACTGGATGCAGTCTACTGGCTGAGTTACTCCTCTTTGGTTGAGTTACAGAAGTTTCCCTGCCTTGAAAGTTTGCCACATCCCATAATCCTATCCCATATATTTTGCGGAAAGAAAGAAGAGAAAATTTATAATATGTATACGTAGTAGGTACGAGTGTATGTTATATATTATTTATATACTGTTAATTCTAATTTATATTCCCACCATATTTCCGTTAAGTTACGTATATAAAATTAAAAGAAAATAGTTTACCTAGGTACGCACTATGTGTGCCCATTTCAATGCTCACCTATCGCTCTCCTAGGTTTGCTGGTAAATAACCACGCCTTTTGCATGTATTATTTTGTAACTATTTTTATTATTTGTTTTTTTTTATATGGACGAAAGCGGCAGACGAGCATACAGTCCACCTGATGGTAAGTGGATACTGTCGCCCATAGATATTCGTGATACATGCCAACATTAGTCCAGAATAACAAACGTTGGCAGGACCCCGGATGCGCTACCCACCTTTGGAGTTACGGGAATGGATTTGGAGAAAGTGTTGGGAAAATGGGAAGGGACAGGATGGGAATGGGTTCTGGCACATCTCACTCACTACCGAAACACGTACGTACATTGTACATTAGGTAGATATGATAAAGTGGGAAATGCAGTACATTTAAAGGTAGTCCTCTGTGAGAGAGGGGTAACGTGGCCAGTCGAGCGCGCCCAGCGGCTGTTGGATTGCAGCATGCACTCTCCCCCTCCCAAAAGTGTAGAATGTAGTGTGTGTAGAATAAAGTAAATAGAAAAAAATGCCCTTCTTAATGATTTCTATGTATAGATAGTGTGCGGTAGAGAACCTTAGGACAAGCATATACTATATAGCATATATATCGAGCATTTGAGAGACATTTGATAGTATAGGTACTCGTAAATATTGGAATTCAAATAGCAATTCGTTTAGGCAAATTGTACTCCCAATATAAGTAGGTATCGAAAGTATTAATCATAGTTACAAGGATACAAATTGTAAATTTCTAATAATTGTTTAAGAGTGCCCACTCATAAAGTATTTAAGGAATGCAGTCGGCGCCGCACTCCTCGTATATCTGTCAATTGTGGGCGACTTATAAGACTGAATTGAGGACTCATTGCGAACGACAACATGTCTATATGTATCAACACGATACAATACGAAAGGGTGGTAATATACCATGTGTATTATTGTGGAATCCAAATAGAATTGGGCAGGAGACCGATTCTACCAATATGAAATTGACATTGCCGTTGGTCGTGTCCGTGGAGTTTTTTTTTTTTATAGACTAGTGGGCGGACGAGTAAGCGGTCCCACGTGATGGTAAGTGTTACCGCCGCCCATGGACACCTGCAACACCGGGGGGTATGCGGGCGCGCCGCCGACTTTGCAAAATCCTATTCACAGCTCTCTTGAAGAACCCCATATCGTAGCTTAATGGAAAGACCTCTTGAGGCAGTTCGTTCCACAGCCTACGGGTTCGCGATATAAAATAATTTAATGTGTGGAGTAAGGGTTAAGAAAGCCGCTACCACAAGCGTGGAGGAACATATCATCTCTGAAAGAGTGGACTCGCCAGCTTAGCTTAGACAATGTGCATGACACAGACATGGGCCTCCCGTGTGCAGCAGAGGACGGAAAGGGGGTTCGTTACGATTACGGTTATAATTAGTTGTATTTCTTATGTTTTGTCTCAAGATATACGTCGTCGGCTGGTTACTACTATGACATTATACTCAAAGGTTAAATGTCAGATCACAAGTCAAATAATAGCTTTGTTCGCGGTAAGGATTCAGAACTAATTCGGAACTAGTACTGAACTAATTTGGAATCGTAGTAGAGCGCATGCTCGGTTATAAACCGATTCGTGATTTTTATTTCCGCGAACGATTTCGGAACCAAACTGCGTACGATCTACTGTCATCGGCAGTGTTACCAACTCTCAAAAATATTTATCCCTAAAGCTTAAGTCAAAAACCCCCAAAATCGCCCCAATTACTTAGAAATCCCCCTAAAAAATATATAATAAAAGAAAAAATATAAATTACAAAAATGCAATGAAATTTCTTTACCTTTTAAATCTGGATCTATTTCCCAAATCTACGTGTACTTCTGACTGTACATTTTTTTTATTTTTAGTTTCTTTAGGCATCATTAACAAATTGCTTGTCGGCACAGCAGTACAACAACAAAATCGAATTAAACAAGTAAACAATAATCAACGTACATATGTATTTCCAGTAAGCATAGGCACAATAACCACCAGTCACCACAGAGTAGTTGTAATATATTTGTACTAGATGTCGTTAAGTCGCTAGGTCAACAAATAAATATGATTAGCTATTATAGTTTGGATTGTCCCAGGGCCTATACTTTCACATAATATATGAAAAATATATATTCAAAAAAATATATGAAGAGCCAAAAAATCCCTAAAAATACCCCTAAAAATATAAAACCCCTAAAAAAAACCCATCCCACTTATTTACCCCCTAAATTTGGGGGGAAATCCCCTAAGTTGGCAAGTATTTAAGTGGACCCACCAAAACACATTACTCTTATTAGAGTATTATATAAACTTATTTATATAAACAACAAACAAAACTAACCATATTTTATTTAACCCTTAATAAATTAATAAAATTTATATTTTATTTAACTATTTAACCAGTTTATTAGTTTCTAACCAACTGAATATAGCCGCAGCATGTATGTCAAATGTCGTTAGGTAAAAACTGCGCATGTCTGGAACTACGATTCTTGCCAAAGTTATAGAACTGATTCTGAACCGATCCTGAATCGAGTTCGACGGTTCCGCGAACACAGAACTGTAACTAGAAATTCTGAATTGTGTGTTCCGCGAACGGCATTATTTGAACTGCGCATGCGTATAGTTCCGAATCAGTTCTGAATCCTTACCGCGAACGAAGCTATTAATATGAGTAGGTAATAAGTAGATTGCATTTAATATTTTTTGTAAAGAGTCGTTAAATTATGAGTGATACAGAGACCAAAATAACATTTTTTGGATTTTTTGTTTGTCTGTCTGAATACTCATCACGCAAAAACGATTGGGAACGGATTTTAATGAAACTCAACATAATTGTAACTTATAGTATGTGCCGGGTCAACATTTGGGGTATTTTTATTCAGATCAATTATAAAGTTCCCCCCCCACAACAATAAACATACTTTAACTTGAAATCGCGGGCATCTGCTACTGAAAATTAAATGAGAGAAGCTAAATTTAAATTAATATTTCAATAAACATGCACAAATTAAGGGAGAGATTCGATCGAGCTGACCGCAGACCGCAAAACAATTTATTTTAATAATAGTCTAATTGACGAGGAATAATACTTTGCATTCTAGACTTTATAGCTGTGATTTTAAGGTGCGTATATGTAATTGATATGCGGCCCACTGTGGTAGATAGAACTGTATAAAATAAGATTGCATTTTAGTAACTTTTAAATCTTTTCTTACTTCAAGTTGTAAATATAGGTAAATTTTGTTTCTGATTGTGTTCGCTCTTATTAATGTACACTTTTGTTGATGAACGCTGGCCTATGTCCTATGTGTACCTACTTAATTTAAGAACATATAGAAAAATATTTTGTATTGTGTAATTTAGCTAGTAAATGTTTTGTAAGTGGTAAGCTAGTAAGTGGTTGGTACATAAGTACTTATAAAATAAATAAATAAATATGATAAATTTATCGCGACATTACAGAACTATGTATTAAGGGTGCCTATACGAAATCCATCAAAAACCAACGTTTTGCGGTTCATTTATTGGGTAATCTATCACTTATGAAAACAAGTTTTTAATTTATATGGGTAAATAAATCCCTTAACTACAGTTTATTAACGCTTGAAAATGAAAATTATCTTTTTAACCCCTTCTAATGATTTTTTTCCCAAAAGCATTTTCGAGAAAACGGCTATAACAGTGTCTGTTTCGGTAAGTAGATCTGAATAATTAGAGCATTTAAAAACACAATAAAATTACTTACGGACTGCCTATAAAGTCTATTTTAATTTGTTGTTGCAAAATATTAATAAAAAGGCCTAGAAACTCATTAAAAAAAATGAAATCATTATTATAAAAACTCATTTGAAATTAGCCTTATTGCAAAGAAACAAGGGTCAAAATGGCTTCGCTTTTGTATGTTTGCGTTTTCGAACATGTCTTGCTCAGCTTTCAGTCTGCGCCGGAGCGCCGTCGGGTTAGGACCTATGTCGCTCTGTTCAAGATCGAACTTGTTGTATACAGATACGAAATAATCTACTAAACGCCTTTGATACTTAGCCAAAAATAAGGTATGTTGTAATGTGTTGCTGTACGTATGAATGAGAATTACCTATTTTATTTATTTTTTGACCGACATGCAATTCAAAATATTATGTATGACCTAACTAGGTAGGTAATAACGAAATTGGTCTGACCTAATGATGGACCTTGGAGACACCCCACGGAACTTTGAAACGGAAAACGGTAGGTATCTCGAGTTTGGGCTTATCTTGTTGGTATTCGTGAGTACTTACATGCTGGATGACTTGGCTGACCTGATGATGGACTCCGGAGACAACCCATGGAACTCCGAAACTGTCATAGGTAGGTATCCCGAGTTTGGGCTCATTTTGTTGGTATTCGTGAGTACTTACATGCTGGATGACTTGGCTGACCTGATGATGGACTCCGGAGACACCCCATGGAACTCCGAAACTGTCAGAGGTAGATATCCCGAGTTTGGGCTCATTTTGTTGGTATTCGTGAGTACTTACATGCTGGATGACTTGGCTGACCTGATGATGGACTCCGGAGACACCCCATGGAACTCCGAAACTGTCAGAGGTAGGTATCCCAGGTTTAGGCTCATTTTGTTGGTAATCGTGAGTACTTACATGCTGTTTGACTTGGCTGACCTGATGATGGACTCCGGAGACACCCCATGGAACTCCGAAACTGTCATAGGTAGGTATCCGGAGTTTGGGCTCATTTTGTTGGTATTCGTGAGTACTTACATGCTGGATGACTTGGCTGACCTGATGATGGACTCCGGAGTCACCCCATGGAACTCCGAAACTGTCAGAGGTAGGTATCCCAAAATTGGGCTCATTTTGTTGGTATTCGTGAGTACTTTATGCTAGTTTTTTAATTTAATTCTGATTTTAGATGCCGCCATACAAGACGTTCGGAAAGTCTCGCAAGAAACTTCGTGCATATAGACGCAATTTGCAAAAAGCCCATTTGTAAGTTTCTTTTTTTTCATGTTTAGTTATCCTAAATTGGTCACTGTGTTTGATTTTCATCGTCAAAATATAGCTTTTTTTTATTTTATATTTCAGAAAGAATGCAGCTGCTAAAATGAACATCAGTTATGATAACTAGATAAGATACCTGAATAATTTAGTTGAAAGCTTCACTGCAAGGGTGGCTAAATTCATTGGTGGCAAAAGAATAAATTATTCTCAAAGACAGTCATATGCTGGTCGCTGCGCCGCTGCAGTAATAAGTTGCAATACAGGCCTCTTACAATCTCAAGTGCATAAATTCATATTTGGCATTGAAGCTAATACTCAAATCGTGCGCTTAGAGAGCGTCCGTCAACAGGGAATAACGTCGGATAAAAACAAAAAAGTCAAAAAGAATAAAAAAATTATTCCACAGAAGCAAAAGGATGCGCATTATGGCAAAGAATGTCAAAAAGTTGACATGGCAAAGACCCAATATGAATTAGCCAAAACATCTTTTTTACAAAAGTTAAACATAACAAATGAACAAAAAGATTTTGTAGAAAAAAATACTCACTTACAAAGTGCAAGTCCTTTGTGGTTGGAAACCCGAAGAAAATTACTGACAGCATCTTGGTTCGGTACAGTATGTAAGCGGCGACCGACTACTAACTGTGCCTCATTGGTCAAGCAAATACTGTACGGAAGAGACTTAGGCCATATACCATCAATAAAACATGGAAAAAATAACGAGCAAACAGCTTTGCGAGAGTTGGAGGAAGCTCTTACTATTAAAATAGATCCATGTGGTTTAACTATTGATACAGAATTTTCGTTTCTTAGTGCTAGTCCTGACGGAAAAAGTAACCTAGGCATTGTTGAAATAAAATGCCCATCGTCAGCCTTCGGAATGGAACCAGACGAAGCCATTAAACAAAAAAAAGTTAACTTTTGGCAACACGATAAACATCAATTTGTTGTAAACAAAAGTCACAAATGGTTTTATCAAGTTCAAGGCCAACTTCACGTAACTGGCCAAAAAAGTTGCATATTTGCAATTTGGACGAGACCCGGAAAGATAAAATACGAGGTAATAGCCAGAGATGATCAATTTTGGAAAGACAAAATGGAAAGCAAATTAGTTTCATTCTATATGAATTGTCTCCTTCCCGAATTGGTTGACCCAAGAGTTAGTCGTAATATGGAATTACGGGCACATTCATCACATATCGAAGTTTCAAATGTGCTAAAAACACAAAATCAAAATGTTGACTGAGGTTGATTTTAAAATAAATAACTTTGAACAAACTCGGATTACCTACCTCTTTTAGTTTCGGGGTTCCATGGGGTGTCCCCGGAGTCCATCATCAGGTCAGCCAAGTCATCCAGCATGTAAGTACTCACGAATACCAACAAAATGAGCCCAAACTCGGGATACCTACCTCTGACTGTTTCGGAGTTCCATGGGGTGTCTCCGGAGTCCATCATCAGGTCAGCCAAGTCATCCAGCATGTAAGTACTCACGAATGCCAACAAAATGAGCCCAAACTCGGGATACCTACCTCTGACTGTTTCGGAGTTCCATGGGGTGTCTCCGGAGTCCATCATCAGGTCAGCCAAGTCATCCAGCATGTAAGTACTTACGAATACCAACAAAATGAGCCCAAACTCGGGATACCTACCTATGACAGTTTCGTAGTTCCATGGGGTGTCTCCGGAGTCCATCATCAGGTCAGCCAAGTCATCCAGCATGTAAGTACTCACGAATACCAATAAAATGAGCCCAAACTCGGGATACCTACGTTTGACAGTTTCGAAGTTCCATGGGATGTCTCCGGAGTCCATCATCAGGTCAGCCAAGTCATCCAGCATGTAAGTACTCACGAATACCAACAAAATGATCCCAAACTCGGGTTACCTACCTCTGACAGTTTCGGAGTTCCATGGGGTGTCTCCGGAGTCCATCATCAGGTCAGCCAAGTCATCCAGCATGTAAGTACTCACGAATACCAACAAAATGAGCCCAAACTCGAGATACTTATCTTTTTCCGTTTTGAAGTTGCATAGGGTGTCTCCAAAGTCCATTGTGAGCCCTCAATGTTTATTTTTAGTCATAAACAAAAGTGTATTTTTTATATACCTACTTAGCTCCAAAGATTCACTTTGCTCATTTCAAAGATCATTTTTTTATTTTTGTAAATCGATACTAAAAATGACACAATTAGGTAAATAGCAAAATTACAACAAGTATCAAGACTACAAGTGTCGTCTGTTTTTCTGCCTTGCCGACAGCGTCACTGTGTGCGTGAGCCGCGCGTGTGTGTTAATCCTTCTTTTTGACGGAAATCGCAACGTGAAAAATGTATAGGCACCCTTAATAAAGCATTTTCTGAAACAACCTCGATTTGGTTTAAACCTTCATTTTTTTATCGTGGATAATTTCAGTGGACAAGATTAACAATTTACCTTTTGCAGAGATGGCATTTTGAATTTCAGAAAAAAATTACTCTGCTTCGACTAAGACTGACCCAGCTGAATCCTTGCTTTGGACTAAGAAATTTATCGACAAACAAAACAAATGTATCAAAATTGAGCACAAAAACGCTTTCGGTTTATTTCTCGGTTAAGTTCGTACATGGACCAAATCAACTAAAGGTAAAATAAAAAAAAATTAAACTTTTAAAAAATCACCAAAAGCAAAAATCGGTGACAAAATAGGTTACGTTCTTTAAAAGCATCAACAATGATTCACCATTAAAACGTATCGGATTCGAAATGCGAACAAGCGGCGGCCATTACGTGATAACTGATTCAAAATGGCGCCGTCGACCGCAGTTAATGACGCGAGAGGAGTCTGCGGACAGCGGTCAGTTGGCGGCGGGACGTCGGGCAGGATGGATGTGCTGACGTGATTTATACGATGTTGTTACTACGTCCGCATGCTGAACAAATTGCTCTTGTCGTTGTCGTAAAATAATCGTTGTCGTAAAAGGCGACTAAGGACCACAACTACACCACCTCTAAAAAGTGGACTCGCTTGCCTAGCGTGGCATTTTGAGGTCATACATCCCTCATGCATGGAACAATGTGCAATGTCCATCGGTGGATACTGAAAGGGCTGGTTGCACTGTATACTAACACTGTATTGATAACGTAATGATGACAGTTTAATGTAATGATGATAATTTTATGTAATGACTTAATGACTGATAAATGATGAATGAAATATATTAATGAAACATTTTTTGCACGCCTATTAATGTCTTCAGGCGAAATAAACTAGCAAATGAGTTGTAGAAATTTTTCAAAAATCATTATTTTTCAGTGCTCAAATATGTGCATTCACTGCACCGTTCTTGACAGAATCTTGTCTTATTTCATCAGGGGTTGTCACATAATCGGGATTCCCAATCACTTCAATACAATGGGATCTTTGATCTTTCTACATTTAGCCTCTAAATATGATATCAATATACTTCGAGACATGCGGCAGTAATCTTCTGTAGTCTGTAGTCTTCTGTTTCCGGTTTATTCAGATAATGAAAGAAGATGGCTTAAGTAAGGCCATGGCAGGTATGAACCTCGCTTAAATAACATTAATCTAGTCATTTTTTATATTAAAAGTTGATTAGAATATACTGAAAAATCTTCTTTCTTCTTCATGAGACGTATTTATTAATAACAGCAAACAGCAATGTATTTAGGCGACAATATCACGCACCGAGCGACAGACGGGCGTGTTCTTGCATATATTAGTTCTGAGAGCGGCTTGGATGTTCGATGTTAGGGGTTGGCTAGACGTGGAACTGCAGACGTACCTATTTAGTGTGACTATGGATACGAGTATCTATAACATACTGTTTGATGCGAGAAGGGCTGTAATAAGGTTTACTTTAAAGTGAATTCTACAGCATAAGGTGACCGTAGATTCAACTGAAGGTGTATGACTTTTTTTGTAGTAAAACGATGCCAGACGAGCGGATAGTCTACCTGGAGGTAACTGAATATCTTCGCCCATGCCAACATCAGTTCAGAATGACTTTGGAGATTTCGAAATGGATTTAAAAAAAGGAAAGGAAGTGTGCAAACAGATCATCCCTGATATTATCAAATAGAAGCGAATTAGGGAACTGTGGTGATGTTTGTATACAGGGCCGAATGTGAGATCGTTTTTTTTTATCTGTAAAAACCTACAATGGTTATTATTTTATTAAATTTCAGATTTAGCGGGAAGGTAACGTGTTCGGGATCCATCCCCGTCAGACGTCTTGTAATCACGTCTCAACTACCCCATAATTTCAAAAATAAAAACATTTTAAACATACCATCGACTCGTATCTTATCAACCAATTTATCATGTATGTATTTCCATACATAAGGTGAAATGATGTGACCACCATCTTCCTATTATAAAAAAAAAAACTATTTGCAAACAATTCTATAGGCAAAACAACTTAACCTATTTCTTAAAAAAAGTTGAAATACTAACATCCGCAGCACTTAAATAAAGCGTAAAAATAAAATTTTCGCGGTAAAAATAAATAAAAACTTCAAAGCGTTCCGATTTAAATATACGGGTGCACGTAGCGTCACGATGCTACAATCGAGTGAAAACTATAGTTAGTGGCGTGAAAAATAAATACGGGTAGTTATAATCTACACGTAGGAAGAATTATAGGTACGTATATAGGTTAGTTATATTTTGATATTACAAGTAGGTATAATTTGAATATGACATAATATAAATATTTTTAGTTTTGTTAATTTTGTAATCCAATCCATTATATAAAAGAGGATGTTGGTATATTGGAGATTAATAGACTTCGACACCATTTGACCGATCACCATGAAAGTTGGCACATTGTATTTATCTTTTCATGGAGAAGGTTTTTATGCTATCGACTTTGTTGTAACTCGCCACTAGATGGCGCTGCAGTACATTAACTTCTATACCGTTCAACCGATCATGAAATTGAAACATGAAAATTGGTATACATAGGTATTTGAGCACGGAGAATATTATCGAGCTATCGACTTTGTTATAACTCGCCACTCGATGGCGCTGCAGCACATCAACTTCTATGGCAGGACAACGTCTGCGGGGTTTTAATACTATGATATAATGAGAATATGATATGATATAAATTAGTATTGTAAAATTTGTTAATAATGAAATGTGAATAGGTAGGTATGTCATATTAACAAAATGTTAATTTTGTTAATATGACATAATGTGAATGTAAGCATATGATATGTTTTGATATGGCATGAATTTTATAAGTTATTATTATTATTAGTTAGAATTTATAAAAGTGCAATGCACTAGCAGGGCCATGCACTTAGATCTAACGCACTTCTTAATTCCTGCCTGTGTACATGATAGCAATGATTAATAAATGGTTACTTCGTACTGCGAGTATATTAAGTTTTTATAATTTTGATGTTAGGAAAAATCAATATATTATTCCGTTTTCTTTCCAAAATATTCGTAATCAGTTTTTAAAATCCTAATGTTGGGACAAATTTCTTATTCCTCTTTTCATATCATCATATTTTCTTTTAAATTTGAAACGAACGTGGCCCTTACCATTGAGTTTCTATTAAGTATGGATTTTTTAAAATTGTCACTAGCTCGGCGGTGAGGAAAAACATCGTGAGGAAGTCGCATACTGCAGAAAAAAAAATCTTTAGTGCGTGATCCACCAAGCAGCACTGGGCCCGCGTCATGGATTACGGCCCGATTTATTAAGGGATTATTAAGTGATTTATTAAGGGTCCTGCAGTGGGACGTTATAAGCTAATACAAGCGGCTTTGCTGTCTGACGTAAAACGCGAGCTTTTGATAAATTGTCAAATAAATGTCAAATTTGTTTTATTTTTATAAAATAATAGGTTACGATTTTTGGTTACTCACACGTATTATGGACATTTTGTCTGAAAATTAAAAAAAATATTTTAATTATTTTTCTTGAACACAATGTGTCACGCATGCGCGTCGCATATTAAGTTGAAAGATCAATCCATTAATCATTTTAATAATGAGAGTTTTACGAATAGGTTTAATTATTACGTTCAGTTTTAAGAATCGTCAACTGAATTCAAATTCAAATATCATAGTGATCTGGGGGACATCTCAAGCAGCACTGGTATCCAGCAGGATTTAGGGATTTAATCATATATAGCAGTATTATTTTGTGTGAACAATTAGAATTTTTGTAAGGTCTTTTATATACTCGTACATCCCCAAGAGACAGATTTACTTCTGGATACTATTTTAGAAAAAGAGAGGGAAGCCAGAGGCCCTAATCTAGCTCGGATATATGGATTGAGTAAGTAATCTGGTAAAGATGCGAAACAGAATGCGCTTCGTCACGCTAACGAGTTCAGTGTTGGGTTACTGTGATATATTATATGTATAAAGAAATATTTAATAAAGTCATAATACAAAATAAAATAATAATGACAATGGAGTTAAATAATAAATGCACTTAAAAGTCAATAATTACACTTTGGCGTCAAAACTGATTTTATGTTCAAGCACGAACGACCAATACCTAATGCTACTCAAGGTTTTTAGTCTGGTATTTTCAGTAGTCCGTAATCTGGATGTCTTACTGTGGTTTCTTATCAGTTTACACTAGTTTATAGTCTACTACAGGGCTTAGGACCTTTTAATTAAGAGTCTTCAGGACTACATTTATCATGTGAATAAATATTACACCTGAGTGGGAATGGATCTTTTTCAATATTCGGATATTATTATACTAGTTTTTTTATATTATTCTACTTCGTTACCAAGCTATCTGTGCTGTAGAAACTCAGTTCTAGGCTCTCGACTTCAGGTATACCTATGTATTTAACTCCCATTAAGCATATAGGTAACTCCTACTGTTCTTCAGTCATAAATACCTTCGCTTCAATCGACATGTCTCTCTGATTTTTAATTTGAGATAACTTTGACAGCTGACGTTTCAGGTGTAACAAACATTTTTCTGTGCAGTCACTTTTTATAATGATAACATACTTTTATTCGATATTAAAAATATTCAAAGCGTGCAATGTGATAATCATGGAACATGGAACTATGTTTTAGTTATAGACTTAAGATTTTCATTTTAATTAATCTATTTTAGAAAGAGACACGAAGTATTCATGTAGAGATGTAGAACATGTTGATATATAGAACAAGAAACTGGAATTTAATATAGTTCCGCCGAGAAAAGTTAAAAGTTAAATAAGAAAAAACTAAGTTGGGATACGACGATATTTCTGAAGCACAAGTTTTAAGCTCGAATACCTTATATCTTTGTTCAACAAAATTGTAATACGAAAAGGAATTTATTGACGAAACAGTTGGTTCGGATAGTTGAATTTGCTCTGGGTCTTTTTATAATAAATTTGTAGTTTATGAGTGCAGATAAAATAAACCTTTAGGTGTATAGCAAATGGAAGACATGAATTTTTCCAAAGATGAAAAATATTTGCTATATTAATTTCTTGTCACTTAAATAAGTATAAATAATATACGATAATGATACCTACATAACGACTAAATATTTACAAATTGATCAATTTGTAAAAATGTGGTATGTCAAGGTTTTAACATTATATCATAGATGTCACACATTCTGTCACTGCTAGTATATATATTACTGAACAACTATTACAAATGTACAGTATGTATTACAAAAAATAATTTTATTTTAGGAATTTTAGGTAAAACTACGATAGACAAGCAAATGTAATAACCTAATAAGACGTTAGTTTCAAATTAAAATTATTCGATATCGACACTACGCATCACTAGCCTCGTTCACGCTCGCAAGTGGTCGCGTAACGACCCCAGTAACGAACTGCGTCGCATTGTTATCGACAAAATGCAAACCAATCGTATCGATACACTTGGGAGGCTCAGATTCCTCTGTGTTTCATTTTCCTACTCTTTCGAACTTGATTTCAATTTGCATAATTACAACAGCGGATATATTTTTTGTGGCATTTTTAGTATGAAAGGGAAATCTAGTTAAAGCTGTACTACTTATGTTCGTAAAAATAATTGTATTATTTATTTTGTTTATCGCTTCAAGATAAGTGAAATTGTTAACGAAACTACAGGATTTTTAGGAAATCGTTTCTAAATACATCAAAGGACGAGCTAGAGATGTTCCATTTTAGATATTTCATTCCAAGTGCGATACAATCTGATGATAGGATTATTTCAAGCAAGATACTGGAATAAAAAATAGTTGAAAACGCAGCACTAATCTTGAATGTAGGTACATACAAATTAGAATCTTTACATAGTTTGTGATCTAGTTCCAAAGGTATTAAAAACTTAATATTGAGAGGGGAATATCTCATAAAATTAAAAAAAAGCCGATGGATGCGGCAGTCCGAAGAGATATTTCTCCATTTTTCGTAAGTTTTAGAAAAAAATATTTAAACAAAAGTTTTAGAGCTTTACGAGAGATTGTCAACGACATATTATTTGTATGTATAGACATTTCTATTTGTGATTTTTTGAAAAGTTTACACCATCGTAATTTTACAATTAATGAAAAGATTTGAATCAAGTTTTTTTTTCAAAGGTTAAGAAATGTGCCCTGTATGAAGTTTGTCTACAAAATTAGTTCTAACACATATACCTATACTTATATACTTTGAAGCAATTGATTATTAGTTTATATTCAGCTGGTCATCGTTAGTCGAGATGTAGTCTACTTATTCGGAATTTACTTGACAAAACCTCAATTATTCATTCAGTAAATAAATAAACCAATGAACATGGCTGGCAGTCATGTATTTGAATGAATTATTTCCTCGAAATTTAAAACGAAACATTTAACAAAAATAAATTTTAACGATAGTTGTGGTCAGAGTTGAAGTTATTGGTTGGGGACCTACGCAAGATCCTTGTGGGATACCTAAAGTTTTATGAAGAAATACAAATATTTATAAGGAAAAAATATTATTATCACAATCGAAGGCTTTCACTTACTTTACATAACACTACTATTAATCCGAACTATTCAGATTGCAATACTGACCAGTAGAGAAATGTACTCGTATATTAAATGTTTGTGAAGTATTCAGTAGTTAAGGCAGTGTGGATAAATCAGGGAACTATTTTAATTACAAGCGCCCATTTTGCACGAACTAACTTTGTGTAATAACGCTAGTGGATCGTTTGTTACTATTTCGTATTCTGTTTTTTCGTATTTATAGAGACACCTAGAAGAATTACTTAATTTGTATCCACCACGAGGGCCCAGTGCGGTTTGGTGGATCACGTGCTCCAGATTTTTAGATTTTATCTCTGAAACAAGCGGGTTTCCTCACGATGTTTTTTTCACCGACCAGCAAGTGATATTTATTTTAAAAACTGTAATTGAGTAAACGCTAAATGCTACGGGCCGAGGATTTTAACTGACGATCACACGAATGCGAGTCGAGTATATATACCCCTAGGCTATCATCGATCACTACTAGCTTTTGGGAGAAGCTTATTCAGCAATGGAGAGACACAAGATGACGGTATAAAATATGGTGTCAACGGCACCGACATCGTCACCATTCCTTTCTTTTATCGTCCACTGCTGGACACTGGCCTGGTCATGCACATTGTCTTTGTGCATGAGTTATGTATGACTTTAAAACGCCACACCGGTTGAGCAGGTTGGCGAGCAGATACCCCAGAGCTTATGGTAGCGGCATTGTTATCCATTCGTGACCTTTTACGTCACCCAGGGGAACAGATAAGGCGGTGCCTAACCGGAATTCCCAAACTGCACCTTCTTGTACGAAGTCTCCATTCAAGGGCTCGTCCCATTGCAGAGCACAAACATTAAACTTATAAACTGTGCCCTTGAAAAACAGTTCGATTTTTACTTATCAACTTATTTCTTCACGGATATAAAATATTCATAAGCCAATTAACAGTCTTAAGATATCGCTTATCGCCCACAGTACGACAGAGCCCTTACTATCGCATGTCCGTCAATTATAAATGTTAATTCATTGATTTGAATAGGCATACAGTATAATTAGGTCATGTCATCGCATTTCATGTATTAGCACCGATAAGAGGAATGGCGGTAATTGAACTAGCCGACTTTCATCCGGTTTTGCCTGCAGTACACATATGTATGTTATACCGTAACCAGCTTTATAAGTCCACTGGTGGACATGGGCTTCATCATGAACATGGTTTCGTCATGCTGGCCAAGCGGGTTGGCTAGTTCGCTCTTTCAGATGTGGTGTAGTTCCTCAGCGCTTGCGTCAGCCGGTCGCCGTTTATTAAAGCCGGCCGCCACCATATATTTAAAACCCTTTTCGAAATACTTCGTATGTTTGTAAAAATAAACAGACTATATTTATATTATTTTTTACCTACCATTAATTATTTACGGCTTAATTATAACATCGGAATTGTTTAACAGATATTTGCAATTAATTAAATTTAACGTTTCAATAACTATTCAGCATTTTGGCGAGTTCATATTACAAAGAATTCAATTGTGTATGTGTTGTGTGTGTGTGTGCTATTAAGCCGCTTGTACATTGACGAGTAACTGTGGCGGATTTGTGCGCTAACGGTTTTACCTATTTATTGGTAAACAACCGATCACAAGGAATGCTTCGACCACTTAACATGAGATACGCTAAACTATAAGCTTTATCTTATTTATCTAACTTTGTCAATTAAATATGTTTGTGAGAATGTGGATAAGAAAACCAGATGTGCAATTGTAATGAAATGCAATTTTAAATATCTTAAACTGATGTACTATGCACAACAGTTTACTTGACAAAACCTCAATTATTCATTCAGTAAATAACTAAACCAATGATCATGGCTTGAAGACATGTTAATGGAAATTTTTGTTGGGCACTTCTGCAGTTGTGAGACACCCTCCGGCCGAACGACTCAAAGAAGTTCGCTGGTAGAGACTGGATGAGAAAAGTCTAAGGTCGGGAGTGGTGGCTAGGCTTTAGACGAGGCCTATATCCAGATGTGGACAGTGGAGTGAGGAGAGGCTGTTGTGCACTTTTGAAATGGAGAAACAATTGAGTAATTAATATACGAGTATAAGTATAATCATATTTGTAAACTTATACAATTGATTTATGGTTAGACATTTGACATTCAAAAGATAAATTAAGAGATGTTAAAAGTGTCAATTAAAAAGTTAATTGATATTAATTAATTAATATTAATTAAAAGTGACTCGCTGGCTTTTAAATAACTATTTTTACAATATAAATGATTATATAATTAGAAAAGTGACATAGAATTTGTAATTAATAGTGAAATGTTATGCGTAATAAAAATAATAATATAAATTAAATGTATGAATTAATGTATAATATAATTATTATATAAATTAATTATGTACCAAAGTACTGTGGCTATGAACTGGACTTTTGCACACCTATTGAGGCAAAACATAATAAAATTGGCATAATAAAATAATTATTTTGGCAAAATAAATTATTTGATTTGGTTATAAATAAAAAGCGCCACTGAATCTTTTCATTGGTGGAAATCGACCATACGGGTATACTGACAACACGTTTTACCCGCCAGTGTATTAGTACCTTCAGGCAGTACCTACGGGTATGTAGTATTTAGGTCGTCTCGATCGTGATCAACACACGACGATGGGCATTAATCGGATGATGCACACGCTTCCTGCTTGATCTGGACATAGATTAACGAACATAAGTGCGACGTTTGTAGTTGCCTAATTTGGTGTTTTTTTTTTATTTATGGCGGCAGGCGAGCTAACAGTCCACCTGATGGCAAGTGGATACTGTCGCCCATGAACATCTGGGATACATGCCAACACCAGTTCCGACTGACAAACGTTGGCACGCCCCCGGATAAACCTTTGAAGAGCTGCCCCTCCAAAATCCTCTGAGAAGCATTTTATTTGATGACGAATTTTGGAATCGCGATTATTTGTCTTACCAAATATTTTATATATTTGTTTTTTATATCTCCAGATAGGTAAATCGTAAAAATATAAGACCTTCATGGCACGATGATGATCTTCGTGGTGAGCTTTTCAACTTTTATGGTGTATTTTATGGTGTATTTTTATGGTTGTAGCTTTTATGACGAGATTATATACAGCAGTAGAGAGACATACATATGCTATTGGTATATTAGTTTACTTGTAACGTATTTTCTTTTAACTAGAAGATCTTTTATGTATATAAACGAGATCTTAAAACTTGACGCAATAAAGATTATCTGCAAAATCGTATGTATTAACCCCAAGGATTTTTATTTAAGTATTTACGGACAGATCAATTAACATTACACGTATTATCATTTTCATTTTTAATATTTATTATAAGTTAAAACTTATCTTGTAATAGTTATTTTGTAGTTATTTTGTTATATAATAGTTAACTTGTTATTTTGTTGTCTAAATATTTTTAAAGTTTAATTTAGAAATCGTAAGATCCAAGTAAGTACCTATTTGTATTTGTCCATGCCTACTTACACATCTGTCCATGTTAGTCTATGTTCTTTAATCAATGGACAAATGTCCGCCGCGCGTGACCTCACACTCGTTAGTTTCCGAATAAAAGCCTTTTGATATTATATTTGTTCAACCTTGGTCAAACCTTTGTCTTTTCAATTTCAATGGCATTTCCGTTGTATAAAGTTTTCCTACTTAATCTGACATTATCTGAGAAAAGAGACCTTATTGTCGGTCTAGTTTCCCGGATAATTCAGGCAATACTGAACTCATAATAATAATAATAATAATAGCAATAATAGGTTGGTGGGGACTTATATAAAATTCTTGCAAAAATAGTATTTAAATATAATAAAAATCAGATATTAAAACATGCTGTGTTTATATTTAAAAAGAATCTTGAAACACGGATTTTTAAGTTACAAAATATTTGTCAATAAGATATTACGACATACACAGATAACATAAAAAAATTAAAAACCTTGGGCAAGACCAAAGAAATCAGAAATTGAAGTCAGACTACTGACGCCATCTGAACGTGTAGTAGCTAACTTTCATTGAAAAACGCGTTCAGCAATAGAATTTACCGCCATGTTTCATCCGCTTATATCTAGATGGCGCCAGCTTGGTTCTTTTTATCACTCGCTAAAGATCTTTGAATTTATGATGAATCAGGCCTATTTTTCATTAACATTTTAATTTTTTTCTTCTTTTCATAAAGCAATGGTACAATTAGTACATTCTGCCAGTGTCAAGTTTTCTTCGTAATAAACAATTTCAAAGTTTAAACAATGTCAATATCCAGTCCCTTCGAAGTAAGTCAGGAGTCGTTCAGTAAAGCGATAGTAGGTTTACTGAGGACAGAAGAGGACTCTTGGAAGTATACGAAAAACGCAGTCCTATAATTTTAGGTATTTGATTATCACAACCATTGCGCACGAAAAACAGTTTGACGTTTAATATAAGTAATATGACTATTAAACCATAAAACGCACAATACACATTTTTTTATATTCAAACAAAAACTCAACTTAACTTCTCGAGTTCCCGCTAAAAAGTCCATTTTAAATTTTAATTATCATAAATTTTGTGAAAAAATAAATCAAGCAATCCTTACTAACCTGTACAGCATCATCCAAACACCTTCCCCATGCATCGCTGCGGTCCACGAGCGTGTTCCATTTGCTTTCCAACTTGGCGACCTCTCGTCTGATGGAGCGGGCTAATTCCCTCGCTTGCTCCTCCGCTGAGCGGTAGCCACGGGAGTCGCCCTCGTTCTCGCGGCTTGCTGTTCGCAAAAATACACCATGGTTTAAATACGATAGTCTGTCGGTATGCTTCAACTTTGGTTAATATTTTCTAAAGTTCGTTGTTTCAATATTTTTATGCTCCGATTCTTAAAATAAACAATTTTTAATACTTATTTCAATCAGACTGGATGAAGTTGATACTTTGTAGTCTTTTGTTTTTAGTAAGTATGAACCTGTTTTTAGTAAGTATAAACAACCTAAAGGTTGCGTGGTGAATAATACCTTAAGGCACTAGGCTCGCATTTTATAGAGTGCACGTTGAAATCCAACAGCTGCTGGGCGCGCTAGACTGGCCACGTTTACCCCTCTCTCACAGAAGACCTTGAAATGTACTGCATTTCCCACTTTATCTTATTTCCCTAATGTACTAAAGCCTAGTGTTTAGATAGTGAGTGAGATGTGCCAGAGCCTATTCCCATCCTATCGCTCCCCATTTTCCCAACCCTTTCTCCAAATCCATTCCTATATTTCCAAAGATAGGCGCGCATCCGGGGGCGTGCCAGCGTTTGTCATTTTGGACTAATGTCGGCATGTATCGTGGATGTCTATGGGCGACAGTATCCACTTACCATCAGGTGGACTGTATGCTCGTCTGCCGCCTTCGTCGTCCATAAAAAATAATAACGTGAAAGACATAAATGAACGCAGAAAGAAAATAGTATTAAAATATATATTTAAGATAAGATTATTTAAACATTTTAGCACCAGTAAGTTAGATTTATTGTTTATTAAAATTGTTTATTTTCATTATCTAAAACTAGTAGGTTAATTTATATACTTCAGGCGCATTGTATTGTGCACGAGGGATGTGTGGCCAGAAAACCCACGCTGGCCAAGCGGGTTGGCGAGTCCACTCTGCTAGAGGTGGTGCAGGTCCTCAGGGCTCCTGGTAGCCGCTTTGGTATCCGTTAGTCGGCTTTTACGACAACCACGGGAGGCGATGGGGGTTAGTGATATCCTAAATCCGGCCGACATCACGGCCATTAGTTGCTAAATACAAAGCACAACCTTTTATATTATGTACAAAAAGAAGACTAATATGTCAATGGACCCAGAATCTTAAGCTAAATCCATCTTTTCAGGTCTGGGATTTTTTTTGGATACTCGCTGTATAAATCAGGGTGTAAAGTGGCTTCCTGCTTCTAAATACAACAAGAAGACGTATTTTATCTAAATTACATTTTTAATTACATTTGGGCACTTCTCAACAATTAACCAAAAAACCACGCTACAGCCTTTCAGTCGGCCCAAACATTTAATATTGGAGGCAGTTGCCGAGCCTTCGCGAAAAAGGCGGGAATTTCATAATTACATCGTTACTTCCGCACTAAAGAATTCCGTAGAAACGTTTCCAGCAATATCAAATGAGTGGGCATGTCTTACTTTGTTTTTAAGAAAGAAGGCTTATGAACCAGCTGACAGTTCACCTGGTTGTAAGTACTAATTGCCTCCAAATAATTTGCCATACACGACAACATCAGTCAAGAATGATAAACGTTGACACGCCTCAGGAAATTCGGGACTGGCTATGGAATTAGGAATTATTCCAACCCATCCCTTCCTCCAAATCCATTCTTCTGAATCTCCAAAGGTATGCAGGTCGCTGCCGATAGGTCTAAATGGCGGACAATGGGGGAGGCCTATGTCCAGCAGTGGACGTCCAAGGGCTGAAAAGAAGAAGAAGAAGAAGAAGGCGATGCATACGGGGGCGTGCCAATGTTTGTCAGTCTGGACTGATGTTAGCATGTATCGCGGATGTTCATGGGCGACAGTATCCACTTACCAACGCGTGGACTGTCCGCTCGTCTGCCGCCTTCTTGTCATAAATAAAAACAATCTTTAAAAAGTGTTTTTTATAAAATGATTGTGTAGAATGGAGAATAGGGTTGAAAAATTTTACTCACCACATTTTCCTCACACTCTTCCTTACTCATTTACTCTCCATTTAACACTGAGAGTCTCCTTTATCCCACTCTACATATTCTTTCCTCAATGGAACGAGATAACGTTAAATAGGATGAGAGAATTATTTATCCATATCACTTATTTGAATTTGTGGATCAGGTGGTCAGCCGAGGTACACGTTTCGGCATCGTACATTATAACTGGTAGGTTGCACTGATTAAGTTTCAAACCTATCCACTCACTCACTCACTCAAACATGTCCACTCATTTCATATTTCATAACGATCAAACGTCTTGTACAATATAGTTTTTAATAAAACTATGAAACAGTTATTACTTTTGTAAGTAAAAGGAAAAAGGTGTCTGACGAAACAGTAATAATAAATAATGACCGGCGTTTCTTCTTTTTATACTGAAAAATGGTAAAAGTGAGCTTTATGAAGGTTTTCACTTAGTTTTACCGTAATAATTATTTATTATTTTGAAGCAGAATAAATTGAAACTTTTTTCGTGTTTTAACTGTGTATTTTTTTTTATGGATGCAGGCGGCAGACGAGCATACAGTCCACCTAATAGTAAGTGGACACTATCGCCCATAGACATCCGCGATACATGCCAACATCAGTCCAAAATGACAAACGTTGGCACGCCCCCGGATGCGCTGCCTACCTTTGCAGATATAGGAATGGATTTGGAGAAAAGATTGCGAAAATGGGTAAGGATAGGGTGGGAACGGGCTCCGGCACATCTCACTCACTACCGAAACACGTACGTACATTAGGGAAATAAGATAAAGTGGGAAATGCAGTACATATCAAGGTAGTATTCTGTGAGAGAGGGGTCACGTGGCCCCTGTTGCTGGCTGTTCCAACGTGGCTGTTGGATTGCAACGTGCACTCTCCCTCTCAAAAAGTTAGTTAGTCAGTTCAAGTACTATCCCTCTAAGTAGTACTTGAAGTTAGTGTTATAAAAATGTTACGCGTTAAACGTTCGTGAGCTTTTAAAGCTTATTTCAAGTTTTTAACGTTCAATGATTTTAAACCATCGAATGTCAAAACAGGATTTTGAAGTGAACATAACAATTAGGTACTACCTAGAAACGGGGGTGTGGGGTGGTATTCAAAATCTAAAGCAAATAAATTACCCTTTGAAAAATCAGTATTTAAGTAGAAACTCAATGGCCTGGGATTGATACCACCCGCACGCGCTGTTCAATTATATAAATTAGCCGGAAACCTGCTGTTTCCGCTGATTCTGGACGTTGTCGGGAGTGCCTCCGAAAATACATGGCTACGAGTAGTTGTTGATGCGAGCGAGAGATCCGATCTGGCCTGGCCTGACCTTCACCAACAACTACTCGTAGCCAGGTATTGCACTCCCGACAACGTCCAGAACCGGCGGAGACAGTGGGAATGGCGTTTCATAGATCATTATAGCCAGTACAGTAAGAAAAGATATGTAAGCAATTAATTCAATAAAATACCTACATATTATTGTTTCTACTTAATATGAATTAAAATATTTAAGAGAAAAATTACTATCAAAATGATGTAGCTACTTAGTTCACTCACAAGAAGGAAACAGGAGGTGATGATAATTAAAAAAATAAATAAATATTCAAACACTTCCAGAGTTCAATACGTTGTGTTGTAACCACTCTATGTTATATAAACCTCTCAGCATATGGTCACGATCAGAAATACGAAGACGGCCGACTGGCGTTACTTAATTAGTAGGCAATGTATTGCCTGTTGAAATTATTCTAAAATTTAATAAATACCGTATTAAAATAAATACAATTAGAAAGAAAGAACGAACATTTATTAGGTACAGCTAGGTATAGTCTTGGGTAGTGTCCTAAAAAGTGGTGGCAATCAAAACCTCAATATGAATATTAAGTTACAAAAAACTACATCTAACCAAGACGTTTAACACCGAAATGCCCGCCTATTTACCAACAAAATGGCGGCAATAACGAAGGTCCGAGTTCGTTTTTCAAACACGCCACCGCCATTGCTCCCGGGAAGTAGCCATTTTGAAAACAAATTTATGGCGTGACCGAACCGTAACGGACGCATTTCCGCGGACCTATTTCGTAGTGGACATTTTGTTACTTATTTTGTTTGATTTAGGTAGTTGTAAATAGAATTTCAACATGATAGTCCGATGTATGCTACACACATTCTTTTTTTACAGTTTCAGTTTTTTAACTTAAAGGCCTTTGTTACCCCGGTCAAATATTTAACATGTGTACAAATATGAACAAACACACACTGCAAATACTTGTACATATATTTCGTCTTTGAACAAATATTTGGCATCACTGTTTCGGTTTTTTGGCTTACATCAAAGGACGCAAACCGCAAATAATTGCCGTCTGTTTGTTGCAGTCAGTTAGCTGTTTGACGCTATCCAGAGAACGAACAAATATTTGCGAAACGTGCCTTGCTGCTCTTTGCAAAAAGTTTACAAATATTTCCGAAAACATTTGTAGGAATATTTGTACATATCTGTACACATGTCTGGGACTTGCTTTAGCGCGGAGAGCGGCGAGTGGTGACATTAGTCTATGGGTTTATATGGAAATGGCAAGCGTGCACAGCGGCAGCGGAGCGGCGGCGGGGTTGGCGCAGACGGGTGACTTTTTGTTACGTGAATTTTTGTCACGTTACCTAGCTACACTCCCTGGCTGCAGCGCCACAGTGAGCACTGCACAAAGAGAAGGTGACGAGAAAGTGGAAGTCACCACGTCACCGTGGCGGGCTATAGGAACTTCTGTGACATCACCCAATGAGTGCAGCTTCATGTCTTTCCCTATGAAACGGTAAAGTAAACCGTGACAAAATCACCAGTGCGCGACAGCTCTAAGTGAAAACCCTTCTAACCCTTTAACAATTTGATTGAAACAATTCGTATTGGTCCAGTCAATAAAAATGACCTTTACCTTGCGAAAGGTGGGGTAGAGTAACGATTTTGATATACCTATGTTATTTAGGTCGGGTCCCTAATGAAAAATCCAAGTTTTAGACGTTGGGTGAACGAGGCGCGCGCCGTCATCTTGTATTAAAGACCTAAAAAATTTTATTTTCGAAATAAATCACTGACGGTTGATCTTACGAACAAAATATTTATATACAAACTTAAAGTATATCTAATTGCGGACAATTTGTATTCCCACCCTTTTTTTGTATCTTTAATATTTAAGGAGCCACAACGGTGAGAAGGTGAAACTAAAAGTTGTAAAAAGCTGATGCTTTATGGTCATATACGAGTATATAAAAATCAATTATTGAATCTTATTTTTGAAGCTGCAACACTCTTCAATAAGGTTATATAGGGAATGTCCTTCTACTGAGCGAGCATTTTTCAAGATGGCGCCCAGTTTTCAAATTCATTCGTTCAGGCCGAAAATTTATATGTTCAGGAAGTTCAGGGGACCCTGATTACTAATTTTGAAACATACTTTCGATTCTTTTTGGAATTTTCCGACTTTTCCGGAAACACTTGGAAACTCACTGGAAACTAGTCTATCGGTAAAATAGTCAGAGTAAAAATTCAAGATGGCGGACTCAAAATGGTGGAAATTTGAAAAATCCTGTATCCGAATTTCGGTCAGCCAGTAATAAAGCCGTCCTTGCTTTGCTATTGTGTTTGCTAAAGGATTACTATTGTCGATAGCAATAGACAATAGCAATCCGTCAATAGTCGGACGGTAGACAGATTTGTCTGTCAATGGCAACAACACCTTGACGCGTCTGCGCAATCTCGCCGCGACCACGGATCATGTAACTGGACCGAAATATCGGCCATAATAAATCGCGAGTAACCCGTTTATATAACAATTATTATGTTCAACCACAATAACAAAAGTTTAAAATCATCAGTAAGCATTATTGTAATCCACAAAACAAATTTATTTTCAACTAGCTATTGCTCGCGACTTCGTCCGCGTGGACTTTAGTTTATAAACACCGTCTTTAAATTGATATAACTTTTTTATTTATGAACTGATTGAAATAAAACGAACACTAAATTTTAAGTGAAGCTTACCACAATACATTAGTGAAAACCGCATCCAAATCGGTTAAGCCATTTCTAATATTAGCGCGCACAAACGCACAGACAAACAGATAAACAGACAAAAATTCTAACAATCATTGTTTTGGGTTCTATTGCGTTGATAAAGGCCCCCAATAATAGTTTTTCTCATATATCTTCCATGTACAGACAGCGATCAAGTTACATTTTTATTATATGTATATAGATATTTATTTGACATTAAAACATATTCATAAAACAGCAATAAAAGAGTCTCGACTAGTTTAGCGTCATCAGTATCAGTTTGTCTTGAAGTGTGAAGTTTCTCATCGGGGCAAACTGGTTTATCCTACGTTAAACTGGTTAATCCTAACATGCTTTGGATAAACTAGTTCGGCCTAGGATAAACTAATTCATTCTGAAATATGGTTGGGCCGGTAACATGTGTCCACCAATCCGCACTGGGCCCGCGTCGGTTACGACCCGAAACACTATAGTAACTAGGGAAGACCTGTGCTCTGCCGTGGGACATTATTAGCTGATATTGAAAATGTGTGTAAATTAAACTGTTTTAGTGTTACGTCCATGTTGACAAATAAAGGATCGATTCCGTCATTCATTAAAATCATCAAACAAATATTCATTTACTACATTTTCTGATCCACTTTCTATCAAATCGGGCTGATTGGCTCGGAATCGAATCCCAACCGGAGCGGAAGGACTTTAACTCGGTACCTTAGTGTAGTCCACTGAGAATCGGTCGATCTCAGATTAATTAATTCAGATTTTAAATTCAATGTACGCTCCGTTTCACGTTGAAATTGATTTTTCGTAACGTTATATGAACGATTGAAGAAAATAGTCGCGTCGTATTTTGGGAGAATATAAAAATATACTAATCGATATAAAACATATCAGGTATAATAAAATCGTAACAAAGCCTTGTCTGTCTATAAAATTTATTTTTGAAAAACTCCATTGTAACGACACAGAACCCAAATCAAATGGTTTTGGAATTTTTTACTGTTTGTCTGAATGCACATTTCGCAAACACCACTGGACGGATTTTAATTAAACTCGACATAGTTATAACTCATGTGCCGGGTAAATATTAAGGGTAGATTTTATACAGATTGTAGAGTTCCCACGGGAATCACTAAAGTCCACGCGAACGAAGTCGCGGACACCACTACTATGTGTTCGAAAAGAGAAAAAATGCCTTGGCCGACTGACTAGACGATACCGAGATGAAATCGCTCTTGAAGCTTAAAACATGATATTCCCTGTAGCTTCCGTCTATGACGTAAACACTTGTCAACTAATTTCTTCAAATTTAACTCTTAAAAGAGCGAAACGTGGTGTCAAAGTGTGTGTGGGAAAAAGCGAGCGAAGCCGCGGTCAACAGCCACAGTTGACTGCGGCCAAAGTTGCTACAGTTTAAATTATTACTTTTACTATTTTTTTTGTAAATAATAGCTTCAAGCAATGTTTTTTTTTATATTGGTTAACAAAGGAATATTTGTTGTTAAAACAAAAGTGCTTCAGGTACAACAAATCCGTGGAGTCAGTGCTGAACAAGGTAGCAACTTAAGTTAATCTGTAGATGTAAGGTTTTTTATCATTAGCCGGCTTTTAATAAAATTCCTAAGTTTAAATGGATATTGTTATTAAATTGAGACATATATGTATAACTAGCTGTGCCCGGCCACGCGTTGCTGTGGTTGCCCAACAGATGGCGCTTTTTTTCCGTGAATTTTTCAGACATTTTAATAGCTATTCTGCTATTCGGGGCGTAGACGAATCCAAGAAATCATTAAAATCGGTCCAGCCGTTCTTGAGTTATAAATGGTGTAACTAACCCGACTTTGTTTTATATATATAGATATACAAATAGGTATTTGTTTAAATAGTAAGTGTATAGATTTATTATTATTATATTAGTATTGAAAACTTAATACTTGATTTGACAAAGAAAAACTTTAAGAAGACAAAATTACTGGACCGATTTTGAATGTTCTTTTTCTTTTAGAAAGATAAACTACTGTAAATGAGCCTAGGCTATGTTAGGCACTAGCAAAGAGTAACCTGCCTATACGAAGCTAGGCTGAGTCGCTGGTTGAACTAGAAACAGACGAAAACATCTTGAAGGAACCCGCGTGTTCAAGGATTTAAAAAAATCTGGAGCATGTGGTGGATTACGACCCTAAACCCCCTAGTAATATACTAGGGGAAGTATGTACCCTTCAATGGGACGTGATAGGCTAATATCGTTAAATGATAGTAAACATTAATATTAACTGAATAATTGAACGAGTGGATGAACAATAGTAATAATAATAACAATACTTTATTCGAACAATGCCTCAAGGCAAAAATGCAAAATTATTATGAAACAAGAAAATAAAATACCTATACTAGCTGTGGCTAGGCGCGTGGCCCGGTACGCGTTGCTATTGCTGCCCAATAGATGGCGCTTATCCTGTTTTTACCTGTTTTTGGGTAAAAGCATATTTTACCCTGTGATAGGTATATAAGAACACGCGCGTATTCGAATGCAACGTTGTGTCAAAATTTCAAAGCAATCGGTGAAGAACTTTCGGAGATTTAAGATTTTGAACAAACGAACGTTTACATTTTTTTTTATTTATATAGATAGATTCTAGGATTTTTTGCCAAGCATGACCGCCACCCAGTGGTGCAGGTTGTCAAAGTTGTCGAGACACTGTTGGCGCTGCATCGCGACCTGTGCAACAGGCAGGCCACTTTCCTGCGTCTGATCGCTCGAAACCCATCAGTTCTCGCTTCGGCAAACATCCCTGATGCACTTCAGAAGCGGAGCAGCCCCAAACAGCATCCTGAAAGCTTGTTAAATTGGGCATACAGATAATTTATTTTTGCACAAATAAATAACACTATTAACTTCATATTGAAATATTTACTGTCGTTTAACAATCGTAAACTGTAATCCCAAGCTAGAACAAAAGTGAACTGAACGAATGGATGAGTGAATGAACGAACGCAATCACGAGTGACCCGGTTTGGTCTAATTGCGAATTCCGTGTGGTGATGGGCAAAGCTGCAATCACAGTCATCGATATTCACAAGGAGATTTCAGAGTGAACCGGCGGATTCAATCGACACATATTTTAGTCTCTTTGAAGTGTTTTTGAGTGTTTACGGGATAATGGGGGTTCCTGTAATCTATGGTTTTATTTATTTATTTATAGAAAAAGGCGGCAGACGAGCATATAGTTCATCTGATGGTAAATGGATACTGTTGTCCATAGACATCCGCGATACATGCCAACATCGGTCCAGAATGACAAACGTTGGCACGCCCCCGGATGCGCTGCCTACCTTTGCCAGATTAAAGAATTGATTGGGAAAATGGGGAGGGATAGGAATGGGCTCTGGCATATCTCCCTCACTACCGAAACACGTACATACATTGGGGAAATACGATAAAGTAGGAAATGCACTACATTTCAAGGTAGTCTTCTGTGAGAGAGGGGTAACGTGGCCAGTCGAATGCGCCCAGCGGCTGTGGGAATTCAGCGTGTACTCTCCTCCTACAGTGGGTAAAACTTAGTGGCCTTAAAACGCAAGGCTTGGCAATATTATTTTTATTTAATAATATATTGTTAGCGTCAGGTAAGAGACCTATATTAATTTAATTTAATTTAATATAATATAAAATTACAACATGGAATACATATGTAAAATTCTAGGTACATATTTTAAAAATTATAAAAAAATATAATCCATATTTATATATGTGAATGTTTGTAGAAACATCCCTTATCATTATCAAATAACTAATTAACAGTCGAATTTTCACAAAAGGTATTGAGACTGAAGATAATAAAAATGAGTCAAAGTATAGATAGGCGTCTGACTTTGAGGCCAATATGAAATTTAGTAAAAAAAATCATAAAAGGAATCGCCGAATCCTTTCTCAAAGGTTTGCTTTAGCGGTCAGTAGGGGTGGGGTTCTTAGGAATTCAGAAGAAATAAATAAATAACACCACAAACAAGGCTGACACAGAATTCCGTGTCCTGGCTCCAGAGACACATATAAAGATGAACACAACATGTGCGACACCCAGATCCGAACAAACGCCTGTCTTTAAACAAATGATTACACAGCTTTCACGGTCACCATCATCGATATGAGAATACACTAGATGACACATCGTACGTTCTTATCAAAGTAATCTGGTTGGCAACTTCTTCGGGGTGAAGCAGACGATCAAAGTTTCAAACTTTAGTAGGTACGTAATAAATATGTTCCATTCTCCAAAACACATATGATTGAAAGAATTCGAGAGCTACTGAACATAGGAGACTATTAAACGTGCCTGCCCGAGAGTGCTTGTAACACATGTCTAGTATGTATTGTCAAATCGATGTGTCACTACCAACTGGGTTAATTGATCGTCAAAAGAAAGCTGGCATAAAAACAATGTTCGAGAGAGTATTGTTACAACTGGTTCTAGTAACCTTAATTGGTTGCCCACATCTGCTGCAGGATCGACTACAATGTTAATTAAGTGGTGTGGTTCTCTGAAAGAATACCAGCCAGTGGAACGAACCATAAAGGACTGAGTATAAAAAGTATGGTATAGTAATAGAGCCTACATATGTAGGTAACGATTATTGCTATACTTACGTTCAGTGTCACTGGTGTCTGATAGAGGCGGCTCGTTGGCGATGTACTGTCGGCCGCTAAGGAGATTGCTCTCGACGACTGGACGCTTGTCTTCGAGCTGTCTTCTGAAGGCTCGGTGGTCGTCCTGTGAAGATTAAATGCGATATTGAAATACTAGCTGTTTCCGCATTTATCGTGTATGTGTTTAAGTGTGATTCCACACAAAAGGTGTTCGAACATATTACTAGGGAGGTTGGCATAGTTACGAGCAGCCATTTCGATTTTTTTTTAAAAACTGCGTCGCACAATTGAGCTTAGATATATCGATAGAGGATGCATATACAAATATAAAATGTTACATAATATTATGATCTAAAGTGTCACGTTATCGAGATATTACTATTGAAAGATCACTATATAATCGTATGACCTTAGTAAATCTTACTTCAGTATATAAACAAAATATACAAATCATGTGCTTCTACTAATTAAATTGTTATCAAATAACTATTTTTGCTTTTATACCTGTTGGTGAAAATAAAACAAATATTTAGAAGCTTATTTATAAACTTATAATTTACTATTTCAAAGAATGATGGAAAATCAGACATACAGCAAAAAACAAACATGCGACCAGATACGTAGTATTAACATAAGTAGAATTTGTACTCTTATTAATTAAAATAATCATGCATGTGGGCAGTATTAAACTGTTTTGGCAGTAATTGTGGCAGTGGCAGTAAAATGTTAATATTATTAATTAATAATAATGCATACGGGCAGTATTAAACTGTTTCGGCAGTAATTGTGGCAGTGGCAGTAAACATAATTTCCACTTTTCAAAATTGTGTTATGGTCTTAATATAATTTTGAACTGCGGTAAAACACGTGTTTCATTATTTGTTTTGTACAGTTTTTATTTCAAGTTGATTGGATCATGAAATATTTTATGCATACAAACATGACATCTCGTTTCACCCTTTTACGGGTTGAATTTGGAGATATTCCTTCTTAATAAATCTTTACGTTATAACATGAAGCTAAATTCAGCTAGTCCAAATTTCTAGTTTCAGAGTATTTGGCTGGGCGTTGATAAGTCAGTCGGTCGGGATATTTCTCTTAATATTCTGTATAGGTAAATGATATTAAGGACACAGGAAACATTATTTAAGATTTCGGAATGTTTATCCTTCTTTAAATTTTGATAAATAATATGCGACCTTAATGTATCTAGTGGAATAGAGTTGTAGTATGACCCAAGTGTGGTTTTAATGTGCACGAGTGTCAAAAAATACAGCATAAGTTGTTCTGTTTGAAAATATTATGCAACATAAGTTACAATCTTGCAGAAGCTTTAGAGAGACGTTGACAAAACACAGAGAGAACCTTTGTGTGGTTTCTGTATATGGATCTAGCTTAGAAATGTAGAAATGTAGCTTAGAAATAAATATGGCATTTTCGGAATCAAATCTAACTAGAATGTATTTTGAAATTAAGTTTTACTTTGTAGCTGTAAACAAGATTAACCTAGCGTGGTAAACGATGCCTTGCAGAATGTTCTTGAAACCACTTGACTATTTCATTTAAAAATTTGGATGTCTCAGACTCCGCGAACCGCGGTCGTGAAGTTTACAATAAATGGTTTCGAAAAGAAACCAGCCAAAAAATGCATTCAAAATAAGCGATTAAAAATAAAAAAATGCAAAACGTCCGGCTTCTAAAATACCTACTTCCGAAAAACTATGAAATTATTAACTGAATTACAATTAGCGGAGCGGATAATTGGGCTGACTATTCCATGTCAACACGGGCGCTAATTCGGCTGTCAAATTTCCCGCCATGCTGTGGTCTGCAAAGTTAAATGTGCGTGCGGCGAAATTGGGAACTAACGACTTGTATTATTATCAGTTTGACTAGTGTTTGACCGCGACTTCGACCAAATAAATTGTCAGTATGTCCGGATAGGTATACCTGGAAGACCTACAGTTCATACGATGTTAAATTACAGCATTATCTAGAGATATACTCCTTTTACGACACCCACAAGAAGAGTTGGGGTGGTGCTATCCTAAAGCCTGCCGACACCACACGACGCAAAATCGTTTAGAATAATAAAGCATCTAACAGGGAATATAAATAAATAAGTCTGATGCTTTAAATAGTCACCCTGATGCAAACTGCTGAAAGTGTTTTTATTGGGTGCTTTTTTAATGCCAGTGGGGAACAATGCGAAGGAATGAGATATGAGGCCAATACGGCGAGAAGTGATCTCCAGATTGTGAATGTCACCCTGAAACCGAAATTAATTTTTATATGTGTCATTATTTTCGCATTACAACAAAAAAGCTATCAGCGCTGCCGCACGCACCGATGAAGTTGTGTAGTGCAAACGCCGCCATTACGTTTGAGTGCGCATCACAAAATGGCCGCCAGCTTATTACGGCTAATTGAATGCGTTTTGGCGCGTAATTTTTCCTAATGCATGTGATGTAAATTTGTTCTGATGGCGATTATTGGTCAGAATTTGTTTAACTACTATTTATACCTGCGGCTACGTTTTGGTATAAATAGTAGCGTGTGTTTCATAATATAAGCAAATGAGCAAATATTACCATTTAACTACTTAATATTTATCTCCTGAACCTACGCTAGCGTCGATGAAGTCAAAATAGTGTTAGGCGATTAAAAACCAACATTTTGCAATCTATTAAAAACCAATTTTTAAATCGACAGCTGTAAACGGCCATTATAGTTTAATAAGTTTCAAAGCCAATGCACGCCGCTCATAATAAATACAGCATGGGTAAAATACATAGGGTATCTAGACAATTTATTAGAGTTCCAGAGTTCTAGGAACACATTGGTTACATTTAATTCTTTGAGGTAGATGTTTTCCATCATTGTACTTTTTTATGAACGAAGGCGGCAGACGAGCATACAGTCCACCTGGATGGTAAGTGGATACTGTCGCCCACAGACATCCGCAGTACATGCTAACATTAGTCCATTAACTAACGTGACTAATTGACAAACGTTGGCACGCCCCTGGTTGCACTACCTACCTTTGGAGATATAGGAATGGATTTGGAGAAAGGATTGGGAAAGTGGGGAGGGATGGGATGGGAATGGGCTCTGGCACATCTCACTCACCACCAAAACACATTAGGGAAATAAGATAAAGTGGGAAATGCAGTACATTTCAAGGTATTCTTCTGTGAGAGAGTGGTTGCGTGGCCAGTCTAGCGCGCCCAGCGCCTATTGGATGCAATCCACAGTCCACTTTCCTTCTCAAAAAGTTAGTTAGTTAGTTCAAGTACTACCCCTCTAAACAGTACTTGAAGTTAGTGTTATAAAAATGTGAGTCAAACACTCAATCAAGTTTTAAGATGTTAGCGTTAAACGTTCGTGAGCGTTATATTTCAAATTTTTAACGTTCAATGTAGGGATGTGAAATAAAAAATCGATTATAAATTAATCGATTATGTAAAATACACATTTTAAACGATTTTTGTATACAGCGTCATCTATGCGCCGGATGAAAGAAATTGTTCCCGTTCACTTAACAGGAACAAATAAATCGAACGGCGCCATCTGTATGTATATGTTTGAAATAGGTAGGGCTAGAGGTAGGTACCATCGGTAAAGCGGTACAGACTAGCCAATTACTAAAGTAATTAGGAGGAATTAAACTAAAGTACTAGCCAATTTGCGAACATTTTCATGTATAGATCATTACGAAATATCATGTTTCGAGTTCACAAATCATAATTTTTCAAAAGTTATCGCCTAATTTCTCTACCTGTCGACGCCATTGTGACGTCATCTTTAGGGCTCATATAGACAGGGTAACTAAAGGTACTCCGTTTTCGCTATACATGAAAATGTTCGCAAATAATTACTTTACACACTTTTCTACATTCACAGGTACACAGCACTCGGAATAAATTAAAAATACAACATCTTTTTACTACGTGTTAGTATCAAAGTTAGAGTATGTCGTATTTTGTTACAAAAATATTAAAATCTACGTAACTGATTCTTTTCGTACTTGTTTATACACTTTTTAAAATAGTATTTTCACTTGTAGTTATCTTTTTGTTGTCCAAGCTAGGAACAAAAATAAAAAATAAAGCGACCAAAATAAACACTGTGAGCTCGAAAACACAATAACTTTCATTAATATAAATAATTCACACAATTAATATCAAACAGCTGGTGTTTGAATGGTGTTTTTAGTTTTGAGGAGAGATGTTTTTTTTATTTATTTCGTTTTCGTTTATTTTTATTTTAATAAAGTATTAATATAATTTCTATGTCGTCTATTCCTTAAAACTAACGTTTATAAAACATGACGGCTGAGGCCGATGGTGATTATTTCCTAGTAACCCGTGAGTACTTCTTCGTCCTGGGAAAAAGCTATCATAGATAGATACCCAACCCAACCCAATTATTGATACCCATATTCCTTCGTTTTAAGACCTTAAGCTTGGTTTTAGTATTATATAGTATTTAAAAAAAAAATCGATTTTTCCGAAAAATCGATTATTTTGTCTAAAAAAATCGAGTTATAAGTAGCGAAGCAAAATCGATTATTAATTAATCGATTTTTTTCATTCAATGTCACATCCCTAATTCAATGGTCTTAAACCATCGAATGTCAAAACAGGATTTTGAAGTGAACATAACAATTAGGTACTACCTAGAAACGGAGGTGTGGCACTTGTGGCACGGAGGTGTGGTATTCAAAATCTAAAGCAAATAAATTACCCTTTGAAAAATCGGTATTTAAGTAGAAATTCAATGGCCTGGGATTTGAACTCGTGACCACACTAACGAGAATCGAGAATAAGACATCCGTATAATAAGACAGCCTATAATGTCCCACTACAGAGCACAGGCCTGCCATACTAAATCACTAGAGGATTTCAGGCTATAGTACACCACGCTGGTTAAATACGGATTGGTGTATACACACACATTGCCGTGCAAGTGATATTTTTTTAAAAATCCGGTCGGGCCGAGGATTTGAACTTACAACCTTTCGATTGAGAGTGAATACCTCTAAGTAGTAATCATTTCCTTTATCTTACATATTTTTAAAATTATAATTTACAATCTGTTATTTGTAAAGAAAATGTATGGATTTTCACAGAACCAAAGACGAAGCCAATTTTATTTTTAATATTGTTTGCCGCGAGAGCTTTAATCTCGAGAACTTAATGGAAGCAATAAATCTCTTTTATGAAGAAAATTCAAATTTTAACAAAATATTAAAAGTTGGTTCAGCGGTCTAGGTGAAATCTCTTTATAACATCAACAAAATAAACTCAAAAGTGCTAGGTCTAGATTCAAAATGAAGACTGGGTGTGTTTCAACTACAATTCGGGTCGCCTAATTTAATAAAATATCGATAACAGGCGCCAGTCGGAAGGGGAATGTCGACTGTTTTCTATACCATAACGACGGATTTTTTCGTCCACATCGTACACACACATCCTGTTGAGCATGAAGGATGCGTGGCCTTAAAAACGTCACGAAAGGCGGGTTGGTGAGTTTACTCTTTTAAAGGTATTCAGGGTTTGTGGTAGCGGCTTTGTTATTCGATGGGAAGAAACGGGTGGCCTTTAGCATACTAAAGGCGCATGTCCAGTAGTTAGAATAGGAGCCGGTTACGCTTACGGTATACTCTTGTCGTTTATGTTAGATACATGTATATTTCTAATTCTTTTTTTAATGGATACATTGGCCTTAAGGCATTCTCTACCGGCTAACCTGGTAGAGAATGATGGTAACCTGGCTGGAAGGTAACTAACTGGTAGAGAATAGCTTAAGGCATTTTGTGCGATGATGTGCATTAAAGTTTGTTAAATTAGTAAATAATTTACCTGTTGTTTTAACAACGCCGGCAAGTCACCCCGTGGGGGCGCGAGAGCATTTAATTCAGTCTCTTTCCTGATGACCCATTCGGTGAGCTCGCGCAACGACAGCAGTAGCGCCGACCAGTGCTCCGCGTTGCTTTCCAGGCGGTTCCTGAAACAAAATGTTACACATTTATTACGATCTTCCAGAAACGAATCAGTTGTTTCAAGTTTTTGAATTTTTGTATCCTCTCTTAATACCTTCAACTACAGTCTGGACGTTGAGCAACAAAGGACGGTGGTAAAAAATGTATAGATGTAGTCCCAACCCAACAGCAAACATGAAATTAGTGACAATCTAACATACTCTTTATAAACAATAGTAAGCGCTGGGTGTTTTTACTATGAAAAATAACAAACAATAGAATAGAAGAGTGGTTTATAGGCCTCTCCCATGGTTCGCCACCACTTATGATATTCTCTTCTCTCCAGCCACTACCAGTAACCTTCTTCAAGTGGTCGGTTCACGTAACCGGAGCGCCATCCACGCCAAGCTATCCGGTACGTGGCCTCTTCTCGAGGAGTTGTCCATCTCGTATGTTATCCGTCCTGCGGTAAATATGGCCTGTCCATTGCTACTTCAGCTTGCTAATTATATGAGCTACACTCCCGGACATCAAAATCGAGCCACCCTGCATTTTTATGTATGAAGGCCCGAAGCATAAAAATAATGTTAGGTCAAAGAAAAAGTTTTTATGTAGTTTTGAAGTTGGCATATTCACTGTCATTTTGTTGTGCTATAGCTCCAAATTTCAATTTACGAATTTGAACCACAGAAGTAAAGCCGAGTCAGTTCATTGTTTTGAAAAGAATAAGAAAGCAGAAAGTTTGAATTGGAGCAATTTGTTTGATTTAATGGTGTTTTTCTATAAAAGTTTCGTTAAATTGTTTTTCCTGATATTTGAACCGATTTTGATCTTAAAATTATGGGTACTGCGCCTGAAGTAGCCGCATAAGCTGTGGTAATTCTTCAGTTTGTTTAAGCCATTCTGCTGCTCAAAGAGTCTACCATTAATACCTAAAAATCAACTTGTTTTCTTCAAAAATCCAATACCAAGTCTTCCCCGTGAGAATGACGGACACACGACTTGTTACATTTAAACTCAATTTTTCCAGAACTCTGAATTCAAATTTGGAACAATGGCATACTGAAATGATGGTTAGTATGCCAGATTCAAAACAGCATAAATACTTTTTGATCAATCAAACATTTTTTTTATGTTCAGGCCATAAAAATTGAAAAGGCAGGGTAGCTCGATTCTGGTGTCCGGGAGAGGTTATCGGCCCTGCGGCCCTTATCTACATAAGGCCTGCCCATTACTATTTCAGTTTGCTAATTCTATGAGCTATGTCGGTGACTTCCTTTCTTTACACTTCAAAACAATTCCGTAATACGACTAATTAATAAACATTAAAAATAATAATCTTAAACAAAGGTGAAATTATTAAACAACTAAGCTAATTGAAATAAGAGCCCGAAAATCATTAAAACAATCCCCATAAATGGGGTTGAAACTCCATTGCGATGGCGGGAAATAATTCAAAAACTTGGCTCGGATATAAAGCTTCAAATGACTAGAATTGTTTAAATTTTGGCCGCAGCTCAGCTCCCTAATAATATGTTTAAGCCGTGACTGAGTGTGTAGTGATGGGAGTGTGTTGATATTATCGAGTCGAGAGAAATCGGGAAAAGGTAGGCTGTTTTATTATTCTTAGTATTTTTTAAAATTTAATAACTTAATTTTAATAGATATTCACTTGTACTATAACATTTCACCGCAGGGCACAGGTCCCCCCCCCTGCAATCACTAGTGGGATTATGTATTTATTTATTCTTTATCGCACAAAGTCTTAAAAGGACGATTTAATCCTTTAAAGCAGGGTTTCTTAACCTTTTTGTAGTCACGGACCACTTTCAAAATTTCAAAATTCTGACGGACTCCTTCCAAATTTGATTGTAGGGAAAGAAAACAAGGTATTTTGAAAAAAAAAACTTTTATTTATTACCACGGAGGAAGTAAAGATTAGCGCGTGACGGTTGTTAGCGAGGCGTAACTCCTCCACTGTGTTAGAGATGGCAATAATGGTTGAAATTGGTTATTAGTTAATAGTTAATTGATAAAAAAAAATATCGATAATTTTATTGGTTGAAAATATTAGTTAATATTTTTATTCAAGTACCTAAAACATGTTGATGTTAATGATGATAAAGTCGAATATTCTACTTATGCATGTTAAATTCAATGAACTTTCCTTCATACTTGAACAGGCTTAGGACTGTCTAGCATTATCTTAGTTAGATATTTAAACATTTTAACACGTAAGAACAGCTAGGCGTATTTAAAGTTCATTGATGTACATTGTTTTAGTATTTACCTACACTTTTATTTTTTTTATGGTTTTTGTACATTTTTTTTGTGTTGTTCATTTTTTAGTTTTTTTTTAGTTTAATTTTTTTTTGTTGGTCATTTGATTTTATTTACATTTAAAAACATGATTTGGGCCACTTTTGTGATGTGGTGAGGCGGGTTCTTCTATCATTTACGATATATCCCGCCTTTGAAAATGCCCGCTCACGGGGCACCGATGATACCATTATATTACATTTGGTTTTGAAAATTTTGTATAGTACAGGATATATACATTTATGTGTCCGCCACCATGTCAAGGGACAAAGTTTTCTGTTAATAACTGTCTCCTTTAAGAACAAGGTTCCTTTAAGAATCTTTAAGAAGATAAGTCTTTTTTACAATACTTGCAAGTTGCGACTTTTTCTACTCCCACTCACTTATCAAAATGGTTCCAAGTCTCATTATTCCGTCTCGGCATTTTGTAAAACAAACTTCACATTCAGGAGAAACACAACAACGACGACGCTACTTTGTTTTCAAGATACTTATTACAACTAACCAACCAATAAAAACAACAACGACTCGACTTTGTTTTTACTTAATAACACTGACCAACTAATAAAAATAACAACGACGCGCAACTAACCAACCAATAACCAATAACATTACCTACGTATTTGATAAAAATATCACATCACTTTGTTTAGAATAAAAATATCGACAACAGTAAATCAGTGAATAAATAAAAAATGTGCTTTATTTTAAGAGTGATAGGCCATACAATTGAATGCACTTAACTTTTTAAATATTCTTCACAACGGCTAACTTCAGTCCGGTCACCTGTACTATCATGTCGGAAAAGGACGGAAGTAAAATATGCCAGCGTACAAAAATGTTTCATTATTACTAGAAGATCTTAAAGTTGAAATTTAAATGTAAAACGAAAGTAAAATATGTCAGCGTACAAAAATGTTCCATAACTATAAAACTTTAAAGTTGGAATTTAAATGCAGAGGCGGGCAAAGCGTGAGGTGAGGTCATCAACCCAGATTGAAGTTGATATTTTTATTCAATAACGTTAATTTTGTTTATTAAACAGAATGGTTGATTTTTAATATTAGTTAATTTTAATGGTTGATGGTTATATTTATCATCTCTACACTGTGTAGCGGTGACAAGCGAGCGCTGGAGCGAGCGCTACATTGTTTCATACCTACTTACATTTTTAGATGGGTCACGTGCAGTATTTATTGTCTTCATATCTGACATGGACCCCCAGCACTCCTGCCACGGACACCTCTGGGGTCCATGGACCCCAGGTTAGGAAACCCTGCTTTAAAGCATTATCTCCCAGTCATCTTTTGCAATAACGCAATACCGGTTGAGTATGTACAGTTATAATGAAATAAAATAAAAAAACAATAATATAAATAAACATATATAAATACATACATACAACACATATACATACGATTTAATAATACGTCCCCCTTTAATTGCACATGTCAAGGGTTTTTTTAATTCTCGGGCACATGGATTACCCTCACGATGCTTTCCTTCATTGCCGAGATAGTAATTATACTTTAGTAGAGCTTAGTGGGTCGGGACTCAAACTCACGACTTGTCAAATGTGAATCGAGGGTAGATTCCTTTAGGCTGTCACCGTTCGGGTACTTGATACTTAGATATTGAAAAATGCTATTAAACAATATGCTATCTATTGTTATGACTAACTTTATTTATCGAAAGATGTCAATTCTTTTTTGTACGAATTTATGAACAAAATTATTCTAATAATTAGCACATCAATTTAAAAAACACAATAATTACTGGCTAAATACAAACTATCGATATCGACATTCTCCTCATCCCATTACTAAACTCCACTTCATATCTCAAGTTCTACGTTCAAGGCAATTGCTCAAAATTTTACACTTGCCCGTTCTACTTGTACTTAATTTTACTTAAATATGTACAAATTTATCACTGCATTTACAATGACTCTTACATCAACGTGTTTAGGAATATTTTCACTTGACAGTGGGGACGATATTTCATATGCGAGTAAAACTTACAAATTAACTTAAGCGTTTGGAGTGCTTAACATTTCGAAGTTATCGAAGGCGAATTTTGTTGGTGAAGTGTAAATATAAGTTGGTTAAAATAAATTTCGGGGTTTTCTCGAATGAGTCCCCTAGGTTTTAATAGTAATGAAGACGGACTGTCTTTTGACTGTACAGGGTTTATTTTGCGGCAAGGTTTTAAGGGAAAACTTTGATTTTTAAATGTTATTCAGTTTAGCAAGCTAAAGTGGCTATGGGTAGGTTATATTTGCCGCAGGACCCGACAATGGGTGGGGTAGATGAGTCCTCAAAGGACTACGTAAGTGTAAAATTTAGGTATACAGATATAATTTTGGAACTACTATACCGATTTGGCGTACCTAGGAACTTAGTAGGGGGTATAGACCAAAATTATTTCACAAGCTTTTATTTAACCACATGTTTCTGTTTATCGATTTTATTTAACCTAGTTTAGATCAAATCTTGAGTCTATTTTAACCAACTTCCACTTTAACCACTGCCTTGACATTTTACACATGTATATAAAACCGATGACAATACAATTATCTGATGACACTGTGGAACTCTTCAACGGCGAACGGCATGTATGACGTGTTTGGGCTCGTATTGATGGGCTCGTAGTTTTAATGTCAATACCTTATTGTCATGACCTTAACCCGCTGCTGCAGCCAATAAGGCCAGAGCACTATGTAACTCCTCAACGACGACTCGTGTTTTGGCTCGTTCTGATGGGTTCGCAATTTTGATGACAAGAAATTAGTGCCATGAGCTGGACCGTCTGGTTCCGCGAGATGGGCGTCGTTAGTATTGGTCGCTAACCAGTCTAGGAGAAGAAAAACTCCATAATCAAACGAATTATATGCGTTATTGGAAATGCATAGGTTGAGAAATTTCTGCAACTTAGAGCACTGAAGAGAAGTAAATTAATTAAATGGAAAAAAACTTTCTAAAAACAAAGCGTTTTTTAAAATAAAGAAAATAAACATAGAAGTCATTATTATTAATTGATGTAATCAATTCCCATTACGTTAATGTTTTTATGTGATTCAATTTTAATAAAAGTTTTGTTTTTAATAAGTTTTTTTATGTTTATTTATTTATGCTAAATTTCATTTCAATCTGCTAAGATAAAATAAGGCTCACAGAAAACACTACCTTGAAAAGTACTGCATTTCCCACTTTATCCTATTCCCCAATGTATGTATCTATGTGTTTCGGTAGTGAGTGAGATATGTCAGGGCCTATTCCCGTCCCATCCTATCCTATCCCATTTTGCTAACCCTTTCTCCAAATCTATTCCTACATCTCTAAATGTAGGCAATGCATACGGGAGCGTGCCAACGTGTGTCATTCTAGATTGATGTTGTCATATATCGCGGATGTCTAAGCGACAATATTCACTTATCGCCACGTGGACCGTCAATTCGTCTGTTACTTTCTTTCTTTAAAACAATCTGCTCAAAAATACACTCTTCGATTGGTCCAATAATTGGCCAAAAATCTCCCTTAAAAACGTCTCTGAAAATTAACTCGTGAGTGTCGAGAATATATAAGTTCCCTTAAACGCTGAGTTCTTCAAGTGTGGAGTATAACACGTATATCCTTGTACAAGAATAAGTACCCATTTCCCTATTTGCCGCCCTCCCATACCCTTTATGTATGTTGCAAACGCGAATGTAAATCCTTCAAAGGTGGAACTCCGACAAGGGCGACCGCAGGAATGCCACCTGAACCCTTTAAACTGTTTCCAAGTTAAACACATTACAGACGAACACATACGTTCAAACGAATGCGGTTGCAGACGGGTTTGTTTTATTAAAAAGTTTGTATAGCATATGGCATATACCATACGACTACAATATCATTACCGCTCGGTTTCTACAAACCCTGTATCTTTCAGGGTCAATGAAATGTATATGGATTTAGAATAATACACTCAATAACTCACAGTATGAAGTCTATTATAATATTAATCATAATAATAATAAAGAATATATTTCAAGTATATACGAGTATACATTAAAAATACACACGCTGCAAGCCAACAGCATTTCCTGCATGTACTGCATTTCCCACTATATCGTATTTCCCCAATAGTACGTGTTTCGGCCGTATTCGGGGAGGCCTATGTCCAGCAGTGGACGTCCAAGGGCTGAAATGATGATGACGTGTTTCGGTAGTGAGTGAGATGTGCCAAAGCCCATTCCCATCCTATACCTCCCCATTTTCCCAACCCTTTCTCCAAATCCATTCCTATATCTCCAAAGATAGGCAGCGCATCTGGGGGCGTGCCAAAGTTACTTAATTAAAAAAAAATTGGGACAATTTAACAATTACAATTTTTGAAACTGAACTGTTCAAAAGGAACTGAACTGAACGGATTTTGTCCAGGTTTTAATAAATTTATAGCTAATTATCCAGAACGTAATTTGGTGTATGAGTCATCTTCATATGACACAAGGAAGTTGAGTGATGGAGGAAAAATAAAAAATATTTCTTTTATTTCTCAAAAACTACTGGATGGATTTTCATTCCTGAAATCCACCATGTTGGCGCTTTTACAGGTGTTAAAAATCTTTTCCAGCTGCTTAATCCGCGGGTAGAAATATAATAAAGAGACAGAACACACCCTCGTATTGTTTCAGTATGGAGTAGTCCATCCTCTTCACCAATATCTTATGATACGCCAATATATTATAAGCTCTCATTGCCAGGCTGATAAGACCTATTCAGCTCGATTGAGCGGCATTCGAGAAAATGCATCACCTTTCCTCGTCGCCTATACCACAATGTTTGAAGATAAAATTCCTCAATCAATGCGTCCTACCATGCCGTTTGGTGCAGAAACGTGGTCTCTGACGGTAGGCCTGATTCTCAAATTCAAAGTCACTCAGCAAGCGATGGTAAGAGTTTTATTCGGAGTCTCTTTGATTAACAAATTTCGTAAGGAAAAAAATCGACGATGAAATAAGATTGTTGGTATAGTTCAAAGAATTAGCAAGCTCAAGTGTAATGGACGGCTCGGGCCATATTATCTGTTGCAGGACTGTTAGAATCGATGGGATAGATGAGTCTTCGAATTGAGATCCGATGTAGCGTGGAACGCCCACCGGTTATGTGGTCTCATCACTTGAAGAAAGTCGCCGGTAGTGGCTGGGTGTGAAGAGCAGAAGATAGTGCTTGGTGACGACCCTTGGGAGAGGCTTATAACCAGCAGTGGAGATATAGACTGATGGTATCAAATTATTACTAATAAAATACACAGTATAAAGTTTCCTCAGCATAAAATTGAATAATAAAATGGTTTTACGACGCCATCTTTGTTTTATTTGGCGGTAAAAATCACTAAATATACACAATTTACGGCGAAACGTATGCAGATTGCTTTTTATTGAAGAGTATGGCTACAGTGATGAATTATTACTTTATATTTAATAGAAGGTAGCCGTGATTACCTTAGGGTATCAATACGGGACTCATATTCGTGTTATTGTGAGTTTAATCCAAGGAATTCGGCCAAGGTTCGAACCGCTTGGTAGGTACCATTCACTCACTTTCACGTAGTAGGTACTTTCTACTGAATTACGGATTTTTAATAATTGACATTAGCTCACGGCGGTGAGGGAAAACACCGCGATTCATCCCGCATGCTCCGGAAATAAAAAAATGGAGTATGTGATCCATCAATCCGCACTAGGGGCCCCTAGTGCGTGGTCGATAAAGGCCTGAAGCATCCCAGTGATTTACTAAGGGAGCCTCGTGCTCTGTAGTGGGACGTTATAAGTTGATACAAGAAGACAACAGTTTGTGAAAATTGCTTCAGAAATTCTTTCGCAAATAGGAAGCTACATTATCCCTGTCTAATATAGGCTATATTTTTATTTGGACCTTTAGAAAAAGAAATTGGTAAAAAATAATTATAAAACGGAACGAAGCGAGGGCGGGTCGCTAGTAATAAATAATTTCCAGAAGCGCAGTTAGTGAATATATTTGTGAAAGTTTTGCACAATTTTATGTGCATATGCAAGCAAAAACACCGCAAATAAAATAATTGAATGCAACGCAATGCAACCGGTCATTTCAGTATCCACTGTCTCCTCACGCGCAATGTCTAACTGAATATAAAACACATGTTTAAAGGCTAAATCGCTCAAATTTAGCTATCGGATTTATTTTAACAACATTTTACGTTCAATCGGAACAGATTAAAGTAGATTTTATGGCTACCGTATACGCGTTTTATCGCCCGCAAACATATCTTGGCGAAATACTATTGCATTGTAAAAGTTTTATCACTCCACTATCTGTTGTAAATGGGACAATAAAATCAGGTTTACGCGGCTGACTATACTTATAGTCTAAGTGCATGAAAAGGTAAACATAATTACAGCATTTCACATCCTCATGTCTCGTGCTTGAAGGATGTATTGCTTTAAAATGCCATGCTGGCCAAGTGGGTTGGCGAGCCCACTCCTTTAGAAGTGTTCTAGTTCCTCGGGGTTTGTGGTAGCGTCTTTGTTAGCGGAATTGTATGATGCCTACGCAAAGAAATGGGTGGTGCTAATTTAAAGCCGCATGGTCGTGTGACAATTTATTCTATTTGAATTCTTATTATATTTCAAATTTTTGCTTCCTTTTATGACAAGTAATTTAAACTGTCTTGGCCCAGTCTAAGATAACTACTTATATACCCACTAGCTATATATGTACTTACACATTCAAAAACAATTGTATCAACATACACAAAGCCAGTGTGTTTAAGCGGCGACTTCGGTATGCGAGCTATGTCAGTCCCGTACAAAGGTTCAAAGGTACTTCGCTATCCACTTGCATAATTTTCAAACTACAGTCTCAGTTTCAGTAAACTTGATATTTTTCAAAAACTAAACATATTTACCTATGTTAGTACGTAAAGTATGTTTAATTTTTGAAAAATATTTAGTATGTGTCTTATACACCAGTGTTGTTAAAACGAGGGCTGATCGAGCGCGATCCTTAACCTTTTTACTCTAGCTTTTAACAACAAGGATTTAAGATCACCAAACGATAAAAATCACTAGATTTTAACGCTATATTCTTAGTTCTTACCGCTTACCGCTCACTCAGCGCTCACTTTACAATACTACTTACACCGGCATTTTTACAATACCACTTACACCGGCATTTTTACAATACCACTTACACCGGCATTTTTACAATACCACTTACACCGGTATTTTTACAATACCACTTACACCGGCATTTTTACAATACCACTTACACCGGCATTTTTACAATACTGCTTACACCGGCAATTTTACAATACCACTTACACCGGCATTTTTACAATACTACTTACACCGGCATTTTTACAATACCACTTACACCGGCATTTTTACAATACCACTTTACACCGGCATTTTTAGAATACTACTTACACTGGCATTTTTAGAATACTACTTACATCGGCATTTTTAGAATACTACTTACATCGGCATTTTTACAATACCACTTACACCGGCATTTTTAGAATACTACTTACACCGGCATTTTTATAATACCACTTACACCGGCATTTTTACAATACTACTTACACCGGCATTTTTTGAATGAAGCTATCTTTATTATGGACAAAATCTCTTCTATTCTAGAGATACATACGAGATATACTGGGCCCGTTGCTCTATCCAGTTGCCGTGTTTAGTCCGAAGCTTAATCTTAAGATCAGAAGGTTACGATTAAATAGGGTACTTTTATCAAAACAAAGTCGCTACCATAAGCGCTGAGGAACTAAACCACCTCTAAAGGAGTTTACTCGCCAACCCTCTCGGCTAGCGTCATGTTAATACATCCCCCATGAACAGGACAATGTGCAATGAGAAGGCCCTTGTCTAGTAGTGGCTGTAAAAGACCCGTTGTATTGTGAAGCTTGCGAGTTAATGTTACGGAAAATCCTTATTTTCGTACTACCAAAAGAATGTGGAAGTGTATCGAAATATAAAACTCGATAAAAATCCGCGCTTAGAGGGTACTAGAGTTGTAAAGAACATCAACATCAAACTTGAGCTTAAGTCCAGTTCCGAACAAACAAAATAATAAAAAAAACAGACACAAAACATGTCAGCAGCCTATGTCAGCAATCAATACGAAATCCGTCAAATCCTGACAAATTAATTGAACGCCGTGAAAAATTAGGTCGGGACCACATCAGTCGGAAAATGTAACACAATTCTGCAAATGAAAAAAAAAAAAGATTTATGTCATATCGTTAGCTCGGCATGATTAATTTGGAAAATGGCCGCGAGAGGCCGCTGGTGTGAAAATTAAAAAGGTTATTTATCGTGGTTTCGATTGGATCCGTTTGCGAGTTCGAGTTATTTGAATTCATTGGTAACACTGTGAACATCGATTGATTGTTGGAAGTATTCAGTATATTAGGGGTATCGAAGAGGTTTTCTTCTATGTACCTCTATATATACTTTAATATATATATATATATATATATATATCATCATCATCATCATCATCTCAGCCTTTAGACGTCCACTGCTGGACATAGGCCTCCCCCATTGTCCGCCATTTAGACCTATCGGCAGCGACCTGCATCCAGCGGGTGCCCGCCACCTTTATGAGGTCGTCTGTCCATCTAGCAGATGGACGTCCTCGGCTTCGTCCGCCGGTACGTGGTCTCCATTCGAGAACCCTTCTGCCCCATCGGCCATCGGTTCTTCGAGCTATGTGCCCTGCTATATATATATTTATCCAGATCAGTTATAAAGTTTCCAGGGGAATCGCTCACTAAGTCACGGCCACTGCTAGTGTTAAATATTTGTTTCATTCTTACTCTCTCAGTATAAACACCCATGGCTTCTTTTTCTCAAAAACAGTAACATCCTGTATTTTCGGTTCATAAACCACTCCCTAGGCTGGTATTAGCGATATTACTATTACAACAGTCCATATGCTAGTTCAATTAGTACCTATTGCAATCAAGCCCCAATTTACATACAACAGAGTATGTCCACTCATTAATGTACTATTGTTATTAGTGCATGTGTACTGATTAAGAACTGTTTGTGAATATTTTCAATTTACTATGCAAATATAATTCATATAAATAAAAATTAAAAGCCGTTCGTTGGCATCACTTGAGAACGGCTCGTAAGATTTGGCTATTTTTTTTTTAAAATGTTCGTAATAGTCCGAATAAGGTTTTTAGGGAAAGAAAAATTGGAAAAGCTTCCCGGAAAATTGGAAAATTCGGGAATTGAAAGTGCTTTTTTCTATGGCATTTTTATATGAACTCAAGACCATAACTGACGATTCGAACGATGTATATGAGTAATTCTTTTTTTGATTTTGTTCGGTATGGTCCTGGAAAAGTTTTCAGGAAAAAAAATATTTATTGAAATTTGAAATTATGGAATTTTTTTATTGAAATTTGGACAGGACAACGTCTGTCGGGTCACCTACTAATGTAATATATATATGTGTGTAATAAATATATGTGTAGTAAAATTATTATCTATTTATTTATGTATATTATTATTTGAACTATAGATACTTATGTAATATAAAATAAAAAATAAATAAATTAAATATATAAGTAATTTAATTATATTACTAAATTACACACTATAAAACACCCGTGTTTTTATTTCTGTTTGATCTGATGGTTGACTGGTAGTAAACGCTATGCGGCATTTGTATAATTACTTGTGAAATTAAGTTTTAATAAATAACTGAGTTTGTACATGCATAAATATATTTCAAATTAAATCAAATAATTTATTGCTGAGTAAAAGTTAGTAACTGATACACAAATCAACATGCGTGTATTATATTTAGAAATAACATTTTAAAGCCCGTGTTTAAGGCCACGATAATACTTTTGTTAAGACATTCGATAGCCGCTTAGGGTAGCGATATACCGCGTACAGCGGCCTAAAGCCAGTGTTATCATTATCACTCACCCAAGCGGTTAGCGGTCCAAGCGTGCCTAGGCGATATTCGCTCCCCCTGGCGAACTGGCGGTATATGTAAAACCAGTACATATTTACATCTAAGTTTTTAACAATAACCTTCAGAACCCTGTTATTGTTGTCCCCTAGTCTGTGCCACAGCACTACAGGAACGTGACAACCCTAACGGCATCCTGAACGCATTATTGTACAAGTGGGGGGACGAGCAAGCGGTCCCACGGGATGGTAAGTGTTACCGCCGCCCATGGACACCTGCAAAACCAGGGCGTATGCGGGCGCGCCGCCGACCTTCCAAAATCCCATTCACAGCTTTCTTGAAGAACCCCATATCGTAGTTTATTCTTCAGAGTATTCCGAGGCGGTTTCAGAGTACAGGCGGTGAAACACACAGAGAGACGCAACGTCTCTCCGAATGCTGAGGGATTCTAAACCGCCCGTGAGAGTGGGATCGTCGACAATACGAACAGCACGTCGTAGGCACACTGAGTGTAATTCATCCAGAGATTGCTCAAGTAGAGTAATCGTAAATATCGCCTTAAATGGTGACCAGCCCTTTTGGCGTTCACCGCTGGTCACGGGCCTTCTTATGCACATTGTCCAGTGCATGAGGGATGTATAGCCTCAAAACGCCACGCTGGTCGAGCGGGTTGGTGAGTGCAATCTTGAGGTGGTGTAGTTCCTGAGCGCTTGTGTTAGCGGCTTTGTAATCGCTCAGTCGTCTCTTACTACACCCTCGAGAAGAGATGGAGGGGGGGGGGGGCGGGGGGGGAGGGGGTGAAAATTTAATATGTCAGTTAAGTTAGGCCTGTGTCCTGCAGAGGGACGTTATAGATCAGCCTATACAATATAATTACATACATCAGATATAATAATTTATATTTTGCATAATATGTTAAACCATTAATAAAATTATTATAAAATTAAAGTCAAGAAAAATAATTATTTTAAATTCGTTAAATTTCGCATATATATGTATACATATAAAGTAAATAGACATATTGTGTACTTTTGAACTGAGAGCCGTTTTGGACTCTGGTGGTCACCGTCAGTAATATATTCCTATTTATTGTAATTAATACGAATATCTAGCTTTTATTAAAATTATAATCTTATTTTATTAAAAAGATCTAAAAATAATATCAACTAATGCGTCAAATTTAACTTACCAATACAATTTTCATGCACAAAATCTCATTCACCCGCTCCCCTTAAATTATACAGAAAATATTTCGAAATTTATAAACGACGGTTAAAATGTTGATGGCATTTCAAAATTTCCACTATTTAATATTTCGCTAAAGGCCTCATATTAAATTTCATCTAAAAGTGTTCGTCTCCATTTATTACAGTTCAAAGTGATGCTAAAATAATTGACAGCCCAAGGCGTTGACTAAATTATGAAATTTGTCACCTGCTGACTACCATCGGGTGCAAGCGTTATAGGGAAGTTCTTAATTTAAAGGGCCAATTAGGGGTGTTCTAGTTAGAGGTAAGAGTAATAGGTAAAAAAGGCTCTTTTGAGCCTCAAAAAAACAAACATGCAACACACTTGAAACATTCATACCTCAGATTATGTAAATATTGGTATGTAAAAATGATATAATATGAATAATAATGAAAAAATACACATAATATAAAATACAACTTACACAATGATTTTTAAAGCCATTGACGAAGTAACGTCATTTTAAGCATTAATCATCATATCATTAGCCGGAGGACATGTGTGTGTGTGCGCGTGCATGCATGACATGTGTGAGCGAGCGTGTGTGTGTGTGTGTATATATCTAAGTCATATGAAAGCGCCCAGACAAATGTATATAAAATTTAATTGTATGTGCGTTAAATAAACATATATATAGAGCTGTAATGTGATCAATGAGTGTTAATAAGAGTATTTCATCTATCAAATGTTAACCTTGATAACTGATTAAAGCGATTGCGAGAAGTATACATGATATCAACACAAGAAAATCTTTCATTGTAACACTTCATACATCTGTTGAGGACGGAATCCTTGGCAATCTTATAAAACTTAAGATGACACAAGCCATGTTACATTTTAAAAATAAATCCGCAGTTTACAAATACAAGTCACTTCAACTCTCGAGCAGATAATAAACACATTTTTACGATGCTTTCAATATGAAAAAAACATATCCAAACGCGTTTGCTTGTAATAAAAAAAGTAAAAAAATAACTACAAATTCCCTCCATCGCTGTTTCCCGCCAAGCGATCTGTCATTTTGAATTTGACGTTTAAAAATGACGCGCTCAGGAATTCGGCAATACGTGTTTTATCTACGCTGTTGAAAAACTTTTCCTCTTGTCGTGATGTAAAAAATGACACAGGGGCCATTGTCGTATACGAATGGAAAATAATGACGTCATAGTGCATATACCCAGTGTATTATTCATCGCTACAAACTTAAATACCTACATATAAATATTAATGGAATGGATTTTTAATGGAAATTTTCAAATCTTATTTATAGAAATGAAACGATCTTAAAAGTCAGCTCAATATAGCAATTAAACAACTTTGAACGGTTTAAATCGCGTATATTTAACATTATTAAATACGAACATTATTGTTAAAAAAAAATTCAGACGGCAGTTCAAAATAATTTCTTAATAACTCAAGTGACAAATAAAATCAATTAGTCACCCCGTGACCACGTCCACTGCAAAGTGTTCGAAACGTCGGGATAAAAATAATGTTAAATATACGCGATTTAAACCGTTCAAAGTTGTTTAATTGCTATGTATAGTAGTCAGCTTAAAAATCTGACTAGGCTGACTATTAGAGTGACTTACTATGATTGTATGACTGTAAAATTTTTGGACTGTCTTTTTGGATGTTTATAGATAGTCTAGAAGGTTATTTTCATAGATACAATGAAATGCAACCAGCCCTTTCAGTATCTTATATAGCCTTGTAAATATGGCGGGTATAACTCCACCGAATTTAGAAATAGTCCTGGCAACGTTAAAAGGTCACGTTTGCAGTTCACCTGAACTTAGTATCATAAAAAATGCCCATTATGTTTTTGAACCATAGGCTTTTTAGGTTTTTTTTATAGCCTAAGCTATTGATTAACATAAATATTTCAGAAATTTATTGTATTTATAAGTTTTAAACGTATTAATGTTGTCAAATATAGCTGAGATAATAATTACTCATAAGTTTTTCGTGAAGATAAATTTTAATTATGCATTCGGAAATTCTGTGAAACTCTATAAATATGTTTATTTTACATTGTAAAAGCGATATCATAAAAATCTTTTTTGTGGTTTGTTTACATTTAGTCTTTTGCTTTCATGAATAGAATATAGGCGAAGCCAGGAACGTGTTGCTAGTTGAGAAAGATAAACAGTCCAAAGCCTGAAGCAAAATCATAATAAACAAGTTCATCCACAAGGCAATTACGTAGCAACGCGTAGCCAGTCGTAGAGATCGCAGACCTTAATCTGTTTACCGTAGACTCGCTACGATTAGCCTCGTCACCCGAGGTGGTAAAACTCGTTATGTGTTTAGTAATTTATCAAGCTTTACTTATAATAATAAAACTTTTTCACAATTTGCACTGGTAATAATAATATAATTGATTAATATATATTTTTAACAATCCCATGTCATAGCTGTTATCATCTGTTGGCAGTTCAATCCACAACTTTCGGGCTCGGACTTTTTATATACATATACAACAGTATATAAGTTTATTGAAGATTGCGTACTAGCTCCTTGTCAAGGAAATTCGAATAGCCTTTCCATGATGATTAATTAAAGTATCATAATAATATTGATTGAATAAATTGAATGGAATTATCAATTATAATTATGACCCTCGTCTGTGCGTGTAGTAAAAGACAAGGAATAATGAAGCCGCTACCACGAGACCGGAGAAGCTACGTTGCTTCAAAAAAGTGCACTAGCCAATCCGCTTGCTCAGCGTGCCATTTTAAGGCCATACATTTCTCATACATAAGATAATGTGCATGTGGAAGCCGGTGTTCAGCCGGTGGACGATACAAGGGCTGGATACTGTGGTTACGGTTACCTATTGTACTCGTAAGTACGAGATTGATGTAGAGAACTGGTCAAGATCGTATCGGCACGCATATATTAGGGTTCCGTGACTGTTTTAATGCAAATCAAATCCTTTATTTTGCAAGAACATGAGTAACGACATTATATGTAACAATATAAGTACTTCCCATTATGTTGTGCAAAAACACAGGCGTGCAAAATTTAATTTATGGCTAATACAAAACTTAGCAATTATTATTCAATTGTATGTCAATACTAAATGCAAATACAGTTCCTTTAATTTACAAGCGAATCTCAACTTTGCATGTGGTAAAATGTACGTATACGCGAAAATAAACAGTCGTGTTTACGTTTTCTTGCAAAATATTTCAAATCAATGCATATTTTTTTTACCCGCACTGTTAAGTCACCAATAAGAATTGATTTGCTTACACCTCCATAGAGGGCGTTGTGCACTCTGTCTAGTTCACGGTGTTTTAATATTAATGTTTAATATTAAAGGTCTATGTCCTGAGCAAGGTGTTTTCTTTGGAACTTCCATAAATACCTCGCAGACTCCTCGGGGCTTTTTGGGAAATCTGTACACGCACCGACTACAAGTTATATGTAGAATACAAATATAGGTAGTTGAAAAAACTATACCTATTGCAAAATTAAAAACTATATCTATGTTTCAGAATAAAACGTGGCAGGTGATTTTGCCTGTTGTGCGACTAGATGACTAGATGAATCGGTAGCCAAACTTCGAACAATATGATAATCAAAAATGATGAATTTCACTTACCTGATCGCCATGCTCTTCGATTTCAAATGGTGCCACCTCTGGTTCATCTCATCCAGTCGCCTCTGCAGCATCACGGCATCCTCCTGCGAGGACAGGGAACCGAGGAGCCGACGGCCCGTGCCCGTGAGCGATGCGTACACATCCCGGTGAGTTTCGATCTCGGACTGGAGATCCTGAAACAAGAGAGAGAGAGTATTATTTTAATGTTTTTTTTTTATAATTATACGAGACAGAATATTATTGGAAGAAAGGAAGAAAATAATTTTATTGACATTAACATCATCTATACATATAATAAAATCATAACGGAGCCGTGTCGGGCCATGAAATATTTTTTTGAAAAAAGTCGTGTAGAACACGGAACTCAAAACGATCATTTTTAGAATGTTTGTCTGTCTGTCTTCTGTCAGAAATTACTGGAAAGGTTTTAATCAATCTTGCCATAGTTATAGCTCAAGGTGAACATTCACGGTACTTTTTATCCAGATCCATTATAGAGTTCCCACGGGAATCATGAGTCGCATACAAAGTGGCCGGTGTGAAAATAAAATAAAAAGAATGTTAATTGTTGCGCCACCCGACACTAATTCAACATATGTCGCAACCTGAATTGCGACACTGATTGCCGTTAGTGTCGGCCGCATTTGGAATAACACCACCGCATCTCCTGCCGTGGTGTTTATTCCGTATAATGCCGTATAAGGCGACTAAGGGATGACAAAGTCTCTACCACAATCCCCGAACAACTACACTACCTTTAAAAAGTGGGCTCTATGGCTCTATGGCTTTTATAATATATGTCTAACAATGCGTCATAATTGCAACTTTTTATTAATTCTCTTAATTCAATATAAAACGAATCAAAAGACTCTCCGTCCTCTTGTACTTGTTAACTGTTCATAACCTGCGGCCGTGATAAAGATTTTAAAAGATTGTTTAAATCTTTGCCATTGGGGCAACAAATCTTCTATCGTATCCAATCTCATCGGAGCTGGCAAACGATATTCTACTCCCAAAGACATGTTCAACGCAGGTTTTTCTTTGTTCTCTGCCGGCTCTTCGACCACGCCGGTGGGTACTTGTGAAATCACTTTTTCTAACGAAATAACTATGCCAAATTATATTTTCAGCCACGCAGTTCTCAATTCGACTGCGTCATGTATTATTTAGTATGTTCTGTCTATTAAAATAATTGATGACAGTAACTAACTAATTTATTAATATTAGACGATGGACGTGAATGTGTGTCTTACAGAGGTCACCTGACAATAGAGCGTTTATAGTCTATGGCCATAGGGTGGTAAGCACTCCAGTTTGACAAAACCACAGACAATACAGGCAACACACTTAGCCAGCGTGGCGTTTTAAGGCCGTACATCCGCCATGCACATTATCTTGAGGCTCATGTCCAGCAGTCGATACCTATTACGGTTACGGTTACGGTATAAAGATATTGGCCTTCCCTTATAGTTACTAAGGGTTTTTCGTCCTAATCAAACCCCTAAGTATTCCCACGCTCCTACCAACCTCGCGGAATCTTACTCGGGCTCTATCAGACACTCTCTTTCTTGACACCTCACGGACTCTTGTTCTGGTTATTGTCTTTTTTTCGACTCTCCCCTTTCTGAGGCAGGACGAAACATTACCCTACTAAACCATCAGCCTATGTCTCTTTACTGCCTCTCTCAAGGCTCGCCATTACAATAACTAACGTAAAAATGTTCACAGACTAAACGAAGATTTTCAAGCTTTTTTGAGGTTATTCATGACTTTATGCAGCAGAAAAATTATCCTCATTTGTTGCAGCCATTGTTACTCACGCTGTATAAGCAGCACAAATTCATACTGCCACAAAATTGCACATAATCCGCAGAGTTGAGGATAAAAATAGTCGTTCTAAGTTTGTTTGGCCAACATAAGTGGCCAATTTGTTTCAGTGGCCCGAGACCGAGTAACAAATGCTGGCCTGACAAGTACCGCATTAAGGCACTTGGGCATTGGAGCGCGATTCGCATTTTCGAATGATATTTCGTCTTTATGGAAGATAAAGGAAACAAACAAAAAAGAAGGTGAAACGAACTTTTCTATTTAGTGTTTCAATGCAAAAGTAACACAAACGAAGCGACCACAATTCAATGATAAGTAAATAAAAATCATGTAATCATTTCTATCGTGCGATCAATTTGTTTTTACAGAAAAACTTTTATGTATATTTTATTGGCGAAACACACAGTTATATAGTAATTAGTTAGTATATAGTATAGTTAATCGGGACTGATAAATCAATTTAAAATTAGCACAAAAAGTCAATGATATGTCAAATTACTGTTAATAATTAAATGATATGACTTTGACAATTCAATGATATGTCAAAGTCAAATTACTACAATGATATGGATAAACATTCGAGAAAAGTAATGGGAAGGGTATATTAGAGGTTCGTGGAGTTCATGGGAAGGCTTAATGCAAAGGATAGTTTTAAATCTTACTTTGACACGGACAAAGCTGCGAGCAACGATTAGTTTGATTATTAATTTCATCATAGATCAAGAAACATCTTTCGCAGTGGATTATTACGATTGTGCAATAGATACTTAATATAAACTGAAGCTTAGTTATATAAATGATAATTATCATTTGTTTATAATGAATGTTAATATACTTATAAAAGTGTGGTTGCCACAACATTTTACTTAACAATAGATCATTAAAGTAATTATCCGCTCTTATCATATACTCCAAATAATTCATTACTTATCTCTATATTAATACGAAAAAGCGAAAGAGACGAAATCAGATCCAGTGTGTATTCACCTTAAGATCTTGCGACGTATTGTGTTGTATGATATAATACGCGACATTCGTCACAAGACTCATACAAACGTGTACTAAATGAAGGGTTTAAAATTTTACAAATGTGCTTTTAAAATCCATGTCATTTAAACGTGTCTCTTCTGGGAAAAAAATATATATAATATATCCTGACTGCTACGGTATTAAGAATATTATATTTTCTTGAACAAAATAATTTAGATGTGCGACCATTTATCATGTGAAATGTATACTTTAATACCGTGTGGATTATCATGATAGCAATATAGATATGAAGAATGGATTGATAGATAAAACTGTTTAATAAGACGGTAACAGACATTATAACAATACACTAAAGGTGGTTTTATTGCTAATAGCGATTTCTGCCAGACAACCTTGTACAAGCATATGATATACTTGTATATGATATGTACAGGATGTAATCGATCGATACTGAAAGGCAGAAATCATGAATTTCTCAACATTGCTATAACATAGTATTAAACAATACATCAAAAAAGGGGTTTACGCACACATGATACTTTTAGCAGCGGCGAACGGCGACTTAGTTGCTTATAAATACGAGTAGTGATCGAATGCTAAAACCCTACACATTAAAATTGCGATCGCACGATTTCTAGTGAAGAAGCGCTGCTACAAAATGTCTTTCCCCCTTCTCCCTTCACAAATAATAATTACTAAGGGAGACCTGTGTTCAGTGGGACGTTATAACCTGATATCATTACAGATCAATTTGCATTCCAAAATAACATACGTTTGTCAGACGCTCTTGCAATGCTTAGTTTAAATCGGATATCGATATATTTTATACGAGGCTTATATCAGACTTTAAACAAAAAATAAACTCCCAGTCATAAGACATTTTACCATTATTATTTATTTTTCACAGTCTCATAATATGATTGGAATACATATTAAGTGGAATTTAAGTGACATATTACGTATGTCACTTAATTTCGCTGATTGCTTCCTACATTGCTGGTTAAGGATATTTTAAATATTTCTAATCGATATTATGTTGTAAATAATGTACCCCAAATAAAATAAAATATAAGTCCACATGAAATCGCAAATCAAATTATCATTTCCTGTACCATATAACCCTTTATATATTGCGCGGGTATTTTTTACCCAAAAAGGGCACGCATTATTCGCCGGAGTCCAGAGTAACGAAGACAAATACCCCAATATCTGAGGTCCGGGGCGCGGAGATTTGCAAACCGGACCTTATTGATGGGTGAATAAAGTATACATATATATAAAGCAGGGCCGTCTTTACCAGGGGGTGCAAGGGGTGCGGTGCACCCCGGGCGCTCACCTTATAAAGGTAATGAAAAAATATAACGCTATAGTAAACAATTACACAATAGGATATTTGACTGTCATAGGATACACAATAGGATATTTGACTGTCATAGGATACACAATAGGATATTTGACTGTCATAGGATACACAATAGGATGTTTGACTGTCTTAGGATACACTCCCGCACCCCGGCGCAGAATAGACTTAAGACGGCCCTGATATAAAGTATAGGGGTCGAATATATCCTGTTAGGTTTTGGGGATAGGTTGATAATGCAGAGTTATAGGAAAAATACAGAGAGACTGAATTTCTAGCGTCAAAACAATAAACTTATATTATACGATTTATAGGGATTCGAATTTCGCAAAAAAAATCACATTTCGACAAAAGGCCTGTTCAGATATATGCGATACTCGCTGCCGCCTATTCCATATATTGTATATTGCACGAGTACCGCAAGTCGTATAAATTTGTCAGGTGGAGCGATTATCGCCTAGGCACGCGTTTGCCGCTCACATTTTCTAGCTGCTATGCGTCGTTAGCGGTTGGCGAATATCGCCTATGTTTGAACAAGGAATTATCGCGTACCCACGCGAATATCGTCACCGCAGGAGGCAGGGAATATCGCTTATACCTGAATAGGCCTTAACGATAAATAGCAAACCCCAAAACTGCCCTCAAAACAAAATATACATAAATCAAATAAAATATAATATAACTGCATCCTCCTGACAGTGAATTTCTTTTGTGAAAACTAACAACTTGTATTGTACGACTTTTTAAAATTCAGCACTTACACCACTCACTCACTCGCACCGTGTACGTACACTCGCAGCGATATAGGTATCTAATAGTAGCGGTACAATTAGCAGCTACAGGTAACCTTCGTCATAGCCTGAAACCACAGATTGTTTTCACGATTCTGAATTCATTGAAACAAAAATTTTACTACTGTACAACGGGGAGATTGAACCGTACGATGGTATTTTTTTCTGTAAATTCTCTCACTATAATCTTCTAAATCTAGCTTGATTAGAATGACAGCTGTCAAAGTGCCTCGAATAGCGGTCTATAAAAATAATTAACTAATTGTGTAACGCCCAGTCGATAAATAAACACATTATCTCGATTTGATCATTATTGCCTCAGCACTATTCGAGGCACTCTGACAGCTGCCATTCGTATCAAGCTAGATTTAAAAGACTGTAGCCAATAAAGAAGTAAAAAAAAATCTCCTTGGTTTTAAACAATAACCTAAATATGTAGGTTAATTAACGGGAAAATCATGTCAAAACCGTTTAAAACCACGCATAATAAACAAAAAACCGCTTATTAAGCTAAACAACGTTTTTCAGCGCTTAACGTTAAGGACTGTGCATACAATACGGGTTGTATTGTGAGAGCCTGCTTGCACAGGTTGACCCGCCCGTATCTGCATGTAGTGATGGGAGGAGTCGATGGGTTTAGTCGATGAATCTATGGGGTTTATAAAAATGTAAATCTAATGGTAGGCTTCGATGATGATATAGAAAAGCCATTCGTATATACATAAAAAAAACTTGTTTATATGGAATGAATGTAGCAGTCGTCTGTCACTGTGAATTGTCTGCTCGGGCAGACAATTCACCAGTAGTAAGTAGATGCTGTCGCCCATGGAAATTCCAAATACGGGACATATCAGTTAAGAATGACAAATGTTGACACACTCCCAGATTCGCCGCCTACCTTTGGATCTTTATCAATTTGAAAAAATGATTGAAAAGGAAGGGAATAGGAAGTAAAAGTGATGAGGAAATTCTTTTTATTTTGTTAAATTTATGTTTGTTACAACGAACCTAGGTATGAACGTGATTTCAAACGGGGTTACAACGCCAGCGTATCACTTAACTGCGTACCATACCTACCTATCCATACCTATCCATACCTACGTTCATGTAACCAGTCGCTGATACGATTCCGTGAAAAAAATGGACTGTTGAAGTTATTAAAGACGGGTGCACATTAAATTAAATCCGAAATTTTCCCAATTCCTTTTTACAAATAAGAAAAAATTTTTTTTTTTTTTTTTTACAAAACTCGCTCAATCTTTCCCGTGAGAAAGACGTGAGCTGTGCGGTCTACAAATCACTTTCTTCCGCGAATCCGAAGGTTATGTAACAAATTAGCTGCCGAGGTAATTCACACTACGCTATGACACGGATTTCTTTAAGAAAACAGTGAGTAGAGTTTTATGGGATATTCTCTTAAACTATAAAAATATTCTTCAGATAAACATTCGTTAAATATTACAAAATATTTTTTACTTATACAGATATCTAAGGTTGCCTGGAAGAGATCGCCTTAGCGACGAGGTCGCTTATTGTATTCTGTCATTTATTATTTGCGCACATGTAATAACTATTTGTATGCAATAAAGAGTATTTATTATTATTATCTAAAAAAGTACCAAGTTTATCGATAAATAAATCCCCACACATCCCATCTCCACGCCAGCGACAAGCCAACGGCACAATATTGATGTTGTTTACCTCCCTTATCGGACCCGCGCAAAAACCGTTTTATTAATACAGCCGCATCTACTGAATTCGCTTCGTCGCTGTTTGCTTTACCCTTCAATATAAAGGTTAATGGGCTAAACCCTTATACGGATAAGGGGCTCTACGCACGCGAGGCTTTTGTTTGCTCTAAGATTGTGTTGATGTGAAAAGTATTTCAATAGGTGCTCGAAGTTGTTACATTAATCGGCTCGTTGTGTACGTTCTCGACGAGAATGTACATTCGATATTGGCCTATAACGTTCCACTGCTGACAGCAACTGGGCGACAAAATCGCTTTGAAATCCGCACAAAAAACTGTCAACGGCGGGGGCGCACGGCAGCGGCAGTGGTATTAGTAGTGTTAGAACTTGTTTACACTTGTTTACATACTTGCGTTGCCCACTTCCTTGCTGAATGCCGTGGAAGTGCGCTGCATGCAAACCGGGGGTCAGACAATGCCAATGCATTCAGACAATTCCGAATTATGAAAGCGGATAGTGTTGCAGAACCCCTTTCCATCCAATAAAAATTCGTTTCAATAAATTCAGAGTATACTAGGAATACTAGGATATACTTTCCTGTTAAATCCTAATACATAATTCCCAAATTAGTAAAAATGTAAGATAAGTAATATAAAATGGTAATGAGTCCACCATATATGTCGTAGAACTGACAACTGCTGGAACAAAAGAGTGTTCAAGTGGAGACCGCGTACCATGGCTAGAAGAATCCTTGATCTGATAAGAGTGGTGATACTGGAGGATTTTGGAAGAATCCTATTGAGCAGTAGATAGACACAGGCTGACAAAGAAGAAAATGTAAGTCTATGAAGCATAGTCTTCAAATTGACCCTCATAATTTATGTGTGTCTGTACACGTAACATGCAAATTGGGAAAGGTTTTGTTTGGCCATAACCCGTTCATTAGAACGGCGTCATCAATCACGAAGGGACAGTTTGTTATGGGACAGACAGGATATCATGAATTTGAATTTGCATGAAGAGTGATCATTTTTATGATATCTCTCAGTGATCTCTAGTGTTTTGGTAGTATATCTACTTGGTGTTTTTACACACCAATACATACATACATAGTTATGTGTATATTAATACTATAATTGACATGTGTGAAAAAAATCAAGCAATAATCTGAATAAGAAAATTTCAATCATGACATTTGCAATTTATTTAATTCGATAAAAATTCAAATAGTCGCCATGTCTCGGCTAGTAGCGAAATAGTAGTGAAATCAAATTTGAGATGGTGTGGGTGCATGCTGCAATCTCACGGCCGCTGGACGCACTCTAGTGGCCAAGTTACTTTGCACTCCTATAACAAAAACTACCGTAAAATATATTGTATTTTCCACTTTACCTAATTCCCCTAATGTACGTACGTGATACGGTAATGCTAGAATTCATTCCCATTCCATCCGATACGAGTTGTAGGATACAATAATTCCTTATTTCCCAATCCATTTTTCAATTTCCAAAGATAGGCATCGCATCCGGGGGTGTGCTAAAGATTCTCATTCTGGAATAATGTTGTCCATCACGAATGGACACGGGCGACAAATCGAAACCTGTTTTTCCTTGATCTTGATTTAATTGATTAATTTTATACAATGTATGTATTCGTAGCGTAGTCAGTACGCCGAGCCGTGGCTCCATCTATCACATAGTAATATTTTATTGGAGATTTGAAGTCTACTTGACTTTTTGGCGGGAACATGAAAAGTGAAGTTGAGTTTTTTTTTGATTATTATAAAAATTGTGTACGAATATAGTACGTTTCGTGGTTTAATAGTGATAATTTGTTAAACTTGAGTGTTTTTGTATGTAATATTTGTTATAATCAATAAAAGCATAGGACGACGTTTTTCATGCCCTTGCAAGAAGTCCCCATCTGTCCTCAGTAAATCTACTATCAGTTTATTGAACGACTGACAATGTCCAGTCCTGTGGAAGTGAGTCCTGACTCACTTCGACGGGACTAGACATTGACAGGATGCGTTTTAGACTTTATAATTGTTTATTATTATGAAAAAAAAACTTGACACTGGCAGAATGTGTTAATTGTACCATTGCCATATATAAAAAAGTCTACTTCGAAATTCGAAACATAAAAATAAAGGGTTCCAATTCCAAATATCTCCACGAGTAATAAAATCAATTTGTTAGTGTATTGTAATTTTTCACAATGTTAAATCGAAAAGCACGTAAACCGCTCGTAAATTGAATTTTAACTTTTCATTTTAAATAAAACTATGCGTTGTAATAACGCCACGTGGACGCGGATCCGGAGCGGATTTTTAATTAATTTGCACATATTGGATGCATGTGTGTTATTAACGGTGGCAGTCAAGCGAAAAATCATTGAATACGCCCCATTGATATTAAAGTCTGTGACACACGTAGAGTAAAAACGCACAATCTATATATACTATAGGTAATATTTAAGAAATGTAATTATTTATTTCTCTTCCCGTGAGTATTGTGAAAGGCGACCAAGGGATAACGTATCCGCTACCGCAAGGCCCGAGGAGCTACATCATCTCTAAAGGAGTGGATTTGCTATCTCGCTTGGCCGACGTGAGTCTTAAGAAGATACATGTCTATACATATGACAATGTGCATAGGAAGCCTACGTACAGTAAAGGAGGAAAAAAGGGTTGGATACGATACGGCATGGTACAAATAAGTAGGATAGCGTTCTATAGTATCTATAATGCGTTCATATGGCAGTTTATTTTACAAACGTACAATTAAACCGGCCGGGCTTAAACTGTTGCCCTTAGTTCATATTCCTAGCTTTTTTATATCCTCTAAAATGGTTCTCAAATGAAATTGAAATGTCGGATTCTCGGGCCCGTAATAAAGAATTATGTACGAGCTACACTAACCGGTTATTGTTTCTCGAAATCCATACTCCATCTGTAATACTTCATTATTATTAGGAAACGGGCAGTCGATTCATCTTCCCTTGTCTAGGATGGTCTTTTACAGAGATTTATTACGAGGCAGATTTCGCAGAGTACCTTAATCCAGGTCGGTTCGGTCATAGATGTGGAAATGAGTGAGGAAAATTGTTGGAGAGATTAATGTCTAATACAAGCATTGCTCACGGAGTTTCTATATATAGATAGTTGTTTTCTCGTATGATTATTGGGTAGCTATATATTTGTCGCAGGATTGATAATCAATAGAGTGGTCTAGTACGCGAATTGAGATCATAATACCGGGGAATATGGCGTTGAACGCGACGCGATTTGGCTAGGTGGACTGATGACTTGAAGGAAGTCGGTAGTGGATGGATTTATCCACTACCGGCTACTATATTTAGCAGTGGAGAGCTACAGTCTGATGATATAGTTATTGAATTTATTGAATTGTTTTCAATACATAAAGTGCAGTAGAATGCAGTTTTATTAAAATGTTTACGAAGACAAAGTTTGGGTGTCCTCATAAACATAGGCAGATTTATAACATAATTAAAATCCATAAGTTAATAAGAAACCCCGGATACTGGTTTCAGTTATTAAAGATACCTGTGACATTTTTTTTTTATAGGAAAAAGGCAACTGATGAGCATACAGCCCACCTGATGGTAAGTGAATACTGTCGTCCATAGACATTCGCGATACATGCCAACATCAGTCCAGAATGACAAACGTTGGCACGCCCCTGGATGGGCTGCCTACCTTTGTAGATTAAGGAATGGATTGGGAAAATGGAGGGGGGGGGGATGGAAAGATGGGATGGGAATGATCTATGGCACATCTCACTCACTACCGAAACACGTACGTACATTAGGGAAATAAGTTAAAATGCAGTACATTTCAAGATAGTCTTCTAGTTGAGACATTAAGCGCTAGTTTAGTCACGGCGAAATTCACGGCGAATTGAACCGCTTAAGAATTGACTGTTGTTCAGATAGAGGTGGCGACCGTGCGGATATGCAGGAGGGAAGTGGAGTTTTGCTTCAGTGTAAAGATGGAAATCGACGAAGCATGATTTTTTTTTATAGAGAAGAAAGCGGATGAGCAAGCGGTCCCACGTGATGGTAAGTGTTACCGCCGCCCATGGACACTTGCAACACCAGGGGGTATGCGGGCGCGCCGCCGACCTTGCAAAATCCTATTCACAGCTTTCTTGAAGAACCCCATGTCGTAGCTTAATGGGAAGACCTCTTGAGGTTATAAATTAATATAATGATTGCTATAAAAAGATTTTTTTTCCAATTAATCTAAGGGGCTGCAATCCAACAGCTGCTGGGCGCGCTCGACTAGCCACGTTACCCCTCTGTCACACAAGACTATTGTTTGATGTTTCAAATAAATTAATATTTGTGGAGTGTTGAATCATATCTAAGCTTTTGTATAAAATGTCGCCTCTGTTTGTGTTAACTCTATGCCGGATCACAGGTGTGCGGGAATCGGCCGAGGCAGTATCGTGAAATTGATACCCCAAGTTCATGGCTTAAGATACCCCCCCGCCAGTTTATACATTACGTGCGATCTGATAGATTCTTCTGTATTTATTTATTTACTGAGACGGGGATCGGAAGGAGATAATGCGATGAGACATTCCGCTACGTCACTATTCTCTGTAACACTAGCCTGTGCAAGCTAGGTACACATTGGAAGGGTAAGAGATGAGGTTATAAATCAGGCCGACACTAGACGGCTAATATAAAATCTACTGTATTATTATTTAAATTTAAAACTGCAACAAAAATTACCGTTATTCTCAGCGCTGTATTTGTTTTGAGATTTATGCATTCACATAAACATTTCGTTTATTTTTTTACGTCCAAATGCTAAGCTCTAAACACTAACTATTTAGCTCAAAATATGGTTTTATAGTTTTAGGCATTTAAAAGTTTTACAAAATGATTATATTTTTTCAATTTCTAACGCTTAAAGTTATTATGGTAAAAGGTCATTTGTTTTTACCGTTATTGTTATTCCTATTTCATACATTTGTACATATTACATGTTTGATTTCGAAAAGGTTAGGATTTTTTGCAACGGAAACATTCATTTTGGTCTTAATTATGGGTTGTAAAAAATATGTATTATACGTGTTGTGATTTAATAATAGTTTATTAAACTTCTAAGTGTTATTTTTTGGGTAATGTTTGTCAAATAGGACAGCAAAAAGCATAGGACTGCAGTTTTCGTCCAACGAGTCGTCTGTCTTCAGTAGACTTACTATTCTGACTTACTTCGATAGAACTGGACATTGACAGGATACGTTTTGGACGTTGAAATTGTTAATTACGTTAATTGCGACACTGGCAGAATGTGCGATACTGGCAGAATGTGCGATACTGACAGAATGTGCTAATTTCACCGTTGCCATATATAAAAAAATAGAGAAAAACACGCATTTCGTATATATAAAGACAATGGTAGAGTGCGTAATTCTATAAAGTAAGGTTTATAAATTGTACATTGAGATAGCACCTTACAGAGATCGTACACACATTTTAGGCTTTAAATAATCTATCTCTAAACAAATCATGAAAAAGTTTGTGTAAAGGGGGCCGACAAATCAGTAATATACTTGCGTAGGTACATTGCTAAACAAACTTAATTGAAATTTAGTTTGCAAGCGGTCGTAACCGCGGGCAAAGACTTGTACAGAACATAGCAAAATATTTTGCTTACACCACTACCAAAAACCAGATTTAGTTTGTTAAACACCGCCTATATCCACACGACATCTCCACGGCTTTGTAATGTCACTGCTCGTCCCAAATTAATGAATTCCAGTCGCGAAAACCCGACATGTCATAACATGTCCGGGTCCCCACAAAATTATGCAAATACTCGGGCGTACCCAGTTAAGGATGATCGACGGTTAAAGTGTTAAGATGTCACAAATTAACGGAATTAATCAGACCATTTTGAGAAGGATGGCCACGTGACTCGTTTAACTAAAACATCGGACGAAATCGGTTGCAACCAGCTTGGTCGAACAAAATGGCCGCGCGGAATTAGCCTAATTAGCGGGTGTAATAATGACATTTGTCATCGGTGACAATTTAATTATTGTGCTTCTGATTAGGATTGCTATTTCGGTGGCCATCAGCGGTTTAATTCGATATGGTTAACACGTACCTACTATATTCAGTTACTTTATAACTTTTGAGGGGGAGAGTGCACGCTGCAATCCAACAGCCGCTGGGCGCGCGCGACTGACCACGTTACCCCTCTCTCACAGAAGACTACTTTGAAATGTACAGCATTTCCCACTTTATCTTATTTCCCTAATGTACGTACGTGTTTCGGTAGTGAGTGAGATGTACCAGAGCCCATTCCCATCCTATCCCTCCCCATTTTCCCAACCTTTTTTCCAAATATATTCCTATATCTCCAAAGGTAGGCGCGCATCCGGGGGCGTGGCAACATTTGTCATTTTGGACTAATGTTGGCATGTATCGCGGATGTCTATGGACGACAGTATCCACTTACCATCAGGTGGACTGTATGCTCGTCTGCCGCCTTCGTATATAAAAAAAAACTAAACTAGCATTAACTAACTAAGGCATGAACCTGGATAGAAACTACTGGATAGAACCTGGATAGAAAAATATTAATGAAAGGCCGCATGGTGTGGACCGGCATTAGAATAGCACCACTCCATCTTTCCCTATGGGTGTCGTAAAAGGCGACCAGATAACAGAGACGCTAGCACAAGTCCTGAGGAATTACACCACCTCTAAAAGAGTGGGCTCGCCAACTCGCTTGCCCAGAGTGGCGTTTTAAGGCCATACATCCCTCATGCACATTGTCTCGTGTCCACCAGTGAACAAAGTTACTAAGTACCGTACACTATTGCACACCAAAGAATACAGTGACACAAAAGATGAAAAAAGGTAGGCCTTATAAATTGATCTCTTCCGGGCAACATTTGAGCGCACAGTTTAATAAAACATTTATTTCCAAGAAAGAGTAATCAGTTAGAAATACCTACAAAAATCCAGTCCGGTACCAAAACTTTGTTTATACCAAAAACAATTGAACAAAAAACCTACAAAGCAGACACTGAATAAATCAAGTAACAAACGACTGCAGAACCGGATCAAGCCGGTAATCCCCGCCGCGGTAACCGGGTTGTAACCGGATAACCGGGTACCAGGGCACCTGCGATAACGAGCCGTTGGTCTCGCTTGAATACCCGCCGGTTCGTTCACTATTGAATTTTATGGGTTTCAATTGATTGTGTTTCATGGCTTTTTGGTGCTTAACAGTGTTTGTTAAAGCATATCTTTGAAACTGGTCTCGATGTCAGTCGAATAACATCTCTCCGCAATGTACTCGCCTAGTAAATCACCACTATATATTCTATATAGTAGGTTGCGAGCCATAATTTATCATGCGGGCCACTTACAAATTGGTGGTCCAATATATTTTTTGTAATTCTCGAGATTGCGGGTTTCGTCTACATGTTTTTCTTCAATGCTGATGATATTTTTAAAGACGGATTAAAAAAAAAAATATCACTAAACTAATAATTTTAGAAGGATTGAGAAATCTATCTATTTCGGAGTTCACTACTGTTAAATTTCGAAAAAATTGACGCAATTCTCAACCGAAGTTTTTACTGAAATTTATTTAGTGTTTTATTTCAATGAAATAGTTTCTTCCGACACTACCCCTGTTTGGAATTGGCGCGAGCATCTTTGCATACCCGCATACCTTGATTATTTGAAGCAACATTTTTTTGTCCCCGCCATATTGAAGGCGGTTTGAGAATTTGATATTTTTTAGTAGTAACACGCGCTCGGCGGCGAGCAGAGTTAGATTTGGAGTTAAATTCACACCGCGGTCTCGGACAGTTGATTATTGATATTCGCGCCTATTAATAGGTCTTGTTCGCGATATCCTTGTGCCACGCGAGTGTTTTGGTTGGAATTGTTTGGGTGTGATTGTGCTTGTGGTTTGGAGTCATTTCTCGAGGTGATTTGCTGCCGGGTGTGAGTTGCCGAACGATAGCGGCCACCGGCTCACCACAGGACGAGACTTGGATTACTACACAAGTATTTATTGGGAATTTATGTATTTATTTATTCAATCACACTAAGATAGGTCACGTCTAGTAGGGACTAGCGTAGGAACACTTTCCAGATTTGTGCGTGGGCAAACCCACCTGGGGTAAGTGAGGCCTGTATATCCTATTATTGTGCTTACCCACCATTGTGGTGGTTATTGAGTAAGTTTATTACATTTGGGCCCGAGTGCACATTCCTCGGGCTGCTTTCGCGTAACGCGAGGCAGGTGCGCGCCTAGTGTGCGCATCGAAAACATCTGGTAGCAGAGCGTGGTTTGATACCGTTACTTGATATTGATGACATTGATAATACCGTTAGGTAGTTAATATTGATGACCTTTTGTCTTGTTTGTATGTTGGTAATTTGGCTTAAATATTTGGTTTTGATATTTTATTTTACGTTCACGGTTTGAAGGCTAGGCCCTACGTATAATTCGTATTCTGAGTATATTTTGAATCCACGCGTGCGACGTTTAGTAGCTAGCTAGTTACCCACACGCGTTAATAATTTTTTTTGGATATAACGCTTCACGTTTTTTTGATAGCTGGACATTGTGGTTTTATTGAGTCCACGCTCGTGTACATTTTTGGTTGCGTTTATTTTAATTTGATAATTTGATAATTTAATTTCTTTTTTTTGTTGTTGTTTTGTCAGGTAGTCTTAATTAATATTTTGGACGGTTATACCTTCTTGAAGACACATACGCACCCCTTTTGTTTTTTATTGTGCCTCCACTGCATTTTTCGTTTTTTTTATTTTGTTATTTTTTTTGTTATTATTGTTTTTATTTACTTTTATTTTTGTTTTTTATTTTTGGTTTTTGTTTTGTATTGCGTGCGTCCTGAGGTGTAGACATGTCTGTCAAGGTGACCTTTTCTACACATCAGTCCGCAATGACTGCTCAGTTGAGATGGTTTTCTTCTGCGGTTGCAATGGTCAACCGGCCGGACCGGAAGCAAGCCTTACTCGCCCGGGCGAGTGAAATGCCGGCCCGTTTGGTGGCGTTAGATAGGAGTTTTGCTGAAGGCTTGACGTTTATGGCGAATTTGGAAACGCCTGTACCGGACGAGCAGAAGCAGCGATATGAAGCGGACTTTGGCCAAATATACGAGTTTGTGGACACCATTAACGAGTCGGTCTCCCACATCTCAACTCCCTCTGGTAGGGATTCACTTGTTGCACCCCACGCCTTGTTGGGTCGTCTCCCCACGCTCAACCTTCCCACCTTTGACGGTGATTTGGACCAGTGGTTGAGCTACTATGGGATGTTCAACAGTTTGGTGGACTCCCATTCCGACCTGTCAGCTGCACAAAAAATGGCGTACCTGTTGGCCTCCTTACAGGGAGAGGCTCTAGGCCTGGTACAGCACCTGAAGGTCGATGACAGCACCTACTCGACAGCCATGGACTTGTTGAAGCGCCGTTACCACAACGTGCGCCTTTTGGCTGACACCCACGTGGGGCAAATTTTGAATCTGCCTAAGGTTACCTGTGCGTCAGCCTTACGGACAGACATTGTTAACCCTGTTTTGGTGGCGGTTAACGCCTTAAGGCGATTGGACTTACCTGTGGACCAGTGGTCCTTTTTGCTGCTCCATATTGTGCTGGCGAAACTGCCTTTGGAGATGCGGCTGCGCTTTGAGCGACAGTATGGTGGGGACAGCTCCACTCACCTGCCTTCCTATAAGGACCTGGAAAGGTTCTTGGAAGACGAGTGTCGCAGGGTGGATACCGTGGAGGGTTCCGCTCCCTTGGTGCCGCAGCCTAGTGTTCGCCGAGAGCGACCACTGGCCCGACAGCAGGGTCCGCCGGGTTTCAAGCAGTCACGGCCGAGATATGGGGTCTCCCAAGAGGAGTCCGTGGCTTGCAGATTCTGCAAGCGCTCCGGCCACCGGATGACTGCTTGCCACAAATTTGTAGCCTTGCGCGTAGCAGCGCGTCGACACATCGCCAAGGAGAGGCGATTGTGTTACCATTGCCTGGAGGGTCACTTCCAGCGAGAGTGTCCTCAGCCTCGTCCATGTGGACAATGTGGTGGTGCTCACCATGTAATTTTGTGTGCGAACCGCAACCAGGAGGGTGCTGGTGTTCGCGAGGCTGAGCGACATTTGGCTGCTCGCGCTGGTGGTGACAGTCCTGCCAGGTCCAGCGCCCAGGATCGAGCCCTTACGGGCGGGGGTAGGCGTTCGCCACCCCCTAGAGGCGCTGTTGGGTTTGCGGAGTACTCCACAGTCTACCGCAACCGGAGATTCTGCCCCCCGCTGTTGGAGCGACCGAGGTTGGAGCGGCGTCCACCCCGCCTGGGAGGGCAGGCTGCAGCCCCCCCTCTCATCCGCACATGTTGTGCAGGGTCGTCGCGGTGAGGGCAGGGTAGACAGTTATCGTCCCCTGCCGCACTCGTGGAGGGAGCCCTCACTCCGTAACTTCTCCCGTTAGGGACTTGCAGCTCACCATGCTGAGAACACAGAGACCATCCTCTTGCCTACGGTCTCTGTGCGGGTATGTGACCCGAAGGGCAACTCGATTGTTGTTCGTGCCCTTTTGGACTCGGGTGCCCAGGGTTGTATAGTTTCAGCTTGGTTGGTGAGTCGATTGGATCAGTCCAGTCATTTTTTGGGCGAAATGTTTTTTGCAGAAATTATGGGCTGCTGAATTGTCGTGGGATGAGCCTCTTCATGGAGAGTTATTATTGGAATGGCTAGAGTTTGTGTCATCCCTCCCAGCTCTTAATCGGGTTTCCTTGCCCAGACGTTTCCTTCCGTCTGGAAAATATCGAGCTAGCCTTCATGGCTTTTGTGATGCTTCCGAGCGAGGATATGCAGCGGTTGTTTATCTACGCACAGTGGATGCTGCTGGACATGTTTTGGTCTCGCCGGTTCTAGCAAAGAGCAAGGTTGCGCCTATTCGCTCGCTTATGACAATACCGAAGCTAGAATTGTCAGGCGCCAGTCTCTTGACTCGTCTCTTGAATCATGTCGTCGCTACTCTAGGGCGTTCCGTAGAGTTAGTAGACGTCTTTGCATGGACAGACAGTCAAATTGTGCTTTGTTGGTTGCGAGCTTCTGTTCACACCTTGGAGGTGTTTGTGGCGAACCGTGTTTCCCAGATCCAGGCGTCGCAAGCTCGATTGATTTGGCGACATGTCCCTGGCGATATAAACCCAGCTGATTGTGCATCACGTGGATGCTCAGCCCTAGAGATTATTGGACATCCGTTGTGGTGGGGTCCGGACTGGTTGAAGGGACCAGTGTCAATTTGGCCGGCCTCACGGATTACTCTAGTTCAGCCTGCGATAGGCTTTGTAAGTTTAGGCATATTTGTGTGTTTTTGTGTGCCTGTCTACTAAGGCCACACACTTGGAAGTTGTCTCTGCTCTCTCCACAGAAGCCTTCGTAGCGGCCCTCAGCCGATTTGTATCTCGTAGGGGACTCCCTACTTTGATTAGGTCCGACAACGGAACTAATTTTCAGGGGGCCAATAACTACTTAAGGGATGTGTATGAGTTTCTTGAAGAGCAGAAAATGAATTTGGGTCGTGAGATGGCCCTCCGTGGGATAACCTGGCGCTTCGATCCGCCAGTTTGTCCGCACTGGGGTGGAATTTTTGAGGCCGTAGTTAAATCGGCAAAGACCCATTTGAGGCGCGTTATTGGTGAGACGATTCTCACATTTGAGGAACTCGCGACCGTGTTTGCGAAAGTTGAGGCCGTCCTCAACTCTCGACCGCTATGCCCACTTTCGTTGGATCCGAATGATTTGGAAGCCCTAACGCCGGGCCATTTTTTGATTGGTCAGCCACTCGTCGCTCTGCCAGAGTACCCTTGGACTGATGTGCCCAGTTCTCGCTTGTCGCGTTTTCAATTGCTCCAGCAGCTCACTCAGAGTTTCTGGAAACGCTGGCACCTTGAATATTTGCACACTCTGCAGCAGCGCGTCAAGTGGACGGACAAAACTAATCCGCCGAAGGTTGGGGACCTCGTGTTGGTTAAAGATGCTAACCTACCGCCCTTGTGTTGGCGCCGGGGGCGCATTGTTAACCTTTTTCCGGGCTCTGATGGTGTTCCCAGGTTAGCCGAGGTCTTGATGGGTGATTCTATTTTGAAGCGGGCCGTCGCGACATTATCCCGCTTACCCATTGATTAGCGACCCGAATACTTCGGCTCGGGACGGGGGATTGTTTGGAATTGGCGCGAGCATCTTTGCATACCCGCATACCTTGATTATTTGAAGCAACATTTTTTTGTCCCCGCCATATTGAAGGCGGTTTGAGAATTTGATATTTTTTAGTAGTAACACGCGCTCGGCGGCGAGCAGAGTTAGATTTGGAGTTAAATTCACACCGCGGTCTCGGACAGTTGATTATTGATATTCGCGCCTATTAATAGGTCTTGTTCGCGATATCCTTGTGCCACGCGAGTGTTTTGGTTGGAATTGTTTGGGTGTGATTGTGCTTGTGGTTTGGAGTCATTTCTCGAGGTGATTTGCTGCCGGGTGTGAGTTGCCGAACGATAGCGGCCACCGGCTCACCACAGGACGAGACTTGGATTACTACACAAGTATTTATTGGGAATTTATGTATTTATTTATTCAATCACACTAAGATAGGTCACGTCTAGTAGGGACTAGCGTAGGAACACTTTCCAGATTTGTGCGTGGGCAAACCCACCTGGGGTAAGTGAGGCCTGTATATCCTATTATTGTGCTTACCCACCATTGTGGTGGTTATTGAGTAAGTTTATTACATTTGGGCCCGAGTGCACATTCCTCGGGCTGCTTTCGCGTAACGCGAGGCAGGTGCGCGCCTAGTGTGCGCATCGAAAACAACCCCTTTAATCATCCACTGCTGGCAATTATCTCGTGTATAAGGAATGTATGGCCTTAAAACGGCATGCTAAATCAAGCGGGGTTCATGAAAATTGAACAGAATTAAGAAATTCATCAATCCCCCATCTCTTTCCGTAGACTTTGTAAAAGGCGACCAAGGGATAATAAATCCGTTATCACAAGCTCTGAAGAACTACATCATCTCTAAAAAAAAAGTGGACTCGCCAATCCGCTCGACCAGCGTGATGTATTAAGGCCATACATAGCTCATGCACAAAACCATGTGCATGAGATGGCCCGTCTCCAGCAGTGGACGGCGAAAAGAGCTCGTTACGCTTACAGTTTCTGATTTTTAATAAATTTTAATTAAATTATTAATTGAATCTTCCGGGCTACTTGGCCGAGGTCTTCTGGAATCTCTTTTCTTTCTTCCAAACGTTTCGTCAACAACTGCGGTTGACATCTTCAGTGGCGACTGCGATCACTTTCGGAGAGATGTTATCTCTTCGGCTTCTCGAGCGCAACTGACTCGACAACTGTGGCGCACCGGTATTTATAGTGGGCGAGGGTAGTTTGATTGTGTGTGTACCGACACAATCACCATTGTCCTCGACTGGAGTATATAAAATACCATGCTCCTGTGGGTCAGTGTATATTGGCACTACAAAACGGAGTGTACTCCGAAGTGTATCTCTCCGAAAGTGAACGCAGTCGCCACTGAAGATGTCAACCGCAGTTGTGGACGAAACGTTTGGAAGAAAGAAAAGAGATTCCAGAAGACCTCGACCAAGTAGCCCGGAAGATTCAATTAATATGGACACCGACCGAGAAAGCCTACACTCCACTTTAATTAAATTCTCTAATAATCGTGTAGGAGTCGTAGGAACACTAGAGAGACATAGACTAATGGTATGGTACCTTGAATCAACCTTTGACATCCCACTGCAGGACACAGGCGTAAATCACTAGGGGGTTTCCGGCCATAATACATCACGTGGTTCCAGTGCGGATTGATGTGTACATCCTCCATTGATGGGTACATTGATACGGACACTCCTGATTTTTTGTAAATTTCTTCCACTGTTTTCCTCTCACCGCCGAGCTGGTGACAATTTTTAAAGAGTGGTGATAGCTTAGGGATATATATACTCAATTCGCATTCGTGCGATCGAATCCTCGGCCCGTACCACTGAGTTTCTACTTAGCTTCGGATTTTAATGGTATAGTAGTCTTTTTCTTACCTTATAGTGCTTACTTTATATAAATTTTAAGGGGCTGTTTACCAATTTCCACCTTCACAAAGGGCGTTCTCGTAAGTTGAAACGGTTTAGAATTCCTTTGACTCTTGTTTGTCGGAAATTCAATTCCGCATTCGCTTATATGCAACTGTTACGTTGTCCTACAGGACTAGGCAAAATCAGTTTCACATTGCACTTTATACATAGGTACAAAGGTACATAGGTACCCGTTTTTACGTATAGACGTACATATATTAAAATTCATATTACGTTTGAATGATAACTATTTGGGTAGTGAGTGAGGTGTGCAATCTTATCCCTTCCCATCTTCCCAATCCTTTCAGCAAATCGGTTCTTAAATCTCCAAAGGCAGTGCGTCCGGGGGCGTGCCACGTTTGTCATTCTGGACTGATGTTGGTATATATTGCAGATGCGACAGTATCCACTTATCTCCAGGTGGACTGCACGCTCCTCTGCCGTCTTCTTTCTATATTTTTTTTTATTGCCCGTTACAATTTACAAGGACCACCGTTACAACTACAGCATGTGGTCATCGATGCAGTATATACCTGCGATTTTTTGGTCTTATCCAGTGATTTAAACTCCTTGTTAAATTACTTAATATTCACAAAACGGAGGGAATGCAAGACATACAACTAGTGCAAGACACTTCTGCCGCAATACGTGTGACCGATGCTAAACCGGATATAGCTGGATGAAAGCCGGGTGGGAATCGGCTGTCGCCGGTTCAATGCTGTAAGTATGATACAATATCAGAGTGTGCTGAACTAGAATGAATTGAATTTTAAATTTAAATGCTTAGAAATACAATTCTGTTTCGACTAAACTATATGAACCAATTGACGACCTGCCCAAGTTTCGTTTAGGCGGCATAGTAAGCTTATTCCGCTGCCTTTTCGAAAAATTGCGACTCCTCCGACTATGCGAAACGAAACAATTGAAATACCAAAATAGCCTGCCTTTCTGTCTTGACCTATATTTCACTCTCCCAGACCCGCTGGAAGAAATCTGTGCAACAGATATGCTTGCCTTCTGTGCATCCTTCCGTTTTGTTCCCTTTTATTTATTTCATGTTTAGCGTGTACAATATATTATTGAATAAATAAAGCTCAGGACATCAGCAAGTTAGTGGCGACGGGCGGAGTATATCTGCAGCAGAACCTACAACCGAAGCGGCAGAAGACTCAGTCGGCGGCAGGATCGCAGTGTAGGATGAGGCGAGCCTAAGAAGGGCCCTATCTCCGACAATGTAAAGACATACGTTGATGGTATTGATTATAAGGCGTAGATCTGAATGGGAGATAATTAGAATGTAATGCTATTAATTTGTTTCCCATAGTTTTAACAAAATAAATGATATGTATTTGAATTTAACGGACTCACTAACTGACGAACCCTAGGAAACCAATAAGGTTGTAATATACAACAGCACTGCATGTTAATTTAACTTGCCACAGAGAAAATATGTTCAGTGTTCCAGGAAATTAGGCGAATTAGGCTTGTTTAATCTACACTACAAACATCTCGACAAATCCTACATAGTGTAACAAAGTGGTGTGGCCACAAAATCAGACTAATTGATCAGTCGGTGTGCGCCCATCCTAACCTCGTTACCGCAATTGAGTTGGGAGCAGCCTGAATTATGCTGACGACGTTAGGTGAGTCGATAGCTTTAAATCTTTTTGCCATATTAAGAGCAGGCTGAATCACTAATTTTCCATATAATTAGATGCTTATACAGGCTGACCGGTAATACGAATTATTCCTTAAAAGGGGTTAAAGAATTGCCGATTTGCAGTATATTTTACCATGCGATACCCTCCATTCTAAAAATAATAGCTTTCGAGATAATTCCCGATTTTCATCAAAAAAAATACAAAGTGAGGTCTGGCTTATTTTTGGTTTTGGTGCTAAAAAATTGATAAGTTCCAGCCTGTGCTCAGTATGGTTGGGGGTCATGCGGTCTGTTGGCCACGCCCAGCAGTAATATACGGCATGAGTGCCATAGACTTTCCAGTCTGTCTTTCAGTCAGAGAAAGGTTCTAATCATTTTTGACTTTATAAGTATGTCTATTAGAAAAAGGCGCTGGAACGCTTTGCCCGTTAATATCAGAAAAGTCCCTTCACGTGCTACTTTTAAGAAAAGGCTTCTAAGCCTTTTCTTAAAAGGCTTAAAGAGAGGCTTAAGAGGCTTAAGGCTTAAAGAGAACGGTTGCAGAAAGCGGAAATTTTGAATTGGGATAAGACGACTAAGGTGTTGTATGTAAGCATGTATTTATATTATGGTATTAAATGAAATTTGTTCACGTCATTTAGTATCATGTTTATACTGCTTTAATTAAAGCATTAAGTCCGCCCGTTGTCACTCTGTGCAATAAAGAATAAATAAATAAGAAATCTTCCGAACAACAGATCACTTAAAGGTTCATTCTTTTAATATCCGCAGAATCACTCACAATTTCTCTCACAGTCAAAACTCTCCACTGTAATTCAACTATGAGTTTGAATTTCAATGCAATTTCAACGATCCATCGTTGGCGACCACTGTAAAAACAAACCTGCTGCTAGGATTCCATGTTTTATGGAAATCAGAGCTTGTTTAATGGAATCGGACAGTGAATTTGCTCAACTTCGCTTCCATCGATAATTATACCAGCGGAAACTGATCTTTGCTGAAGCCAGGGAATAAAAACTGTATACTGTGGAGTGACGTATCGTCAGCAATATTTTCTCATCGCGTTTTGGAGTGATGAGAACTCCTCTACAGAGTTTTAGATTTAGTTAGAGAGATAAGATCAGGTAAGTCTAGGATGGATCATAATTAGAATAGATCTGTCACCGGTGGTGAATAATAAAAGAAAATTTGAGGAACTTGGGAAATTTCAGCAAAAAAAGGCAAAAAATGGAAGGAAAACGAAAGCTCTAATGAGATTCGTTATATTCCGTACGTGTTTAGAGAAACATGTTTCGAGAAAAATTTTTAGTTTTACGAAGCGCATGGAAATACATTTTTTTTTAAATATTTTGAAAAAGTTCACTCCGTTCGTAATTATGGAACTATTAAACCGATTTCGCACATCTACGGACATACACCGAGATACAGATCCGAACTTTATATGCTAAATTTCATTTAAATCGGTTAATAAATATGCCCTATATCCTATTAATCACACCGCTTCATATTTATAACTTATAGCAACTCGTCGGAGGTAAGATGACAGGAATTAATATCGTTAAAGGGCTGTTTAAATTTTAATGATCAACTTCATTTTCGAAGTTGCTTTTATGAGCATTTAGGGCAAGTATTAAGAGAACTTGCCACCAAATATATTTTACAAAAATTACGATAAAGTGACGATATTTCTTTTCAGTTTTCTCTGACTTTTGTCGACAGTTCTGGGTCGCTCAGAACCCTAGGTAAGTTGCATGACAAAGGTGACTCTTTTTACCTACGTCAATCTGAAGCTGCTTATGAACGAGGACATTCATCAATCTACCAACGAGTATTACCTTTACCGCATAATTATTGTTAGTACGTACAAAGTTAAAGTTAAGTTCTTAGTGGTAACTGTAAATTCTTCAAGAGAGTTATGAATATAATGCTGCAAGGTCGGTGGCGCACTCGTAACCCTCCTGGTATTGCAGGTGATTATGGGCGGCGGTGACCACTTACCATCATGTGGATCGCCGCGCCCGCTCATCTGCCACCTCTATAGGTCTGGGGCATATCTCGCTCACTTTCCATGAACGTTTGTATATTTATGGCAGTTCCATCAGAGCTATAATTCGACCTTCTCAATAGAGTGATCGATATCACGTTGTTATTTCTTAAGATCTTAACGGTTCTTAAATGCGCATGTTAACCTATTTTACCTTGATATTTTAGCAGGATTACCTCAACTATGGCTAAGAGCTGACTGGAGAGGCAAAAATGTATAAGCAAAATTTGTAGACCTTTATAAGCCCTATCCAACGACATACAGTTTCTATGTACAGAGGAATTTACGCTGTCGAAAATTCTGGAGCTAATCAACCGATTTCGCTCATTTTCGAACTTATCCGAAAATATCTTCGAACTTAACTAACTTATAATATTTTCCTATGAACTTTCATAATCTCCTTATAACATTTCCAAACCATCCAAAGGTTGCCTGCAAGAATTCGCTTCAGCGATAAGGCTGCCGTTTGTACATCTAATTACTTGTACTTTCTATTTCTCTGTACGTTTTTGGTGTACGAGTACAATAAAGCAGGTACTGCTCTGTCAAGTAAGTACCGGGAATGCTTCAATGAAACAAAAAGTATTGGTTTAATCATCAAAATGTATTTTGTCACCTTCAAAATAAGCTCCATTCGATGCGACACATTGAATGAATGAATTCTTGTCCCGTGTGACTTTCAGCTTCTTCAGCGATTTATGTTTTATGGCATCAATGGACTGAAAACGTCTTCCATGAAGCGGTAATTTAGATTCCGGGAACAAAAGAAGTCACTTGGGACCATTTCTGGAATACGGTGCTTGGCCGATGACATTAGTTGAGTTTTTAGTCAAAAATTCGCGGTGTTCTTTTTGAAGAAAATTCAACTCCTTCGGAACGAGCCGTACCGTGGCGCGATGCATGCCCAAAACATTAACTAAAATGGTGCGAACAGATTCATGAGACATGTCTAGGTTCTGGGCTATTTCTCTTAAGCTTACATGACGATTTTCTATTACTATTCTTGCATTTTGCTGATGTCTTCGTCAGTCGAAGACGTTGAACTTCGATCGGAATGAGGCAAGTGTTTAATCACATCTCTCTATTATTTGAAAGCATTGTACTATCCGTATGCCAGTGTTCTTGACAAAGCAAACTCACCGTAGGCGTTCTCTAATAGTTTCAACGATTTATCGTTCAATTGAAGAAAGAAACACAAGAAATTCATTGGCGAAACATAATTTAAGGCAATCACTTTGTTCGATATTTTAATACATCATAAAATTCACACTTGAAGTGACCTAACTTAACCAACAGCTGTAAACAAATAGGCCGACAGATCGCGCCAACACTTAACGCGACAAATACACACGGTGTTACCAACTTACAGCAAAAAAAATAAAATTCACTCTTTTTGTGCCGGTTTTTCTAATGAACACTTCCCGATACTTATTTGACAGTATATCTATCTATATATTAATTTTAATTTCCTAAGAAATGAACTCTGCAGTTTATTACGAATTGTATACCTACATTGTATTCTTCTATCACCTTTATTCAAATGTCGCATATGCGTTTATAACCGTTTTAGATCTATCCGTCTTTTCCTAGACAATAAATTATATTGTGAATCTTAGAGATTGCGCAATGTTTTTGATCGTTTAGGGATAGTATTGATACTCGTTTGGGTGCAAAGTGCATTGGTGCAATGACAATATTGTATAATTTTTATGTAATCAAAAATTGGCAAGTTCTGAGCTTTTCGTCATAACATAAAATTTGTCTAGATAAGGCGTCGCCTTAACAAGCCTTTGTTTGCTGTTCCTTAATTAAAATTTGGGTTACGGTGATTATGTCCTTGATATACCCCACTCGTAATTATGTAAACGAGAATGTGGAACTTTTTCTTATCATTATCCCTTATTACGGATATCTAATAACCCTTTTCATAAATTTGCCCGGATACAATCGGATTACATCAGAATTATGGCTAATAAAGATATCCTGGTGTAGGCCGTAGAATGTTGCATTATTATTTTTTTATACAGGATCAAATTTAACATAGTACATACATAGTATTAATAGTCAATTTCTATTATTACAACTAAAACAAGTTTTGTTTGAAGACTTTTTTTCTGATTTTCCCCAAAAAGTTAAAGGGCGTGTGACCTAGGTCACCTTAGGTGGCATACTTCCTTTCCGCCATTCTGAAAAAATCTCAATTTTGCAGCCGCCAACCAAACCTAAATAATAAATCGATCAAAACAAACAAAAAATGTTGTTAGATAAAACTCCCACAACGTGAACTGAGATAATCAAACTCAAAGTTATAACTTTTGATATTAATTATCTCGGTATCTGGTCGTTCTAGAAGTTTTTACCAAAGATTATTTTTTTTATTTCGATGTCTCCTGTCGATTTATTAAGGTTTGGTTGGCGGCCGCAAAATCGGGAATTCTTCAAAATGCCGGAAAGTAGGTAGATGTGCCAGGTTCCATTCCATACAAAAATGTCCCAACGCCTTTATAAATAAAGTCTCTGACTTTGTTAATCTGTACGATTTATTCACAATACGCTACTGCGAAAGGCAACGTCGCACACTCCATTCATAAACAGCTACTAATATAGCGCTATTATTAGATATCTACCTACATAAATTAGTGCGAGTGTACCTACATAAATTAGTGCAAGCGTACCTACGCAGTGCGCGTGAATGATTAAAAATCCGTATTTCATGTTTGGTGGTGGGTTCCATGACGTTCCATACATAACTTCTTCCCATCGTTCTTTGTTTAAAATTTAATTTGTTAATCTAAGCTAAATCCGATAACTTAATTAATTATCACTATTTAGTTTATAATTAGTAGGTAGGTATTGGTAGACGATTGTCAGTTAAAGAATTTTCGGGGTCTCGAAAGTACTCGTGTGCCTTTAATTACATATGCAATAGTGCAGAGCACTCGGTGAGAGTAGAATGAAACTCGTTTCAAATGAGGGAGGTCCCAGAATGAGTCACCCGTGAGATAATCCTCATTTGAGGCGAGGATAACACAATTAGAAGATGGTAAGCAAATAGTTCGTCTGATAAGTGGTTAATGCTAATGCGCATAGACACGTAGTGATTGATATTTGAGAACATCAGTCAAAAATGACAAACGTTGACACATCCACAGATGTACCTTAGGGATTGAGGATTTGGAGAATAGATTAAGAAGGACGAGGAATAGAATGTTATTATCTATTTTATTACTAAATCCGTATTAGGTCCATTAATTATTCCCCGAAATCTCCCACTGATTACTAATGGACACTATTGCCTACAGTGGATAGGTATCTATCAATTTATCAAATAAAATACTGTCAGCCTTTTTAATGTCCTATTGCAGGGACAGGCTTCGCCTAGTAAACCATTAGCGGATTTGTTTAACGTTAATGACAGTTTTTTTTATAAATCTGGTACATAAAGTGTCATTTCTCAATGAATTGGTTCACCGATCTAGTGATATATACTTTTAAATATCAGTACTTAAGTAGAAATTACATAATAACATCACACTCAATGACCCACCTAAGATTCCTTACGTAAAGAGCTCATACAAACCACTAAGGTTCAGAAAATATTTGCTATTTAGATAAAATGTTTTCAGACAGGGAATCGGAGAAGGGAATTTTCACACAACAAGTACCGACTCCTAGAAAACAATTGTGGGGATTTGTACTCTCGAACTCACGAATAAGACTCGAGAATAGACACCCCTAGGCTACCACCGCTCATCCCATACCATCCTTTAATAGCACGCGTATAAGATCCGATTCTTTTACATCATGTTTATGAGGTGTTAAATATCGCGAGTAACTCATTTTCACTCGCCCACCTCATGAGAGAGTGACCCTCTACCACTAAGTGAGGAACCCTTGACACAGTTTCAGTGCTACAAGAATGCAATGCGATTGTGTGCATTATTTTTTTTTTTTTGCGCAGCGTATCGTCGCAATTAAAAATTGACGCTTCGATATTCAATGCTGAGTAGGTATTATTGATGTCTGTCGAAAATATATGACGTGTAATAAAATTAACCTACAGATTATGACCATGTTTGGTGCACCCTCCAGCCGAAAAGCATCTAGTAAAATAAAAAAAGGTTATCATTCGCGTTAAGACAAACTTAACTTAAGACTAACACGAGCCCTCGGAAAGTACAACACTTCCCGCACTATGGAAAATGGTAGCAAGCACACTCCATTATTATTAAATTATTGAATTTATTCATCCACAAAAAATAAAAAGAATATATAAACGCCATCTTATCTTACTTGCTTCCTTTTTGAGATTTACAATTCTGTAAGATTCACTGCCTCTTGTCTTTAATTTTCGACCAAAGAAGTACTTATTAATATACAATCAAAGTAAGTATGTTTATTGTAAATAGATTTGAAACCAACTATTTCTATTTCTTTATTGGTTTCTCTAGTGATATTATTAAAAATTTAAACGTTGCATAATAAAATAAGGTGTATTTTAGGGTTTCTTAACTTCGTCTAAAGTATTAACAGTTACCTCCGCTTGTCTCCTTTCAAAATTTTCAAATTTTAGTTTAAGATGAACCATCATTCTGGATTTCAAAGTATTCGGATACTTTGCGATTGATGGTGCGATCCTTCAAATCAACCCCTTGACACTCAATACATGCTATCTATGATTTAGGACTACGACATATAGAAATTTATTATTGACCTTCCAGGGTCACCTTTATAAGTATTAAGTTCTTGACAACATGTTTTTTATGTAGAGCATGTAGATATGGCCACGTAGAGAAGCTACATTTAAGATCCGTTCAATACAAAAATGTGTGAGAAAAGTCTTAAAAGATACAATAATGGCACAGTAAACAAAAATGTATCACAGCTGCTGATGTACGGCTCTGCCAGAAATGCTCGAGAAAAAGTTGTTCTACAAGAATAAATATAGGATCAAACTGGGTAAACCATTCGCCTATGTCTCGACTCTCATACCTTTAATTTTCTATGGATACTGCAGAACTTGATATATTCAATGAAGATTTATCGAGATTTAAACAAAATATCTTGTCAGCTCAGTCTGATGGTAGATGCACCTCTGCCATGCTTAACTTACATTTTATCTATATTCTGTGGCATCAAGCAATTCTCATATTTATAATATTAAAAAATATTGCATGCACCTACAATCAATAATTAGAGAGGAAATAAGGAAATATTACTCTTTAAACTTTCACGTTATGTACACATTTTATATTGTATATCTGGTCTAAATAAAATTTAAGGTGTTTGTGTACCTTTTATTTCTACATTTCGGCACCGGTTACATTAGCTGTAAGATCAAATGTGGGTAGTTGATAAAACTGCTCCCAGCCCCGATCCTACCCGCTTCTTCAGTCAACTCGTGTACACGGCTGGTGCAACCCGTGCCGAAACGTCGAGTACAAGTAAAATGTAAACAGAATTAATTTTACGCATTCAGACCCGATTGACAATATAAACAAGGACAATAGTTATTTATAAAACAAAAAAACATACCTTCTCAAAATGTCTGACTTCAGCCAGCAGCACGAAGTTAATATGAACGAACCTGGCATCTTCACACGACCGGGACTTTATCCGGTAACCCGGCTTCGTATGAAAGTATTTATAACCCGTATACTCCAAACTGTCCAAGTCCACTTTTAAGGCACCTTTGAAGTCCCAGTCACCTCCGCAACCGTAACAAAGACCTTTGGTAAGAAATCGCTCCCAAAATATTCTTTGGGGTATAGTCAGGATAGGTTCTTCTCTGGACGCCCCCGCTGGGGTGAAGCGGGGGCGCCTTGGCCATGTCCCTGGAGTGTCTTTGGCCCTTACCCCTTGTGAGGTACTTTGCACTTTCCACTCTGTGTTACTCTTTGTATCAGCTGGCGGTCTCCACTTCCATTTTGAAATCACTCGTGGTTTTTTATAACTTTTATTTATGTCCGCACATTTGTTTTTGAGTATTCACTTAGCGTTCGGTTTGAATTTTCACTGGGTGTTAGAGTTAGGGGTTGCATTTATAACTGTGAATGGACGGTTTGTTAGGCATTTGATTTTAGTGACTCGTTAAAAGAGATGTGTAAATGGATTACGTGCGATATTTTGGAAACGTCGAGTTTTATTATGTATTTAATAGATTCGATTTGCGGTACTTATGTTTTAAAAGAGATTATTGTTTTGGGACCACACTTTCAAAATACTAACGAAATACTAACGAAACACACACACACACATATATATATATATATATATATATGTGTGTGTGTGTGTGTGTTTCGTTAGTATTTCGTTAGTATTTTTATATATATATATATATATATATTGTTGTCTTTTCGTCCCAAGTAGTATAAAATAAGAACAGTTACAGTGAGAAACTGTTGGATGGGTTCCAGACTTTATTAACATTATCAACCGATATATTAATTATTGCATAATTCATATTTTATTATTGTCGTCTATAAAAATATAATAATAATTGTGAAAACGTAGAGATTCATTGTTTTTAATAACATCTAAAATAAAATATGTCATTTATTTAAATACATATGTCATTTTTCAATGAATACATTCTGTAAGTGTAGTGTCGTTATTTGTGTAAGTGCGGTACAGTAGTACAAGATAGGTACTTTGAAAATAGGTCCAATTGCAATATGGCCCCAAGATATTAACTGCGATGTCGCCCCAAATAAGATAACTTCTAATCTTATACACATTTTCATATTTAAAATTATAACCAAAAGTCTGGCCTTTTATAAACACCAAAGTTACAAAAGCACAAATTAAAATACCGCCTTCTAAATTATCCCTCGGAACTTTACTAAAGGGAAATTGATAAATATTTAGCTATCATTTCATAAATTTGCATAAAACATTACAACGGAAAATAGCCCGATCAAAAACTTGGTTAACTCGATAAAAAATTAAACAAAAACTTCGCGCTAATCTAAAACCAAAAAAAAAAAAGTTGAATACCCCTCGGCGACGACGTTACAAACAACGGAGTGAAACTGGAAAACTTTAGATTTAACAACGTCTACTTATTAATTAGAAGCTGAAAATCTAAACTCAAAGGGAAGTGGTTTTCTTTCCGGAAAATAACTAAATCATCGTCCTTATTCTTCTGTGACCACACAACAACTGAAAATCAGTCGCGGAACTTCATATAAGATGCTCCAGTAAATGATTATGTCACATTCACATTATGTAAGAAAATGGAATTAATTGTCGTCACTACTCAAGTTTAAATATGAAAATGACTTAAAATATACATACAATAACGCCTGCGGACTATTGAATGATATGTGGCTACTCATTCTAGTGTGTTGTTCTGAACAAACATTTATCTTAAAACAAATGAATGTCCGATCGGGAATCAAAACCGGGACCTTGTGCACAACAAGTACATAGTCTAGTATTCGCACTGCAAGGAGTGGTACTATCAATTGGGCTAATAGATCGTCAGTGTAACAGTTACTTTAAACATCAAAAACATAGGACATATGTAGTTTTTTCACGTAATTTTACAGTGGAGCGTGTAGTAAGTGATTGAAATTGTCACCTGTATTGAACTGACATTTTCGCAAACAAACTATTATTATTATATCCCAATTTATTCTGAACTCACATGGTAGATTGTGGTCTAAAATCTCCTCGTAGTGGAATGTAGTTATAACCAAAGTAGTATCGTAATCGTCTTAATAAAACAAAATCCGCTCTGACGATACGACCTTATTGTAACAGTTGAGTTTGTGTGTGTGAGAGGTAATTTTTGCGCCGTTTAAAAGTTCAGTTACTCTCACTTATATTATACTGTTCCTCCCCTATTTTCTTCGTAATCAGAGGCCAATTAATCAAACAAGACTGTGTGATTAATTAGGAAATCAGCAATTAGGAAATCGTTGAAATTAAAGAGGGTAGCTACCATGTTGTGTAAAGTATACGAAAAGAGAAAATGTGGGACATATAACTAATGGCCTGTTCAGATATACGTATAAGCGATATTCGCTGTCGCATGGGTACGATATAATTCCTTAGTTCATACATAGGCGATATTCGACAACCGCTTCAGATAGCGATATACTGCGTAGGTATATCGCGTATAGCGGCCTTCGCCATGTGTCAACAGTATCGCTTACCCAAGCGGTAATGCGCGTACCTAGGCGATATTCACTCCGGCTGGCAAACTCACCCGACTTGCTCGTACTCGTACAAAATACCCGGCGGGATATCGCCTAGACATTATGGTTACCGCAGGCGGCAGCGACTATCGCTTATATCTGAACAGACCTTAAAGATTTACATTTATTCAAATACAATTTTATCTATTAGAAGGTGGACCCTTTAACGCGTATTTTATTTCCTTTAAACTTTTTTATTTCCTAGTATAACCGTTTCCTAGTTATTTCAAAGCCATACATCCTTCATGCACAATACAATGTCCACGAAGGGGTCCATGATCATAAGAGAGCTGGTTACTGTATTTGAAACCGCGGACTCATGATTCTGAGTTTATTGATTTTTTTTTTGTTTGTAAAAATAGCTAGTATTGGGCTTTGCATGTGACAAATTTGTATGAAAAATTGGACGAGAAATCAAAAGATATCTTTTATTTCAATTTAAAAAAAAATCACGTTGATGAGTTCATGTGTACTAATTCGCATATCACGTCCTTTTTCTCGCGGGTCCAACGATAAGGGAAAACTATAGGTGCTGCCCTTTTCGGGGCCCCATGTAATCCGTCTAAATCAGTCCGTAATAATCGCTTTTATTATAAGACTACGGTACCTAATTATCAATAAGTAACTTAACGAGTAACGCGCGCCAACATTCCTGTCCCCGGGCCTGCTTCACGCAATCGTACCAGTGGGAAGAATCCTTTACAATAATAATTGATAAAACTGCACTTATGGTTCATTTACACAAGGAGTGATTCACTACCGCGAGTTTCTCTAACATCGGTCAAAAGCTAGTATACGCGGTTATCATCGAGTCTTTTATCATCATGTGAATAGTTATAGGCGGAAATTATATGTAGTTTGATCGCATACGAGAATCCTGTACTTGTGCAAATGAGCCTTTAGAATGTAGTTAGAAGATAAACACAAACGTTTGTCTTTGCACCCCATTTGTTCTGAGGAAATCGTTTCAGATAGGACCCCCTTGTTTTCTTTGCCTTCAACGTTGTGGCAGTCCGCGCTCGCCGTGTATAATCGGTTACAACATTCACAAACCGGTTTTATAGATACCGAAATTTTACTATCAACTGTACATTTCTTTTGAACTAGGTCATGTACGCACTTTAGTGTACCTATATTTATGTTTAGATAATTGTACCTACTGCTAAGCTACACCGTATATGTCATGGGAAGATTGTACTGAATCTGGATAAGAAGATGTCAAGTTTTATTAAAATTCGTCCGGTGGCTTGTGGATGCAGTACGTGCGATAGACAGATTAGACAGAAATTCCATAAATTGTATTTTTGGATTCTATATTATTCGTACATTTACACAGCGAGGATTTCTTGGAACGAAGTGCCTTTACGCGGCTCGCGGTAGGTGTGATTCGAGAGAAAATGTAACGTCACGTAAGATTTTTACCCCCTACATACGCCTTTCTCTTTCTCTCTCTGTGTGTGTGTGTGTATGTGTGCGTGAGAGTATCGAGAGCGAGACTCAAGCAGAATAACAGACGTGCTGCAGACTAGTGCGTCGCCGGTTGTATAACCTAAATTTTTGAGTTTTGATTTGATTCCTTATTTTAAATTATTTATTATTATATTCGGTGTTTAAAAAAAAACGCGTGAGGATCTTCGTTCCTGACGGGGGTCCCCTGACCGCACTTTAATTTTTTTCAAAAAATACAGACACGACTTTGTTGCGAATTTTTGAAATCGGTTCAGTATTTCCAGAGATTACCCCCAACATACCTATAAACACACAATTTTACCTCTTTATTATATTAGTATAGATAAGTGAAGGTGGTGCCTCCAGAAGTAGTAATACTCGACGAGGTATTCAGGTGGGCGCTTTTTCATAGTTCCATACAGTCCACACCGCCAGTTATCGTGTTATATAGACATATTATTATAGTAACAGTTATGTGTAACTCACCATTAATTATTAACATAAATAAATAATAATTCGTCTCATAAAGGCTCAAATACACAAGTATACGATTCTCGTATGCGATCTATAATCGTGACATAAATAAATAATACCCGTTTAGATAACAATTATTATATTCAACCGCGTTAGCACAACAGTTTAAAATCTTATATTATTATAGTCTTTGGCACACCGTATATTTTAATAAAAATATTCCACCCGCCACGAGCCCGGTTATATTAATTATTAAATATCTGTTTTTCTTGTATAGTTAAATAAAATGTAAACGTCAAAATATTTTCAGTATATCTAAAAATACTTTCCAATATTTTAAAGCTAAGATTCCGAAATACCTCTGTAAAGTATTATTATTCCCTTCTCCGTAAATACTTGTCTCAAACTCAACCCTCCGACCGTTTAACACCGGAAATGAAGAAATCCGGTCCAGGGGACCGCCCTAATGGAATCTTGTGCCAGTGTGAAAAACGCCTTAGGACATAATTTTAGCGGTAAATGCTTGCCCAGTAAATAGCCTGTGAATTTCTCGAGAATTTTTTGAAATTATCTCAGTGGATTGCATTTATTAAATTTGGGGTACCCAAGTAAATTATTTTGCGTGATAGTGTTGTAAAAAAATGTAGTTGAAGTAAATAAATGTAGTTGGAGTAAATAAATGTAGTTGGAGTAAATAAATGTAGTTGGAATAAATAAATGTAATTGGAGTAAATAAATGTAGTTGGAGTAAATAAATGTAGTTGTAGTAAATAAATGTAGTTGGAGTAAATAAATGTAGTTGGAGTAAATAAATGTAATTGGAGTAAATAAATGTCGTTGGAGTAAATAAATGTAGTTGGAGTAAATAAATTAAATACGTTAATGATTTGTGGACAAACCGCAAGCTTAACAATAAACCGTCATAATTCAAAATTCTAAATGTGTGGAAAATTAAGTTTAAAGTGTTCGTAATTAGCCTGGCTTCACTTAAGATTACTATGTATATTTGAATTTAATTTATTCATATTGTATACTAGGTGAGCCGACAGACGTTGTCCTGTCCAAATTTCAATAATACAATAATTTGAATAAGTTCATACAAAAATCCCACAGAAAAAAGCACTTTCAGTCTTTCCCGAATTTTCCCATTTTCCGGGCAACTTTTCCAATTTTACTTTAGCTAAAAACCTTATTCAGACTATTACGAACATTTTAAAAAAAACTAGCCAAATCGGTCCAGCCGTTCTCAAGTGATGCGCTTACCAACAAACAACATTTAATTTTTATTTATATAGATATAATTTTTATTTAAATTTTATATGATTTTAATGTTTACAGCATTTATTCGTATATTTAGATAAAATAACAATATTTTTTTATTTAAGTACTATAATATACTTAACCTTTTTAAAAAACATGCGTGCGAGGATTGTTCACTTTAGTACAAAACTATTTTAACTATTTTTTGATTTAGTAGAAGCTTAACTCCTAATTTATTTTTTATATTTAAAACGAGATACAGACACATTAACATAGTATGTTAGCCTCAATGTATCTACAGGTACTTGACTCGTGTGATCGTGAGGTCAAATCCCCAGCCCGTACCACGGAGTTTCTACTTAAGTGCGGATTTTTAAAACTAACTCGGAAGTGACGGAACACAGTGAGAGAGAACATCGTGAGAAATCCAACATGCTAGTGAAATAAAACAGAAATCTGCTGTGTGTAGTCCATCAATCCGCATTGGGCCCGCGTGGTGATCCACTATGGGAGGTCTGTGCCCTGGAGTGGGAATAAGACTATTTCTTTTTTCTTGTTACTAATTAGGTCCCACGATTAAGCTCTGCTTAGTGTCGGTCGTATAGCTAACTAGTGGTGTACATGTACAACCATGATGTGTATTGTTGTTGAACGGTCATAGATGGCTCGCCATGTCCACGTATAATAACTAACAGTTCATTATGTAAAATTTATAGTTTACCTATTCGATACTAGATGTCGCTCCTCACTCCTAAGTCAAATCCTGAAACACGCTATTAAGATTTTTCTTCCTCTACTTAAGACCATGCCAGATTAAATTTGTAGTGAACAATAAAACACAAGAAAAATGTATTGTTTCATTCGTGCAAGTGGAGTCAATGAATGTTTTTAGTTATTAATCCTCGAGAACAGAATCGATATCGACGCTGTTTTATTAAACGCTGTTTTATTAAACGCTGTTTTTTTTATTATCAATTGATATTGTCAATTATTATCAATGATCAATTGATCAATTTATTATCAATAATCTTAGAGGGGGGGAGTGCACACTGCATTTCAACAGCCGCTGGGCGCGCTCGACTGGCCACGTTACCGCTCTCTCACAGAAGACTACCCTGAAATGTACTGCATTTCCCACTTTATCTTATTTCCCTAATGTACGTACGTGTTTCGGTAGTGAGTGAGATGTGCCGGAGACCATTCCCATCCTATCCCTCCCCATTTTCCCAACCCTTTCTCCAAATCCATTCCTATATCTCCAAAGGTAGGCAGTGCATCCGGGGGCGTGCCAACGTTTGTTATTTTGGATTTATGTTGGCATGTGTCGCGGATGTCTATGGGCGACAGTATCCACTTACCATCAGGTGGACTGTATGTTCATCTGCCGCCTACGTCCATAAAAAAAATATTCAAAATTAGAAACATTGTAACGAGGGGACATAGTCATTAATATTGTTTAAACAATAATTAACAAAATTTATAAGAGCCGCCAAGGTGGCCAAGCTTGAAATTGTCGATAGGCCAGTTCATGAGTTTTTGAGATATTGGTCCAATTTGATTTTTTGCGAAATTGGCACCCGGTTAGCCACTTGCGTACTGTAGCAACAAATAAAGGAAATTCATATTCCGTTTTGGGTTTGGGTAAATCAGTATTAATCAGTTTGGGTAAACTTTTGTAGTAACTTCCAAAAGCTTATGTTTGTCTCAAGTTAAGGTACTATATTCGTCTACTAATTTAAATTTAACCTTCAGTTAAGTTACCAAAAAAAATAAAAAACGTGTGCGGTCAGGGGACCCCCCCCGTCAGGAAGACAGATCCTCACGCATTTTTTTTTTTAAACTCCGAATGTAATTCGAAATAAAATCTGTATAGTTCATGTATTTTTTTTATTTTGTATCATATTTTCAATGCAAATAATTTAAAATAAGGAATCATATCAAAAATAAAAAAAATTAGGTTATTCAACCGGCCACGCACTAGTCTGCACGTCTGTTATTCTACTTGAGTCTCGCTCTCGATACTCGCACGCACACTCACACACACAGAGAAAGGCGTATGGAGGGAGTAAATATCTTACGTGACGTTACATTTTCTCTCGAATCACAGCTACCGCAAGCCGCGTAAAGAAACTTCGTTCCAAAAAGAGGAACCAAACTTAGTGGCCATTTATTTAAAAAAAAATGACTATATATTGTAGATTCTATAACACATGCGGTTGCCTGTTGCAAAAACTCTGTGCTAAACATTCACATATTACAGCACATATAGATGAGATAACAACCCAAAATCTGTACCAAAAACATTAAAATTTAACATGTAACCCAGATTCAATCTCGACTATCAGGAACTAGGAGCAAGTTGGGACATCTGAACCGAGTTGAACAGAACCTTCCGGCCAATTGAATCCGCTGAATTATTGAACAGGCGAAGCCGAAGTCTGTGCGTTACGTTAACTTAAACGTTCTTGGTTTAAGTTCGAGGGCATAATCTTTATCCTATTGTCATGTTAAGTTCAGGTAAGGGTTTATATATAGATATTATCTTTTTTATTAGACATACTTTTAGATAAACTTTACCACGAAGTATTTTTACCACGGTGGCACGCCCGCGTGTTGTCTTCCGGCTTTAGAATAGCGCACCGCCCCCATCTCTTTCCATGGCTGTTGTACAACACGTCCCAGTCAAGTTTGCCGGTGCGCGGAATGCAGGCCCCCCTCCCAACTACTTACCCGCACCGCTGTGTCGCCCGTCTTCAACGTCACCGCGAGCCCGTGTATTTTTAACGTATGCGTGGGAGTTGTTAACGTTTGGGTAACAACACAACGTCAGCGGCAAACCTGAGTGAAACAGATTGTAAAAGGCGACTAAAGCACAATAAAGTCGCTGCCACAAGTCCTGAGGAACAACAGCACCTCTAAAAGAGTGGACTCACCAACACGCTTGGTCAGCGTGCCGTTTTAAGGCCATAAATCTCTCATGCACATGTGCATGAGCAGGCCCTTCTCCAGCAGTGAAGGATAAAAAAGGGTAAGTTATTATGGTCATGTTTATCACGAAGAAGAAGGTGGCAGTCGAGCAGACAGTCCACCATATGGTTGGTAACCCCTTACCTTAAAGTTAAGGTTGGTAAGCTTTCGTCTGTGGACACTCGCGATACGTGTTTTTTTTTAATGGACTAAGGCGGCAGATGAGCATACAGTCCACCTGATGGTAAGTGGATACTATCACCCATAGACATCCGCGATACATTCCAACATTAGTCCAAAATGACAAACGTTGGCACGCTCCCGGATGCGCTACCTACCTTTGGAGATATAGGAATGGATTTGGAGAAAGGGTTGGGAAAATTAGGAAGGACAGGATTGGAAAATTTAACTCTGGTATATCTCACTCACTACCGTAACACGTACATACATTAGGGAAATGAGATAAAAGTAGGAAATGCAGTACATTTCAAGGTAGTCATGACAGGTAGTAGGTACAAACCTAACCTAATCCATAAAACAGAAGCAACAGAATACTATTAACACGCCCAAACATACCCATAAATATAAATATAACATACACAAAGGGTTATAATAACCCTTTGTATTCCATATAGACGTTCTCAATAGACAATTTCATAATAATTTCCAAAGGCCCCCGTAATTCAAATTCGTTTCAAATTGAAACGCTCCACAAAGACATAAATATTAAAAACCATTCCCTAAATCCGGCCCCGTACAATCCATCTCGTTCAGAAGTTTCCGATTTATTAACAGCCTCCGCACTTAATTACCAACAAGGAAACAAAAGTACTGGATGTGGTATGAATGGAGTATTTAACGAACGAAAACATTTTTTTTAAATTGCCTTTAACTCGATCCACAACTCCGCACTGGCATTTTGGTTTATGTCCCAAAACCCCCAGTGATTTATTAGGGCAGTCCTGTGTCGTGCAGTGAAATCTTAAAGGCTGATATTAATATAAAAATAAACCGAATAGAACGAGATGTATAAAAAGTGACAGAGTGACAAAGACATTTGTATAATTAAATGTAACTTAATTTAAACTTAAAGACTGTAACTTAAAGATATTTAAATGTCACTCAGCAGAGTGACATTTATATAATTATCATTCTTGCATGTAACATGATGTATGCTGTGTTGGTAACCTTTAAAAAATAAATAAATAACAAAAGGACCAACATTGTTTTAGGCGCTAGGGTAGTCTCACGACCTTACTTTACGACCAGCTTTAGGTGCAACCAAAGTCAGATGCGACTAGATAAATTATGTAAACCAGTAGAGCTGGTTTTAAATTCAATGTGATCAGGCACCGAACTAAAACGATCAATCAATTTTAGTTCATATCAATTTTGCTACTTTGTAATTGTGGAATCAACATCATTTTCGAGACAAAAATTCGAAAACCAAGAATCGCCATTCAATTAATTTAAAAAATCTACGTGAATTATCAAATTTGTCACAAATGGAACAATAATCTGGGACTTAATTTACAACCAGTAGATCATTTCAATAATTTTATTGCTTTTTAACTTTTTTTTAATTTTTTTATCTCCTTAATATATGTCGCCATAAATCTCTAGTAAAAGTAAATATATTTTGGTCGTAGTGCAACAAAACTTATTACATTATTATCAAATATGTCGCAATTAATCTCTACTAAATAAAAATCAATATATTAGTGGTCGAGCACCACAACAAAAATTATTGAATTGGTAAACTGATTCTAAATTGGAGGCTTACTATTGAGTAGCAGTTTCACAAGGTAGACGAAGTCATCTTTCACAAAGCCATGACTTTGGTCAGAAAAAACAAAATTATAGTCACATCTGGACAAACTAGACATCTCTGACGGAAGCTTTACTGAAAGTAGCGGTCGTTCCAAGACAATCTTCCAATGCGTTTAGAGTCGGTTAACCGGCGACGGGTAAACTTTGACCTTGCTTCACTCAAGTTCCGCTTAGCTGAGAATCTTTGAACAGGTTTAGTCTGCTCTTGAAATTTTGGATAATGAAATAGTGTTTCAGATATCTTAGAATGATGTCAGATCTTAGACTTCTTTCGCTGATGGCACTTCGACATTATTTCTACGCAGGTAAACTATTTTGAAAAAATACTGAATACTAAAATTTAATACTTTTAATAAAATTGTAAAAATGTGGTATTTGAGCAAATGTTTGAGCAATTATTTTTCTTAATTAATAATAGGATTATTTAAATTGATAGATTTAGAATCCCAGTATTAATATACTATAATTTATTTGTAATAATTGTGTGTGTACACATATAAAGATCTCATGTGTTTTAGTACCAATCAGTTCGGCTATGATTTACCCAAAGCGTGTACAAAAGAACAGAAGACTAACATGAAATGTAATGCATTTCCCATTTTAACCCATTCCCTCAATATATGTACGTGTTTCGTTAGTGAGTGAGATATATCAGAGCCCATTTCCATCTCGTCCTCTCGTATCCCTTCCCATATTTCCAACCCTTTCTCCAAATCGATTCCTAAATCGTCAAAGGCAATTTCCAAAGGTAGCGCGTCTGCTGGCGTGCCAACGTTTGTCATTCTAGACTTACGTGGGCATATATCGCGGGTGTCCATGGGTGACAGTATCCATTTACCACCAGGTGGACTGTATGCTCGTCTGCTGCATTCTTTCTACAAAGAAAGAAAAAAAAAATGAGGAAAACTTTCACATCCCATTCCACTATCCTACATTCCTCCATTGTCACCTTTAAACATAAATTCAACACTAACTACAGTTATTCCAAAGGCTTATCTCGCTTCAGTTGTTAGTCCGTCTTGTTCTAGATAACCGTTGAGTAACTACAGAACTTCGCTACTGATTCAACTTCGTCCGCAACTCCGATTGCAATCTAACAGTGTATCCAGGAAAGTTGTGATTGGTGCTCAGGCAAATATCGCCAGATTGCGGACCAATGGGCGGACAGTATTTATTTATTTATTTATATGTACCCGCGACATCGCGTGGAATTTTAGTTTGATTTATAAAAAGCTTTGTATAAAGTATATCTTCTTCCTGTCAGCCGATTTCGATGAAACAAAGTCTATTCGAAGCACCAAGCCAAACTTATTTAACCTGTGGAAACCCCATGAAAATCTGTTTAGTAGTTTTGGAGATTAGCGTGTTCGAACAGACAGATTGACAAACAAAAATTTTCAAAATCTTCTTTTGTATTCTGATACTCTTCCTTCAACGCCCCCAATCAGTTTTTGGTAAATATATTCAATGTACAGACACGCTGGTACTGCAGTTTAATTACGAGTATATGTGTATATTTATTGTTTATAGAACAGTATTATCAAACATTATTTCTTCTAACTTTATCACAACCCCCTGAGGTGGATTTCACCCCACGTGTTTTCTTATTAGCTCACAAAACTAACAATTGATTCAATAAGACGTTTAATAACAGTATAACCCCGAGGGACAGCGACACCTCCAGGGTACAGTGACCCATTTAAAGTATTGGCCAAACCGAGTGTTCGCACGATTAAACTTTCCTGCGTTCTGTTACACCCATAGAAATGTAAATGTAGTGTTTCTCTTTTAATGGACGAAGGCGACAGAGGAGCATACAGTCCACCTGATGGTAAGTGGATACTGTCGCCCATAACATCCGCGATACATGCCAACATTAGTACAAAATGACAAACGTTGGCACCCCCCCGGATGCACTGCCTACCTTTGGAGATAAAAGAATGGATTTGGAGAATGTGTTGGGAAAATGGGGAGGGATAGGATGGGAATGGGCTCTGGCACATCTCACTCACTACCGAAACACGTACGTACATTAGGGAAATAAGATAAAGTGGGAAATTCAGTGCTTTACGAGGTAGTCTTCTGTGAGAGAGGGGTAACGTGGCCAGTTGAGCGCGCCCAGCGGCTGTTGGATTTCAGCGTGCACTCTCCCACTCAAAAATATTTAGATTTCTATGGCTACACACTACCTTTTCACTTAATAAGCTGTCATCAATATGCTAAATGCAAGTTGGAGTCAGCTTATTATTACGAGTACTATAACAATGTATGCATTTCATATTCTCGTTCAGTTAGTTACCGTCTTGTCTAGCGGAATTGCTGCCCGCTACGGATCCGGTTTCCGTCTTGCTGGCTGGCCTTCAACAACGAGTCTAGTTCTAGATTGGTACCCAAACCGAGTCGTAAAGTCTTCACTAGGCCCAGACAAAATCGCGTGTCTTCGTTGTAATGTTAACAATTGAAAAGTGCGTATTTGCTTTTTATAGTGAAGTGGGCGGACGAGCAAACTGTCCCACGTGATGGTAAGTGTTACCGCCGCCTATGGTCACCTGCAACATCAGGGGGTATGTCGGTGCGCCGCCGATCTTGCAAAATCCTATTCACAGCTCTCTTAAAGAACACCATATCGTAGCTTAATGGAAGGACCTCTTCAGGCAGTTCGTTCCACAGCCTACGTGTTCGCGGTATAAAATGACTTTTGGACCTAACAGTACGCCGTACCTCCGTATCGAGGAAATGCGGATGGACCGCACTTCTGTGGCGAGAGGTGCGATTGTAGAAATCCGAGGTGGGAATTATATTGAACAATTCAGAGCATTCCCCATTTCAATTATTCACCAAGCTAAATGATTAGTGAAATAACGGAAGTCAGTGAAAGTTTATGTATATTTTATATCATAATCGTACCCTCTAACAGTTCGTATATGAGTTATTGCTGTGATAATAATTGCTCTGACTGAATGAATATGTTTTGTTCTACAACGCTATATTTGCGATTGCCGGCTATATTCTATATTCCATAGCTATATTCGCTATATGTTCATCTCCAGACCCGTAGGTAGCTACGGGTCTGAACGAACACATGAACACACCATGTGTCTCTGGACCTATGACACAGGAGTGTGAACCAATGATTATGACGTTATTTATACATATTTATGTAAATTGTTATTTTTGCATAAAAACCGTCTTTCTAAGTTTTCAATAAAAATGTCTTCCTTTTCTTTGTTAAATTCTATTTTAGAAATATGTCTGTACTATAATATGTCTGTACTGTAATATGTATGTACTGTAATATGTCTGTACTGTAATATGTCTGTACTGTAATATGTCTGTACTGTAATATGTATGTACTGTAATATGTCTGTACTGTAATATGTATGTACTGTAATATGTATGTACTGTAATATGTATGTACTGTAATATGTCTGTACTGTAATATGTCTGTACTGTAATATGTCTGTACTGTAATATGTCTGTACTGTAATATGTATGTACTGTAATATGTATGTACTGTAATATGTATGTACTGTAATATGTCTGTACTGTAATATGTCTGTACTGTAATATGTCTGTACTGTAATATGTTTGTACTGTAATATGTCTGTACTGTAATATGTCTGTACTGTAATATGTATGTACTGTAATATGTCTGTACTGTAATATGTATGTACTGTAATATGTATGTACTGTAATATGTATGTACTGTAATATGTCTGTACTGTAATATGTCTGTACTGTAATATGTCTGTACTGTAATATGTTTGTACTGTAATATGTATGTACTGTAATATGTCTGTACTGTAATATGTTTGTACTGTAATATGTCTGTACTGTAATATGTTTGTACTGTAATATGTCTGTACTGTAATATGTATGTACTGTAATATGTATGTACTGTAATATGTCTGTACTGTAATATGTTTGTACTGTAATATGTATGTACTGTAATATGTCTGTACTGTAATATGTATGTACTGTAATATGTCTGTACTGTAATATGTATGTACTGTAATATGTCTGTACTGTAATATGTCTGTACTGTAATATGTCTGTACTGTAATATGTATGTACTGTAATATGTCTGTACTGTAATATGTCTGTACTGTAATATGTCTGTACTGTAATATGTTTGTACTGTAATATGTCTGTACTGTAATATGTTTGTACTGTAATATGTCTGTACTGTAATATGTTTGTACTGTAATATGTCTGTACTGTAATATGTA